>CM029477.1:28248324-28848324 GCA_017140325.1 Eucalyptus leucophloia subsp. euroa
TTATTTCTTTTTTTCCCTTTCATCATTCTTTAATAAAAATTTATCAAATAGAACTGTACTAACATATTTAAAATACAAAAATACCTAAAATATATAATAAATATAAATATTTAATTTATAGATTGAATGTTTATTATAAAATAGAATTAAAATAAGATTAATTAAAAATAAATTTTTATTTTTATTTTCTTAAATTATAATTCAAATATTATTTATATTGAAATATAATTTCAATTTTGTTAATTTAATAAATTTGTTATTAAAAATAACTTTCCTATTATGGACGTTAAATCCTATCTACCTTTATCCCACCTCCCATGATAATTTTATCCTATCTATATCCCCCTTATATCCTTTTTTATCCTATCCCGAGAAAGACGTAAACGCAGGACAGTGATAAATTATATCCTATCCCGAATTTTATCCTGACTATCAAACACAAATGACAAGATTAATAAATTAAATCATATAATAAGATTGGAAGCTTGAATATTGTCCGCTTAATACGGATACTAACTCCACTCACATTAGGTAGTACTACTGTAACGTCTTTGTCTCCTTTGTTAGTCTTACTTTATTGGATTTCCCCAATCAATAATTACTAAGGAGGGGCAACCATAGAGACGACAAAACTCAAAACACAATTCACAAGATCCACTTGACAAGAAATGTCGAGAGACTTCACAATTAGTCTTGTCGGGAAATGAAGTAGATAGCGGGGTGGAAAAAACTGGTCGAACTATTTAAGACATAAACATGCGATAGGTTTTGCTTTTTGAAGCACAAAAACACACGTCTCCAATGATTATTGATGAGTAAAGACAGAGAACTATTGCATCCGATAAAAAGTAGTTGAGTGCTTAAAATAAAAAATATTTCGATATACCATCGACATAAATAAAACATGCGGATGAACTTTTGAAGTGAGTTCTATTTGGATATCTAACCACATGAGATGAACTCCCGTGTGTCTCGTTCACCCAATCACCCGTAAACTCTTTCTTAATTGAACGGGCTTAAACTTCTGTTGAGTGTTGACAATGGCTTCAACTTTTGGACGAAAGGGATGCTGGAACTGTGCCTTTTCCATGTCGGTCCATCTTTATTCGTTAGGGTTAGATGACATAAAGAAATTCCAAACGACCGGGGATAGTGCACGGTTGAGGTGGCATCGGGCTGTACTTTTTATCGGCTTCTGATTGTGGGTTTGTCAAATCAATCCTTTTATCCTGCAAGATTAGCGCTCATTCATAAATTTTTAATTTATTATTTTATTATAGATAATATTAAATATTTTTAGGATTAAATTGAAGATATATACAAAAATTCATGAATTATATTGAAAAAAAAATCAAGAATCATATCATAAATTAAATTAAAATTTAAGAATCACATTATATAGTATAATTTTTCCTTCTCATCCAACAAACCCAAATGTTATAAAAGCATGAGCGGACCATGAACGGAAGAGGCTGAACCCAAAGAAGATATTTGCTTGACTTTATTTATTTATTTTTTTTATTTAAAGCTTCAACATGTGAACCACCGCAACATATGAATATTTGACATGTAAATCTCTGTGAGCATGTTGTCCTGCTTATCCCTACGGATTTATGCATAGAGTTGAGTATGTCTAGGTCTACCCATTTTTGAATGAGCATTTCATCGGAACGTCGACACGTAATAATTATGTATAGAGTATTCTCTTCCATATTGGAAAATTTGCCTACTAAAACCTAGGGGTGATCGGGTCCAGGATAGGTAGATTCCAAACCTGGACCTTATACCCGACCCTATTATAATCGGTTCCCATTTTTTGGACAATGTATCCGATCCTGTTTGCATCGAACCCTATACCCGACCCATTCTATTTTTCCAGTCCGATTTCAGGGTTCACTCTGTTTATATTGGAACCTGTTTTGCAATCGTCCATCCATATGACGTCGAATTATTTTTTTTTTGTTCAGGATTTCGAATTTTATTTTAATACGTGAGGAAACAGCATAATTCTTTTAATTTATATCGAAATATTAAGCGTAATTAATAAGTAAATTTCTACCTCATTTCGTATGTATTAACCAAATCGGTTCACTCGAGATTAGATCACGATAGTTTGAAGATTCCACTAGAGTTTTTTTTTGGGGATCACTCAGCAGGGTTCTTCTTCGTTCCTTGGAAAAAAGAAACTCAAAAAAAAAGGGAAGAAAAGCTTGAAAGTCAAGGTCAATGTCAGGAGGCAGAGGAGACGTGGGCAGCGCAGAGAGGGACGTGAGGGAGACGTGACAAGCCAGCAGGGAGAAAAGAAAAAAAAAAAAGAAACAGAACAGTGCACTGTTCATCTTCTTCACGGGCTCCCTCTACACGCCATAGTCGCCGACCGCTACACCTGCGTCGCCGAGGCCGCACCACCGCGCCACCGCCGGAGCCCCCTCACCCACGAGCTCGCACCGCCACTCATCGCCCCTACTGTGGCCGCGACGACCCGACACCTCTGACGGCCCGAAGCTCCGTCGCCGTCGCCCTTGCCCCTGTGAAGTCGCCACTGCACCAGCACTGCCGCTTGGCTCCTCGCGACACCGGCAACCAGTGAAGCCGCAAGGTCGACAAGAAGGCGTACAACCCGGTTCTCAAACCGGTTCCCGAACTGGTCCGATCGATCCGGTTCCCGGGTGGGTAAACCCTCGGAACCGGTTCCCGGACCGGTTTCCGGACCGGTTCAAACCGGTTCTGACTTTTGGGAACCGGTTTCCGGACCGCTTTCAATGGAAACCGGTTACCGACCCTGTTTTCCGGGTGGGCTGTTTCGGAAACCGGATTTACCCGGTCCGGTTGCACACCCCTACTAAAACCCCATATTTATTTATGTGATCGTCGCACTTTTGCCTCGGATTGGGCAACGGCAGGATCTCATCTTCTCCACGATGGAGGAATAAGATTCGCATTGGCAAAGGAAAATTTTTCTCCTTGTCTCCTACGTCAAGGGAAGAAACGCCCGGCGAAGGATACATAAATATGTGATTTCGGCAATAATAGATCCTGAAATTGTCATTTGGGTACCACATTTTTTTTATTATTTAATGATGTGCGCTTAGTTTTGAAATTAATGGAGCCGTGTTATTATTTAGCATGGGTATTTTCTTCCTCTTGACCATATATAATATTTCTTTGAAATCTGGAACCATAATTCTTAAAACATTGTTTAGAAAGTGCGACACCCCAACACGTCACAGCTAACATAGCGTAATTATCCTATTCATTTCACTTTTTCTTAAGCATGCATAAGCATAATTGACTAAAACGACCCAAAGATGCATGCGGACTTTTACAAATGGGGTAACTTCATTTCTTATATATATCTTTTACAAATGACGTGGTCGCCTAACCCTGGCCCCTAGCTTCATCAAAATCTTCAAAGTTCCAAAAATTCAGTGATCCTCCTGCCTCCCTTCTAGAGGCTGCCTACATTCCCTAGTTCGTCATTGTATAGCGGGAAGGGGCCACCGTGCCCCGTTGATACAGGCGCACATTCCAAGGAAACCAAGAGCCACAGGCCACGTTAGAGCCCTTATGTCCACAATCAAATGAGACGTGATTTGGATAAACACTATATTCAAGAAACTAGGGCCTATAAACTCGTCCCCATGTCAGGTGAAGTTAGCCAAAACTCTGTAATAGACTAAATGGGAAGCAGGTGAGATTGATATTTCTATTTATCTGAAATAATAGAGTCAACAACCGGTGACCCTAAACTCAACAAGCAGATTGTCCATCGGACTATACTACATAAATCAATCATCGTATTGATAAGGAAAACCTCAATATAAAGTATAGTAAATTATCAACTTACTTGAGAACATTTTTAAAATAATATAACAGATCAATAGAAGCAATAGCTTTTTCCAACAGGTATTCAGTAGCTCAATTTAAAGGTACCAAGGTTATAATCGATAAGAATTCTTACTACCATCATCATCTAGGGAACCACATTACCCTCTAGGTATCTCGCACCCATCTAACATCGTGAGGACATCTAAGAGAAATACGTTATACCTCTAGGCATCTAAAGGAACATAGTTAGCCCTCCAAGCATCCCTACCATGACCCGGGGCATCGTCGTCTTAAGGACCGATGGTATTTTCAGTCACACGTCCATATTATAATGCAACAATTCTATAATTCAATTTAAAAAGAACATTGACATTACTACTACTAAGGAACTCAAGAGTGGATCTAACGAATTCTTAATCATCGCTAAACCCCTAGACTAATATAAACTCACCTGTGCTGATAGTAGATGAACTGTAAGAAGAATTTTATATCTTAGACCTTAAACTAGCCTTATAAGGCGTTTTGTGCACCTCTAAAAATGACAATTATTGTCTAAGTAAACGAGTTTAAAAAATTATGAAACTTTAATATAAGATATACAAGATCTAAAGAGACGTTTTCCTTGAGGAACTGAGGCCTAATTTGGTCTATACAACCCTACACCATTTTTTGAAAATCGACTGGAATCATAGGGCATCTTGATACACGACAGACTAACAGAATAGGGTTTTGCCAAGCAAACAACTTTGAAAATTTCTAAAAATTTACTATGTTGTAGTTTATGATGTACTCTACAACTGTCATGAATGACACATATTAGAATTCTTGACCGAAAAATTTGTGGAAAATGAAAAGAAGGTGGGGTCGGTTCAATAATCTTAAAAACAGATTTCAAACTCACTAGTTTTTCAAATATGTTTTTATGGTACAAAGTCCAAAAGTTATGAAATTAAAGCATGTCATAGAACCGCCAATAAGTGATGACTTTTGTGAAGAATGCCCGATGAAATTCACCTCACACAAGTTAGTACGAAATTAGCAAAATTGAAGGTCGGACTAAACCGAGCCTGTCCTGACAATATTTTCCTATTTTTGGCTCAGCCTTTAGTACTTTCAGTCCAAGTATGTATGCCTAATCAACATATAACCTTCCTATAACCATATATAAACCCAACTTAAGTATTAATCTTTCTAACTATATAACTTTGTCTGAAACTTGCGATCGGGTGTTAGCACCTTTGGAATCACTAGATTCAAAGGATTTTTGAGGAAACTCTTCTCGCCACACAACAAATGATCGATATAGGATAGAACGAAGGATATCTACTTGCCTCGAGTTCTCATGAATAGTGGTTGCAACCTGGCAAATGGCTGACTTGAACGGTTGCACCTCCTCTGTTATCTGTGGTTGAAGGCTGGAGAGAAACGGTGTCTGTTGTGTGGTAGACGTGCAGAGGATGGGCGGATATGTGGGTCATGCGATGGGGGAGAAATGACAGCTTTTCCTTCTATATCTTTGGCTCTTTTGTTCTTCGTCCTCCGATTATTTTGAAGCAGTGTCGTCCTCTCTTGAGCGGTCTTCAAAGTTGACTCTGCTGCAGCATTCCACGCAGTTAGATGAGGTGTTGCTCGAGGCTAAATGCAACAGTGGGGAGGGAGTACGCGAGTCTTTATGTGACGGAGGGAGGGAACAACTGCTTGACCAGGAGGCAAGTCGAAGTGAAGTTCCTATTGAGGAGGAGGATGCCATTAGTTTTCAAATGAATAGTTGATGTCTACGAGAAAGAAATTCCATTTCCAGAGTGAGATTCATGTGTCTGATGAAGTTCTGAATAATCAGGAATCCTATCTTCTTTTATTTTACCAAAAAAATCAGAACTACATAATTCGTATCTCATTTGATCATTATTCACTGAGAGACTCAAAATATACCCCCAAGCATACTTTGACAATCTTTAGGGAAAAAAAATAAAATCTGAAGGCCTATTCGGAGTTATAAATCTTTCCTGGAAAAAAAACAACGCCCGGTTCACTCTCATGTTTAATAACTGCATAAGCAGCACACTAACGGGGGAATGAATACACCGCTGGCCAGTCTTACTTGAAGGATGACTTCTACTTATAATTAGTCTTACTGTCGAGTGAGAATGGTAGGGCTAATTGGATAGTGTGCTTCACAAAGACTGCCTATAAAGAGTTCTCAATAGTTTTAATTTCTCATGAAAGTCGTTCACGATATGAAAGCTATTGCTAATCAATACGTTCTCCATAAGCAGTAGTAGTATACAGAATCAAGGGGAGATCAACAGCGCCCTTCTTTTTATATGTATCCATCTCCCAGTTTCCTTCGATCTTATGAATCCTTAGGCTTAAAGACATTATTTACCCCTACCACCGTTCTAGATTTATTTAAGCAGAATAATGACTATAAAATTACTAAAACTCCCTATGTTTATTCTTCCGTCTGCTTCTTTATATTTGACGCAAGCATAACTTAATTTCCATAGTCAGGGAATGTTTCGAATGTAAATCATTTGAAAATTTGCTCATTGCTTTGAACTTGGCCTCTTCTCCACCCAATTTTTCCTTTCTACAATGCCGCAAGCTTTAGCCTTTAACACGGAAAAATTGTTATAAACCGTCCGATTGGGCCCGACAACTTTGCCGCCATTTAGCCCACAGCAGGGTAGGAATGCGGATATGCTAATGTCATATGAATATTTGATTTTCTCATTGCCGTGACAAAAGGAAAGAGGATCAAACGTTGGATAAAAGGATTTCAACTAAGTTGTGCAAATTCTAGTCGATAGTCTTCATGTTTCTATATTTGAATGTTAAACCACATTTTCTTTTAAATTTTTAGACTAGTTGATAGTTGTCTTACAAAATTTTACAATCTTCGATACATGAATCTCTCCATGTGTGGTCCTTAATCATATGAATTAACAACAAAATATACAAGTATTCCATTAAAAAAAAAGGTGAAAAGAACATTGCCCAAACAAAGAATATTTGGATAAGGACAAAAGTGCTCTAACACATGCATAACATACTGGAAAAGTGCTAAAAAGTCTAACTTTTTTCGCTTTGTCTTACGATTTAGTTTTAAACCTTTTTTTGGTGCCGATTGGTCCTAAACCTTTTTAAGTTGTGCCAATTTAGTTATTTTGGCCGGATTTTACCGACCGGACGCCGCCGGCCGACGTGGCATAATCGGGCGCCGATGTGGATAATTTTTAATAATATTTTAATATTTTATATTTTTTCTTTTTCCTCCAGCCGGGTCGCCAAGGTCCGGTGACCGACCAGGCCCACCGGCGAGGGCAAGGCCGACTCGCCGGATCGGGGCGAGGTCGAGCCTCGCTAGATCGTGCCATGGGTGAGCCTTGCCCTTGGCCGGCGAGGGCCGGCGAGGCTCGACCTCACCGATCCGGCGAAGGCGAGCCTTGCCCATGGCCGCTCGCTAGATCTAGTGAGGGCGAGCCTCGCCCTCACCGGATCCGGCTTGGGCGAGCCTCGCCCTCGCCGGATCCGGGCGAGGCTCGCCCGCCCATGGCCGCAAGGGTGGGCGAGGCTCGCCGCGCATCCGGCGAGGGTGAGCCTCGCCCATGGCTCGATCTCGGCGAGGCGGCCATGGGCGAGGTTCGCCTCGTCGGATCTCGGCGAGGTCGAGCCTCGCCGCCCTCGCCGGCCATGGGCGAGGCTCACCTCGCTAGATCCGACGAGGAGAGGCTCGCCCATGGCCGGCGAGGGCCGGCGAGGTCGCCTCGCCCTCGCCGGTGGTCGGTTTTTGGCCGGCCCGCGACCTCGACGACCGGCTAGAGGAAAAAGACAAAATTAAAAAATATAAATATAAATATAAAAATATAAAAATATATTATTAAAAGTTGTCCACGCGGTGCCCGATTAGGCCACGCGTCGGCAAACGGCCGGCATCCAAGCCAAGAAAATCCTGCCAAAATTGGCCGGAAATAACGAATTGGCACAACTAAAAAAATGTTTAGGATCGAATCGGCACCAAAAAAAGGCTGACTAAATTGGCAATGACAAAGACAAAAAGTTTAGGACTTTTTTGGCACTTTTCCCCATAACATACTAACAAATGCTGTTTATGGGGCAAACATTTAAAGTATATATCGAAATGTCTAGATTTTGTTAAACCACAAAAATGAAAAGACATGCGATTCTTATTGCAAGAACTCTCAACATCTTTTATCTAATTGCGCCTGAAAACTAGGAGAAATCTTTACTAGACCTGTATTTGCCATTCACCTAATTTATAAAAACAAAGGCATTCTTTCGGACAATTATTTGAGTAAATAAAATTCAACTTATGAGTAAAAAATTTGCATATGTGACTTTCAAAAGACAGATTTCGAAAGGCGCAAGCTCAATGGAAGGAGACAAGAAAAAGAACGACGCATTGTGCATGATCGGCCTGACTTAAACTATGTGGATATGTGACATCGGTCTTGTGTAGTTGTGGACATCAGTTCCTAAACAACTCGGCTTGGTCCATGGGAACATGTACGTAAATGGCACGAGAAATGAGGAGAAAATTGTCCAAAAATTCATCAACCTATTATACTTTTATTAATTCAATCATAAACTTTTCAATTTTGTCAATTCTTAAACATTTTGATAATTTGTCAATTGAGTCCACCGGTCAATTTTAGCCATAAATCAATTATACAAACACTGCTTGTCCTATATGGTACGGCTAATGCTAACGTGGACAATATTTTTTTTCCATTTTCTTCTTTTCTTTTTCTTTTCTTCCTTTTCCTTTATTTCTTCCAAGCACAGCGAAAGTCACTGACCAACCCTCATCGATCGCAGGCTAGGCTTGGTCAACAAGGGTTGGCGGACTTGATAGGAAAAAAAAAAGGAAAGAGAAAGAAAGAAAGTACAAAATTCCAAATTTCCATTTTTTTTAAATTAAAAAATCATCTGTGTCACATTAGTTGTCCGACGTAATACTACCGGCGTCCATGTCGGCAAATCCAGTTAAAATTTGTTGGATGGACTCAATTGACAAATTGTTAAAAAAATTATGATTTAATTGAAAAAATTAAAATGTTTGGGATTGGATATGCAATAGATTTATGATTTATTGTATAATTTTCTCTAGAAACAAGTGCTGCACAAGTAACTCAATGTCCCATCGGCAAAAGAAAATGGACATGATGGGTATCACGTAGACAAATTTGAGGAAGAGATTTCCGCTCGGATACCGAACCACATGAGATGAACTCCGTCGTGCACCCGATTCATATATAAACTCGTTTTTCTTAATCCATTAAACTTAACTCCGGTCGATCATGGCTTTGTTTGACCTTTGGATTGATAGTGAGTAGTGACTATGGAACTTCCCTCTAAACGGTCTCGCTTGTTTAGTAAATTCCCAAACTTCTTTCACGTGCCCAGATTTATTCACTAAGGATGCTAGGTTACCTGGTAGAAAAGATTTCAAAATCATTCTGAACGCGTTACGTCGTGCAAGGTTGTGATTGCAACCAGGAAGCCCTTACCGTCGGCTTCTGATTTTTGGGCTATCAAATCAAACCCTTTCATCCTCACGAAATCCGCAATGAGCCTCTCAACTTTCTAGAAGCAAGTGGGGAGGATAAACGAAACATGTCCAAGGGTCGACACCCATGTTGTCATTCTACTTGGGTCGCACGGTCCCAGTGTTCTGTTGTTCCATCAAAGCATATATCCTGGTGAAGGTTACCTGATCCACTTGTATATCGAGCTGCAATTAATCCGAATGTATGCAAAGAGGGTGATTCTTTTAGCCTTATTGAAGGAGAAAAGCTCCTTACACAAACTTACCGATGCTTTGAATTTTAGGGCGGTTCTCATTTGGGCCCCTCGAAGTTTTCAGTTTTAGGCCCAAAAAGCTTTGGGCTAAACAAAGGTTTCCTGGCTTTCTGACCTTTCTCTACCTGATATGGGACTTAAAATCTTGAAGAACAAGTAATTGGCCCTATTGTGGTTTTCTTTCATCCGTTTGGCCCCAACAAGATAGGCTCGCATCACCCTTTTTGAGGAAAAAACAAATGTGTTTGAATCCCAAATATTGTGGAAGTACATACTGACTGCTCCTCACTCGTGCAAGCGCTTACCACTTCGGCGGATGTGAACTGGAGACTTCAGCCTCTATTGGACCGGCCCCGAACGAAATTGCAGCTATTCCGAGATATCTCTATAGCCCATTGCGATCGAACAACCAACCTGCCCGCCGATTGGCTTGCAAAGGCCTGCCGGTGTAATTTCCTCCCCACTAATTGGCTGTTCCATCCCCCGTCTGCTTTTCTAGATTTATTATGCACCGATGCTCTTGATGTAATTGTCTCAAACAGTGGCTAAGTTATCAATCGTATATCGTTTTTCTCGTTCAAAAAAAAAAAAGAATCCCAAATATTGTTCATCTTCCTGATAACATCTCAATATTGTGTACACCCGTCTCGTGTGAGCCCAATCCACGTAATTCGTTGAATTTAGTGGGACTTACATAAGATCCACATAGCCTGATTGCCGCTTGAATTAGGTGCACACCAACCACTCGATAATAACAATTAGTAAATAGCTTAATTAAATACGACTTGCCTGGCTTTTTTCCACACATCTTGCACATATCACTGGCAATGTGGACAATTTTGACTTTAGCAAGTACATAGCTACTTGTATCGACAATTCTAGATGAGAAATGTGTAGAAACGCGGTCTGTAAAAGCGAGAATCAATCCTTTCATGAAATGCCAAAAAGGGATGAAAAGGAAACCCTACATTGATGAAGATCACGCATGGGATACGGTCAGGGGCTGACTGACTCGTACTTTGACCTCCTCCATAGTCAACCATTTAAGATAATCATGGCATTCGCGCAACTCAATACTTTGAAAGATCGTTGGTAGTAATGCAAGAAATTCCAGGCCATCCAATTGGTATCCAATTATTCATTGCACATGCAGCTCCGTGGAAAGGGAATTAGATAAGATGAGAACGTTTGATTTTAAGTGTGCAACTCAATTTTTATATTATGTGAAAAAGTAATAAAAATTTAAGAGAGAGATGAGAGTTAGAATATGACGTATAAAAAAAAATACATTTGTTGTGAAATTTTGTTTAAAGAAAGAAGTATAAGAAAAGAAAGAAGAACTATCTTCCGATTCATTTTGTGTGGACGTAAAGAAATTAAAAATCGAAAAGTCACTACGCATAAATTAAATACAATGGCCCCGAACCCCATTGAAAGTTTTGTCAAAAAAATAAAAACCCCATTGAAAGTGACCATTTGCACGTGCATGGAAAACGAGCCCGAGCGACTTTAGATATTTTCGGGAGGCCAAATTACCAAAACACCCCCCGTCCTTCCGCGATCATAAGCAAAGCGATGGAGGATTGAAGGCGAAGCCACCTTTGCATTCTCCACGCACCAGGTGAAGTAAACCTTAGAGGAGATGATCGATCAAATGGACTACAAGGTAAACCAGCCTTGCGATCATAATTTCCAATCAATCATAACCTTCTTTCGGCATTGACCCACCGACCAACATCGCATGCGGATCCACGGAAAACTAAGCGAGGTGCAAAGCAGCCGATGTATGGTTGAATGTACTGAAAAGGTCCTAAACTAAGTGAGGTGCAAAGAAACCAAAATCATGTGGTTCTAGTCAGTAAAATTCCATCCTTAAGGCTTAAACATGGACGGGGTTGATGAGATCGGAAGAACAAGTGTAAAGTGGGGGATAGTGCAAAGTAACTAAAGCTGATGCACAGTTGAATGGAAAATTGAATATATAGAAGCTCGGATGTGCTAACCAACCAATTGAAATGCTAAGTTAACGAACGGTGGAACTTATATACCTGCATATAATTAAAAATAATTAAAATTTATGTGCAAGTGAAGTTGAGTTTTCGTCTAAAACATCTTGATTGTTGAAATGTTGCGTGCACTATTGGGGTCACTTCATATCAATTATATAAGGAGCCAGTGATAATTTATAAATATGAGGAAAAGTCTCAACATTTAAACTAAATTTTAAGGTGAGAAAGGCGCAAAACCAGCCAACACGGATTTTGTGTCTTAATGTGCCCTCTCCGACTAAGCTCAATAGAAGGACGAAAGCCTTGATGACAAAGGAATCGGATGAAAACCCAGTAAGGTATATGAAGAAGCGAAACCCCCACGACCGAGTGCAAAGAGAGGGAGTGGAGGAATCACACACGACACACCTCCAAGAACCAACACCATATTGAGGTGGTTTAAGTGCGCAATCAATCGTAAGCAATCGCTCCTAGGGCTTATTCGGTCAATTATTATGGGCGGAGCAGGAAGCACGGGAGCAAAACGAAAGACGACGAGAGGACGAGAGAGACGGAACTATCAAGAAAGAGTGTGCTCATTGTAGCTAAGGGGCTCCTCCATACGTGATGAGGAGATAAGGCGATTGGCGTGGCATCGGCGTCCACTTGTCCCTGTCCGGGTCTTGAGCTCCATGTGAATCGTCATCGTTTCCCCCCCTTTTTTGGGATAAACTCCAAACCCCCCTTGCGGATCGCGGGCGCGTGTCGTGAGTGCCATTTGACAACAATCAAATGACAACCCTCCGTTCCTCTTCCAACGATTCTTTGCCTTCGACAAGGGAGAGCCGATAGGATCCGCTCGTCCACTTTCAAATTGCTCTCTTATCATTAGCATCTTTCGGTGACAAGACGCGATGATGCTACGTTACTGGTGCGATTTATTAGACCTGATGATGAGCTCGAGTGGCCCGCTAAGGCCGGTGGGATGGATACGGCCTAAGGCACGTACCAAGCGAATCCAGGCAAACGAGGAGCCGGTCCACACATGCTTGTCCGAACCTGCACGGATTCCATTGTTTCATTCAGCTAATCCATATCATGGGCGAGTCTCGACAATGGCCTTTTTGACTGCTGAGGGTCATGGAACATGGCAAAGTGAATATCTACAAGAATATCCCATAGACATTATGAAACTTACAAAACATGCTTCTACTTTTAGACATATTCGGTCCAGACCCCTCGCCCGAGGCGTTGACCAAACTTTTTCTGTTACAAACGTCCGTATTATTCAATAAATTCCCAATAAAGTAAGGAATCTCCACCTCTAGCAGCAATCGAGCAAACGTGTTTTCTAAAAATGCGTCCATTGAATTCCCCTAGGGTGCATTCATTGCATGTGACATTTTGCCTTACCTTCAAGGAGTCAGAGAGAACAATTTTTTGGTCAAAAGAATTTCCATTCATTATAAAGTTAAGAAAAAATGACACAGATAATCATTGAATTTTGATGTAATATGTAATATAGTCCTTGAATTTTTAATTTATTTAATATAATTTATGGATTTTTTTCGTACATATTCAACGAAATCCTTAAACTATACGAAAAATATTCAATATTATTTCTGAACTTAAATTAAAATGTACATGACATTCTTAATTGTATCGAGTCTCACGGTTTTTTCTATGGAGGTCATCCATCCTAATAATGCTCTGACCTTAGCATACTTGATATTAGAATTCCAATGCTAAACTTACCAAAACGTTAAAAGGTGCTTCCATAATCTTCACACACACACACACACACATATCTCAAGAACACTATTCTCATGTTCGATGTTCAATTCAATTCATTAATGCCTCTTTTGCTATCATAGAGATCTATTAGGAGCCGCTCCTTATCTATGCTCTTTAACTCCGGCGATTAGTCCCACCCTCATCAAATAAGGTGATTAAACTTTCATTTTTTTTTAATATATCCCTCTTTTCTGGTTAATATTATTCATGCAATCAAAAAAATCTCCAAGATTAATAAGAAGTAAATAAGAAGAAAAATAAGCTCTTAGAAGGTACAATTAAATGGGAAACAGCCTCTCTCATTGGCTTCCCGCATCATCAAGAGGCCCCAAAAGAGCGAATTCTAGCACACACTTCTAATCACGCATTTGACTACACATGTGAATGAATCGAGATTAAGAATTGGAACTCCCAAATCTAAAACTAAATCAAAAGAGTAAGAAAATTATCAAGAGGAAATAAAGGAGAAAGCAACTAGCGAGGGGAGGGAGAGATTTAGGTCAAATCCCTTCTCTCCATAAGTTTTTTTTTTGTCAGCCTTACTCTACTCATATTCTAACTCCCACTCGCACTTTTCGCTCGCTTCTTTTAAGGCACTTTGGGAGTCGAAACCCATACTTTCAAAACAAATTCGTCCCACTCCAACCCTCCTGAGAAGATGAGGATTCAAATCCCCCATCTCCCCATTTCATGTTGGAAGGGTGCCCACTGGGGCAAAACCCTAGTGGTTCATTCTCTCCAAAAGTTGAAGAGACAAAAAAGGTTAAAACTTGGAGAGGGAGAGAAAGAGAAACTGATTAATACTCTAGGCGATTGAATTGACATGCAACATGTCATTGAAGGAACGTGGTTTGGTAAAATCAAGAAGCCTTGGCACTCTTGAATTGTGAAGGCATCCCTCTCACTCATTGTCGCAAATAGAGGTGATCAATGGTTGATGGCTCACTCAACTCAACAAGCAAATAAATGGATTTAAATGATGTTCTCACATAATAAAGCCTGGCCCCGCCCATTTTTGGCTTGGGCCAGCTCGGTTTGAAAGTTCCTCGATCAATTTTAGGTGATTGGCTAGGCTGGACAATATATCGGGCCCAATCATTAAGGGTGGCCTCAATTATCACTCTAGTCGAGAAGTTTGCATGTTAAGATACTTTTTTATCGTTGAAAGTGTTTGATATGTTAATAGATGATTACAATTTCCACAACTATTGAGGGTGGCCTCAAAAAATTAATAGTAATGTGATGCAGTGAAAACTATCCAAAATGTTCTAAATTTATTGTGTTTTTGCCAATTCAGTTTAAAATCTTTCAATTTTGTCTATTCAATTGTAAAACATTTTAACTTGTTGCCAATTGAGTTCATTTAGCTAATTTTGGTCGGAAGTCACTGATATGAACGCCAACGATGCCATGTAAGATGGCTAGCACCAACATAGAAAGCAACTAGGGAGGGAAGGGAGAGATCTAGGTCAAATCTGTCCCTTTTGAAGGTTGAAGAGACGAAGAAAGGTCGAGACTTAGAGAGGGAGAGAAAGGAAAACCAATTGATACTCTAGGCAATTGGATTGATATGCAACATGTCATTGGAGGAACCTGGTTTGGTGAAATCAAGAAGCCGTGGCACTCTTGAGTTGTGAAGGCATCCTTCTCACTCATTGTCGTGAATAGAGGTGATCAATTGTTGATGGCTCACTCGGCTTGAGAGACAAATAAAGGGATTTAGATGATATTCTCAGACAATAAAGCCTAGCTTTGCCCATTTTTGGCTCAAGCTTGCTCGGTTCGAAAGTTCCTATATTAATTTTATGTGACTAGCAAGGTTGGATGACATACTAGGCTTAATCTTTGAGCCCGGGCGTGGCCTACCCAACAATCACCTCTAGTCAAGAAGTCTGCATGTTGAGATATCTTTTTATTAGTGAGAGCGTTCGATATCTTGACAGATGATTACAATTTCCATAACCATTCAAGGTGGCCTCAAAAAATTAATAATAATACGATATAGGGAAAATTGTCCAAAAAATCCTAAATTTATTATATTTTTGTCAATTCAATCATAAATTTTTCAATTTTGTCAATTCAATCCAAACATTTTCATATGTTGCCAATAGAGTCCATCTAACTAATTTTGGTAAGAAATTACCGACATAGATGCTTGACGGTAGCATTTAAAAAAGTTGACATTGACATAAACAATTTTCAATAATATTTTAATATTTTGTAATTTTGCGTATTTTTACTTTTTTTTTTTTTACTTTTTATTCCTTTTTCTGGTGGTTGAGCCAACCGGCCTCGCCTAGGTAGGGCTCGCCCTTGCTTGCCATAGGCGAGGCATGGCTTGGTGAGGCTCAACTTGGTGAGGCTCCCCCTCACCCACGTGAGACTCAGCAAGGGTTGGCCTCACCTCGCAACAATAGGAAAAAGAAAGAAAAAAATCAGAAAAATAAATAAAAAATAAAAAATACTAACATATTATGAAAAATTGTACCGATTGTGTCATGTAGAATGATCAGATCTATGAGCGAATTTCAATCAAAATTAATTGGATAAACTCCGTTAGCAAAATATGAAAATATTTAAGACAAATTGATAAAATTGAAAAATGTATGATTAAATCTATAAATGTATAATAGGTGTAGAATTTTTTGGATAATTTTTTTCCTGCGGTGCACTGGATGACTGGGCCAATTCAATGAGAATTTATTGGTGCCGCCTTTTACCGATCGTGAAGATTGTGAACTGATGGAGTGGCGATTCCTGTGGATCGATGGCTACATGTGCGCTCTGTTACACGGCGATCCACCCTTCTCAAAGTTTCTCCATTCTTTTCCTTTTGTCGCAACTTACGATGATGAGAACAATGGTTGGGTAGATTGATTGTCGTCCTTTTCTATTGGAGATCTCTATGGAATTGTCGCTTCAAGTTTATCTATAATTTTGACTCTGGAGTCGCATTGCCTCTATCTACAACTTCACTTTTATCTTTAAATTTGATTCCGGAGCCGCACTCCCTTTAGCGAAAAAAGATTGCAATTCGGCGTGATTTTCTGTCATGAACGTGATTCGACGCCCGCATATTAGACTTTGCTGGTTACTATGATTATCCAGTTCATGAAAATTGCAAGGTTTTGGCATCTCCACTTAGCAGCATGTTTTGCCCTTCATTAAGCTAAACAGATTGTAAATTGGATAAAACATAAGTTAATCATACACACCAATTTTGTAGTTTAACTCATATACACTATGCAAGTGAATATCTTTTCTATTCTATATAATCCCATCTTCTTGTTAGCATCTATGTGACATTGAGCTAGTTTTTTTTTTTTTTTGGTCGGTTTTACTCTAATCATATTCTAATACTCACTCTTAGATTTTTACCCTATCTCTTTGCAGACTGTTGGAGTCAAAACCCACTCCTGAAATAAAATCATCCCCACCCTAATCCCCAATGAGAATGTAGAGATTTGAACCCCCACCTCCCCCTTCCAAGTTGGAAAGGTCGTCACTGGGACGAACCCCCAGTGGTTACATTGAGCTAGTTTAAAAGTGTCATTTTAAAGTTATTGATTTAAAGATTGCTTTGGCTAAAAAACCAAAAGGGATAGAGCTGTCATCGATTCTTGATCGGTTACAAAATGTTTGTAGGACTTTGAATTTTGCCGTTCTGTCTACTCTCCAAAGGAACTAAACCACCAACTCTTTCTCTATATGTTGGTTTGTTCAACTAGAATGTGAAAATATATATATATTGTCAAGAAATGCCATGCCAACGCCAATCAAATCAATGAACTATGTACCACTAAAGAAAGGGAATAGAAAAAGGAGAAAGCAAACTGATCATGTCAAGACTAGAAGGTTTTCATGGAATGATATGTCCTTTTTTGTTTGGTTGTAGTGTGTTGTCTAACTTAGATTGGGAGACTCAATGATTCTTGTATAAACATACCCTTGACCAATATGAATTTTGAACTGCTACGCAATAATGTTACATATGGCCAAAAGCATTTGACTAGTTGACGGGACACATTGAATGGGTAACATCAACTTGGCTATTGGAGAGTTTGCAAATTGAACTTGATTAGATCCCAATATATTAGATTTCTACATCGCGAAACATCACAATCTTGAGAGACAGCCATAATTCATCCAACCACCCAAAGGAAAATCTTAGGAGGTGAAATAATACTAATAAAAAAATTCCTTTTCTCTCAGTGGAGAAATTGAAATTCGATGTGGACATTATAAAATTCCAGCTACTTTGATTGCACCCGATTCATGAACTTGGGTCCGGACAAAAGTTTCTCTTTTCTTTTTCTTCCTAGCGGTGAACAGAGCATTTGGTGACAAGACGGGGCCATCATCAGGTTTCATGCCTTTTATCTGCTCATTTTTTACATTTGATTGCTCTTCCGTTTTTTTTTTTTTTTTGGTAAAGTTTTAAATTTTTTTTTTTTTGGTAAAGTTGATTGCTCTTCCGTTGCTCTTCTGTCTTCGCCTGGTACGGAGTAAACAAAAAAAAAATCGAGGTTAAATCGCATGACAGCGACTCGAACTTTTTGTACCGATAAGATGTAACCAACGACGGGGACGAAAGCGACTCGCGCGCATCCAAAGATCGAAACCGATCGAATTCCAGCCGTAGAAAAGATCTTCCGCTCAGCGAGTCGCACTAACCCTGTCATCTTCTTGATGGGAATCTCGTTCGCGCAAGTTGGCTGACAGCTCTCGCTTTCCCGAGCTTTTTTCCCTCCTTCGTTCTGGACCGTCGGCACCTTACCCCTTCGCTCTCCAACTAAGAGATTTTTAAAAAATCTCTCTCTCAAGATTTTGTCCACTTTCCAACACAAAAAATAATTTCATGGAAATAAATAAATCAAATATAAGCCAAAAGCGGCTACTGGTCTTTATAAAATATAATGAGAGTGATTGTTAAAATGAGGGGAAAATTCTTTTTTTTTTTTAAAGGTGGGCGAACGGCTCTTAATGCCTCGTGGAGAAATTCAACTTAACAATTGAGCAGTCTCTGGAACAAAAATTAAGAAAAAAGAAGCTGCGTGTGCTCTTATAATATTGATGACAAATTTAGCCTAGGATCCACGTTGTCAACCACCGAATGTGGAATGACGTCACCAACACTAATACATTCCTTTGTGTGAGATAATTATTCAAGTATGTGTACAGAATAATGGGAAAATCAAGTGATTTGCCTGTAGAAGAAGCAAATTCAAGTAATTTGTCTGACCTCAATTTTCATTTAGAAAAATCCCCATAAATCCCTATTTGTTATTCAAAGTAAATGATAATGTATTGAATCGTATAGTGATAAACTCTTCATTTGAAAACGATGATAGTAATACTGTATGATCTCTTCAATCTTTCATGCTTTCCAGATTCTAAATTGGGAGTTAAATAATTTAGTTTTCAATATACATCAACTTTTCGTTCATTTTATCTTTGGCTGCACTCCTACTTTTTCTTTCCAGAATACTGCTTTATAGTACAAAATTTGAAGAGAGAATCTGCTGAGTTAAGTCTAATCTTTTGGAATATTTTGTATAATTAATCAGATCTTCTTTAACGCCTTTTAAGGGATATTAATCTATTACCGACCAAAAAAAAAATTTCTATTTAATACAGAAGAACACTGGCCCATCTTTTTTTTTTTTGGCCAAGATAAATCATGTGGCACATCATTTAAGAAAAGCACATGAACGATTGGATTGGTTTTTATAATGGAAATCTCACATCTTAAAGGCATCCTCGGAGGTCACTTCATCGTAAAGCCCATCCGACGATACAAATTAATTCTCATTTTTTATCTTTTATTTATTTATTTTATTTTCCTTTTTCATTTACCGTTTCCCAGTTTTGCCCTCGGTCTCTTCCATGAAACCATGTGACGAGAACTGAGCACCGTGCTCTGGTTGTAAAAAATCTTATGCATACTACATTTAAAAGAAGAATACACATAAACTAATGTCTTTTTACAACCGTCAAATAGGTAAGTCGAATCAGGTCAAATGTAATCGAACTCAAATCGACTCATTTAACCATTTTTTTTATGTAATACAAGTTTAGTGACTCATATCCAATCTATCTTGCACTCCGATCATACTCACATAGTTTAAACACGAAAATTTATATCCAAATTGAGACGGAGCAATAAAGAGTAAGTGTAAAATCTAGTGAGGTCAAGATAGAGTGAAGAAAGACTCGTAGAGATAGATCGGTTTAAATAAGTTATAGATTTATTTAACACTTGTTCCATTCTAAATCTGTTTATTAATTATAATCCACATTATGGGCTGAGAGATAAATTTATGATTCGTTTTGAAAGGTCTATGTCTTCTTAATCCGACTTTAGTCAAGATCAATAATTACTAATTTTTGAATGCATAAGCGGCTCCATGCGCAAAATCAATTACCGGATTGATATTTATGTGGCCATCCACTTTCTATCGATGTTGGCATAAAAATTCTTATTATAGTTCATCCATAAATAACGAAAATTCGTTCACCAAATCAAAATTCGCAATTAGTCAAAAGTGAAGCCAAACATGGAAGCTACAACCCAATCTATTACGCAAAACTACCTCAAGAAAAGCGCGTTCTTACTTGCAAGAGCAATTAAAACGGGTCGGTGGGATCACGGACTTTCCACTCGATTTTTTTGGGGGGCGTGTGTGATAGAGAGAGAAGGGATGGGGAGGGGAGGACGGTGTGCACACGTGGCGACCGCTCAACGGCCAGATCGGATCCCTACTGGCCCGTGAAAGCAGCCGCGTGGGACTTGAAAAATCTGCCCCCGCCCCGAGCAGCGAGCACCACGCCCGGGTCCAACCCCTCCCCGCCTTCCTCGCATCTTGGCTTCTGACCCGGGACCCACGCTGCGACCGGCCACCGGCTCCCCTGTAAAACCCCGCACGTGGTACGGATCTGCATATGCAGTCTATCTCTACGCGCCCGCTCTGCAAAAAACCCTGGCCCTCCCCATTTTCACAAATGCCCTGTCAACCGGCATTAGCCCGGCGAGGTTTTTTTTTTTCCCCTCTTTAATATATATTAAATTGTATTTTTCGGCGTAATTTCCCGTGCTCGCCCTCTTGTATATATGGCTCGTCTGTCCTCCCGCTGGAGAGTGGAGCGCTAAGGCTGCGAGATTTCACCGGGGAAAATTCTCTCCCGCTCGTCCCCTCTCCGCTTCTATTTTTTCTTGCTTCTTCCGAATCCGGGCTTCGGCAGAGGGGGAGATTCATCGATTCGGGTAATTGTTGAGACGGGTTTTCAAGCAAAATTTTTCCTTTTTTTGTTTAATCGTTCCGTGTGCCGGAAGGAATGGACGTGCCCCTTTCGGGATCCGATTTTCCTGGGGAACTGCTGAATCGGGCTTTCGGCTTTCCGAGCGCACATGCTTGTGAGCTCAGCTAGCTAGCTGATCGAAGTTTATTCTCGGGGTATCTTTTCTCGAGAGAGTGGAGATTTTCCCCTGCTTTTTGGTTGTGTTTTCCGGGGAAAAAAAGGGGAGTTGGGTCGATAGTGTGCGCAGGATCGAGACTCTGTTTCAGTGAGAATTTTACTTAGCTTGTGGTGGCGAACTCTGTTCTTCTCCTCGTGTTGACTCGGTTTCACTGCTGTCTGCGACTTCTCTCAGGTTTTGCGCGAACTGGGAAGGAACAAAATTTGCAAGCTTTCCGATTGGTGGGAGAGAAAGACACAGAAACTTGAAGCTTTTTACGGGAAAGTTTTGGATTTTCGCTTAAAAGACTTTGCCTTTCGCTTTTGCTGCAGCGTCAGTATCGGGAGAACAGTCATGGGTAAAGTGCTGACGACCCGTTTGCGGTGGTCGCAGCCAATCGTTCCCCAGTCGCCGTCGTCCTCCCAGACTCTAGCCTCCGCGATCTCTTCTCCTTCCTCGCGGCGGCGAGTCCGGAGCGACGTCGGGCCTCTCTTGTGCCGGTACGGGCAGAGCCTGGAACGCTCTGCCCTGTTCGGTGCTCCGCCGGCGAAGCTCCACAGGTTCCGATCCTCCGATTACTCGAAGCCCAGAGCTCGCACTGTGAAGCGCGCTTGCAGCAGGAGCGCGAGCCTGGACGACGCTTTCTCCGACGAGGAGTTCTCGAAGATGATTCAAGAGTTGGCGCTCAGGTTCCAGCACTCCGACGACGTCAGTGGCGGCGTGGATAGTATATCTGCAGATGCAGAGGCGGTGGCGGAGTGGGCCTCTGACCGTGGGGAGGACGAGGTTTCTTCGAGAATGAACAGTGGCGTCAACTTTGACTCTGAACAAATGCAACTTCCATTGTCCGATATTGAGTATAAGGAACATCCATGGCAAGACGAGAGAATCGAGCGAGATTCTTCGGATTATGAAGGCAGTGATGCGATCATTCCTGCGAATATCGAGCGGAGGGCAAATAGCGTCGATCTCCCGCTCTCGCTGAGGATGATTAAGAGGAAGATGCAATGGAAGGAGGGCTTCAGAGAGGCCGGCGAATCGGCGTATTGCTCGGTGAAGAAGGCCTTCTCCTCGATGGTTTTCATCATCCGAGAGCTCCACAGCTTCGCTCTGCAGATGAGGGAGGCTCTGTTTTACGAGGATTTGCAGGGGATCCTGGCCCGCGTGCAGCGAGATGCACGCCTCTTTCGTGTGGCTGTTTCAGCAGATCTTCTCGCACACGCCGACCTTGATGGTATACGTGATGATCTTGTTGGCGAACTTCACCGTGTACTCGATGGGGAGCAACGTGGCGATCGCAGCCGCACCGCCTGTCGGGACTTACGCTGCTGCCACGGAGACGGCTTCTGCTGTCGAAGTTCAAGACAATTCGCAGCAAAAGTTCGATTCCTCGACTGTCAAGACATTTTCCATTTCGTCGTCGAGCGGGAAGACGACTTCCGTCGGTGGAAACAATGGCGGGGGCGGGAAGGTTCGCCCCATTGCCAGCGGCATGGACGGCGAGGGACAGTTCCATGGGGACAATTACCGTCCGATACTCCCCAACGGAGCTTCTCAATTATCCTCATTCGGGACCACGAGAGAAGCCGAGTCGCTCTCAGGGCAATCGATCCGGGAAGAGGAGATGTCCCTGTGGAACTCGATGGTCGAGGAGGCCTCGCAAATGCAGGCTTCCTCGAGGGACGAGGCCCTCGACCACGAGACAATGCAGAAGTTCGTCTCCCCGGTGACGGCGAAAGTCGAACCAGATGACTACTACGCCGAGTATTTCAGGACGGAGCTGACCTATCAGACCAGCCTATCTCAGGATCCCAGCAACGCCGTCCTTCTCGTCAATTACGCTCAATTCCTCTACCTCGTCGCCCACGACTACGACAGGTACTGTTCTTCCTACACGTTCCTGCTTCAAGTTTCGTCTTTCGGCCATGCATGGTATAGAGAATTAGGATGTAAATTATACGCATCATATCACAAAAGGGGCATAAACTTTCACCAAAATTCCGAAACTTGATGAGCTGACAAGCGCAAATTCAGATTCCTTTTTTTTTTTTCCAATTTCCTTTTTTCTTTGTCCTGAGAGATTTTTTCCGGGGGTTTGGTGTTTGATTCAATGTTTCTGGAGAAATTCTCGCGGGTTCGGTCCGAACTAGTCATCATGTTCATGTGGGCTGCTCGTTTCTGGGATATTGATAGGGAAGTGCGTGGTGGAGTTTGCCATCCTAGGCAAAGAAAGATCGAATTTGACTCGGCCTCTTGCGGTGGCCCCATAAGAAATGGCGAAAATACAAATATAAAATATATATATAAAAAAAAGGGCCTTGCACACGTGATGCACGCGACTCACTGGAAAAAATCTGCAGCTCGACATGAAAGGGTGCTGCTCGGCTGTAGTTGTCGACCTCCCACTTGTTTTTCGTACGTTTGTTTTGGAGAATTTAATGTTTGGCGGAACGTTCGTGTAGCCTTTTGACGTCTTTATCATTTCGCTGTTCCGTGTTGGACCCGAACAGAGCCGAGGAGTACTTCAAGAAGGCGGTGGCCGCGGAGCCGGCGGACGGGGAGGCGCGCAGCAAGTACGCGACCTTCCTGTGGAGGGCGAGGAGCGACCTGTGGGCGGCGGAGGAGATGTACCTGGAGGCGATATCGGCGGACCCGAGCAACACATTCTACGCCGCCGACTACGCCCACTTCCTGTGGAACACCGGGGGCGAGGATACGTGCTTCCCTCTCTCCTCCCCGGAGGATGACCAAGCCCACTCCGGCGACGGTTGTGACCCCCATGAAGCATGATAAATCAGTTTTTGAAAAACATTATAAAAAAAAAAACAGGGCCTTTTTTTCTTTTTTGACCCTTTACCCAGAAATTCATTTTGTAGCGAGAATTATATACGGAAAAAAAACGGAGAGGATAAAAAGGACAGGTCGTCAATTTTTATTTTTTTTGGGATTTTTGTTTGGTCACGTGACCGGAGCGTGTGACGTGGGGGCAGCGAAGCCGCCGGTAGTGGCGAGCATATGGGCCGGTTCGGTGGCCCGCACGGGGCGGCACTTGGGCCGGGGCCGGGGCCGACGCGCGTTGCTTGGAGATGGAAGGTCTTGCTTCGGCTCTAATTTTCCCTCTCTTTTCTTTCTTCTTTTTTCTGACACGACCCAACGTGGCTTTTTGTAATTATAAATCTTTTGTCAATACAGCGGATCCTTTAATAAGGCAGTGAAATTGAAAAGAAGAGGATCCAGTTCTCTCTGTGCACCGAATTGAGAGGGGTTGAGTTTAATTGGTTTTGTTGGCTGCCTCGTTCTAGGATATTAAAAAACCCTTTGAAAGGAATGATGGTTTAATTTGAATTTTAATGGTTCGAGTTGAGTTGGCGCCCTCGATTGATGTTAGATTATATGACTTGTCTAATAGAGATGTGCAAAAAGTAATCACAAATATTATTTACAAGCGTTCAAGTGAAACTTCACATTGAAAAGACCCAAATTGCTCCTCATTGCTAACTCATTTAACATTTTCAATTAAAGTTGGTTTCAATTGGGTCAATTGAGACACAAGAATGATGGATGTGAATGCGCAAAATGGTTTTTGGGGCGTTTTCAAAAATGAAGGTAAGTAAAACAGTGCGGGCTGACAGGGCGCACATGTTCATGTTGGCCCAGTTGCTGTTAGATCCAAGTTCTTACCTGCTCTAGGAAAGGCCAGAAAAGAGAAAGCAAACTCATCATTTGAATGCCGTAATCGATTGAACGGGGCACGAACGATCGTTTATGCTACAACACATGGGATGTGAATGCAGATGCAATGTTCCTCGATCCCAAGAAAGTTGGCCAAACAGAAAACGACGGCCAATCCAGCTCAAGTAGGCTTCCATTCCATCAAAAGGATTTGCTACTTCATTTCATTTCTTTATAGAACTTTCTCAATTTTTTTTTTTTTTTAGGGAAAAGAAGTGATGCTTACTTTATCGATGTAACACGTAATTTCATTCACCCGCTTCCTGTTATATATCTAATTTGTCATAAAGCAATTCCTTCTCCGTCTTGCATGCACATTTGACCTTACGCATGAATAAAAAGTTCTTTAATGTTCTGCGAAAAATATCTTCCAAATTTTCCTTTTTTTACTTAAAGGAGAACAATTTCCGTCTACTTAAAAAAGTCATTTAAAATAGGAAAAATGACTTACACTTGAATCATTTTTTCAACTTTTTTAGACAAGACCCTAACTCCATTTCCGAGAGAAAGCTGCCTTTGAAGCCCCTCTCTGCACAAGAGTGGGAGTCCCTGATCGAGGACTCAGCATGGCCGTGAGGCCTGGACCTACGCTCGCTCCACCACCTCAATTGCTGACCTCGGCATCTCCTCCCTCGAGAGAGACCTCCTCTCGCCCTCAAGCACTCCCTCCTCATTTCCTAAATTAGAATGCCGATGCCCTCTTTGGCCATGCCTTGCAGCCACAGCTCCTAGACTGCCTCATAGAGGCTCTCCGCTCCGTCGTCCAGTCGCCACTCGATCTGGCTTTGGGCAAGGCGAGGTCGAGCTCACTAAGCCCCTCTAGATCTGATGAGCTCAACTAGCAATGTGAGGTTGAGCTCCTCCTCGCCTATGGCTGAGGAAGAAGGAAAAAGAAAAAAAATAAAAAATTTTCAAAATTTTTGGTAATTTAAATCAAGAAAAATCAAATCAAAATTTTCATCCAAACGACATAAAATATATTCTAGTTTATTTTTAAGATTAAGCCAAACACTAGAGAATATTATCATTTTCTTATAAAATGACTTACTAGAAAATATTTTTTTAAAATGTCACATTTTCTATGAAATAAACGGAGCTTAAATGCAAATATAAGAGTATTGTTGTCCGTGATATCTAAGTGGAAACAAATAAGAATTTATAAACTTGTTGACTATAAATGAAAAATTTATTATTTGAAAGTATAATTGGCGATTATTTTCTATGAAAATTAATAATAATGGCTATAAAATATATCTGAATATCTACATCAATAAAATTAGCTTTTACGGATGCGTAAGGCAAAACCTGTTGCTTATAAAATATTTGTATATGTGATCTTATGAATTTCAATTGCACTATTTCCACCCTTAATTTTGGTTTGATATAGTTTATTAATAATATTTATGAGTTGATAATAAAGTTCCAGTTACATTAAAGACCTTATATGATGATGACGGTGGTAGCTCTTGTTTTAGTTTAGGACCTTCGGTTAATTCTTATGTAATTGGTCCATAAAAACGTTAGTGTGTGGTTCTTTCAAGAAAAACTTCATAATAAAGAAAAAAAAATGCTTTTTGAGAACTCACTTTTCAGGAAAATGACTTCCCTTTTCAGATTAGAGAATTGATTTTTTAACTTTAAGCATGCATATTTTCTTTGATAGTAAACGATTTTCCATTGATTAATCATTTTTAGCAAACCAAACACGTGAAAGTTCGAAAAACTAATTCTTGAAAATTTCTCTCTCAAATAAACACACCCATTGAAGCTATTTACTTATTATTGAACTCAAAGAAAAAAATATTTACACCATCTTTTACTAAAATCCAGACAAAATTTGATAAGCAAGTATTGATAATAAAAAAATGAACTTGGACAAATTATGTGTGTGTGTGTGCGCGCGCGCGCGTGTGTGTGTGTTTTAAGGATGTACTTTCATGAACTTTTTTATGTCAAGGGGAATGCCAAAATATCAAGTAGATTTGATATAATTGCCAAAATTAAACATGGTTTTGAATCCGTCAAGTCTTCTCCGTTTTATATTCTCATGTTTCTCTATTCAAAGTTAAGATTTCATAAGCAAATGCAAAAAACTAATCTTCTATCTTTTGTATGAAAATTTGGCATGACTTTAGAGATTCCGACGATTGGGCACGTCCATAATGAGGGGGGAGCGTTCTAAGTAGCTTTTTAATGCCTTAAAGAGCCCCTTGATTAGCCAAATTAATCGCCCATAATTTACTTAATTTTTTCTTTTCGTCAGAATTTACTTAACGTTGCCTAGTAGCTATTTAGAAGAAGGCTTCGGGTCACATCCAAGGCAAACTTCGATTAGTATCACATGCTCCTATTTATTTCTTTGCTTTGTCATTATTTACCTATAATTATTGTGTGGCACCCAAAAAAAGCGAGTTATGTTATTTCAATGCATTTTTTTATTATTGTTTTGCAAAAAATGAATGATCTGAAAATTATTTTTCTAAGCAATTGTCCTTTTGCCATTTCTTATTTGATTTAGACACTCCCTATCATAATGTTTTGATCATGTTATCCTTTATGTAACCCGCATTTAAGCATTATTTCCTGTCCCTCTTTTTTTCCCTCTCATTTTCTATTATTGCGGGTCTCACTTCCCTTATCCTTCTTCTATATTTCGACGCCTGTGTTGTCCTACCAAGTATCAACAGTACTGCCCCTCTCTATTCCCTTTCTTCCGTTCTTTCGCTTCAGACACGCCTTTGGTGCCGTCGTTCTCTCCCATTTTTCTCTTCAAGAAAATTCAAATGCAATGCCAAGTTGAATGCTTCCTGTGAGTTAAAAAGAGCACAAAAGGAAGAGCAGAATATGGCCAACACGTCAAACGAATTTGCTGGCGTTTATTTTTGGCTCTTCACCATTCACAACTTCATCACCAGCTCCATTCAAGCAAATTCGGAAATAGAGAGGGACACTCTCTCTGCACATCACCGCAGCGTCTTCCTAAGTCCTCACCTCCTCCGTGTCCAGAGAACATTCAAGCAATCCGTTTTTGTCGTGCGACGATGGTGTATTGGTCTCTAAGACTTCGATCTCCCTTGTGGTCATTGAACCCTGTTTCTGCGAGCTGCTTCAGCAGTTGAAATTTGAACTTTACTTAATGCTCGATAAATGCTCACTCCTCTTGATTTTTCAATTGGAGTAATTTTTGGATTTAGAGCTTAAATTCGGAATGTGAAGAAATTTGAACCGTGAAGTTCGATTATCGAGTTGTCGAGTCTTGAAATTTCATGAAAATGATAGATACGTATATTATCAAGGCAAAAAAGTGATGTTTAATTTATCAATATAACATGTAATTTCATTCACCCGCTTCCTGTTGTATTTCTATTTTGTCAGAAAGCAATGCCTTTCCCGTCTTGCACGCACGTTTGACTACGCGGGTGCACCAAAATTCTCTCGTACAAACAAAAGCGTAGTGATCAAACTCTTTCTCGTTTATGGTAGAGCTTCTCCTCGCGACATGCTCTAGTCTTCTCCACTGTCTTCCGTTTTCTCGGTTATTCTTCTGCCCTTTACATTCTTGTTGAATCACCTCGATTCTCTCAAATTCCATCCTAGTTGACCCCTGTCTTGGTGGGTTGCCTTGCATATGAAATTTCTAACCTTCCCTGTAGTCATCGAAACCTTTCTCTTCTTCTCACCCCCATCTGCTTGCTGCTGGTCTTCTTAATTTCACTTGCTTTCGCAATTTCAGAGTTGCATTTATGCGATCCTGGACATGCAACCCAAGAGGGTTTGTTTTCTGTACCGTGTTCTGTCAATTAACCCATATCAGTGAATTCATGCTTCATTTTGGCTATGGATGAAAGTGACAATCCCTCGCGAATTGCTTCACTATGTCACCGTCTGGGACAACTGTGTTCGGAACAGGAATTGGAGGTTTGGGATGATGTACCTGCATCGGAGAAACTGGAGTGTCGCCTCATCCTGGTGGGTAACATCTTCACAAATCTTGCTGTCAATTTATCTGCCTTCCAAATCGCGATGAAGAAAGCGTGGCGTGTTAATCAAGTTGACATTTCTCCTAGCGATGGTGGGCTGTACATCATTAAATTTCGATCTGAAATGGAAAAACGGCGCATATTAGATGGCAGCACTTGGTTATTCTCAGGTCATTTGATCCATCTGCGTCCATGGCAACCAAATACTCCTTTACACTGTTACGACTTTTCTAAGTGCGCATTCTGGGTTCATGTGATAGGCTTACCTTTGGAGTGGACCACTCCACCGCTTTTGCGTAGGGCTGTGCAACAAGTGGGACGAGTTCTGGAAGTGAAACCTGATACATCTAGGAGGGTTCAAATTGAAATAGACCTGAAAGCACCTTTAAGGTCAGGAAAGCTTATAAGAATTGAAGGAGAACCTTTATGGCTAGATTTTCGCTATGAGCGGCTATCCCACTACTATTATTCCTGTGGAAAGCTTGGTCATTATGCAGCTTCCTATAAAGATTATCCTTATGAGGAAGCCCAGTTTGAAGGCCGCGAGACAATGGTCTATGGCCCGTGGCTAAGAGCAGAGGTTAGACAGCTTAGCCCCTATTGGGATGCTTTTTACCATCCTACAGCACACATAGAGCAGATGGAAGAGACAGTACCTGAAACCCCTCCAGCTATGCAGCCCATTATCCCAGCTTTACCTCCCATTCCTGCTTCAGAGGCTCCTTTTTCGACCCCGATTCTACCCTCAGGGGCTTCCTCTCGATTGAACCCTGTTAACCCAGCAGCGAGAACTACTGACTTTGTACCTGCAAAAGCTAAGTTGAAGAGCATTCAACTACCTTCATTGGACATTCCTCAACATAAGTAACCAAAAATCCCTAGAACAATGACAATTGTGGGATCAAGTAAGAAAACCAAAAGATATTCACCATATGACACTCGAGCTGCTTCCTCTGCAGACTTGGATGAAACTCAGCTTTTGGAAACTCCGTGCTTGTGGCAAAAAATCCTGCTCCTTAGGCTTTGGCGGCTGGCCCTCAACAGCCACCGCTATCCAAATGAAACTCCTGAGTTGGAATTGTCAGGGGTTGGGCAATCCCCTGACAATTCAAGCCCTGAAGGCATTGTTAGCCTCTGAAAAGCTCGATATAGTTTTCTTAATGGAAACAAAGAATGTAGAGAAAGTTGTGACGAGCTTACAGTGTAGATTTCATTTCCTTCACTCCTTCTTGAGGGATCCGGTCGGCTTGTCAGGTGGACTTGCTATGTCTTGGACTGACCTTTTTGATATTACTGTTGTACAATCGGATGATAACTTTGTAGATCTCATAGTCCTTGATCCTTTGACAGCTGCTTCGATGCATTTAACATGCCTGCACGCCCCTTCTACTTATCAGGCATGTCAGGAATTTTGGGATACAATTAGGGTAATCTTTGTAACAAATCATTTACCTTGGCTGTGTGTAGGTGACTTCAATGATTTCCTCTCCCCCTGGGAGAAAATGGGAAAAAGACTAGCCATTTACTCTCGAATGACATCATTTCAGAATTTAATCAATGACTGTGCTTTACTCGAACTGGACAGTAGAGGGTGTGAATTTACCTGGTCTAATAATAGAGCAGGGGATGCTCTGGTGAAGGAGAAGTTAGATCGCGTTTTCTGCTCCACGGATTGGATGCTATCATACCCTTCTGCAGAAGTGCTTGCTCTACCACCTATAGGTTTAGATCACTGTCCTATCCTGCTGCACACTCGTTCTCCATCTATCAAGCGAGCAAAGACTTTTCATTATGAAGCTTTCTGGAGTCAAGATCAAGAATGTCAAGAGGTAATTCAACAGGCATGGGAGAGCAGGAATACCTCTTTGGTCTCTAAATTTCAGGCAATTTCTGTTAAGCTAGCTAGCTGGAGCAAATCATGGTTTAGTAATGGCCATCAGCGCATCTCTCAATTGCAACATCAACTGCAGACAATTATCAACAGGAAATTCTATCTGACCAGAGATAAGGAGCTAGCCCACTACTATTAGAATTGAAATTCAAAACCTATGGAATCAAGAGGAGCAGTTTTGGGCTATGTGCTCACACATTAACTGGTTGAAATGGGGAAATAAAAATTCAAAATTTTTCCCTGCCTGTACTATGCAAAGGAGACAAAGAAATCTAATTTGTATGCTTAAAGATGCAAACCAGAATTGGATAAGGGAGCCAGAACAGCTCAAGGCTATGATAATGGGTTTCTTTTCTCATTTATATCAGTTTGTGGGATACCGGGACTTTAGCCCCTTTTTAGAGCAATGTCCAGCTGTGGTAACACCTGCAATGAATCAACAATTGATGAGTGTGGTAACAGAGGAGGAGATTTACCAGGCTACTTTCCAGTTGGGTGTTTCTAAGGCTCTTGGGCCAGATGGCCTTAACGGTCTTTTCTATCAGCATCACTGGAATATCATCAAAACAAGTATCATTAAAACAGTTCAAGATTTTTTTACCTCAGGTTATATGCCTCCTGGACTAAACAGAATGATTATTGCCCTGGTTCCTAAAGTTCACCATCCAGAAAGCATTGACCAGTACCGTCCCATCAGTCTTTGTAATTTCGCTTACAAGATTATTTCGAAAGTTATGGCAAACAGACTTAAGCCTTGGCTTTCTAGTTTGATATCAAAAGAACAAGCAGCATTTGTCAGTGACAGGCATATACAAGACAATATCATGGTGGTGCAAGAAGTGCTTCATCAGTTTAAAGTGAGAACATGCAAGAAAAGATTCAATCTTATTCTGAAAACAGATATATAGAAGGCTTATGATACGGTAGAATGGGATTTCCTAGCAGCCTATTTATAGAAGTTGGGCTTTAATAACAGCTGGGTGACTATGGTCATGGCTTGCATCAATATGGCTTCCTTTAGTATTCGTCTTAATGGGGAACATCTCCCTTATTTTCACCCTACTAGAGGGATTCGTCAAGGTGACCCCCTCTCCCCATATATTTTCATTCTACTTGCTAATACTCTGTCAACTACTATAACGCAAGCTGTGGATATGTGCCACCTATAGGGGATTCAATTTAATAGAGCCTATCCTAAGTTATCCCATTTGTTCTTTGCTGATAACTCAGTATTTTTCCTAAAAGCAACAGTCTCTGAATGCCAAAATCTTGCTAATATATTAAACCAGTATTGCCTAGCTACGGGTCAGCTCATCAATAGGAACAAAGTCTGATCTATTTTTCAGCAAACACTGCCTTATGACCTTACAAAATACTTTAGCAAGTGAACTGCGAATACTTGTGGTAAGCAAATATGGTAAGTACCTGGGCATCACTTCTAATTGGGGCTGTTCCAAACGTGAGATGTTCTCCTGGATCCTGGCAAGAGTAAATGCTAAATTAACGGGCTGGAAGGAAAAATTCTTATCAAAAAGTGGCAAGGAGATTCTACTGAAATTAGGGGTGAGCACGGTTCCCGGGTAGAACCGGGAACCGGAGAATCGAACCGGAGGGTCCGGTTCGGTTCCCGGTTCTTAAGAGACCGGTTCCGGTTCCTGGTTCCCTTTTTTTGGGAACCGGCGAAACCGGCGGAACCGGAACTGGTGGAACCAGCGGAACCGGTTAGATTTTAAAAAAAAAAACCCCTAGAGCACCCACGTGACTTCCCCCTTCCCCTTTCCTTTTCCCTCTCTTTCTTTTCTCCCATTTTCCCTCACGTCACTTCCTGTCCCCCAACTTTTTTCTTTTCTTCTCTCTCTCTTTCCTCTTTCCCCCTCTTTCGGCCGAAACCCCACCCCTCCTCCTCCTCCTCCTCCTCCTTCTTCTTCTTCCTTCCTCTTGCTGCCTAGTGCCCGTTGCTTCACCCACCACCGCACCGCTGCCCCACGCCTTACTCACCACCACCTCTTGGCCTCCAAACCACCACCACCCACCGCTCGTCCGACGAGCCATCTCGCCGTTGAGCCCGAAGAGCTGTCGCGCCGTTCGCGCCGCTCCTCGCCGCCGTGAGCCACCGCCGCTGTCCCCAAGCCACCGTCACCACCTCTTGCCACCGCTCGCTTGGCTGTTCAAGCCGTCGTTGCTCCGAACCGCCACCGCCTCCGCTCGCTCGCCCGTCTTGGTTAATTAGATATTGTTACTATTACTGTTACTGTCATTTATATAGCATCCTGATTGTTTCCCTTTAAGCTTGCAGTGGTAATTGATGTCCTAAACTAGTTTGGTATCTCTTTTTTGGGAAACTTAGGAGGGGCCTCTTCGCAGTTTAACTTATTCAAATTGCATTGAACATTTAGGGGCCTCGGAATTTTAAGAGTGTCAAGAATACAGTCAAAAGATTGGAAGATGCTCCTGTTACGTATAGAGGTCCTGAAAGAGTTTAGTTACTTAGAAGATGGGTGGCTGTGCTCAAGGATGTTGAAAAATCATTTGGAGGTACTGCTGAAGAGAAAGAAAAGAACCTCGAGCAGAATCCTGCTCCTGATGAAGCGAAGGGAAGGATAGTCCGAAAAGTCCATCAATGGTAATCAAGCAGCGTTTTTACAGCATATGTCCACTTTCTGTCTCTCTGAATTTTAAGTTGCTAGTTGTTTTCTACTCTGCTTCCACTGGAAAAAAGAAAAAAAATGCTTCCTGTGCTCATGGTGCTTCTAAGGACCGAGCATTTTGTAGCTTTACATTCTGATTTGATATGACTATGAGAGTTAAGGTAGCAGGATTTTGATGGTGTGGTGTGACTATGAATTGCATTCGGGTTGGTTCCATGAACGAACACCGTATAGCCAAAATTATTAAGTCCCTCACCATCAAAATCCTTTGAGTGCTGATGGTAGTCTTTGCGGGGTATATCAAATTATGATTTCTTGGACCTTGTGTTGCTCACGCCGCAATTGACCCCTAATTTTTGCCTTTCTTCTTTCCTCAAGGATATTATTGAGAAGATTGCACTTGTACAACATTGAAAGAATCGATAGTGCATCAATTTGTATGGCTTTATCAGTATGATGCTCTCTAGTTGATTTGGAAATTGTGGCCTCTAAGTTCTTTTTCATTTAGTGTTGTGTTTCCAGAAGTTTTTGCTCGTGATACTAACAAAATTATTCTGTTTTGGCTGTGACCAACTTTGACGGAAAAAAAAAAAAAAAAACCTGTTGGAACCTGGAACCGACCCCGGAACCTATAACAGGGTAGGTTCCAGGTTCTTGGTTCTGACGGGTAGGTTCCAGGTTCCAAAAAATGAGGAACCTGTACCCGAGGGTAGGTTCCAGGTTCCAGACGGAATCGAATCGGAACCGGGAACCGCTCACCCCTAACTGAAATCAGTAATTCAGGCATTACCTCAGTATGCCATGTCCATCTTTAAGCTCCCCCTATCGCTCTGCAGATTAATAGAGAGGAAGATATCAGCATTTTGGTGGAGCAAACACAACAGTCAATCAGGAATTCATTGGCAAAACTGGTCAGAGTTGAAGCAGTCAAAAGAATCAGGGGGTATGGGTTTCCGAGATCTGATTAACTTCAATAGAGTAATGCTTGGTAAGCAAGCTTGGTGTCTTTTTCAGCAACCTAATGCTATATGGAGTTAGCTTTTCAAGGGATTATATTTTAGGGAAAATGTCACAAATCGTCCATGAACTTTCAATTGGTTCAATTTAGTCCCTGAACTATCAATAAATATCCGATCTAGTCCCTGATGATTTAAAAATTGACCGATTTCATCCTTCCGTTAGTTAAAGTTAATGGAATTAGCTTACGTGGCTTTTAGTCTCTTAAGTATAAAATAGAAATAAAATGTGGAAAATCCACATGGGAATTACCATTAAAACAAGAAAATCAGCGTCCAAAAAAAAGAAACACAGAAGCGCTTCTCTCTCTGCTTTTGCGATTGGTTTTTTCCTTTGCAGCTGGTCCCAAAATCTGTATCAAGACACGAAGAAGAAGATCAAGACAGGAAGGAGGAGGAAGAGGAGGTAAGGGTTATAGTCCACTAGAAGTACGTATTATCGATTTTTTTTTAGGGCATACACATAGGTTTAGGGTTCAGCTTGTGTTGAACAGGGACTCTATCTTGTCGCACAAGAGAAGTTCCTTTTGCCCGGAGTGTTGTCTTGAGCATAATGCTTCCAATGAAGACTCGAGTCCATACGTGAGGGGGTTCTACAAGGACGATGTATCCTGATGGCTCCTCCATGTCTATTATTTACGATTAATTAGGGCTTTCTTCAAGGATGGGTTAATCAAGGCTTTCTCGAATATGATAATGCACGGTTTATCTAACTTGAACAATGCGTGGTTATGACAAAGTGTGAATAGTTTATTTAAGCATGTTGTGTTATGCAATGCCCTATAAGAGTATTGAAACAATATTGAATGCACGACAAGTTTTGCTTTATTAAACAATAGAAATATAACAGTTGGGGCCACTATATGGGACCACTTTTATGCAATTTACAGTGGTCCCAACTTGCCATAGTTTTAGGTTGTAGTTTTTTCATGGATTGTTAGACGTGACCCCATTTGTCTTTGTTTTGTTGTCTTTAGATTATACTTTCGATATTTGTTTGTTCTTATTGTATAAACAATAGAAATATTTTGATTGGTGTCCTTTTCCTTTTTAAGTTTAGATGATTTTTATGCGTAATTTTTTGCAGATTTACATGGCTGATGAGACGTTCCGATTTACTCTATGGGTTGGGGGTAGGTTTATTCGTGATAGAATTATAGAGTATGTTGATAGTTATAGCAGTGAATGGCTTTATGATCCAGACAAATTAAGCTACTTTGAGATTTTGCACTTGGTACAATATATGGGTTACTCTAAAATTGAGAAACTCCACTACTTAATGCCGGGAAAGAATTTTGAGAATGGTTTAAGAGTAATTGAAGATGACACTTCGGTACAGGAAATGATAGGATTTTGGGAAAATTTTGTCGGTACATGTGAGATATTTGTTGAACATGGCAAAGACATGAGTGTTGGCATTGGTGATGGGTTAGCCAAGGGATTAATGAACATAGAAGAAGATGAGGGAGCTGCAATGCTTATTGAAGATGATGATGAGCTTGTTGAGGTGCCATGGTTATCTGACAATGAAGAAGAAGAACTTCAAATGGCTAGGGGAAAAATTAGAACTTTTAAGGGAGAGAATGCATATGGTGTTGCTAGGTTGGTAGAGATACCTAATGAAATAAATGTAGAAGTAGAACAAAAAAGGAGGAGGAAAGAGGCTATAGCATTCCATTGTGAAGATGACGTTGAGCTTGAGACTGAAGGCTTTGACTCAAGTGACTCTAATTGGAGCTTTGTCACAAGTGATGAGGAAGAACTAGAGGTAGAAGAGGCTGCTAGAAGGAAGAGCACACATGCGGAATATGATGAAACCACATAAATACCTCACTTTGCATTGAATATGGTGTTTGATGGCCCTAAGCAATTTAAGGAAGCTATCAATAAATATGCATCTACCAGAAGAGTTAATATTGATTTTATCAAGAATGACAAGGTGTGAGTAAAGGCAAAATGTAAGGTTAAAAATTGTGATTAGTTAATTTATACAGCTAGAGATAAAAAGACCGGCTTGTTTCTAATGAAAACTTTCAAGGATGAACACATGTGCTCTTTTTCTTTCCAAGTGAGGAGGTTCACATCTACATACATGGCCAAGCATTATCTCAGCTTGTGGAGGGCGGCTCCTTCAATGAAATTGTAGGAGTTCAAGAGAATTGTGCGAGAGCAAATGAGCTTAGATGTTACTATCACCAATGTAGAAGGACTAGGGAAAAGGTAATCGCAAGACTAAATGGGATGTATTCCTATGAGTTCAGCAGGTTGTGGAGTTATTGTGAAGAAATTCTTCATAGAAATCCCCAAAATACCGTGAAGGTAAAGTTTCTAAGAGAATCCCCAAATTCAAGACCTATCTTCCAACGAATTTATGTTTGCTTTGATGCCGTAAGAAAGGGATTCCTTAAAGGTTGCAGACCTTTGATAGGGTTGGATGGATGTTTCTTAAAAGGAATGTTAAAAGGCGAGTTATTGACTGCCGTTGGGAGGGATGCAAATAATCAAATGTACCCTATTGCATGGGCTATTGTGGAGGTCGAGAATAAGGATTCATGGGGCTGGTTTGTAGAGGCCTTGAAGTATGACCTTGGCACAAAGGACGGTATGGGATACACAGTGATCTCAGACCAACAGAAGGTAATGTTATTACTCTTCCTTCATTTTGTAGTTTTCATGTGTGACATTGTAAATTCATTATATAAATGATAATATCATGGATTCGTTGTAGGGGCTCGTGCAAGTACTCGAGGAGGAGATGTCATTGGTTGAGCACCGACAATGTGCAAGACATATCTATGCGAATTGGCGTAAGAAGAATGGGGGTAACGATTGTCGCAAGCAATTCAGGATGTGTGCAAAGTCAACTACAATTCCTCAATTTGAAAAGCATCTTGAAGAATTGGGTAAGATGAGTAAGACAGGAAAAGCTGACTTGATGAGGATTGCTCCAAAATATTGGTGCAAGGCTTTCTTTAAAACTATATGCAAGTCAGATATTGTGGATAATAACTTGTCAGAAGCATTTAATGGATCGATATTGGAAGCTAGACACATGTCTATCATATCCATGCTTGAGGATATTAGAGAAAAGATTGTCACAAGAATGCATGAGAAAAGAGATGCATATCAAAGATGGAAAAGAGACATTGCACCTAGGATATTAGAAAAAATAGAAGGCAATAAAAAGGAAAGTGCCTTTTGTCATGTGCTTTGGAATGGAGAAGACGGATTTGAAGTGCGCCATAAGAATGACAAATTTGTAGTGGACATAAGAAACAACTCATGTTCTTGTAGGGCGTGGGACTTGAGTGGCATTCCATGCCCTCATGCAATTTGTGCCATTCTATTCAAAGGGGAGGAGATAGAAACTTTTGTCACCCATTGGTACAAGAAGGATAGCTATTTAAAGACATATAGTCACTACTTGGAAGCAATGAATGGTGATAACCTTTGGCCTTCTAGTGATAAAGAACCTTTAGTGGCACCAATGCCTCGGGTTATGCCTGGTAGGCCTAAATGGAAAAGGATAAGAGAGGAAGGAGAATTTAGAAGTGGGTTCAAAGTGTCAAGACAAGGCAAAAAACTCACATGCCATTTGTGCTTCAAACGAGGCCACAACTCAAGAACTTGTCCATTGAAACAAAAGGAAAAGGTAAGATTTATTTACTTTGTCTTTAGTCTCTGTTTGTGTCAATATTTTTCTACTTCATTTTCTTAATGGACAGGATGAAGAAATACTGGGACAAAGAGAAGCCAACTCACTTGTTACAAAGATGCATCATAACAATGCCACCACTCGAGAGGTACTCTTGACCTTGCTTTTAAGTAATTGACGATGTGCTCGAATAATTACATTTGTCATTTTGAATTGAGAGTTGATCTTCTTAACAGCCTGAACTGGAAGGTAGTCAATCCATTCCTACACTAAGAAATACTAACCACGATGTGGTCAATGTGAAGAAGGTGGAGAGCACATCAAGAAAGGAAACAAGCTGAGTAGCATTTGAACAATACTGGAAGTGTTGGATCAATAAGATCTCCAAGAAAGAGGCAACTTGACTAGAAGTAGCTGTTTGAAGAGTTAGAAATGGGACATGCTCTAGTACTTTTTGTTGATATGCTACTCTTGAATTTAAGACCAAGAGATATGTTTTTTTTTTTTTTTTCTTTTTGGTAATTTAGGAAGCGTTTAAGATGTGGCAATGTTGTTAAGAGAACAAGCATTCTGGGTTGTTTTTTATAGTACATTCAATATATGAAAAGAAATGCAAATGACCTTATTTTTGTCTAATGTGTTGGTGTTAAAGATTACACTCAATATTCTTGAATAGTTGGCTTGCCTGCGGCTGTTTCTTTGTGAGTCCCCCAATCTCTCTAAACAAGGTTGGTGTTCTACTTTCTGCTGCTCCTTCCCAAATAAGGACCATGGAAGTCAACAATCTTTCTCTCAGTGCATTCGAGCAGGACATAGAGGAATTCTTTTCGTTTTTAGGTGAAATCGAACGTGTTAGCTTTCATTTTCATGATGCTATTATCTGATGTTACCTTCTTTCTGTATTTGTTGTGCTCATTTACAGGATGTTAAAGAAGGGACTCTAAAACCGTTGTTTTTTTTTTTTTTTTTTCTAATTTTTGTTCCATTGCATATCGGTCTCCCCTGTGATGATAGTGAATACTTTTTGCGATTTTAGCACATACTAGATTCCCATAAAGGTTCACACTATGTTTTTCCTCTTTCGGTGGCAATGAGCATTCTCAAGTTGCGTATGTTACCTTCAAGGATCCCCAAGGAGCAGAGACTATTGTTCTTCTATCTATATGCATTATCTTTTCACATATTCCAGTTAATTTTTTATTTGCTCTGCTCTTCGTTGCAGCTTACACTCGACAACCAACTCTGCTATGAGGAGTTCTACTAGTTCTTTCAATCACGCATGCTTTTTGGTAGATATCAAGTCTAAATGGTAACGGGTGGCCACGTCGACGAGGAAAGTGCAGCGGTGAAACGTAATTTTTTACGGCCGGCATGCAATTCTGAGTGCGAACACCTAATGCAGTGGCGATGGGTTTGAAAACTTGAAATCATTTAGTTTATTCTTCGTATTTTTTGCAACACCCGGTTGCTGCATCTCGAAATTTATGCCTGCAAGCTCATTTAGGTGTTTTACTTGAGTAGAATATATTATCCTATAAAAAAGTGTTTCATTGATTGCTACTTTAGCGAAACATGTCTCAATGAAGGTTTATGAAAAAGAGATCTAAATAAAGGTAATTTCAGTCAGCATCCCCATTCTCAAATGGTTTGATAGCCATATGCATATGTTTATCAATTCCATCTTTCAACTTTTGCAGGTGAATTCATGACCATTATGGTAAGGCTTTGTCAACAATAACAAGCCAATCTTATACAGAGGCAGAAATGAAAATTCTTTCATAACAACTTCAATGAATTTTCATTGTAAGAACATCAGTTTTCATTGCAAACACCAGCAGTGAATGAATTTAACATTGTCGTTCCTCAAAAAACAACTTTTTATTGCAACCAATCATGATCACCAGGCCTATTGCTATTTGCTAATTTCTCCTCCTTCGCTATATGTCTGCTGTTAACAGCTCGAGACCACAGAGAAGTTGATGGAGGGAAGAATTAAGGATTAAATTCAAAAATCATCTGCTTTTGCTCCTTGACACTAGTATGGTCAAGCCCCCTCTGTTCCTTCTCCTTCAGTGAGTGCTCAGTGTCAGTTCACTGAACTACACGGATGTCCAACCCAAGCCCCCTCTCTTTCTTTCTTCAATTGTTGCACGTCTTCTTGCTTTTTTGGTTCTGAAATTTTGCTTCGGGGAGGATCTGGTGTAATCAGTATACAAACGTAAAAATGTCAAAGTCGACTCAAAAGATAACCAATTTATCTGCTTCTAGGAAGCAAGTCCTTCAATTCCTGAATTATGAACAATATCCCATTGGTCAATTCCTGGGTCATCCACGTTCAAGGTAGACGAAACACGAGCTCTTCAAAGTTTTCAATTGCGATGCTCTCACAGTTCTTCACTTTTTGAATTATGATTGAGCAAATTCGAAGTTTCACTTGCATGTGGGATGGCGCGCCCACCAAGACCCCAAGATCCGAGCCGTCGCCAGCATCAACCTCAACCCAACCATCTTCGCTCCAGTCTCAATCCAAGAATTTTGAGAAGTCTGATGTTAGGAAGGAAGAACAATCGTCGATGTGAAAAAGAGGATCACAAACGGATAAGCTATTTCGACCAAAAGAAATTAAATAAAAAATGGATAAGCTATGCTTTATACATCCCCCCTCGAATCAGTTCATCTCTTCCTATACAATTGTGTCGCCATGAGAGAAGGCTTCTTTGAGGGCTAGGGCTTCGATGTACTCGGTCGAGGACACGCATATCAATTTTGCAAACCTCGCGGCCGAATTCCCTTGTGGAATCACGATGTATGTCGGCAGTGTTTCCTTCCGATTCTCCCTCAAGGATGGATCCGTTGATGTTGAGCTTCGTGGAACCATTCTTCGGTGGTTTGCATTGTATAGGTTTGCTTTCTTTGTTCTTCGATCTGTTCGGTGTCGCTAGATTTCAACAATAAAAGCTTTTGTGATTTTGCTCAGATCTGGTCCCTTTGAAAAGAGAGCTTTTGAAGCCCTAATTTATTGACCAAAAATAAAAAAGCCCTAATTTTTTTTTAAAGTATATATGAACTTATAATTTTAATAAGGGTTAATACCCTAAAAAATCCCAAACTGGTACGTGACAAATTTACCTCAAACTATTTTTTGACCATGAAAAACCCCAAACTAGCATACCCGTGACAAATTTACCCGACCGACTATAAAAAACCTTAAACTGGTATATTTATGACAAATTTACCCCAAACTAATTTATTTGACTGGAAAAAACCCCAAAATGATAAATTTGTGACAAATATACCCCATGCTAAATTGAATTAATACCACAAAAAAGTCACAAAAATTGTAAACGGTGAAAAACGGAGCACAAAATCCTAAATTGGTATACCGGTCAACCGTCACGTGTCATTTAACTTAATAATTTAAGAATAAAATTTAACGAAAACTAACAGAGGATAAATTTATCACAAGTGTACCAGTTTGGGGTAAATTTGTTAAATGTATACCAGTTTGAGGTTTTTGGTGGTCAAAAAAATAGTTTGGGGTAAATTTGTCATAAGTGTACCAGTTTGGGGTTTTTTAGGGTATTAACCCTTTTAATAATCCAATTCAGCTCCACGTCATCAATTAACGCTCCACATCATCACTTAACGGTTTAAACAAACGGAAGGACTAGATCGGGCATTTGTTAATAGTTCAGGGACTAAATTGAGCCAATTGAAAGTCTGGGGACGAAATTGAATATCGAATAAAAGTCCAGGGACTATTTATGACATTTCCCCTTAATTAGATTTTGTTTGTTTTACAGAAATTAAATAATTTGAGAAATATTTTTTCTGAAAATGATCACCCACATCTCTTACAAAAATAAACAAATGAAAAAAAAAGTTATTGTTTGCAAAATGTTTGAACATAAATTGTTGGCAATAATAATAAAAAATCATTAACTAAGTATTTCAAACTATACAAGCGATTATTTTTAAGAAAATACATTTTAAAACATTTATTTGCCGTGCTTTTCCTTTCTATAGACTGAGAAAGAACCCTAGAGACCTTACTACTCTTTGTTTGGTAATCTAAGTCAGGAAGGAACTGGACGGAAAGGAATAGAAAGGAAATGGAGAGAAAAAAAGAGAAGGGAAGTCAAAATTTCCTCTCGTCTGTTTGGACACCATGTTGAGTGAAAACAATGCGAAGGGAAATTAGTCTTGTGAATAGGCTCAATCATCTTTCTACTTAATCACCTTTAAAAACGAAAGAGAGATCTTGAAATAAAGTGGCAACATTTGCATTTGCAAATTTTAAAACTATAATATTTACTATTCAAAGTTAAAGCTTTATCTTATATTTTTCGCCCGCAATATTTCCACCCCCTAAATGACTAAATCCACTAAATTTCACCAAAAAGACCAAACTGTCATCAATATTTCAATTTCAATTTCAAGTGATGGCCTTGCTCATTTTTTTCTACTTACGATCTAGTTACAATAGTTAAGCATTTTACATATTTTTTTATTATATTAAAGAAAAAGTGCATTCTTAGATATTCCTATAATGTTTTACTTCATGTAAAATTATATCGCTAATAGTAAGGAAAAAAATTCGTTCGTATAGTAAAAAATTAAAAAGTCTCTTATTCATCATTCATCATTCATATTATAATAATTTATATGTTCTTTGTCCATCTTATCTCAAAAGCTCACTTTTTTGGTGGATTTCTAATTTTTTTATTTCATTATCTAAAGTATATATCAAGTCTCTTTATTTACTTTATTAATGCATTTATCTTTTTTCCTTACTATATTGGAGAAATACTTTTACACAGAGCCTAGGAATACACTAATAAACACTATGTACAATGGGGCATTTTTTTTCATAAAGAGTTCATGGATGATATTAATTTTTGCAATCCAAGTAATGATATCTCACTGGCATTTTCAAAAAAAAAAAAATCTTATTTTATGCAATGTTTTGATATAATTAAATTTTATTTTCTAAAACGTAATGTGATTTTATTTTGAAAAAATTTAAAGATTTTTTTTTTCTTCATGCGATCATCCATTTATTTGTATATGTATATAAAACAAAATTGGTAATAAGGGATTTGATGGTGATATGCACAACAAAAAATAAATATATTAACAAGTCAATATGTTAAAAGTTATCCATTTTAAATTTGTTCAGTACTCTACTTGACAATTCATTCGTTAATTTGCTTAGCGATGTAGAAAATAACTAGGTGTCTTGAAAAATTCTCTTTTTGACAAAACAAACTTTTATGGAAGTAATATCTTATAATAAAAAAAATACCTTTAATATACATGAAAAATATAAAATAAACAAAAACTAAACATTTGAAATTCTTAATTATTACATAAATATAGACAAGTTTTTTTTAAAAAAGGAAGTGAATAAATTTGGGATCATCACTTTAAATTGGAATTGAATGATTGATGACAATTTTGTCTTTTCGGTGATAACTAGATGGATTTAGTACTATAGGGAATGGAAATAGCACCCCTTATTTTATTTTATTTTGGTATAAAAATTTTGGCACGATTTTAGAGATTCCAACTATTTGGCACCTTCTAAGTACCTCTTTATGCCTTACAACAGATTTTGATGATTCACATTTTATGGAAAATCCTGTTTATGAGACAGACAAGGCTGACAACTGGGTTGTGGTGGCTTGCCCTAAAAAGCCACTAGAGGACAAATGAAACTACTTAGCTGGAACTGTCAGGGTCTGGGCAATACCTTGACGGTTCAAGCACTTAGGGCCCTGGTGACCTGTGAAAGGCCTGACATAGTGTTTTTGATGGAGACGAAAAATCAGAACATAGTAATCCAGAAAATCCAAAGGAGGCTAAAATTCCCTAACTCTTTTGTGGTAAGTCCGGTGGGCTTGGCGGGAGGATTGGTTGTTTTCCGGAATGCTCGGATGCGATTATCTATAGAGAGACATAATGCCCATTTTATTGACTTGTTATGCACAGCTCATCCAAGAAGTAGTCCGATGAGGATTACCTGTATCCATGCGCCTTCGGTTTATCTTCAACGATAGCAGCTGTGGCAAGAGTTAAGGCAAATCAGTTCCTATAATAACTTGCCATGGATATGTATAGGTGATTTCAATGAGATCATGTATCACTGGGAAAAGGTTGGAAAAAAGTTTGCTGATTCCTATAGGATGCAATCCTTTCAATCATTTATAGATAGCTGTTCGTTAATGGATGTTCATAGTAAGGGCTGCGCTTTCACTTGGGTAAATAACAGGGCGGGGGATAATGAAGTCAAAGAACGTCTCGACAGATTGTTATGTACTACGGAGTGGAGGATTTCTTACCCTGCAGCAGAAGTTTTTGCTCTTCCTGCAATCGCGTCTGACCATAGTCCCCTTCTATTACTCACTGATGGTCCCAAACAAAAGCGTTATAAATCCTTCTTTTTTGAAGCTTTTTGGATCCAGCATCAGCAGAGTAGACAGGTCATTGCAGAAGCTTGGGATTCTTCACATCTCAAATTTGCATCCCTGGATCGAAAACTTTAGTCTCTCTCTACAGTCCTCGCCAGATGGAGTAAATCGACCTTTTCGCATGGTCGTGACAGGATTAATCTGTTACAACATGAACTCCAGTGCATTATGAATCGCTCAAATATTAATTATGGTCAAGCAACAATCAAAAAGCTGAAGGAAGAAATACAATCTCTATGGCAGCAAGAAGAGCAATATTGGGCGATGAGATCGCGCATTAACCGGTTGAGGTGGGGGACAGGAATACCAAATTTTTCCATTCGACAACGGTACAGAGAAGGCAATTTAACCGAATTACTATGCTACGGGATGATACTCGAGAGATGGATTCGAGATCCTACTCAAGCGCAGAACTTGACAATGGACTATTTCCGAAATCTCTATAAGTCGGCGAGCCACCGTGATTATCTCCCTATCCCGAATCGATTTCGTCGGTAGTTACATTGGAAATGAACCAGGTTTTAATAGCTGAGGTTTCTCGGGAAGAAGTGAAAAGCTGCTACCTTTCAACTGGGGGCAACAAAGGCCCCGGACCGGATGGATTTAATGGTCTATTCTACCAAAATTATTGGGACACACTCCAAGAGGATATCTTTACCTCAGTGCAGAATTTTTTCAGCACAGGAGTGATGCCCCCAGCTTTAAACAGAACGCTTATCACTCTGATTCCGAAGATCCCACATCCGAAAGGTTAGATCATTACCGTCCCATCAGCCTCGTAATTTTATCTACAAAATTATATCCAAGATATTAGCCAATAGATTAAAACCTTGGTTACCGAGTTGATCTCCATGGAACAGAGCGCTTTTGTATCGGTAGGCAAATACGGGATAACATCTTGGTTGTTCAAGAAGTCCTGCACCAATTGAAAACCAGGGTCGAGAAGAGAAAGTTTCAAGCTATTTTAAAGCTGGACATGAAAAAGCATATGATCAAGTAGAGTGGGATTTCTTGGAGGCTTATTTATGTAAACTCGGGTTCCATACCGGTTGGGTGAATTGGGTAATGCAAGTGCATAACGACGACTTCACCGAGTGTTAAATTCAATGGCCAACCGTTACCCTACTTTCAACCTACAAGAGGCCTACGCCAAGGCGATCCTCTCTCGCCATATATTTTCATCCTGGTGGCTAATGTTTTATCAACTCTCATTAAACAAGCTGTCGATATGGGAAATCTTAAAGGTATTCAGTTTAACAGGTGCTGTCCTATCCTTTCTCATCTATTTTTCGCCGACGATGCCATATTCTTCTTAGATGGAAGTCTAATTGAATGTCAAAATTTAGCCAATATCCTGCAACAATCTCTTTGTCTTGCTACTGGACAAGTGGTGAATAGGAATAAATCTGGCCTTTTTTTGAGCAGAGCTTGTCCTACTCTCTTAAAGCAAAACCTAGCTAGTACACTGCGGGTGCCATTGATTGAAAAAACTGGCAAATATTTAGGGATACCTTCTGATTGGGGAGTCTCTAAAAAGGATATGTTCGCCTGGATATTAGGAAGGGTTAGTGCAAAGTTGGCGGGGTGGAAAGAACAGCTACTATCTAAAGGGGGGAAGGAAATACTACTCAAATCTGTGGTGCAGGCCTTACCAAACTATGCTATGTCCATATTTAAAATTCCAGTGTCAATATGCAAATCTATTGAGAAGAAAATCGCACAGTTCTGGTGGCAAAACAGTAGTACGAAATCGGGCATACACTGGAAAAGTTGGCAACTACTTCAAGAAAGGAAGGAAAAGGGAGGGCTGGGTTTTCGTGATTTACTTAGTCTTAACAAGGCACTTCTTGGTAAACAAGCTTGGCAACTATATCACTGTTCTTCCTCTTTGTGGAGTCGCCTGTTTAGAGGTTTATATTTTCAATCTACTGATTTATGGCATGCTCCTAGAGGTTCAAATCCGTCTTGGGGCTGGCAAAGTCTGTTATTCGGTAGGGACTCCATCTCAGACCAGATGCAATGGTCCGTTGGGAATGGCCACAGCATACACATTCGAAACGATAAATGGTTAGCTAGAGGAACTCTCGATGGGCCAGCTAAAAGAGGGGAGCCTGAACTTGTTGAAAGTTATATTAACCAGAATCTGTCCACCTGGAATGTTCATCTTCTTCAACAGAGTTTTGATGAGCAAGTTATTAAGGAGATCCTCACCATTCCTCTCGGTTCCACTATGGTTTCGACAAACTTATTTGGCCGGGGGACACTTACGGGGAGAGTATTCGGTTAAAAGTGGCTATAGATTTATCAAAGATCATGTTCCTAAATCTCTCCCTACCTCCGCAACCATATCCCCTCACCTTACAACCCCGTTTGGCGTAAACTTTGGCATCTACAAACCGCCCCCAAAATCGAGTCTTTTTGTGGTCCCTTTGCCACAATGCACTAGCTATAAGGGAAAACCTATACAAACGACATATCCTCCCCACCCCAGCATTGTCGTTATGTCGACTCATCTCCTGAAACTCCCGAACACTTATTTCTATATTGCCCACAAATTCAGGGTATTTGGTCTCATCCGAAAGTGCAGCTTAACTTTTCAACAAACCACACACAACCACTGTCTTCTTGGCTAGCAAATATATTGTTGCAGGATAAACACATACCTGATTCGGAGATTGTAGTAGCTCTTCTTTGGCAAATCTGGCAAGCGCGAAATCATTCCATCTTCCGCAGCAAACGCTCAACCCATGAACAGATTGTAGATCTAGCATTTATAACTGCAGAGAGCAATCGCAGTAAGCCGCAGGACATATTATCTACAGGGTAGAGACTTTTGCCTACCTCTCGGACTTGGAATCCTCCACCGGTTAGGACAATCAAAGTAAATGTTGATGGGGCTTTCCCCGTGGCGGATCAGACAGGTTCGGTGGCTTGTATTTGTAGAAACCACGAAGGCAATCTGATTGGGGGTTCCTCCCAAATTGTTCGTGCTTCATCGCCTCTGCAAACTGAGATTCGAGCTCTCCGTCATGCCTTGCTTTATCTACTCGAGAAAGGAATGAACGAAGATCACCTTCAGATTGATTCTGACTGCTTGGCTATGGTCGATATGCTGAACAATCGATACTCTCCTCCATGGGACTGCCGAGCCCTAATTGTCGACATTGAAACCTTGCTATCCCGTTTTCCACTTTTGCGTCTGTCCTATTGTAGACGGGAAGCGAATTCACTGGCTGACTGGGCCGCTATTGCCTGTGGCCGAGGTTTTTTGCACTCTAATTGGGCCTCTTCTCCTCCTTCTATAGTTCTAGACCTACTATGTATCGATGCCCTGGCAATGGGTAGTACTCCTGTTCCTACGTAAATAATACAGTTGGTTTTTCTGATCAAAAAAAAAAAAGTAGCTCTTTATGCCTTGAAGAGCCCCTTGATTAAGCCAGATTAGTTGTCCGTAGTTTACTTTGCCGTTTCCTAATAGCCACAATGGATTTCCTTACTATTGAAGTTAAAATTTGAATGAATAATCCCATTCACATGATGTTGTCGTATACCTAATCCATTCACGTTGTGCCTCTTTGCTTTAAAGTGCTAAATTTTTCTTGTGATTTGGGAGCTTTGTGTAATAGCTATATCAATGACGTCGCATGGTAAGCCAATTCTCACTTTTTGACAATGATTTACTGATCAAGTTTTATAATCTCAAATAGCTAATTTTTTCGAATGCCTTTATGATGTTTCACGCACTTTAAATAAACTTCCACCTCCCATTCAGTATCTCACTTAATAGAAGGGACACATCTTCTATAGTAAAATGACTAGCATGTATTTAAGTACGTTTGAAGTATAGTCAATTAAAAGTACTTTGATTTCAATTACGTTTGGTTCGGTTATCCTTAGCATTAGTCAAAGGACAAACTGCTCCATGGCCCATCCAACATAGTCAGCCCGAAAGGCAAATTGAGTGGGCCTAGCAAGTATTTCTCTTTCGATTCTTGTGCACCTAGTTGCACAATTGACCGGCAGGAAAAGTATCAAAAAAGTTATAAACTTATTGTATTAATACTAATTTAGTCTTAAACCTTTCAATTAAACTAATTTAAACCTAAACTTTTTTATATTGGTATCAATTCAATTTATCCAGTCAATTTAGGTTGGAAATTGCTTATGTGGATGCCCGTTATCCTACGTGATATGATTATCATTAATGTGAGCATTTTTTAATTTTTTTCTTTTTTTCCCTTCCCCTTTCTTTTTGCCCAACGAGAGCTGGCCTTGCCTAGGAGAGAATTGCGCCTGCCAGCCATAGGCAAGGGGGGCCTCACCTTCACCTAGGCAAGGTCACCCTAACCTGGGTGAAGGTCAGCTTCATTGGCACTTGCCCTCGCAGGCGCCAGCCATGGCCTATGGGCGGCAACTGGCCACCAACAAAAGAAAAAGGGAAAGGAAAAAGGAAAAAGAAAAAAATTCAAAAATATTATTAAAAAATGTTGACATTAGCGCCGGCCATGCATGTGAGATGGTTGGCGTCCACGTCAGTGAATTATGAACTAATTTGGCCAGGTGGATTGAATCAATACCAATGTAATAATGTTTAGGACATAATTAGTCAAATTGAAAACTTTATGACTGAATTAGTACCAATAAATAGGTTCCAGACTTTTTCGTTACTTCTCCATTGGCCAGCTCAAACTTGATCAATTCATATAGAATATAAAATAGATTTTCAATCACAGGAGGACTTCTTGTCAAAGAAAAAAAAAATCACAGGAGGACTTGAACAAGGATATTTAGTCCCGTATTTGGCCCGATCATCTAGTAATTCGTATAGAATACTAAATAATTTTTGCTCATTGGGTGGGTCTGCGAGGCCCGAAATTGTGGGGCTTGAGCAAGCGCATAAGTCTGTCGAAGTGAAAAACATGGGTGGGTCGGGCCTGCCCATTGGGCCGCCTTTCTTTATTTGATACTAAAGAAGTATGAAAAATAGATGATAAATAATTTTATCTTTTTGTATTAAATTAGTTTACTACTGCTTCATCAATGAGTTTTATACTATTTTTGTGTCCTACATTATAAATTCGAGCTTATTTTGTGCTATTATTTTTTTTTTAAAGATTTAAGTGCTAAAGATAATATTATTAATAAAAACATGATAATCAATTTTATGATAATTACACGAGTGCGAAATCCGGGCCTTAAGGCCCTACCCAGCTGCAGCTTGCCCACTAATCGAGCCTAGAATCTTTTCCCAGGCCCACCCAATGTGCCTACAAATTAACGGCCTGACTCGCGGACTGTCCACCCTTTTGATCAGGTCTTCTAGTAAACATCTACAAAATTACACTTACATAGATTATCTTTGATGTTGTCCTACAAAACAAGATAATTTTGGGTATTCTTAATTTTTCAATAGATAGCACAAGAAGCAAAAACAGTTCAGCATTCAGAAATTGATATCGACATTTTTGATAGACTTACTTAGCTTCTAACGAAGCATGCGAGTGTTTATGATTATAGCATAGCTGAGGTAAGATATAATAATTCATATGTACTTTCTCCTGCCGCAGGCTGGTGCACACGGCTACTGATGGGTTCGTGTCTCACTGCGGTTAAAACTCCATTTTAGAGAGCTTGTAGCACGGAGCTTCGATTGTGACGTGGCCCATATACGCGTAGCAGCAGCTGAACGCCTTCACGCTGGTGAAGGAACTGGGATTAGTGGTGGAACTGAGGCTGGACTACCAGGCAGAAGGCATTGGCGGCCATCTGGTGCCAGCAGAGGAAATAGAGAGGGCCGTCGGACGCTTGACGCGTGGTGGAATCGTGGTGATGAGGAAGAAGGTGAAGGACATGAGGGATGCAACTACAAACGCCGTGAAGGAAGGCGGGTCCTCCTATGATTCTATTGGAAGGTTGATTTGAGACTTCATCAATAACATTGAATAAATAGCTCCAGAAAGAGTAGCATTTGCCTTCAATTGCTCTGTCCTCCATTGTTTCTTGCCAGCAGCGTGTCTTGCTTACTTTTTCAACGAACATGCTTACTAATTTGTCAAGCTCATGAAATTACCATAGTCAACAACTCACTACATTTGCTTTGCTCTGTAACCATGACGATGGACAGACTGCTAATACATTAGTCACTCTGCTTCCAGAAAGATGAACTTGCATTTAGCTATTTCGTTGTTAAATTCGTTCTGAGGGGATGGATGACTTATGATGCATTGGAAGATACATCGATCTCATCTCGAGAAAATAACCAGTAAGATGTTATTTATCTCCTGAAGAAAGATCTTCTATGGTAGAAATAGGAAGGTGTTTATTTGGCTTAAGAATATAGAGATAGCAAATTCTTTGCTTCACACGTACATGAAGCAGTAGACTTGCATCTTTGCGTTTACATTCAGACACTGTGAAGAAACTGAAAAGGAATTGAAAATGCAACAGAAGAAGTTGAATCCTCCTCCTAATCTTACACGCTATGCCTGAGAAACTTCTCTCTGACCGCACATAGCTCGGATAAAGCATTCGCCATGTCCATCCGCTCAACTGGAATTTCTTCCGAGCATAGAACTCCGATTTTCATTATGGCAGCAACCCCTTCCTCAAATCTTACCTTCTCAACATCACCAATTTGGCTACCGTCGATCGCTGCAAGATGCTCCGAAGATAGTAGTGAAGGATCTAGGATCTTTACCGTGCCTTCGAGTAGAGCAGTCTTGACAAATTCGTGGAGTTTCCATCCATCCTTGAACATAACATCCGTAGGTCTTATTCCTGTGAACATCTCGAGCAATAGTATCCCAAAGCTGTAAACATCTCCCAGCAATGATGAAGCACCACCGAGGCCATATTCTAGAAAGCAACATTAGCTTTGTCTTGTTAGACGAGTGCTTAGTACTTAGCTTGAACAAGTATGCTTAGAAAACAAAAGAGCTAACATACCTGGAGCTATATAGCCAATGGTTCCTTTTAAACCACTGGAACTTGCTTGACATTGAGAAGCATCAAGGTCTGTGTTTTTGCAAAGAAATCGTGCTAGCCCAAAATCACACACACGAGCTAGCATGTCATGATCGAGAAGAACATTGCTTGGTTTTAGATCACCGTGTATGATGCTCATATGGCAATGGTGGTGAAGATATTCAATGGCAGAAGCCACATCAATGGCAATGTCTAACCTCTGGCTAAAACTGAGCTTTGGCATGTCGCTTTGATTTTCGCTTGGGTGCAACCATTGTTCTAAACTACCATTTCGCATTAGATCGTATATTAGAGCCTTGAATTCTGCACCTGTGAAATCGATGCTCGAGCAAACGGTGATGATATTGACAAGATTTCGATGGCGTATGTTTCTCAACGATTCACATTCTGCTAAGAAGCTCTTCAAAGCCCCCTTTTGTCTTAGGTTGAGCACTTTCACTGCCACTAGTTGATTTCCACCTAGGATTCCTCTATACACTGAGCCGTGGCTCCCTTGGCCAATCAAATTAAATGGCGAGAACTCATTGGTTGCTTGACGAAGCTTCGCATAGGAAACCTTTTGGAAGCGCTCATTTGTTGGCAATGCCGCACTAGGTCTCGTTGCAGGTTTCCTCTTCCAGTATACTACAACAATGAAGCATGTCAACACGATAAAAAATGAGATAGTTACCGCGATGGATACTTTTAGTTTTGGAAGCTTTCTCCGCTTCTTCGTGTGGCGAACTTTGCATGCGGGAAGTCGAAGTTCCTGAATGCCTCCACATAGTCCTTTGTTTCCAATTATTGATATGCGCTTTGTATCTCTGAAGATCCCCGCTTGCGGTACCTCTCCTTCAAGGCTGTTGAAGGATAGATTCAAGGCTTTGAGCACAGTGAAATTCTCAAAATATATGGGAATTTTACCGGACAATCTATTTCTTGAGAGATTGAGGTACTCAAGGCCAATCAAGGTCCTTAGAGAAGCCGGTATACTTCCTTCAAATAAATTGCCTTCCAAGCTCAAGACTACTAGCATCACACATTGGGACAAAGTGCTTGGTATTTCTCCAGTCAATTTGTTGTCAGAGAGGTCAAGAAGCACAATTTGGCTCATGTTACCCACTTCAAGAGGTAATGGCCCTGTTAAAGAATTTTGAGCAACATCAAAATTGATGCACAGAGAAGAAAGGCTGATAACCTCTTTGGGTATTGTGCCATTAAGGTTGTTATATGATAGCATTAGTGATTGCAATTGTCGACACCATCCAAGGCTTGGAGGAATGTCACCTTCTAATCGGTTATACTGAAGCTCCAGAAGAAGCAATTGGGTGGCGTTTCCAAGAGAGGAAGGAATTGCCCCTGAAATCCTATTATGCCATAACAAAAGATAGGTCAAATTTTGGACCTTACCAATGCCTTGGGGAATTTTACCGCTGATGTCGTTGTCGTATATTGACAGGATCTGTAAGCCATTCAGGTTCTCAATTTCTGGAGGGATATTGCCCGTGATTTGGTTTGATCCCAGACTTAACAGCCGAAGTGTATCGGAAAAATTAGCAATAGAAGCAGGAATTTCTCCTCTAAATTTGTTGTGGCCGAAATCTAACAATTCTAGTTTTGTGCAGTTGGTTAAATCAGTGATGAAACTTAAGCCATCAGGTCCTGCTTGTAACTGGTTAGCGGAAAAAGTCATGAACCTAAGATTCCTCAAGCTTCCGAGATTGGCAGGCACGTTTCCCCTAAAATTATTTAAAGTGAGAGAAAGAAATTCAAGTCTAGTTGCATTAGGCAATGAATGTGGTAGTTGCCCTGAAAATCTGTTAATCGGAAGGTAAAGTCCTTCGAGATGAGGAAAATAGTTGCCAATTTCTGTTGGGATTTCACCGTGTAAGTGGTTAGTCCCTACATCAAGGTGAGCAAGTGATGTAAGATTGTATATAGAAGAAGGGATGCGTCCTGTTAAATTATTAGAAGCCAAAAATAAGACTTCTAATTTTGAGATGCTGCCAAGCTCGGCCGGTATTTGACCTCTTAGGTCATTGTACCCCAACTGTAACCGTACAAGTGAAGATCCATTCCCCAACCAAATTGGAATTTCCCCAATAAGATCGTTTGTTGAGAGCAAAAAATTAGTGAGTTTTCTCTCAACTAAGTATCGAAGCTCGTCGGGTATCCTCCCAATGAGCCGATTCTTCCGTAAATCGAGGTTTTGTATAACTACGCAAGACGACAAATTTCGTGGTATCTCACCTTCGAGTACATTGTCTCTGAGGATGAGAGTCTTCAATCTGAACAACCTCCCCAACTCTTTTGGAATGTGGCCTCGGAGCTGATTCGCCTGTAGATTAATATACCTCAAGAAAGTGAGATTCCCTATGTTAGGAGGTATTGTGCCAATGAGCTTTTGATTCTCCAAGTCGAGGACAACAACTCTTCCCGCGTGGCGGCGACTGCAAGAAACTCCTGGCCAATTGCAGTGACTAACAGACGTGTTCCAAGAACCCATGATGCCTTGAGGATCTTCAATCATCTTGTCCTTGAAGGCGAGCAATGTTGTCCTGTCAGTTTCATTTCCAGGATGGGAAGCATAGGCAATACAAGTGTTGGAGTGAGTTTGATGTATGATGAGAATAAGGCTGATAAAAGCTGATACTAAATGCATTCTCAAGTTTGGCAAAGTTGCTTCCAGCATTGATCTGTTAAGACAGAGCGAGCAGAAAGATCGGATGATGGTGTTCTTAAGTTCTCCCGGCCAATTAAAAGCATGAGATTGATTGTTTAAATTTGGTTCATTCAAAGACCACAATTTAGTCCGCAAAAAAGCTTACCTTTTGTAAAGATCCATACGTTGAAATTAGGTCGACTTTATACAATTAAAAGCATGAGATTGATTGTTTAAATTTGGCGCATCAAAGACCATAATTTAGCCCACAAAAAGACTTTGACTTTTCTTCAAGACGCATAAGTTCAAATCAGGTTAACTTTGTACAATAATATTCGTGACCACCCAAATCCAATTTGATGCATATGCAATTTCTAAAAAATTTCTAGGGCATCCGGACAAGTGAAAAATCACAAGGCGAGCTTGGAACAAGATTTTGCACAACGTTCGATAAAAACACTGTAAATTTTGATCAGAGAGTAGTTAGAGATCCCATACTATCCATTTGAATAGCTAACTAAGAGTACGATGCTGAATTTCTTTTTTGCTGTTGTCTACGGCCCCAAAATCCCTCATTTTCATAGTTTCAGACAACTTTTACGGTTATTTTTCAAGATTCTGAGGGTTTTGCTACTCTTTATTTTCTGGGTTCCTATGACGAACACTTATGGCCACGGAGACCGCATATGGACAGTTTTTTTCTCACTGACAGTTTTTTTGAAGAATTATCCTTTATTTTTATGTTCAAAGATAGAAACTTTCTGTCATTGGGAGAAGTCTCTCCAATAGAAAGGTTGTTGAAAATAATCCTATTGATTAATAATCTTAGAGCATAGAGCATGTTTGCTAATTGATTTGTTCGCGTTTTCTGTTATTGGAGGTATGAATCCTGTCATCGAAAGTAATTGCCAAACGTTGGACTCATAGCAGAAGAGGTAAATTGCGGGCCTCGAACTAGAGGATGCAAAATGAACTGAAGAAAAACTTCGAATTTGCTTTGCGGGTCCAAAGGCCACGATTCAATCCCCAGGAAATTCGAGAACCTGTGGACTTGGCAAGTCAAGCGTTAAAAAACAATAGTGCAAGTCATGTTACGTAGAAGATCACTATGACTTTGGGCTTATATTCCAGTATGGAAAAATTTCAACTTGGCATAAAAGCGTTGACGAGGTCGATTCATGGTTGATTAGACTTATGGCCCGTGCTGCACACGGGCGACAAATAGACCTGTAATTCAGCGATAGTCATCCGGGAAATTTCCGAATAATAAATTATATGACGCAACAACTCACCAAGTACAAACCAGAGGTTGATGACTTGTGTGTCCTGATAAAGACATCTTAAAAAGTACTGAGGGTAAAAGTCACACTCACGGACCACAAAAAGTTATGTCACTGGTAATGTAGTTGTCTCGGCTTAAAAATGAAGAATTCTTGCTCTCGGCTTTAAAATAAAGACATCTTAATAATCTTAGAGCGTAGAGGATGTAATATTTGGCTGGTGGGACCCAAAAAAAGAAAAAGAAAAGGAAGTTGAAAAATCAATAAAGCCAAAAGGAGAGGGGAGGGGGCTTGGCTAAATAGAAGCTGAGAGCTCCCTCAACCTAAAAAAGGAGAAAGGAAAAAGAAGAAGAAGAAGAAGAAGAAAGAAAGGGCAAGAAAGGAAAGGGGTTTTGACATGTGCATGCCATGGATTTCTCGCCAAGCTGACTCAACTTTATAATGCAGCACTCGGTAAGAGACTAGGCCTCTCTTTTGTCCAATCGAAGTAATTTACGGGTTTAGGGCTCCAATTTGGAATTTTTGGAAAATAGAGCGGCGAAGTCCAATTTTGGAGTCGTTGAGCAGCTTATTTTTGTAGAAATGATAGTTTAAGGTGTTGTGGAGCCGTGGAATTTTATGGATCATGATTTGAACTTATGGTTTGCCTGAAACAAAATTTCGAAGTTTCCTGCACGCAGTGAATAGTGCGCGTCCAGCAACTTCGGGCCCTTATTTTGTTGGTTTTTTGTTTGATTTTTGGGACGATCAAGTTGGGATTATTGTAGTATGTTAGAAGGGCTTTCTATTGATTATAAGTATGTTTGGAATGGGGTTCGATAGAGAAAGTTATAGCATAACTAAGTTTTACGCTCAAGTGTCGCGTTACGAACGACTTGAATAATTATTTTGAGTATGCGATTTATTAGCACATTGGAATCATTTTGTTAATGTTTAGGCATAATATAGCCGTTTCGTGGTTGACATAGCATGTTATCCAAATTTAATGTTGATTCTCGCTTATTTGATAGGATCGCGAGATCGAATGATCAAATAACACATGTTATTTGATTTTGGGGCATCCCCAAGTGAGTAGTACAAATGTCTTTTTCGGTTTGTGAAATTCATGTACTAAGTAAGAGTAATCGACATATACTTGTGAAGGGAAGTGATGACCTATTTGTTGTATAAAGATGAATATAATGCTAGGTAATTTTGAGTTATTGTGGGATTATTCGACAAACCTTTCTTGAATAGTTATGTATGCTGTGTTGGTACAATTGATTTATGTGATTATGTGATGACTATTAAAAGATGATATGTGCTGTGTTGAGGAAATCAAATGCGTTGGGAATAGATAAAGGACTAAGTGCTATACAACAACGGAATTTCATGTAAGTCATCTCAGAGCCTTGTAGTCAAGGGTTAAGTGCTACATGGCGACTTGAGTCACATGAGAGCCACCTCTAGGGCCTTACACTACTGACATGCATAGTAAGGGGCTAAGTGCTACACAATAGCATAACTTTGTGGGAGCCACTTCTAGGGTCTTGTACTATTGTTATATATGGTTAAGGGCTAAGTGCTACACAATAACGTAATTTTATGGGAGCCACCTTTAGGGCCTTGAGTTTGGATATTGAGCGTGGAATGAACCATCAATATGAGATATGATGAGTCCGATTATTAAACTAAATTGGTGATGCTTGTTTTGTTATTATGGATGAATGATAGATTTTGCTATTTGATATAGCTAGGTTGAGGTAACATATAACGCATTTTTTTCATGCAAGTTTATATTTTTATTTGGCAATAATGAGCCATGTCTTGAGTTTTAAATGTGTAATGTGGAATTTTGATATGCTTTTTATGGTATGTACTATTCACTGAGCTATGGTTGCTCATTCTATTCATTTTCCATGTTTTCAGGTCCTAGGGTAAGCAACTAGTAAGACGAGAGCGCTGCTGGGAAACTTTTGAGAGTTCTATTTTTTTTTTTTTTTTGTATGGTTGAAGAAAGTGGTGCACCTAATCCTTACTAGTGGTTGAATTAGTTGAGTTCTAAATGTATATTTCCTTTTGGTGGATTATAGAAACTTTGATGTTGTAACAAATCTGTTGGTTTATCTGATGTGTATATATATGGTTTGAGATATGTATAAGTTGATATCGGTTATTGGTTGTGTTTGAGGCTGCGTCCTTTGTGTGGAAGAATGGCCGTGTCATCCCTATTCTTTGTAGTTCTAGGGTGTGACAGAGCATTTTTGCTAATTGATTTGTTCATGTTTTCTGTCATTAGAGTTATGAATCCTGTCATCGAAAGTAATTGGCAAACCTTGGACTCATAGCAAAAGAGGTAAACTACAGGTCCCGAACTAGAGGATGCAAAATGAACTGAAGAAAAACCTTGAATTTTCATCGCGGGTCCAAAGGCCACGATTCAATCACCAGGAAATTCGAGAACCCGTGGACTTGGCAAGTCAAGCGTTAGAAAACAAAAGAGCAAGTCATGTTACTTGGAAGACCACTACAACTTTGGGCTTCTATCCAGTATGGAAAAATTTCAATTTGGCATAAAAGCGTTCACGAGGTCGATTCATGATTGACCATAACTTACGGCCCGTGCTGCACACGGACGACAGATAGACCCGTAATTCAGCATTAGTCATCCTGGGAATTGCGGGATAATAAATTATATGAAGCAACTAGTCACCAAGTACAAACCAGAGGTTGATGACTTGTGTGTCCTGATAAAGACAACTTAAAAAGAATTGGGGGTAAAAGTCACGCTCAGGACCACAAAAACTTGTCACTGATAATGTAGTTGTCTCAGCTTAAAAATAAAGAATTCTTGCTCTGAAGTTTGAATCATTTTGTCCAAGTAAGCTAGAAATATTGCCGAAGATATTATCATGGATGGCTTCCCGTCGGCTTGACATGCTTCCATTCCCTAAAATTATTCTCAGAAACTGATGCGCTTGTGATGTGAATTGCAATAGATTGTAATGAGCTTATTTGGGTTCAGAATTGAGAACTAGTCATGCTGAAGGTTACGGGTCTGTTTAAATTGGTTTTATAGCTAGGAATCATTGGTGAAGACTCAAGTGCAGTGATTATGAGAAGATGAAATTTTCAACAAAAAAAATGTATTGGATGATGTGTCACATTCAGCAGCATTAAAACGCTTCCTGTAAATTGGCACCGACAATATCGATGTTCGATACCTTAATATTCGGTCGCCTTCATGCGTGGGTTGAAGCTACCTTGTTGTAGGCTATGATCCGACTGGTGATGGTCGTTCGTGATTGTTTTGTTTTGCCTGCGCTCATGAATTAGTGCTAATAACCACCAAATTATGGGATGTATCGCAACTTATCTGCTCCTTCTAATCTTTGAAAATATGCAGAATCTGCGAGGTCTGTAGCAAAAGATCCCCATACGCAACTCAGTCATCGTTCTCCTCTATCTAGTCGACACGAAAAGCCTTTCTCAATAATGGAACTAGGAATCCATTCCTGGATTCTCAATACCACTACAGTATAAACCTTTTTTAATCAGGAAAGTTCTGTTTTAATCTACTGTCAAAATGGGAAAAGATGAAATTGATATCTACTCTCTATCTTGGTGATTGTCGATCCTTTCCGTGGAAGCTACTGAAGAAAAATATTCTTTCGCGTTCGAAGACAACCGAACTAGCCGGCCATTGACTTGGAAACAGCAACTTGGCTCCAGGGTTTTGCCGAGGTTGACACTGCCCGTGCACAACCTGTTACCCTGACACGCATGCCGGGCCCCAGCATAACGTGCTCAGGACTGGAAATAGCAACTTGGCTCTAGGGTTTTGCCGGGGTTGACACTGCCCGTCCACGACCCATTACCCTAATAGGCAATGCCAGGCCCCAGCATAACGTGCTCAAAACTGGAAATAGCAACTTGGCTCCAGGGTTTTGCCGGGGTTGGCACTGCCCGTGCACGACCCGTTACCCTGACAGGCAATGCCGGGCCCCAGCATAACGTGCTCAGGACTGGAAAAAACAACTTGGCTCCAGGGTTTTGCCGGGGTTGACACTGCCCGCGCACGACCCGTTACCCTGACAGGAATGCTGGACCCCAGCATAACGTGCTCAGGATTGGAAACAGCAACTTGGCTCCAGGGTTTTGCCGGGGTTGACACTGCCCGTGCACGACCCGTCGCTTAGTCTTCCCCTATTGTCCACAATGATCGTCCGCTACTCCGAAAGTGGCCTCTGATTGTACAATTGACGCTGTTGTGGTGAGCACGTCTCGATCCACCATGGAAAGAATAGAAAAACGCAATGCCTCGGAGAGGGGTGGCGGCCCACTGTCTTGTCGTCACCATGGAATTTTTATTTTTGCTTGGGTGGAGCGCGCACACAGGGAGGTTCCGACGTCTCTTGGGTAATGAAGGAATCAAAGTGCCATTACGGGCCTAGAGGTATTGGCTAACTATATAGGAAGTGAGTTGGATAGCGGTTGGAGTCCATTTCAAGATAGAAATAATAAAGAGAAACTTGTGTATAGAATGAGAATTTATTAGAAAATCAAGATTTTTGAGAATTTGCGAGAGAACGATGAAAGTGCAAATGGGAGAGACCTCTAATTTATAGAAAGCTTGTGGAATTATTCATTTGACATGTAACCGTCGTGGCCGACCATCCAATGGTCATTGGTTCAATCTGGGTCCAACCAATGGACTCGGCCTCATAAAAATGAAAATTCTGGGCCGGGCTCGGCCATGTAGCCATTCTTATCCCTAATTGGATGTTTAATTGGCTCTTCAGAAGATAAAGCAAGAGTAAAGTCTACAAATAAATGACAATACATGAAAGTTTCGTAGGGCCAAAAATTACTGTAGCTAGCACTCATATCTTTCTCCGTTTTCCTTTCATCACGTTTACAACTACAATATATGACAATACATAATGTATGGATACCTTTTGGCATTTGCATTTAATTTAAATCTTTCATCCGTTGTACTTTTCAAATAATACCAGAATACATAAACTAGCCTTGATGAAAAATTGACAGAGTATGGATCATAATAAATGTAGTTTTGCCAAAATCATATTTGTTGTTCTCATGTTAATTCAATGCCCTTCGTGTGATCAATGCATTCTTAAACTTACTAGTTGTGACAATAATAATGATTTTTCCTTAAAAGTATGCAGAAGTTGCAATTTAGATAAGCGGTGTCAAACCCATCAGCCTTGTGGAGCCGGTTCTTCGAAGGTGACCCTTGCTTGATGTCAGCTGACCTCCAGTGAGGGTCACGTGAGCCAAGTGAGGGCGCCGCCACCAACTTTTTTTTTAACAAATAAAAAAAAAATTGAAACCAAAACCCCTTCCAAATTTTGTTTTGCCAAATACTACTTGAACTTAAAGGGTTTTGGCTTCCAGCATTTGCATTACATTTTCCAAGCTGAACCAAACGCAACCTTATTTTCCGAATTGCAATTTGTGGAATGCAAAGAAAGACTCTAGACCTTTCTGAGATGGCAAACAATTTTACTGGGAAGAGATTCAACCCTGCTCGGAAGCTAGATCGGCGGTTGGAAACAAAGAAAACATCAAAAACCGTGAAAAAGTGGCTGCCGTAAGGAGTGTTAGGGGACAAGAAACTGAGAGGACCCCACTGTAGTAGCGGACTTAATAGAGCCGGGAGCCAGGGGGAATGAACAAAAATGGAAAGAGCTTTTCCGAGAAAACGTGGTTCAAGAAGCACTCTCTACCCCAATCAGTCCATTTTTAGGAGATAGATTAGTTTGGATGGGTAATAAACAGGGCACATACTCGGTTAAGAAAGGATATCACAGTATCCTATGGGGATCTAAGAAATTTCTTGCCACTCCTAAACAGAACAAAAAATGCAACCATTTCAAACATCCTGCACATTAGCTCTTTAAGACAACAAAAACAGAGGGACACTGTTAATATTCAGTAGAATGCTCAACCCTGCTTAGTAATTTCAGAGTGCGATGGGATTCTCCAATAAGTTTCTTCCATTAATAGAAGAGCACAGAACAAATCAAGTGTTTTCTCTGTTAATATGAAAATGTCTTCCAGATGCACGACTAAGACCAGTTTCAAGTTCCACCATCCCCCGATGCTACATATCAACCCATAAGGACGAAACTATATAACACAACAATCAATTTCAAATCATGTCTTTTATCTTGTTACAAGCATTGGGGTGTTGGGGAAGGCTCAAATGGATATTACTTTGTATCATGTCTGTTCAATTTTGTAGTTAACGATATTCTTTTCATCGAGAGAATACATGTTACCCTGACATAAAAGTCAATTAACCTCCTCAGTGAAGTAAACGCATAAATTAGCCTTTGTAAAGACAGACGATGACACTGCTAAAAGCTTGGAGACAAGAATCGTGTGAAGGTGGTTTTTAATGGTTCGACAAGAGTGGAGATGTTTGGTTTAACTTAGCGAAACCATATGTATTTTTGTACTTTGGCCTTCTCTCCTAGCTAAAACTGATGTTTTCTAGTCCTCCATTAAGATAATAGGTGCAACAGAACCACATTAATCTTGCGTTTCTTTAGATTTTGCGGTCCTGTTTGCATGTTGCATCACATTGATTTAGTACAAGAACACATTCATCTTTTATTATGCTGTCCCTGACACTAAATATAGATCAAGGCCAGGCCAAAAACTATTCCAAGTACAAGAGCACATCTGTGTTTACTTTACACTGTCCCCAACAGTCTATATAATCAAATTCATGCCAACCTAAACAATTCCAGGTACTGCATAAATTGTGCAATTAGACCCCACAGCATAATTTAGACTTCTTCGCCAGAAAAGCTAATCAAATGGAAGCCTCGTTAAAAGGGCCAAGACAGTAACTAAGGAATTTTTTAAATTCACTATTTAAGGTGTAGTTATATAGGTCCGTTCCGAAAAAAGAAAAAGAAAAAAAAAGTGTAGTTATAGAAAAGGCGAAAATAAAGCTTGAAATTACAGATTATCACCACACAACAAATAGTTTGGGGACTCAGATATAATATTTTTTGCGGACTTCCTAAAGGAACTTTTCGGATAAACACTTTTCTCAGCTCACCAGAATTTAAGCAGATCTAAAGAAAGTAAACACCCAGGCTTCAACTCATCCGAACATGAACAAGAAGGTGGCAACTTCAAATGAGGAAAACCAAGGAAGATGAAAAAATCCAAATGTACAGATCGGAAGCGAATGAATAGGGTAAGTTGCAGCAAATCCAGCAGACATTTGAGCTCATTGGTCTACCCAACGAGATGGACATTTAACTGGTAAAGAGCTTATACGCATCCCAAGAATAGGGGTGTTAGAACCAAACCGAAAATTGAAACTGAAACCGAACAGATCCAGAATTTCCTACATTCTCGGTTTGGTTCGATTTTTCAATTCGGATAATAGAAAAATAACCATTTATTTTGCTGGTTCAGTTTGGTGTATAAACCGATCTACACCGAACCGAACCTCTAAAACTTAATAGCCCTGAATTGAAATAGACCTCTCGCTTTCTTTGTTTGCTCACTCGACTCCTAAGCCTAAGACTTGGAGAGGGAGAGGAAGGCAAGGCTGAGAGACGGTGACTGGGTTGCACGCGACCGCGGAGGGAAGGCTGAGCGATGGCATGTGGGCGACAGATTTGAGGGTTGGCTCTTTGATTCTAGACGTAGGTGAGGCAACCTCATCTTCGTCATTTTTCAATTCTTTGCGCTCGATCTCCTTGGGTATGTTTGAAGTGAAATCTTTTTGTACATTCGTGTGTATTTCAATCAATTCTTGAGTGAGATAGATATAAAACTTGCCCTTGAAATGTGTATTGATCAATAATCTGATTGAATTCTATAGTGACTGAAGCTAGTCATAGATTGGACTGAGTTTCATACCTTGCTCGATTGAACACCAACTATTTGTCAAAATTCTAGAACAAGATCCATCTGAATTTACTTATTTTATATGATGGTGTTTGCTTTGTTAATTATTGCACATAATTTCTGATTTATTGAGTAAAGGTGCAATGCCTCCTTGAATATACTTTTCTCTGTTCTTGGTTCTATTTATTCCTTCAACGTTTAATTGTGGTTGCTGGCAAGGAAATGACCGTGAGTTTATGTCACATATTACTAATCGTAAAGGTGATCAAAGTTGTGGAACTTGCATTGCGAGGAAATCTTTTTGTGCTTTGTTCAATCAATTCATACCCATACTATTTAAATGAAAACAAAAACCCAAAAACCCGAACCGATCCGAACTGAACAAACCCAGATGAGAAAAAGTATCGTCCCACAGAAATCGATGATTAATAAACCAATTAAATACTAAAATAGATTAATTCTAAAATTTATCTAACATATCAAAATATAATTAAGAATAAATTAAGGAAAAATGTCACAAATGGTCATTTATTAATAGTTCAGGGACCAAATTAAGCCGATCGAAAGTTCATGGACCAAATCGGACATTTATCAATAGTTTAGGGACCAAATTGAGCCGATCGAAAGTTCAGGGACCAAATTGCACATTAAGCAATAATATAGGGACCATTTGTGACATTATCCCATAAATTAAAAACGAAATTTGTAGACTAAATGCAATAAATCGATTAAATAAATATGTTAGAGCATCCGATTTCACCATAACCACTAGATATGAATTTTAGATTGTTGTGAATACAAGAACGATATCAAACATGTGATAGTGGAATTTCCTAATCTATTTACTATAATATCTCTAGATATAACAAATCTACTCAGCTTATTAATCTACTATATCTCTATGTGAATTAAAAATGCGGTAAATCTACTCAGCTTATTAACAAATCTACCGAAAGCTACACAAAAAAATGCGGTATATCTCTATCCACATTTAATTCATGGTTATATATTATAATGAGCAATTGCATATTATCACTTCTCAGTCTCAAACATGCACATCAAATCATTCAAGTGGTGGCCAATCACTCAAAAGCATTAAACACAACAATATATAACTCACATGAATGAAATCAATTGCAAAACATAAAAATCATGAAATTTATATCAGCATGGTTAGGCTACATCGTAGCCCTAACAAAAGAAAATTAGTACATAGTAAAAGAATAAATAAAAATATAAATCAAATCCAGCATCTTGAATAATGTTGTCACCACTTTTGTCTTCTTTTCAAAATACTTCAAAAACTCTCAGTAAAATGAAAAAAGATCTAACAAAAACCTAACTACTCTCTCTCTCTCTCTCTCTCTCTCTCTCTCTCAATGTTCCCCTCTTCAAAGGATATATTCAAGATCCTTATCTCCAAGCAATTGCACACAAAATCAGGGAGTAAATTAGAGGATTTTTGATTTGATATCTATCTCCCACTGCTGCTTGATTTAAATTCCTAAGTTTTGCCATCTTTTTCCTTATCTTCTCCATATATCATTACTCTACATAAATAAGGAAAATTCAAATAATTAGAAGGAAATCCAAATATTTTCTCATAGATATTGCATTAATTATTGCCTAAAATAGGTAAAATAACTCTATTTTTATAGAGTTATCAGTTTGTATTTAGTTCAAGTCACATTGGTTTAGTTTAGCAGTTTTTGTTTTTAAGAAAACCGAATCGGACTGAACCATTGACCTTTGGGAAAAGTATGGCTTCAAATTAGGTAGAACAATGAAGTCGAATATTTAGAATAATCAAGTCAGACTTTGAGGCATGATATCACTTTCTTTAAGGATTTATTTGCCCTATAAAATTGCTAATGGTCACCGACAAATATCTTCTAGGATACAACAAAGTTTAAATGTCGCAACCTAATTTTTCAGGGTGTGAACCACCTAAAACTAGGTTAATGGACTACTAAGTTTTTAAACTTAGCTCAGGCTCTCCCAATCCCATACCAATTCGCGACTTATGTTAAAGTTCTTAACATGCAAATGATATTTCAGTTAGGAGTCGCCACTAATCTATTTTTGGTGGGTCGATTAGAAACCCAAGTAAAGTAATGAGAGATTTACTTTACTCCTACGAACCAAAGACTATGGGTACGGGGACTTGGTTACACTAGATTCTTCTAATGCCCTTTCGGTACCATTCTTTTATTTTCCAAAAAATGTTTTTTTTGCAGGCAATTTAAATTGATTTTAAATCTATTTTCCTAACATGTGAGGTGATCATGCGGGTGCGCAAACCACCAATTTAACATCCAAGGAAAGCAATGAATAAATTGCAGGAACTTACCTTAAAGCAACGAAAGTATTTGCAATGTTAAATCAGAATTCACATCGACAATTCTAAATATGATTTCTAATTAACACGCAATTTCTTTTTTTGTTTTCACTTAATTAATGGAAATCATGCAATATGTAATGCAATATTAATTAAATGACCTAATTCTAATGACATGAAATTACTAATTGAAGGGACCTAGCAACAATCACTAAATGGCATGTATTTCATGAATCTAATCTTAATGACATGCGCATGACATCTTTTATTTTCTTTTTCCTTAAAAGAATGCAATCTATCCTAGAGATTGAAACTAATTTATTCTAAGACATTTTTTGTATTTTTTTTATGAAATTCGAAATTAGAAAAATGTGAAAATTATCTAATTAGATTAAGATCCTATTCAATTTGTATTAGGAATAAGGTTGAGCTAAATCCTAATCTAAACTAAAATATTATCTTAACCCAAATAATCCTAAAATGTAATCTATTTAAGAAAATGCCTAAACTTATAATAAATTAAGAAAAATATTATCTAAAATTAAACTAAGTGCAATTTAACCCTAATATGCAATGACGTACAAAATATGCCCTAATTCTACATGACAAGTGCATGATGATTTTTGTTTTCTTTTTTTTAATTAATTTTCGAAATTAATAATTGCCATGCAATTCAAATTAAAATCTAGCAACCTAAATGGATTGATTTGATTTTTGATTTTTTTATTTTTTTTAAATTCATGATAAATAGAATGCTTAACCTAAATATGCAAATAACCCTAAAACATGCAATATTCTAATGTGTACCTAATCTAGCTTAAACATATTTCAAGATCCAATCGAGACGAGACAAGCACCAAGCCATTAAGAGTCATCAAAGATATCAACTGTTGCTTGAATCGGGGAACAATATCTAAATCAAACTTAATTATTTCGCTAATAAAATCGATAAATTGATCTTAAGCCTTAAAGATCAATATATCAATTTCATTCCCGCGTGATTAATTATTCCATCTAAAGCCTTATAGATGAAATAAAAAATCGGTGTGCGGTTGCGAATTAGGCAGTAAGCTCTAGTTGGGAAATACATCTATTATTTATAAATATGCACGTTATATACCAATAGACGTATATTAGGCAGTAAATAGATTATGCTCGAGTATTTTACCTAAATTTGAAGATAATTTCCAAATCCAAGCTTAACGCGATCGGGGTCGCAACCGGCTTTTCAACGGCGAACGGCGGCAAGCGTTATGTGCATGGCGACGATGCTTCACGGTGGTGTGGTTGGACGGCTCACGAACTAGGACAGCAAGGCATGGCTGGACTTTCGCTGCTGCTCATGGCATGGCTTATAATGACGTTGCGAGGATGGCGGACAAAGATAGTATGGCTATTTTTCTTCACTGAGATTTGCACATCGCCATGCGCCCAAGCTACTCACGCTCATCTACAAAACAAAACAAAAACTTATTCATCCGGCTCGATCTGGGGACGAGCTCAATAGTGGTGCAAGAATTAGCAGGTGCTCGACGGTTCCGTGACCGCTCGTCGAGGATAGCAGATTAGTCATGAAAGAGCAACGGAAACGTCACGCATCGGGCCGAACCACTACGTAATTGTCGCAGGGGATCTCACCGACGTTGGACAACGCCCGACTTTGACGTGTGGACTGGATTTTGCTGGACCGTGGCAAGATCGTTTGAAAACCTGCAAGATTTGGTCAAAGAAAATTGGTTTGGACTGCCTTCAACAGATCATGCACGAGAGAGACCACATCTTGTGCTTTTTATCATAAACTCGTGTTCAGCCTATAAGGGCTCCCTTCTGTGCACGTCCACTCCTTCCTCTAGGTGAAAGTGCTTGACTTTGTGGACAAAAATTGCAGAGATTGAAAAAAATTCCCCCTTTTAATCTATGGTCGTCTCATGGCTTAACAGCGAAGCTCCATGGCTTCGGATGAAGCTTGCCATGAAATCTTGATCTTGTCGAGTAGTGATTGGGCTTTGCTGAGGATTGCTTAACTGGACGAAGACCTCGATGGAATTGCTGGAACTTAGAGTATAGGGCTCGTGGCATGTCTGGGCAGCAGCGACGGCAGTAGTTGGGGTAGCGGTAGGTGGTGGTCAACCATGAATCGGTAGTCGCGGGTGTCGAAATTGTAAGCACCGAGCTTCACGCTTGAAGACCCCCACTTCTCCCCTTTTTCGTGAATGAACGGGCTCCTTCGTTCGGCCGAGAGAAGTCCCTCTCTTTTCTCTCTCACGTATATGTCTCTCCTTTCCGAATTGTGGCTGTATGAATGGATTGTGTGGCCTCCCTTAAACCCTACGCATCTAATCTATTTATAGGCCATGAGTTAGGATTTTAATTGCTTTCCAAATTCATATCCATGAAAATTCCTTTTTCTGAACGCAATATCACTTTTTATTTTCCACACCTCTTCTAGATTTCCTTTGCAAAAAATGAATATTCTCTATTGATTTTTTCAAAAATTGCAATAGGATTTTTTTTCAAATACGGGCTTAGGCTAAATTGCTCTCTTCGTGGGCTTAGTCTAACTTGTCAGCTTAAAGTTCAAAATCACAAAATCAAATCAATTTGTCACCGACCCAATGTAAATGCAAATTAAAACACAAATACACCTAAAACTATATGTTATGCAATTGACTATTTTTTCAAGGATAAAATTAACCCTTAATTTTTTTAATGCAATAAATGACTAAACGGGTCGCCAAAATTTAGGTGTCAACATTAAAAAATGAGAATACTAGATGGCAATTCTAGTATTTCTCTAAGGTCTCTCTAAGAAACAATTGAAAAGATGGATGTAGTTTTTTCAGAAAAAATGCTCAAAAAGATAAAAAATGATCACACACACTCTTCTAGAAAACTAACATGTATATATAAATCAGTCTTAAAAACGTAGGCAACTCTTCGTGAAAAATTGCTTAAACATGTACTTGTCCTTGCACACATGGATTGCTGCTCCAAAATCTAACTAATAATCGAATTTGACAGTGATAGAATTGATTTTAGAAACCATAGCCATATTAATTTCAGAAATTTTTATGTTCGAAAACATAGTCGAAATCATGGCCATATAATTTTCTTCAACCAAATTTGCATCTTCCTTCACCGTTGGAATGTTCTTGTCCTTTGAAATACTCTTGTGGTGAATGCAATCCTTGGCATAGTGTCCTTGTTTGCCACAAACAAAACAACAACCATTTTTCTTCTTTTGTGTTCTCTTAAATTTATGCCCGCTTTTTACTTTGAAATTCTGGCCGATTTTCCGTTTTCTTTCCACAACATTCATTTTGGAATTGTACAAAACAAAATGATCACATAAACGTGACTCTTCCTCAATGCGAAGATGTTTCTGTATTTGCTCCAAAGTAAAGGCCTCTGACTTGTACATCAGCCTTTTTCCATAGTCTTTCCAACTTGGAGGCAATTTCGCAATAATTACTCTAACTTGAAAAGCTTCTAGAATATCAATCTTGAGGGCATGGATATTATTCACAAGTACTTGCAATTCATGGATTTGTTCCGGCAAGGATTTAGTATCAATAAACTTGAAATCAAAATACTTTGTGATTATATATTTGTTGGTACCTTGCTCCTCCGCTTTGTACTTGAATTCCAGTATATTCCAAATTTCTCTAGCCGACTTCATTTTAGTGAATAAGTTGTACAAACGATTGGACAGTATATTCAGAACGTGTCCTCGACAAAATAATTCGACATCTACACATTTCTTCTTCTCTTTATTAACCCTCTCAATGGCTTTTGCACTTGGATGTCCTCTCTCGGTAGTAGGCTTTGGATCTTCTATAGGCGCCAAGTCAAGATCCAATATGTAGGAAATCTTCAGAGCATTGAGTAAGAACATCATCTTATCCCTCCAATGAGCAAAGTTGTTCCCATCGAACTGGTCTAGTTTGACCATATCTTGATTCATGACTTTGATTGTCTCTGACTCTATTGTTGAACTAAATAAATTCTTAAAATTGTTGGGAAAAGTATGGCTTCAAATTGGGTAGAACAATGAAGTCGAATCTTTAAAGTAATCAAGTTGGACTTTGAGACGTAATATTACTTTCTTCAAAAAAATTTTACCCCACAAATTGCTAATGGTTATCAGCAAATATCCTTCAAGATACAACAAAGTCTCTAAAAATGAGAATACTATATTCAATTATAGTATTTCTCCAGGGTCTCTCTAGGAAACAATTGAAAATATAGCTGTAGTTTTTTTAGAAAGAAGGCTCGAAAAGATTAAAAAATGATCACACACACTCTTCTGGAAAATTGACATGTATATATAAATCATTCTTAAAAATGTAAGCAACTCTTCATGAAAAATTAAAAAGTGAACAAGTGTATCCTTTCGAAAAATTGCCCAGATGAACAAAGGCGTCCATTCGGAAAAAGTTGAAAAAATGAACAAATGCAACCCTTCGGGAAATATTGCAAATTGAACGAGTGTCTTTTTCAAAGATTGTCTTGAAAAGACTCAAACAAAGATTCATAATATATATATATATATATATATATATATATATATATATATATATATATATATGTGTGTGTGTGTGTGTGTGTGTGTGTGTGTGTGTGTGTGTATTAGGGATAAGTGCATTTGAAGCCCTAAAATTTGTCATGAAAATGTAATTAAGTCCTAAAACCTGTCACAAAGTGCAATCAAGTTCTAAAACTTATTAAAATGGTTCAATTTAAGTCATTCTATTGATTGCATTTTTTGGAAGTTTTAGGTCTTGATTGCACTTTCAAGACAAGTTTTAAGACTTTATTGAATATTTTGAAAGTTTTATGACTTAATTGGACTTTTGTGACAAGTTTTAAGACTTAATTGCACTTTTTGAAAATTTTAAGACTCAATTACATTTTCATGATAAGTTTTAGGACTTCCAATGCACTTATCCATATATATTATTATTCTTTTAATAAATAAAATTTCGATTTTTTTATTTTTTAATAATTTCCGAAAATTCTCAATAAACAAAAACAATCTTTGAATTGATTAAAGTTAATAAGATAACTGTAAATGTAAATAATAATAATAATAATAATAATAGTAATAATAATAATAATAATAATAATAACAACAACAACAACGACAAAGGGGTTAGTGTTAATTAAACCGTGGGTGCGCAAAGTGCTAAGTGCGCTTAATAATCGCGCACTCGTATGTAGGTATGGTGGGGTCTAGCCCACACCTAATCATTTCTTTAGGTACGCGAAAAAAACTCCACACTTATTAATTAGCTCACTTCCTCCCACTTTTCCTATGTGGGATAAGGAAAGATAAACTTAGTTTGAAGAGATTGTTGACTCAAATATTCAAGAGGTCTTGATGGAAAATAATGCTCTTGCAAAGGTTGCTAGAAAAGGCACGGTGGAGATAAACTTCACTTTTGGAAAGAATATTACTCTTCTTAATGCGTTATTTATATCCAAAATTAGGAAGAACCTAGTTTTTATTGATTTACTTTGTAAGAGGGGGTTTCGGGTTTTGTTTGAATTCGACAAGGTTATCCTATCGAAAAATGGATGTTGTAGGAAAGGGTTATGCCAATGATGGCATGTATCAACTAAGTATCAATAATAATATTATTAGTTCTGCTTATATTGTTGAGTCTTCATTTTTATGGCATAATAGGTTGTCACATATAAATATTCGTTATTTGAAGAATATGAAGAAGTTAGACTTGATAAATTTCAATGGCGAATTTAATAAATGTGAAACATGTGCTAAGTCCAAACTTATTAAGAAACCATTTCCTAGCATTAAAAGAAATTCAAATTTATTAGATTTCGTTCATAGTGATATATGTGAATTCAATGGTATGCTAACACGTGGAGGTAAAAGGTAATTTATTACCTTTGTGGATGATTGCAGTAGGTTTTTATGTGTTTATCTCATGAGATCGAAGGATGAAGTGTTTACCATGTTTAAGAAATATAAGACTGAAGTAAAAAATCAAATGGAAAAGAAAATCAAAGTTCTACAATCAAATAGAAATGAAAAATATTTCTTAAATGAATTATCTTCATTTTGTGAAGAACATGGTATTATTTATCAAGTTTTGGCACTATATACTCCACAACAAAATGGTTTGGTTGAAAGGAAAAATCAATCTCTCGGAGAAATGGTTAATTGTATGATTTCAAATTCAAAGCTACCAATTAATTTTTAGGGAAAAGCATTACTTACTGCATGCTATATTCATAATAGAATATCTTCAAGAAAAATGACATAACCCCTTATGAAATATAAAAACATAGAAAACCAAATTTATCATACCTTAAAGTGTGGGGTATTTGGCATACTTCTGAGTACCAGATCCTAAAAGAATAAAGCTCGGTCTTAAAGTTATCAAAAGTGTTTTCGTTAGATATACTGAAAATAGTAAAGCTTATAGGTTTCTTAATTTAGAGTCAAATGTCATCGTAGAATCGAGAGACGTTGAATTATTTGAGAATAAATATTTTACGGGTTTTGAAATTATTGAAAATAATTCAAAATCTATGGAAACTCAAGTAGATTCTCAAGAAAAAAAATGAATTATTCTAAAGGCATAATTGAACCAAGGAGAAGTACTAGAGTTAGGAAACTAAAAGACTTAGAAGCTGATTTTATTACTTATGTTTTTCTTGTTGAATGAGATGGAGATAATTAACGTGATAAATAAATACCATTTAGTATTAAATTTAGAAGACGATTCTAGAAGCTTTGATGATGCTATGTCTTCTAGAGATGCTTCTTTTTGGAAAGAAGCCATAAATGATGAAATTAACTCAATTATATCTAATAATACTTGGGTATTAATATATTTACCAAAAGGATAAAAACCTATTGGGTGCAAATGGGTTTTTAGAAGAAAATATAATTCTAACGGTTCTATCTAAGTTTTTAAGGCTAGACTTGTGGTCAAGGGATATAAATAAAAGTAATGAATAGATTATTTTGATACGTATGCTTCCGTTGTATGTATAACTTCTATTCGAGTTCTTTTGCTCTAGCTTCCATTTATGATCTTTGTGCTCATCAAATGGATGTCAAAACTATTTTCTTGAATGGAGACTTAAATGGGGAGATTTACATGAAACAACCGAAAGGTTTCGTTCTTCCTGGAAATGAAAGAAAAAGTATGTAAATTTATTAAGTCTCTTTATGGGCTTAAGCAAGCTCCTAAGCAGTGGCATGAAAAATTTAATTTGGTCATATTGTCAAATGGTTTCATTCATAGTAGTGCCAAAAAGTGTATATACTCTAAATTCACTAAAGACTATGGTGTCTTAGTGTGCTTGTATGTTAATAATATGCTTATCTTTAGAACGAATATAACTGGAATTATTGAGATTAAGAAGTATTGAACTTCCATGTTTAAAATGAAAGATTTGGGTGAAATAGATACTATCTTAGGTATTAAAGTTAAGAAACATAGTGGGGTTATTCTTTAAACCAATGTGGTTATGTTGAAAAATTATTAAATAAATTTCAACATCTTGGTTTCAAGGAAATAAGTATTCCATTTGATTCCAATACTAAATTAAATTATAATACTGGTAGAGCGGTGGCACAACTAGAATATGCAAGTGTTATAGGGTCTGTAATGTATGCGATGCATTGTACTAGACCTAATATTGTTTATTTTATATGCAAGTTGAGTAGGTATACTAGTAATCTAAGTACAGAACATTGGAAAGTTATTACCAAAATTTTTTGTTATCTTAAGAGAATTAAAAATTTAAGATTGTTATATAATAATTATTTGGCTGTATTAGAAGGATACACCAGTGTGGGAGATGAGTGTTCCACTTTTGGATGGATTTTCATACTAGCTAGAGGTGTTGTATCTTAGGCGAGTAAAAAACAGACATATATAACTCACTCAACAATGAAATATGAATTTATTGCTTTAGCGATAATTAGGAAAGAGGCCGAATGGATTAGGAATTTGTTGTTGGATATCAAATTATGGCCTAGTTCTATGCCTCATATTTCTATCAATTATGATAATCAAGCTATTTTGGCAAGAGTCTATAGTAGCACCTATAATGGTAAATCTAGACATATTAGTCTAAAACATGAATATGTGAAATAATTGATTAAAGATGGAATTGTCTACGTGAGGTCAAGTAAAAATCTTGTCGATCCTTTGATGAAGGCTTTACCAAAACACATGGTAATAATGACCTCACAAAGAATTGGGCTAAAACCCTTTAATTGAAATCACCAATAATGATAATCCGACATTTTTTTCTAAAACATCACTAGTTACAAGGTTTAATGGGTAAGAACAAGTTATTAAATGTAATTATTTGATACCGACGTAGCCTTGATATGAGAAGTCAATATCGTCGGTTACGTTTTGTAGGTTGAATTGAATTCTTAATGAAGTATAATACAAACTTATAATGTGTTGATAGTAACATAAACACATGGTAGATATTTCACATATATAAGCTTAGAAGTGGTGTCACTTCTTACGAAAGTTAGGATTGTTTTCTAGACAGAATGATCAAGCACAAAGTCATAATAGTGCAGAGTAATATAGAACTTCTCACTAAAACAAGAGGTTGGAATATGTGCGGTATGTCTGATTAATCTTATTAAAATTTTGGCTTGTACGGTTTTTTTTTTTAATTTTTAATTTTGAAATCTTTGTTTTACAAACAAAGTGGGGGATTGTTGGAAGTTTGTTTACAAACAAACTAAGTGTATATATCCTTGTTTCACATAGGAAAAGTGGGAGGACGTGGGTTAGTTAACAAGTGTGAGGTTTCTTTAACATACTTAAAGAAATGATTGGGTGTGGACTAGACCTCACCATACCCGTATGCAGGTGCGCGATTATTAGATGCACTTAGCACTTTGCGCACCCTCAATTTAATTAGAACTAATCCCTTTGTTATTTTTATTTACGATTATCTTATTAACTTTAATCAATTCAAAGGTTGTTTTTGTTTATTGAGAATTTCCAAAAATTATTAAAAAATAATAATAATTTTTTTTAATTAGTCCTAATCTTTGTTTTAGTCTTTTCAAGACAATTCAAAGATACTTGTTCAATTTGCAACCTTTTCGAAGGGTTGCATTTATTCATTTTTTCATCTTCAATGTCTTTTTTCATCTGGGCAATTTTTTGAAAGGATACACTTGTTCACTTTGCAATTTTTCACGAAAAGTTGCCTACGTTTTTAAGACTAATTTATATATACATGTCAGTTTTCTAGAATAGGGTGTGTGATCATTTTTTTTTTTTTATCTTTTCGAGCCTTCTTTTTAAAAAAATATTAGAGAGACCTGGAAAATACTAGAATTGTTATCTAGTATTCTCATTTTTGAGACTTCGTTATATCTTGAAGGATATTTGCCGGTAATCATTAGCAACTTTGTGGGGTAAATAAATCTTTAAAAAAAGTGATATTATACCTTAAAGTCCTTCGACTTGATTACTCTAAAGATTCGACTTCATTGTTCTACTCAATTTGAAGTCATACTTTTCCTAATATTGACACCCCACCCAATAACATCTTTAAAAAATCAAATCAAACCAAACTGAACCGAGAACTTCTCAAACACTTTAAACCTGGGTTAAGAAACAGACCAGCAAGAGATAAGAAGTACCGAATACTCAGGGCTGCTGCTGAGTGTCCATGTATCCCCCAGCATCAACAAGAACCTTCTCTCTCTTCTCTATCTTAGCCAATTCAATGTCCTCGTCGACCATCATCCTCACCAACTCCTTAAACCCAACCTTGATTGCGGAAAAAAAAAAAAAAAAAAACCCAACCTTGGGCTTCCAGCCTAACACCTTACTTGCCTTCCTTGCGTCTCCCTTCAAGAAGTTGATTTCCCCCGGCCTGCGGTCTCATCAATTCCCACATGGTGGCCCCAATTCGGCCCTGCATACTCTAGCGCCTCGTCCAGGAACTCCTCCACCGTCTGCGACTCCCCCGTCGCGACCACGTAGTCGTCCGGTTTTTCGTGCTGCAACATCAACCACATGCCTCCCCGTAGTCCCCAGCGAACCCCCAGTCGCGGCAGTGCTCCAGATACAGCAGATCCTCCACGACCAGCTTGCACCGCAGCCCCATCTTGATCCGCCCGCCAGCCCTCGCGATCTTCCGGGCCTCAAATCTCTCGCACTGCCTCGGGGACTCGTGGTTGAATAGGACTACATTGCACGCGAACAGCCCGAACGCCTCGCGGTAGTTCCTGGTGTTCCAGTAGGCGGCGCACTGGGACACGGCGTAGGTGGTTCGCGGGTGGAACGGGGATGTCTCAGACAGCGGCAGCGGGTACAGTCCGTCCCGAACATCTCCGAAGACCCGGCCTGGCAGTAACGGATGTGGCTGCGGCCGGTAGCTAAAACGTGAAAGCGCACGGCCTCGAGGAGCCAGAAGGCGACCTGGGTGACGGCAATCGCGGTGAAGGAGACCGCCACGTCGGACTGGGTGGAGAGAAGATTGTAGACCTCGTCGGGGGAGATCGTGTCGATGCAGCGGCCGAGAGAGGGGGCGTCGGTGAGATCGGCGTAGTGAAGCTTCATCCGGTCGTCGCGGGTGTCGAAGTTGGAGGGGCGAAGGATCAGGCCATGAACCTCGTGCCCTTTGTTGAGCAAGAACTCGGTGAGCTACCACCCGTCCTGGCCTGTAAAGCCGGTGATCAGGGCCACCCTGCGGTGCTGCGGCGGCGGGGCTTCGACGTGGGCTCCGGGTCCGGATTTACGGGTCGCCATTGTCGCGTAGTATGGTAAACGGGTCTGCCCGCGAGATGTTAGCGGAACGCTTGAGAGAGAAAGGGGCAGATCTGTAGCAAGTGGATGATCGATAAGTCGCCGGTTCGGGGAAGATTGGACCGATGGACTCTAGGGTTTCGAGTGTGGGGCGTTTTTGGGAGACTTTTGAGAGGTGGTGGAAAAGGATCAGAGTAGATCTCCTCTTAACTGACTAATGAGGTCGCGCCACGTGGGGATGGTGAGGTCAGTATGGTCCGTTCAGAGGGAGCGGCCTTGTCTTAATAAGCTGCCACCAAGAGGTTTCGGACCCTTGACTGCTATCTTCTCTCGGAGAAATCTCCGAGGGTTAGTGGGGGCAAATTTGGGACTCAAAATAAAAGTGGGTGATTTTGTTACAAGACAAAAAAAAAAAAAAGAGTAAAATTGGAACTGGACCTAAACTTGATATTTTTTTTCTTTTATGGGAGATGGAATTGAGATTGGACCTACCATTTAAGTTTTTTATGAGACAAGAAAAAGTTTAAAGTAAAATTGGGATTTGATCTAAAATTTGGGTTTTTTTTTTTTTAATTGAGAGAGAAAAAAGTTTAACAGTACAATTAGGACTGGTGCTAAAGTTAGTGGTTTTTTAAGGTATTAGGCTGACCATCAATAATCAATGTTGTATATGGAATTTTATTTAATAAATTTTTTGGTTGAAAAAAGGAATTGGGAAGCCCTTGCTTCCAACCAAACATAACATAAGAGGCAGAGACTCCAAGTTTGTAGTTTTAGAAACAAGGTCAAGTCAACTTAAATAGATGATGAGCTTGTATTTGATGAAAAACCAAATTTAGATTCAAAGACCTATAGTTAAAATGAAAAAAAAAATTATAGTTGTGGAAACCATACTCTCATTCTTATCATGAATATATATAAAAATCAAGCTTTTCAAACTTCATGAAAGTTTGACCAAAAAAAAAAAATCGTGAAGGTATGAATTTTTCTTGTATAGGTACAATCCGGTGAATGTTCATGAAATGAATGTGTCCATTTTGTATATATCTCTTCCTGTGAGAATTAAGTTATTTCAGGCCACATGATCGAGTTCTCTTGAAAAAAAATGAAGGCGGACCGGGGTGCATGCTTGAACAATAAAGTAGGATTAAAGATGCTCTTTTTCATGCTCTTGTACCTTATTTTTGCGTTATTACCTGCTATGCCACATAGTTAGCATATTCAATGGTACTAAGGCCTCTCAGGTTTTGCACGAACGTGACCATCAGGCGGCAGCAAACTCCTCTTTGGGAAGAATTCTGCGATGTGGAATATTGATATTTCAAATGTTGGAAATATGCTTTGGTCTTTCATACTTCGTTTCATCTAAAGCCAAGTTGGCGAACTTCAGATTATATCTTTCAGGGATTTGCGATACCAGTGGAATCCCAGAGCAGGTTGCAGAGTTCATTTTCAATGGAACTCGAGAAAAGATTAGGCATGGTAATGTTGTCATGGCAGCTATTACCGGTTGTGCTAATACCTCGAATCCTAGTGTAATGCTAGGGGCTCCTTTGCTTGCTAATAGGGCCTGTGAATCAGGATTAGAGGTTGGATGTTCTTCTTATCTAGCTTTTCTTTTTTTCTTTGAAATTTTGGAAGAGGAAATTGCCTGTTTATGTAGAGGTCCTCGAGTGATTTTACATGTAGAAGGTTACTGTGATAAACCATTTGCTCGGAGAACCAAGACAAATCAGTTGGTTTTCTAATTCTGGCAGGTTAACCGTGGATTAAGACAAGTCTTGCTCCTGGTTCGGGAGTGGTAGCCAAATATCTGACTAAGAGGTGCGTATACTTCAATTCGCGAATTGTCTCCCAAGATTCTTGGTTATATACACACTCGACTAAAGGCACCTTGCCATAGTGGCTTGCAGAAGTACTTGAATCAGTTGGGCTTTTACACGGTCGGCTACGGATGCACCACATGCATTGGGAACTCGGGAGATCTCCATGAGGCTGTCGCATTTGCTGTTACTGATAACGGTGATCTCTTTGCTCATTCCTTCTCTTGGTTTCATACTATTCCTTCACCAAGTATGTCCTAGATCCTTCTGAAGGGAGCCAGTTGTTGGTCTCCAACGACCAGATATTGCCTCAGAAGTGGTTCTATCTGACAACAGGAATTTCGAGGGCAGCATGCATCGCCTTGCACGGGCTAATTATCTAGCTTCTCCCCCAGTTGTGGTCGCCTACGCTCTTGCTGGCACTGTATGTCATTTTGTTTGTTCAATTCCTCTTTTTTCACTATGGCAAGATGAAGAGTGTGTTAGTGAGACTTTCAGCCCAGTCTTAACGACTAGATAAGAGTGGTTGCTGCTGGCCAGGCCGACTAGGCCATTGCTTTCATTCACCCACAGTGATAAAAAAAAAAAAAAAACGCAGTGTCACTTTTGGCACATGATCTGCCGCACTTGACAATCCAGTGGCTAACTGCCCATTGTATCCTGAAGATGATCTTTGTTCAGCAGGTTGACATTGATCTTGAAACAGAAGCCCTTGCGCATGGAAAAGATGGATTTTTGAAGGACATTTGGCCAACAAACGAAGAAATAGCAAATGTAAGCAACTGGCCTGATTGAAAAACCGTGAAGTGCAACTTTAGTCTTTCCTCCGGACTTGGCAGCATAAGGAGTAACTTAATATATTGGCCCTTCTATATTGCAGGCCGTGCAGTCGAATGTGCTTCCAGATATGTTCAGGGCCACGTATGATGCAACAACCGAAGGAAATCCTCCGTGGAATGGATTACATGTACCTTCTGGAACTCTTCACGCTTGGTACCTGGCCTCGACTTACATTCTTCAGCCACCTTTCTTTGACGACATGGCGATGACACCTCTGGGCCCCAGCAGTGTGAAGGACGCATATTGGTTGCTCTATTTTGGAGACAGCATCACGACCAACCACATATCACCATCCGGTGGCATCCACAAAAACAGTCCTGCTGCTAAGTACCTGGTGGAACACGGGATTGCTAGGAGGGACTTCAACTCTTATGGGAGTCGCCGTGGCAATTACGAGGTGATGGCAAGGGGCACTTTCGCCAATATCCGAATTGTCAACAAGCTCCTGGAAGTAGAAGTTGGGCCTAGGACGATCCACATCCCCAGTGGGGAAAAGATGCAAGTGTTCAATGCTGCTATGGTAACTTTTCACTTGCAAAATCTATCAACTTCTGCAGCTTGAGCTGATAACAGCTCAATTACCGGGGACTTTGCAGTGAAATCAGTTGACTAATCGTATGGGCCATATCATATAGGTCGAGCTAAGGGGGGTTCTTGAAATTTACCTAAGAAAGTCTCCAGAACCTTCCTTAAACACTTACGTGCGTTGTTATACATTTGAGGATGCCATTTGTCTTTTCTAAGTCATGCCGAATCAACGTTGTTAATGAGTATAACTATATTCTGAGCTGTTGACTGCTCTTTTTGACAGCTTCACTTTGTATTTGCTACCTTCTTTCTCAGAGAGTTTTGGCCAGGACACTATTGTTTTTGCTGGTTCTGAGTAAGGTATAGGGAGTTCCCTGGTACGCATATTTTCAGTAGACTTTTTTTTTCCCTGAATATATGCTTCTGCTGTTACCACTCATACCCTCGCAACAAGCAAAAATTTAAGGGTGAAAGCGGTCATAGCGAAGAGCCAAAAGCAAAATCACTCCGCTCCATTTCAAACCTGGAGAGGATCTGGGGCGTAAGCAGTTTATACTGCTGTATACCTATTAAATAGGTGTCCAACTAAAGCAGTTCAAAATAAAACTCCAGTTGAAGCATGGAGTGGACGGAAGCCTTCAGCAAAGCATCTCAAAGTGTTTGGATGCATTTGCTACGTCCACATCCCTGCTCAAAAAGGAGTAAGCTAGATGAAAAGACAGAAAAAGGAATATTCCTTGGCTACGTGACCAATCAAAAGGCTATCGGATTTACAACCTAAGAACTAAAAAACTAATGATTAGTCGAGATGTTGAGTTCGATGAGAATGCTGCCTGGAATTGGGAAGACGAGAAGATCGTGAAGAAGTACATAACCTTGCCAGACACACCACCTACTCAAGAAGAGTCAACATCACAAGAAGAAGAAGAAGAACCGGATTCTACCACTCACGACGTAACTCCACCAAGTTCTCCAAGGGTAATGCAAGAAGAATCTACTCCAGAGTCTCCAGTACTAAGGGTAAAAGCCCTTAGAAGAATTTATGACACGTGCAACTTTGCCATTTTGGAACCGGAAAACTATGAACAAGCATCCAAAGATGAAGTTTGGATAAAAGCCATGGAAGAAGAGATTAAGATGATCCAGAAAAAATGAAACCACAGGAGCTTGTTGATCGACCTCGTAAGACAAAGAAATTATTGGCGTTAAGTGGGTTTACAAGACGGCTAAATGCGGATGGATCAATCCAAAAGCATAAAGCAAGGCTTGTGGCGAAAGGATACTTGCAACAACCAGGTATTGACTATACTGAAACTTTTGCTCCCGTCGCTCGCCTTGATACTATTCGAGCACTTATAGCCTTGGCGGCACAAAAAGAATGGAAGATTTATCAATTAGATGTGAAGTCGGCATTCCTAAATGGATATCTTCAAGAAGAAATATACATAGAACAACCACAAGGCTTTATTCTCAAAGGCCAAGAAGAAAAAGTCTTAAAGCTTAAGAAGGCCCTATACGGGTTAAAACAAGCACCACGCTTTCTCAGAGAGTTTTGGCCAGGACACTATTGTTTTTGCTGGTTCTGAGTAAGGTATAGGGAGTTCCCTGGTACGCATATTTTCAGTAGACTTTTTTTTTCCCTGAATATATGCTTCTGCTGTTACCACTCATACCCTCGCAACAAGCAAAAATTTAAGGGGTGAAAGCGGTCATAGCGAAGAGCCAAAAGCAAAATCACTGCAGAATATCCCGCTCCATTTCAAACCTGGAGAGGACGCCGAGACTCTCAGGCCAAATGGCCACGAAAGATACGCTCCATTTCAAACCTGGAGAGGACGCCGAGACTCTCAGGCCAAATGGCCACGAAAGATACGCGATTGACCTTCTGAACAAAGTGAGTGAATTGAAACCTGGTCAAGATGTGAAAGTAGTGACGGACAACATGAAGAAAAAGCGGAAATCAGATAGTGAAACTGCACTGAATCATGAACTTAATTCATGAATTTATTAATCAAGTATGGAACAACAGCAACGCGGATACTTTGTTTTAAGCACTCCATTTCTCTGAGACCATCATAATCCATATAACACAACCAGCCAATCCATACTATCAACGTATACCATTCCCCCAACAACAAAAAATATTAAAACCGTAACCCTTGCCCCCCAAAAAAGCACTCAAAACTCTCTCAAGTCTCCGAAGTCACATGCAAAGCCTTGTTCTTAAACCTAGACCTCGGAGCCCTAGCGATCACCTAGCTCGGCCCCATGTGGAACTGCCCCGGCCAATGGATCAAGGCTCACCTCTTCCAAAGATATCTCCTAAATTATGGATATGCTCGCAAGAACCGACAAGCCACTTTGTAACACTCCATAAAGAGACATGGAAATCTTCTCGTGAAGAATGTTTCTATACCCTCAGGAGCTCGATTGGGCTGCGCCTCCTAACGTAGCCATCAAAGCAACAATCACTAACGAGTACCATACTACAAATAAAAAATTTAATCATCACAGTTTCAAAGAAAGTACCTGCATGGCTTTTGCAAACTCATGCTTGTAACACCACTGGTTCCTCACCAAGCGCAATAAGTCCACGATAGAACTAGATCTATAAAAGACACCGAGAGTTGTACATGTCTGATTCTAGTGTTGGGCACTTATCAGAATTCAAAAGTTCGGGCGTTTGCTAGCCAAAGGCTACTCGACCTGCGAGATAGACATCAAAAGATGATTACCATTCAAATTTTGCACTCACAAGAAAACTAGATCAACCTACCAAATGCACGATTTTCGAGTATAACCTTATATCCATGAAGGCGTGTAATAATCCCAACATCAGAGAGTTTGGCAAATAGATTTTCACGATCTTCACTACGTACAACTATCACGTTCTCTGGCCTTAGATCGTCATGAATAATGTTAGAGTTGTGCAAAAAATTCAATCCCAATGCCACTTGCCCGTATCATAAAACAAAGTAGACATACATAACTAAAAAGTAAGCCAAATCCTATTGGAAATTAAGGAACTTTGATTTTCTCTATTCAAACCCTTTTGGCACTTACCTTGTCAGTTTCAGTAACATGTTTGAGGAATCACCATTAACAGCCAACAACTCAACCTCCCCCATGCTATTCCTGAGAGATGATAGCTTCTTTTTATGCTTAACTGTCAATGGTGCATCACCATTGGAGATGTTAAAATCAACACCAGACCAAAGTATTGGAAATAAATCCTATAAACTATAATCACATAACTCTTGTATGAGAAACCCAGATTCCCAAAAATATCATACATCCCGAGTTAGTACCACATTTTGATGTGGATGATTGGAAAAGAATTTGAAAGTGTCATTTTCTATTTCAACGTGACCCAAGGGGAATCTCTTCATGGCAACCGATTCATCATCATATTTTCCCTTGAAGACCATGACCACATTATGGCATTTTCCAATTTCCTTGAGGACTTCTAATTTCACCATTTCCATAAAAAAAAAAAGGGATCATCGAGAGATATATCCTCTTCAGCCATTATACCAACCCGATGCCCTAATTCTTTTATCAATTCCCCTATATCTTGGGCAAACTCATTTCGCGACAACCGCTGTTCAATACTTTTAATAGGATCGGCAATCAAATCTTTGTCAGATCCCAGGTGGAGGGCGAAAGAGAGGCAGAGATTGCTAGTGTCGGTGAGGGAGAACCTAGTAGCAAAAGAGATATTACCACTATAAGGTAATATAATATAGAAATAGGACCAAATAGGTAAATGCATGCAAATGCCTTTTCTTGAAGGCTTCAATAACACATGATATAATGTAAGATCAGTATAACTGCTTTTGATTAGAAGAATTTGCCTTTGTATACATGTTACAAGTCATCTAGAGATTAGGGACTGAAGCATTAATAGGGAGAGCAAACACCTCAATTCCATCATTCATATAATTAACTCTAGCAACCGAAACACCAAATAGTCTGGAAAAGTGACATAAGAGATTTTTTCTTTCATGAGATCATATTAGTTCTGTCTATAGATAATTCTGCAAAACTAATTTAAAGTCAAACGCAATGCATATGATGCGCCGGACAAATCACAAATAAATTCCAATGATAATTGTAGAGTGGAATCACCTTTCACCGAGAAAAATATGAGACAAAATGAACAGTTCAGTTAGTATTGCACCAACAGCGTACATGTCTGTAAAAAGTTCTACTTCACTAGAGATGAGTATAACTCGATCTATGAAATGAGATATGAAAGCCTGATTAACAGCAAACAATAGATATTGAACTCATTGCACGAGATAGAATTTCAATTATCAACTAATAAGCTAATGAATAAAGGCCATAATGCATGCCAGGACGTGTCCGATACCAGAGAATATATAATTTCACTAGCTATAAACAATCTTGGTCCTGTACACACTACACACAATAGATATCATATGATGCTATTCGCATATCTAGTAGACATGAAAAGGTACAGAGCCACAGATGCTAATTTCTCGACATGGCGATAAGAGGAAAAACAAGTTCCCCAATCGCTCTAAATCGCCCCCGCTAGAGCAATAGTTCATAAAATAACAAATAAAATGCGTAATCTATCCATTCACTCATTTGAAGCTACAAATGAGCACCGGATGTTTATATGCAACATAGACATTCCTTCATCATGGTGCATCAACATAGTATATTAATCTCTTGATACTTTTTACATAATTAACTGAGCCTTTTCTTTTAAATCATATGCGCCATGGAATATCAATACATATTGCTATATAATTTCATTTCCTTTTATTTATCTACCTTAATCACTAACTACTAATCATTTTAAGTAATAAATTTCACTATTCACAAAAGTGTTTATATGTCATGAATTTATGCTTCTGCATATTTCTAAAATTTAGCATTTTACCCCTTTTACATGCATAGTATTATCTTTCTAATGCCTTTACTGATCAAAGTCATTAAAATTCTCTTGAAATCATTCAACCATGAACATAGTACGACTCATAGCATCTTCTAAAGGCATCATGAACATACTAGACCCTTCACGTGATATTCATAACAATTTCATAACAAAATAACAAGTAGACCACAACCATCATCAGGAATGGAATCACCCATGATACAAAATCATACATAGTCTTGCCTCTTGTTAGCTCATCATGTGATCATTAATTCGTTTTAACAACATATATCTATAATATGATTCATACTTTAAGCTAAAATCAAACAAGAACCTAGAGTACTAAGAGGATCAACCCAATTCAACTCCTAGAGTTTCACTCACCTTGAATGGAATTTTGATCACACAAGGCCATTAATCGCCTTGAAAGCAAAATGACAAATACAAATTAACAACTCTCATTCTTTGATAACAACAAAACCAATTTAATAGAAAAAATGAATCCATGAATTTTACCTTGCATACATTTTATAGGCGAGGCTAAAGACACAACTCCAAGTGAATATATTTAGGTGGTTAATGGAAATAAGAAATGAATTGGAACTTTTGCTTTGCTTGACAAGATTGGAAAGTTTATCAAAATGTCAAGATGAAAGTTTGAAGATGGCGACGAGTTGGTTCTTTTCTTTACAAGAAATAAGATGGAAAATCTTATGCTGTTGAAGAGTTTCTGGTGAGGTGAGCTACGGCCAAGATGAGGAAGTGAAATGGGAAAACTCAGCTCATGTTTCTGACGAGTTGCAAATGATAAGCATCAACAAACTAGCGTTAAAAAATCATGACGAGAGACTGGTGTTCATATACAAAAGTTACAAGTGGCTTATTTTGAGTAGCTAAATGAGGAAATTTGATTTAGATATTAGGTGAGAAATTGAGATAAGTGTTCAAATAGAAAAGTTACAAGTGGTTTAATTTGGTAGCTAAATGAATATACTTTATTAGACTACTAGGTGAAAAATGGAGAGAAGTGTTCAGTAAAAAGGTGACATATGGCTTATTTTGGGTGATTAAAAAAAGATATTTGGTAAGTTGTGATGATATTTTTCATTTAAGTAAACAAATAGGGAAACTCGTGCCTGTTCTAAATTCTTATAAATCAGAAAAAAAAATTATTTACGAAAGCTATCGGATGTTTAAAAAATTTTAACTCCATGAATTTTAATTTTGATAATTATTTGATACGTAATCTAGGGCTTATCGATCATGGTCGACAATTACTATAGCGATAATCACCTTATGTAGTTAGTTATATTTATATATATATATATATTTCCTTGAATTAGAACCCCTTCTAAGCTTAGAACCCTTAACGGAATCATATTCCAAAAAATCACGGACAGAGAGAGTGTCTTTCAAATTTTCTGCATATTAAGGTGAAACAATGATTATCTTAATATCTTAAATATCATCAATACTGCATGAATTCCGGATGTCGCAATGTATGTTGTTTGATTAATATATGCGGTGATTGAAAAGTGAAATATACACGTAAACATTATGGTAAATTACCTCTCGAGAATAGTGGAAAGACGATCCTCTAGACAGATTAGTTGGCAATAGAATTTGTTTCATTCGATTTGAAATCAACCAAGTATAGACGGTTGTTAATAATTCCTTTTGAAGTTATGCAATTCTGATTTAACTAGTCATTCTCTTTCAGCATTATCAATTCGGTGTTGGCTTAGAACGTATGCTGAGATTCCTATCTATCATATCTTACCAATAAAACCATCACAATTCCAAAGGCACATTAGTAGCCCCTACTAAGGATGTCAAAACTAAACCGGGAAATCGTACCGAAACCAAATCCAAATTGAACCCAACCAACATTTCATGCATTTTCAATTTGGTTCAATTCGATTTTTGGTTTGGATAACCAAAAAATAACTGTTCTTTTTTATTGTTTTGTTTGGTTTTTGGTTCAATTCGGTTAACCAAGGCAAAATGAAATTCTCAACAAAAATTGAATGTCCAACTTAAAATCTCTCTTCTGTCTCACCCTTTATTCATTTCAATTCCAATAAGCAAGGCAAAATACGAAAACCAAAAATCCAAACCGGACAAGATTTTTGGTTCGAGTCGGATTCGATTCCAACCAGATTCGCATCCTATTGGTTCAATTCGGTTCCAATAGTTCAGATTTTTTGAAAACCTGAACTGAACCATTGACACTCCTAATCCCTACTATTGGATAAGAAGAGTAGGAGAACCATAACTTTCGTACGGCATGACTTGAGTGCCGTAACTTTTTTTTTTTTTTATTTACTTACGTACCATACTGACTTAAAATTGTTCATTTGAGTTCATTTGTTCAAGAAACGCAGTCACTTCACTTGTACTCTCTTCCTTTTGTCCGTCTCTGAACATCCAAAATCCATCGATCTTTCTCTCTCATCGCAATTAGGGGTTCAATTTTCTTCAACACTGCATTGGTGAGGAGGCGTGGCGGTGGAGGACGCGCTTGCTAGAATCAACTGCAGGGATTGGTTTTTTGTGTCAGGTTGTTGGAACGGTCATGTGCGACCGCCTCTGCCGAGGACGAGCGGGGTGTGCAGGGCTGAGGCGAGAGGGAGGAGTTCCACGACTGAGCTGGAAAACCTGTGGAAGGCGCCTGGCCCGGTTCGGTCGTAGATGGAGCATTGGGCCATTTAGGTTGCATACCGACAATAGCCATGGAGGTTGCCGGAGTTGCTGACTTCGTTTGGGCTTGCAGATCAAGGCAACGGACAGCGAGAAGGAGCTGGAAGCTTGCTGAGGTGACACCTGGTCTGAAGCACGCAGAACAGGAAGTAATGTCATTTGCCCCAATTTGTTGAATTGAGGTTAGAGTTCTTTAATTAGATGAGTCGTGTGATGTTGTTTAGCATAAGTGTTGACTTTAAGCTCGCCGGCCATGTTGGACGGTTAATTAATTTTAATGTTATGTCAGATTTTCTGATAAAATAAATCGTTTATAACACTTAAATGATTGATTTTTTAAATTTGTGGAACTTGAATGAGAAAAAAAATTCACGTCATTCAAGTGATCGCCATAAAAAAATTATGACACCTATTGTTCTTATCTCCCATTATGTATTAAAAGCCTACTTAAAAGTTCTTCCCAATTTCCTCTTCCCTTCTATTTACTATTTAACACTATAATTACAGATTTGACTATAGTCGCTCCCATTTATCTTATCTTTGACCCTCCACAAGGCTAACTTAGATGCTCAAATTAGACTAATGAGAAGTTGGGCATCCATTAAAATTGGAAGTTCGCAATTCTTATCCTGCCCTAAACTAGTCAAATTGAATATGCGGTGTGCTTAAGCTCAAGCAAGATAACTTTCCCAATCTACTCCCCTTTCCACCTCTCTCTCCATTACATCACCTCAAGAATGTCGAATCATTGGATGGTCGACAAGATTGATGGCTATTAACCTACCAAGGCTAATCACAAGCCCATTCATGAGCATTTTTGTTTATATATCTTTATGGGTAGCTCATTTTAAGGATTTTATTATGAGCAAGAATGGTTTAACCAAAAAAAAAAAAAAAAACAAAGAAAAGCGTCACCAATCTTCCTAAGTATCAAGCAAATCCTCATGCCTAAGAGTGATACTTCTTCCTTTATTCCAACATTCTCATTCTGAGTTGGAGAAAAGCCCTCTTTAAATCGTCCTTGCCTGCCACTCAAGTGTCACGGGCCGATCGATTGGGATCATGACCATATGGCGACTCAGGTTCTTTTGGATCACCTAAGCCAAGTTTCTAGAGAGAGAAGTTCTGGAAAGAAATTAGCTTTGTATTTCTGAAATAGTTGGATGGTTACAAATAAAGGAGAGGGCACCCCTTCTTATACTAGAGGCCCTCAGATTACATCCATTGATTATCTTTTTATTTGGCGGACCAAATCGCACCGCCAAATCTACCAACTACCAACACTAATGGCTAGAGACTTCTAGAATTTGGCGTAATAACCGTATCACCCGCCCTTGGAATGTTCCAAAAGTCTTCTCATTGGGAGTCCAAGCAAGCACAGGAGGTCCTCCTCGAGAAGACACGGCCCTTTAGCTACCGAAACCTCTTGGCCGTGACACAAGGCTCTAGAGAGCTTTTTATGGAGTCAAGCATACAGCTTCGACGAATAAAGGTCCGTTCGTTTTGCAGAAAATATCATATTTTTGGAAAATATTTTCTTCCGGTATTCGATCGAAACCTAAAATTTGAGTGGAAAATATTTTTCACCGTTCGTTAGCTTATTTAATTGTTTGGAAAATTTATGAAAAATTGAATTTTAATATTTTTAATTGATCAAAAAATTAATTTAATTTTTTTATATTTTGTTTAAAAAATGAATTTTTAATTATTTGTATTTTAAAAAATCGAAATTTATTTTATTTTTTATTTCTTTTTCTTTTCCTTGCTACTTTCTCCTTCCTCCTCCCTTCCTCCTCCTTCCGCCGCCACCACCTCCTTCTTGCCTAACGATGGCTGGCCGCCGACCAAGACCCGGTGGCCAAATCCGGTGAGCTCGAGGCTGGCCGATCTCGCCCGAGCTCATCGCAAGCTTCGCCGGGCTCTAGCGAGCCGCGAGCTCGAACTCACTTGGATCGGGAGCCCAAGCTCTATCGCCAGATCCGACGAGCTCGGGTGAGGCCCGAGCCCTACCTAGCTCACCGGATATGGCGAGCCACGAGCTCCGCCACCGATTCGGCGAGCTCGTGACTCGCGAGCCCGACAAAGCTCGTGACGAGCTTGGGCAAGGCCCAAGCCCCGCCCAGCATGCCAGAGCCCGGTGAAGCTTGCGACGAGTTGGGGCGAGGCCCGAGCCCCGCCCAGCTCGCCGAATCTGGCAAGCCGCAAGTTCCGCCCAGGCCGGCAAGAGCTCCACCTCGTCGACCTGGGGCGAGGCCGGCGAGGTCACCAGTCGTCGAACGCCGCCGTGGCCGATCGCTAGCCACCGCCAAAGAATAAGATGAAAAGGAAAGAAAAAAAAAAGAAAAGAAATTAAAAACTCAATTTAAAAAAAAGAAAATTAAAAAAGAAAGCATAAAAATAAAACAAAAACGTATTGTTAAAAAGAAGTAAGGGGAAGAAGTCATGGAAAACGTTTTCCACTTTTCAAAAGTGGAAAACGTTTTCCTCATTTTAAAGGTTGTTTTTTTCCAATGATGGAAAACATTTTCCTTGATTAGTTCATTTTCCATGAAACGAAAACTGGAAAATCCGGAAAACATTTTCCCAAAAGTCATTTTCCGCGAAACGAACGAACCCTAAGTGTTCAAATAGAAAGTCACAAATGGTTTATTTTGAGTAGCTGAATGAAGATATTTATAATAATACTTGAGAAAAATAGAGACAAATGTTCAAGTAAAAAGGTGCCATGTCTCTTATCTTGGGTGACTAAAACTGATATTTTATAAGTTGTGATGATAATTTGCATATCACTATATAAATAGAAAAATCAGTCCCAATTTTTAATACCAAGTCAGAAAAATATTTTGAACCTACTAAAATTATTTGCAAAAATTATTTGCAAAAGCTATTGGATGCCAGGGAAATTTCAACTCAGTAAATTTAATATGTATTTCAGAGCATATCAGCTCTCGCTGACAATTACTATGGCAATAATATTTTCACCGTCACCCTATATAGTTAGTCTATATGTTAACATCCATTAACTTAAGCATATTAAAATTGGTAAAGAAATATTTCTTTTTTATTTCCTTGGATTATAACTCATAAGCTTAGAACCCTTAACAGAATCGCATTCCAAAAAATCATGGACACCAAAAGTGTCCATCCGCACATGACACACTTAGTAGTCTAATTGAAGTTTTCACGAATGTCATCCAAAATTCTAGGTTAAATAATAATTACCTTAATATCCTAAATATAATCAATTAATGTATGAAATTTTGGATGTCACAATGTGTATAGTTAGTTGATGTATATAGTGATAAAGTGGGATATACACACAAATGTTATGGTAAGTTTTCTCAATAATTTGAAAATGATTGGAAAAGCAATAAACTGGATTCAAGAAAGAAAAAATTGCTTCTTCTTCTAATATATTAAAGGTGTTTTGAACCACATGTCCAAGTTTTTTTTTTTTTTTTAATTTGGTCGGTCATACTCTTACGCTCATTCTCAGACTTTTATCTTATCTCCTTACATAGTGTGAAAGTCAAAATCAACACCTAAAACTAAATCGTCCTCACTTCTACCCTACCTAAGAAGGTGGATATTTGAACATCACATCTCCCCATTTCCATATGGGAAAAATAGTCACTAAGGCAAACCTCAGTGGTTAACCATATATAGTTGAAAAGAAAATTTCCTTCTTTTTATTTTTCAAAGTAACCGGGGCTTCTAACTTTCATAGGAATGAAATAAATTGGTTTAGCAAAAACTGGAGAAAGTAATTTTTACTTATTTATGTAAATGGTGTCTTTATGTGATGTTTCTGCTTTCAACAAGATGATAAACATCATTTTTTTTTTTTTTGTGGGTGGAAAAAGTAGCATAGTGGAGTCGAGTGGATGTTTTCGAATTTCGGGTCGTAGATTGATCCGCTAATTTTTCTCATTTTGCTAATACTATTAGCCAATCTGGCTTTGAAGAGGCTCTTGACCTTCTCTACAATAAATTCTGCGTCGGAATTAGGTTACTCCTCCATAACTGAATGACCTGCAGCATTTTTAAATTCCAATCCAGCATTAATTGTCTAAAAATTCCCTGATCATGATTGTGATTGTCCTATAATTATCAACTAAGCCCCCAAGTCTCTTTGGAATATTGGATTGGCTGATCCCATCACTTGTTTCATAAGCTTCTTTCTGCATCCGAGGTTTAAGCAAATTTAATTTCATTTAGGCATATGGCAAAGTCTTCGAGGCGCACGTCTGAACATATGGTCAATTAACGATTGACAAATACCAAAAAAGAACATTACAAAAAAAATAAAAAAATCAACTAAGAATGGATACACTTCAATTACTGCGTTCTGTCAAGGACTAAAATGATTTGCTCCGCTGAAATCAAAATTATATACACGTACATGATATATTCATAATTTTTTTTAATAAATTGGAAGTAAAATTAAATCAAACCTTAATAGAAGATGAATATTAACACTTGATTATACGCGCCATATACCAAAAATGTAAACCGGACTTTAAAGTGAATATCGCCTATTAAACTTTGATTTTCAAAATTCGTCAATTGTGCAGTATGGCTAGTATGGTGTGAATCACTCACTAGTATAAACTAGTAAGATATGTAACTTTGACAACAGCACATAATGAAAAAAATCGTCGATCTAGACAATAGCACCATCACAATTCAATTAATTTTAGAGCACATTTCTCTCATTGTAAAGGACAGCCTAATTTCAGTTGTACTAATGTAAAAGTGGTAAAAGTATTTTTAAAAAAAATTATATGTGCAATGAGCACGAGCGTGTGGTGTGCATATTTGTGAATGAGTAACATCACGATTCGAGAGATGCACTTACTAGCCCCTCAAAACTATAAATAAAAGTCTGATTAAAGATCTATCCAATGTCCTTTTCCCCCACCAATCTTCCTTTTGATCACAAAAGTAATTTTTCTGAGCCCTCTTCTTTCTATTATCTTCGACGTCCCGCATAGCTTGAACATAACAGAACTAACCTTCTATCACTTGGCAAAGATTCTAGCATGTTTGGTTGGGCTTTAAGACAGATAATTAGAAAAGGCCAATTTTGAATTTGCCTTATAAAAAGCAATCTGATTCCACACTACGCATTTAATAATAATAATAATAATCTGATTTCAAACCACGACGTCAAGTAATAAGCTAAAAGTCAAAATAAGAAAAACAAAAGCTCCGCACAATATACCCAGCGTCAAATTGGTCGAATCAAACGAGTGGTGTGCTTAAGTTGACCCAGATAACTTTCCAAATTTCAACATTTTCTTCCCTTAATTGCAAATGGATTAAAGATTCATCAATAGAGGCTTTAATAGGGCTCTCCTTCTACTTCTGTCCAAGTGAGGAAGTTCCGGAGCTTTAAGCTCCTTGTATTTTGCTTTCTCGGATTGTTCACGACATCATGGCTATCGACACATGATTTCTCATTATAAGATCAAGCATATGCAATTGTTCATGTCTTATGTATCTCATCTTACAGATCTTATTAGCCAACCAGCTTAACAAAATTTTGGTTTCATTTGCACATGTGGCAAAATGTTTGACGGAGACCAAAAGAACATGCCAAAAGATGAAAACTATAAAGTTAAAATAAAATAAAAAACACTAATGCAATGAAATACTAGAAAAATAAAATTCAAGGAAAGATTAAACTGGAATAAAACTAAAATTAAGCAAGGGTAAAATCCAATAGCTAAGTTGAAATAAAGAACAAAAGAACATGCTGAAAGATAGAGTAAATTCCCACTATAACAACCATTGGGGGTTGCCACAATGGTTATCCCTCCCATATAGGAAAGGAGAGAAGGGGAGTTCAATTCCCCATTTTTTTCAAGAGGGCTCGGGGTGGGAACATTTAGTTTGAGGTGTAAGGTTTGACTCTCATGCTCTCCAAAGAAGTAAAGCAAAAGTCTAAGGCTACGTTTGGCGGTCAAAATAAAATTTAAGATATGATAAAATTTATCATATCCTGCATTTGGTACTTGCTCAAAACATGATAAAGTCAAATATAAAAGGGATATAACCAGATAAAATTATCTCATGAAGTAAGTGGGATAAAGGTGTATAGGATTTTTAATATTCATAATAGGAAAGTTATTATTCAAGAAGAACAAACTTCTTAAATTAACAAATTTAAAAGTATAAAATATTTGAATTTTAATATAAGAAATTCGAAATAAAAAATAACAATTTAGATTTTTTACTTGAATCTTAGTTTTATTTGTCTTTGAATTTAATTCTATTTTATAATATAAATTCAATATATAAATAAAAATATATATTTATGTTTATGACATATTTTAGGTGTTTTAGTCTTTTAGGTATATCAGTATAGTTTACCATTTATTGAAATTTTATTAGAGAATGATGGAAAGGGAAGAAAGAAATAAAAAAGAAATAACTAAAAAAAGAGAGGAAATAAAATAAAAAATAAAATAAAAATAAAGTAGAAAAGAATGTCGCAATAGATTTTTACCATTTTTGTTTGTGAATTTTTTATTAATTTATATTGATACGTCGTTTATGCAAAATATTGTACATAATATGATGTGAATATATGCAACTTTATTACGGCAATCATCAAATAGTAGATAGGATATAGCGAAATCATGAATTTCATATCCTAATTAAAAATCTAGACAACCAATTATAGTCTAAGAAGGAGTTGAGAGTTAGAATAGGACAAACCAAAAAAAAAGAATTCCCATTGAAATAAAATGCCATAACATCCAATTCTATTCTATATGAATTTGTTAAAAAGTCTTAAATTAAAATTAAGGCTAGAAGAATTAAAAAAAAAAAACCCAATTGCTATGTTCGGTCAAGTACTAAAATGTGATTGTGTAGGCATGAAAATTATATCCCCGTGTATAATCGAATGACATTGAGAGTGTAATTAAATTAAACCGTGGAAGAAAATGATGGTTAACAATTATTTTTATGTGCCAAATGGTATAGAAGACCTAACTTAAGAAATCACTTGAATTCATTAAAGAGCTAAAGTTATATATTAGTGTTCTAGACACTGATAATCGGAAATTCTGAGATGAAGATGAATTATAAACTCAATTTACAAAGATTATATGTTAGAGTATATTTCAAAATATATTTATGCATATGTGAGATATTCCTCCTCCATTGAATCAGCTATTTATTGATGTCATCAGGTTATTTCAATTGAAAGTTGTAAAAACGCAATTTAGGACTATTTCTCTTGTATTTCGTTTAATAAAACTTTAGATCACAATGCCCACTAACTTTAGAGCAAATTTCGCTTTTTGAACTCTGATTTTTGAAATTCATCACTCGTATAGTGTCCATGGGCGGAGTAGCTAGTCTACATGTAAATCACTAACTAGTATAAACTTGTCAAGCATCAAAGTATGACGTCGCATGATTATACGATACTTACAAGAGGGGGAAAAGACAGATATTTACCATAGGTAATTAAATTAAGGAAAATGATTAACTAACGGTGCTGTCATTTTTTGGAGATTGACGGCCTAACTCGACCACAAAAGCATTTCCTTGGAATTGGATGACTTGTTCATCCGGGGTCGTTCTTTAAAATAAATTTAACAAGTCAAAAAAAAAAAAGAAAAGGAGTGTGAAAATCAACTGTATTTGGAACTTCCAATTATTTTTGGGATTTGTAATCGACTAACACATGACTATGGAATAAGGATCATTAGTTTAAAATGCACTTTAGTTTGAAACTTACAAATGTTTTTTCACCGGATGTAATATTATCATATATTTATAATTCAACTTGAACTCCAGCATTATATAATTTGATAGCAATGTGCAAGGATGACGGAACAAGGAATTTCATGGATTTTCACTCACCTCGGATTTGGATCATTTGGGTTATCGTAGCTATTTTTAAAATCTGATTTGCTATAAAGGAAGAATTGAGAGTTTTCAATCGTTATTAGTGCTTAATATTATTTTGTTATAAAATAAACTACTTTTCTATAAATTGACTTTTTTATCCGTATGAAATGGTATAGGATCATATCCCCCATGATCAAATAATCAACCAAACATTTGAGCTGTATCAAGTAAATTTGTATGGAATTTATTGAATTTTTTTTCTGAACTTTAGTTTTGATTCATGTGACCTTGAGATTGATATTGTAATGTTTTAGGTCCTTGCACATCTTTATCTATGAGGTTTGAATCACAGGGTAATTTTTTCGTCTAATAATTCATTATTCATATTTTCCTCTTGTCTTTAATTAATCTGTTTTACACAATTAATATCATGAGTCATGATTTTAGGTCATTAGAGAATGCTTCTAGAGAAATTTTGAATTGATTGAAAAGAATGAGGAGTCGTTCACTGCACAATAATTTTGTTATTAGTTGCAAAGCCAACATTGTAAGTTTTTTAACTTTTGAATTTTGACAAATCTTTCTAATGACATTAATGATTTCCTTTTAGTTAGTTTAATATTTTTATACTTGCGATTAGCTATATTTCAATATTTAATTTTTTCCTTTTATATTAAAGCATTTTCAATTACTAGGATCTGTCAGAGTTTCCTTTTTAGATTGATCCTTCTTGGGCCTTTTTAAATCCTCTAATCTTAAATTAAGCCAAAAAAAAAAGAAGGAAACAATGGAAAGTAAAAAAAAAAAAAAGAAGAAGAAAAAGAAAAAGAAGGAAAAAAGAAGCTTAAACCGGACAAAGCAGTGAACCAAACCGGACAAGGCAGTGAACCAGTTTCCTCCATTAAAAATTGTGGCTAGTATTACACCGTTAGATTTTAATCTTACAGCACCGATATGGTAGCCGAGTCCTTAAATCAATAAGAGTTCAATATGACTGGTCCATGGTTGGTTGGCTGAAATTCTACATCGCACCCCAATGGACAGAATGTTTGAACAAAGCCGGACATGACTTCTTCTAACGACTTCTTCTAACACTAGAAAACCACTGGAAGACACCTGGGACCAAAGCATGTCGTGAAAGAAGCACGCTGGTCCTCTAAACGGATTAGTTGGCAGTAGGATTGGTTTCATTCAATTTGAAATCGGTCACGTATAGATGGCCGTTATTATCTCCTTTTGAAGTTATGCGATTTCTCTTTGATTGGAAGAAAAGGTTCTAAAGAGATATTTAGAATAAAAAGAAACAAAAAAAAGTAAGAATATCTCTTTTTTTGCAGCATTGTTAATTTGGTGTTGGCTTAGAACATATTGAGATTCCTATCATCATATCTTGCCAATCGAAATATCACAATTCAAAAGGCGCATTTAGCAGCCCCTACTACGTATTGAAAGCCAGCTTAAAGTTCTCCCCAATTTCCTCTTATTCTATTTACTAATTAACCCTTTAATTGCAAAATTGACCATCATTTCTTTTCTATGTGTGACCTCCCGCTTGGCTTTAACATACGAAACTTGATCTCCTAGGACTCGACCAAAGAGTCGACCCAGTTTGCAATACAGATCGAAAAAGCACAGAAAAAGCCAGTTTTGTATTTTTTGATAAGAAAATAATTTAGAAGTTATTTGAGGTTATAAAAAATTATGGAAAAAACATATGTGGTTGGGAATGCTGCTATTACATAATTTTGTAGATGGGTATCCCACATTAAATAATGATCCAATTTCATTCTCGGACGCTAAGTAATAAGCTAAAAAGTTAAAAATCAAATGCCAAATCAGATACTCAAATTAGACTCTTGAGAAGTAGGACATTCATTAAAATTGGAACTTCGCAATTCTTATCCCGCCTTAGACTGGTCAAATCGAATATGTGGTGCTTAAGCTCAAGCAGGATAACTTTCCAAAATTACACCCCTTTTAATATTTTTCCCTATATTGCAAATGAATTAATTTATGACACATTATTAGGGACAATAATGACGAACCCATTAATCCCTCCACCTCTCTCTTGCTAGTTTTTCCTGAGTGAGGAAGCTTAGGAGTTACATCAGCGCGAGAATGTCGAACCGTTGGATGGTCGACAAGATCGACGGCTATAAACTTACCAAGGCTAATCACATGCCCAAGCATAAGCATTTTTGTTTATATATCCTTATGTGTAGCTCATTTTAAGGATATTATTAGGAGCAAGAAAGTTTAACCAAAAAAAAAGCGTCACCAACCTTCCCAAAATTCAAGCGAATTCTCACGCCCAAGAGTAAATACCCATTCCTTTATTTCAGCATTCTCATTCTTTCCTCCAAGCTTTTCTCTCATGGAAGGAGCTGGAGACAAGCCCTCTTTAAATCGTCCTTGCTTGCCCCTCAAAGCTCTAGAGAGCTTCTTATGGAGTCAAGCACACATCTCCGACCACCAAGCGAGTTGTCACGAGAGCACGAAGCGAACGGAAGAGAACTCCACCCCATTTGGTAATGCGTCAAGCGGGTTTGCTTTAGCGAACCATGGCCATCTCCTGGGCGATGCGATCTATTGGCAAGGTCGCTCGGACGTCGAGGCGAGCTTTGCCGATGGGCTGATTGTGGATGCCGGTTCCTCTGGGAACAACTGGGTGGTGATGAATGAGCCAAACCCTAGAGAGGGTGCGAGAGATGATCGAGTGGTCAAGGTGATGGGGAAGAGCAAGAAGTTGGCGACGGGGAAGAGAGTCAAAAGAGGGTCTCATGCGACTCTCATCAAAGGACAGTGGACCGAAGAAGAGGACAGGTAATTTCAATTCCTTTTTCTTCTTCATTTTGGATGGATAAGTGATCTCTCCTGTTAGTTTCATCTTTCTTTTTTATGTAAAGAACTTGGCAGCGAAGCATCTTAGCCTTTGTTAGGGTTTTTTTTTTTTTTTATATGAATTCGTGCGCCTTTTGATGTTTGCGAAGAAAACTGGTGAGCTTGGTGAAGCAATATGGAGTGAGAAAATGGGCACAGATCGCTGAGAAATTGGCTGGTCGAGCCGGCAAGCAGTGTCGCGAGAGATGGCACAATCATTTGCGACCAGACATCAAGGTTTCCTCCTTTTGCTCCTCCTCCTCCTCCTCCTCCTCTCTCTCTCTCTCTCTCTCTCTCTCTCTCTCTCTCTCTCTCTCTCTCCCTCTCCCCCCCCCCCTCCCCCTCCTCTCTCTCCCTTCCTCCTTCCCTCCCGATACATCTGGTACTAATTTCACACTTGTTCTTCCGATGCTTTTTCCAAGTCTATGATTTATATTAGCCCATGCTGAAATGTTTCTCTAGAATTTAGGTATTGCTTCAAATTTTGATCACGAAGCTATCTTACACATCGTAGTTTCCTATTCGCGAGAAATCCAGAATTCACATCACATTGTCGTTGTTGTTGTTATATCTATTGTTTTATATCAAATATGAGATGAGAGAGTCTCATTCTAAGCAATATATATGGAGAAGGTTGAATCCAGAAACACATGAATTTGTTTTGCTTCGATCATCTTAAAATTTTATCATTAGAAATAAAAAAAATAAAAAAAATAATTATGCTTGCGTATCATCTTGCAATTTGATAAAAGTTACATGGAAGAGAAAGGGAAGAATTTTCGTCCAAAGACCGGATCGTGTATCATGTGAAGCTTGCGTCGATCCTTCTTCAGTTGATAACGGAACGTCTCATGCCAATTTCCTCCCTCTTTCCCTCACTTCGAGAGACATTTTCAAATACAATAATGTTGTCTAGCGGTCGACTTTCTGGTGCTTGTTCTGACATCGCCAACCGTACTTTGATTGTCTTTTTCCCTAACACACCGTCATTTTTCATGTGAATTTGAATAATAATAGTAACAAGAATATTAATAAGCACTCTAGCCCATCGTCTCTTTCTCTCTACGCTCTGATTTAGGCTTAAAGTTTCTCACAATCTGAAAGATTAGCTCTAGGTGTTCAACGGATCGAAAGTTCACTTACATTAGATGAATTTCTCGTGGGTCTGAAACGAAAAGAAGAAAAACAAAGAAAACAATTTTGGTCGTTACAAAGTTGCCAGTGTTGCCTTAATTTCTGAGAGAGAGAGAGAGAGAGAGAGAGAGAGAGAGAGAGGTGGTTCAAATGGGCTTCTTTTGACCAGATTTTACTCGTGTTTTGTCTCACACATGGTTTCTGGTTTCTCCAAATGTCATGCGATGTGTGAAACAGAAGGACAGCTGGAGCGAGGAAGAGGAGAGGATACTGGTGGAGGCTCACGAGGAGGTCGGCAACAGGTGGGCTGAGATCGCCAAGCGCATCCCTGGCCGCACCGAGAACGCCATCAAGAACCACTGGAACGCCACCAAACGCCGCCAGAATTCACGGCGGACCAAGCTCGGCCTCCACGGCGGTCAGCACCACAACCCCACTCAAAGCAGTGGCAAGAACAGTAATAATAATAACAACAATAAGCCACATTCCTCCGTCCTTGAAGATTACATCAGAAGCAAGAACCTCCACAACGCCGCTGCCGCCACTGAAGCACAGGCCAAGAAAGCTGGCCCTGGCCCCACCGAATGCAATGACCCGCCAAAGCAGCAGTTCCATTTCTTCCTTCCGGAGCTGTCGGAGACATATGATGACGAGGTACGTTTCATGCAGAAGTTCTTCCCGGCCAGTAACTACGGCGATAGCCGGCTTCAGCTAGGTGATGTGACCGGAAAAGACTGCCTTATAGAGAGGCCAAACGCTGTGGTTCACACCGATAATGTGATTGAAGTAGCTGGCAATCAAGCAAGTCCCGCCACCAACACCAAGAGCCTCCTGATGAACAATCCAGACCTCTACTTGTCCTCCTTGTTGAACGGGGTGGATTATCACTCGTCTTGTTCCTCTTCGAACTCGCTTGGGTATCACCCTGGCTATGGCTATGGCTATGGCTACAACGGTGCGAGTGGAGGGACGGCAGTGGCGAATGATCAAGCCTTGACGCCATACGGTGGGAGAGAGATGGATCTGATAGAGATGGTGTCTTCCTCTCAAGTTTCCCAAGGCAGTAATTAGCATGCATGCGCACTGCCGCTAGGGTTTCTGAGGGTAGCTAAGCTTTTGGGTCAGCATGCGTGTGTGGTCAATATTTCTGGTTTAATTTCTTTTTTCTGTTTTGTCGATGATTTGTAGAGTTATAGAGAACTAATCTGTGAACTTGAACAGATGATCTAATTTCTTGGTTTGAGCATCGTGTGGGCTGAAAAATATGTGTTTCTTCTATCACAGAGTTTGAGATAGTGCTGTGGGTATTCAAACCAGCATTAATATGAAAAGAACTTTAGCTCTATATTAATTTGAGTTATTTTAGCCATAGATTATTCAAATAAAAAACATGTAATAATTTGCCAGATTTTGCTATGTCTTCTTTCAGCCGTTTGCGTACTTTGCTTTTACTATAGTCCTAATTGATGATAACGCAGCATAAAGAGAAGAAATTCCATTCATTTCGCAGAAAATAATTACTTTGAAAAGTAATTTTTTTTTTATTAATGATCACTTGTATCGCTGGAAATAATTATTCAATAAAATATATTTCATTATCAAAAATAATTTATGATCAAATATTTTCATTGAAAAAAATAAAATTTTGTTCATTTATTTTTGTAAATAATATAAGCGAACAAATTTAAGAAAATATTATTTAAATTATTCATTTTTCACAACACAAGCGAAATCAAATAATCACTTAAATTTTACTTACACCCGCCATTGGATGATTAACTGAGGATAGTTGTGTGGAAACATTTTCTAGGCAAAAATCTCACTCCTTGTCCTTGATATTTCCATATTCAACAAAAAATTTAGATTAATGGAAAACCATAATAGAGAAATATCGCTTAAAAGTTTCACATTGATTTAGGTAACTAAACTTATCAAGGTGGAACTAGAAAGAGAAAAAGATTTTTGACTCTTAGTAATGTTCAACGGAAAGGAAAATGCAAGATTTAGCCACAAATAAGTTTCACGTCTATATACTGGATGCATGTGTGACCAAGGATTTTAAATTAAGAAACTCCTCCATAGTAATTAAGATACCAAATCAAAAATGGTATGCATCACCCTAGAAGGTACACATTCAAATTTTTGGAGGTAGTATAATTGGAAAACTAAAAATAGTTTCAATGAACCTCGCGATGACCACGTGCTCATTTGTCGTGATTTCTCTACAGAGTGTTTAAAAATACAAAACTTTTAAAGCTTCCAATCGATGACTGAGAATTATTCCCTTGAGATCTTGTGGTTACGATAAATTCCCGAAACTTCACGTATTCTATAACCTCCAACATTTATTATGGTTTCTCGGGGATGTTGACCACTCAATATCTTTAAAGAAAAAAGAAAAGGAAATCTCATATGACCCAAAATTGAAAAATTGAACTTGCATCCACTAAGTACCTTTTAACAACTTCGTTAACCTAGATAATAATACCTCCGACTTTGTTAACAAGTGTCCTAAGTAACTTGTCAATAGGGATATAAGCGAGACACGTTTGCGACGGCCTATCTCATCCCGAACCCACCTCGTTAAGATTTTATTATTTTCCAAACCCGTCCTGAGCTGAAAAGTCCAAACCCGCCTCACTCAGGTAGTCTAGTACCTTTCAGGTACTCGCAATTTGCTATATTGCTAAAACAAACTAAACAAGTAATAAAACACATCAAATTTGCAAATGCAAACATTTATTCAAAACTCATATATTGTAGGTCTGTAATTAGAAAAAAAATGCAAAACTAACCAAGGATCATGAAAATTTGAAACAATCCTAACAGGAGAAATCAGAGGAAATAGTAGCTAATGCTGAAAATTAACTATAATTCCATATCTAAAGGGGTTAGAAAAAATATGTAAGTCACCTATGTTTTTTCCATAGTAGAGTACATAAATTATTTATGAAGTTGTAATTTTGATTTTTTTTTTTGGTCGAAAAAAATTATACTCATGGCTCAAAAGGATACATGAGAAGTACATAAACTTTCATGGTAAAACAAATCGAAGCAAAACAAAGGCTAGAATACTACAAAACAATGCCAAATTTAAAAAACAAGAAGGACCAACAAAGCACTGGTGGAATTAAACACACACACTCATTCCAAAAGAACAGATTTGTCAAGCAAAATAATTAGCAGCCAATCACTGGATCTTGTATCATCGTGACCGATGAGTACACGTCGAAAATTCCTTCTCGATAACTACGATGTTGCCAATTGGCAATGCATATCTAGATGTGGCTTCCTCTACACCATCACCACACGGAGACAACCAAATAGGTTAAATAAACACAAGTCTAACATTAGAAAAAGCAAATCTTCATAATTTAGTGAGATGCTAGAACTCCTGCGATTATTATTGAAACTAGAGGTAGAGGACCTATACATGGATAGAGTACATGGAATTCTCGAAAATATTATTAAATTCCCAAATCTAAATTTGGAGAGAAGAACTTCTAGACCTAGAACTAGATTTGGAGAGTTCAAACTCTCAAATCTAGAATTAGGGTGGGAGAGAAAAAAGAGGAAAAGTACCCCAAAAAAATAAAGTCGGAGAAAATCAAAGCAGATGGAGGGGAGGGTGAGACTAGCTTAAGCCATCCCCCTAGCCCAAAGTTGAAGAAGACAATGAAAAGAGAAGAGAGGGGAAAAGACTTTTCGGCTTCTTGGAGAGTTTTAGGGAACTAAGAGTGGTATCTGTTGTACTTTTGAGTTTACTCATCAAGTAAATCTCGAAAACATGTCCAATCCTAATAGTGCTGAAATAATTATGTATGTTTACGGAGTGACCTAAGGATTATTAAGGGAAAAAAAAAAGCATTTTAGTAATTAGCACGTAGTGGGTTTGGATATCCATTTCTCTGTCATGAAAACCCAAACTCCATCCCAAATGTAATAGAATTTTTTAGCAATTACCCACTCTCATAATGCTACCCAAAATAAGAAGCACACTTGCATTCCATTAGACCGTGTTTGGTCACTTGGGTTTTTAGACAGATATGATTGGACATGATAGAATAGGAAATTCAGGAATTTTGCCATCCGTTTCCCAATTGGTGCATCACAGTAATAAAATCAAATATTTCACATCATATCATGTCCCTTGTTTGATATGGATGATGTATTAGTGTAAATGAACCCAAAAATGCACAAATGGAGATGATAAAAACTCTCACTATCCATTGCGAAAAAACCACCAATGAACAAATGGAGATAACTTCCATCAATAAATCCATGATTATTGTATAATCTAAATTTTAAACAACAAAGAAGCTAATTGTAGCATTCCATAATTATAGATTTGACTATGACAAGAAATGTAAACGGACTACAATAACATGGACAATGTTCGGCCAACATATGCCAAATCCAACAAGAGAGATACGACATTACCTTCCACCTTTGCAATCCCGAAATGTATATCACTTCCATACGCTCATCGACTTCATTTATATTTACTTATTTTTCATAATTTTTCCTCTCTTTTTTATCTATTTTTTATTCCCTTCCATCATTCTTTAATAAAAAAATTTATGAATAATAAACTATACTAATATACCTAAAATACTAAAATACCTAAAATATGTAGTAAATACATATACTAAATTTCTATTGAATATATATTAAAGGTTAGAAGGAAATTTCAAATATAAAAATAGAAATAAGACTAAAATAAACAAAAATGGTTGTAAATTTTTTTGTTATTTTGAAATTTATCTTAGAATTGAAATATTATTTTATTGAATTATTATTTAAATTTTATTAATTTAAAAAGTTTGTTAGTCGACAAATACAGGTTTTATACCATAAATATAAGAAATTACATCCACTTATATCTTACCTCCCCCATGGGATATTTTTATCCCTGCTATATCCTATCTTAAGCGAGAATTAAACATAAGATAGGATAAATTTTATCTTATTCAGAATTTTATCATAACTACTAGAGGCAACATTAGGTATGGTAAGTGGCTACTGATTTGGCTACTCAAATCCATTTCTACTTGTTAAACACCCGAATATGGATAATTTGTTGAATGTATTGTCTCTCCCGTGTTACGTGTAATTAGTGCATATCAAACATTTCTGTTTTTTTTTTTTTTTAACTAAACTTATTAGCATGACAACTAAATATTTTAAGGATAGAATAATTTGCAATGATACCAAACCATGCTTCTTCAAGACTCCGATATCCAATCTAGTCATAGGGATCAATCTACTAGGTAGCTCTCCATACTAAGTACATATGAGGAATCTCCTTGTTATGCCAGCACTAAAGAGCATTTTATAAGTCATCTCTATTAATGTTCTACTTTTAAATTATGTAACTTGTTGTGGTTCATCGGCACTTCCTACATGCGAAATTTGTTTAACAGCTCTAAGTAGAACTCCATGATATTGTCAATCCACACATATTTGATCATTTTACTGATTTTTTTGATCAAATTTCTCAATTGCAAATCTTGATAATAGTATCAAACTCGTGTCTCAATACAAACACCCTAAGTCTTCCTCAAATAGTCATCCATAGTCATTAGCATAATCCAACACTCTTCCTTAAAGTAGACTATGACAACTTGCAACCATTGAAGTAAATCAACTTTGTAATATTCGTGATTACTCGATAATTGAGTTGAATTGCACTTTTCGTTGTTGATCTTAGTCACAACAGCTATATACTTTCAACTCATCAACAACATAACCACAAAGCAAATTCCTTTCACTTATGACATTTATGCTTCTCTCGCTAATATGCCCCCAAATTTATATGCCCAATTCAAACTCTCCGCTTTCTAATCGGTGCATGTGACATCTCCATGTCAAAATTTTTCACTGTGTCACCTTGAAGCTCATATAGGCCACTATGCTGATTCCTCTCATTATCATTAACGCACGTTAAACAACCTTTAGAACTCCACTTTCTAAAGTATATTGACACCCAACTAAATTTAGAACATTCAAGGAAATCAAATTATTCTTCAATTTTGAAACAAGCCTCATTTAGTCAATATCCTCACGATATCATTACGTATTCTAATCTAACATCCTAATACCCACAACATTGCACTTGGTGTTGTTAGCCAATTGCACTTACCATTATCCATGCATTGATAAGAAGTAAACCAAAACCTATTTGGTGAGATGTAAAATAAATAACCAAATTCATAATCCATCCATCAAACGAGACATAATCATCATTATTCAAATTACATTAAACTATAATTGCAACATTATCTACAGACTCAACTCTAATTCTCTTACCCTTTATATTGTGCAGTTTTTTTTTTTTTTTTGACGAATTATAATGTGTAGTTTAAGGGAATCCTTTATATATGCCCCTTCTCGCCACAATACCAAGAGACAACACCACCAATGCTAAACAAACTACATTTGCTTATGTTTGCACTACTCCTATTGACATGATTACTAGTTTTTCTTGTAAATTCACTTATTAAAGCAATAGTCACAAGTTCACCAAATGCTCTACCAAATGCTCTACTCTAAATGTCTTCACTCATAATTAAATCACAAACCCCATCAAACATCAAATTTGTTGACCTAGAGGAATTATTAATACTAGTAATAGTAGCATTCCAATTATCAAGCAATGCGGATAATATAATTAAAGTGCATGCCTCATTTTCAAAGTCAATCTCACTGAACTCAATTGACTAACAACCACCTTGAATTTATTGATATGATCAACAATCAACGCACATTTGCCTATCATTAAGTTAAACAAATGTCGCAATAAGTAGACAATGTCGATTGCAAAGGGCTTCTCGTACATATTTGACAAGCCTTTCATCAAACCCACAATAGTCTTTTCTTTCACGATGTTAAATGTAAGATTACGAGTCAACGTTAGCCGAATAATAACCAACGCTTATCTATTCAATAAATTTCACTTAACTTGCTTAATCAAATCTGGCTTCTCCATAAACAAGAGCAAATGCAAATTGCTCTTATAAAGATAATTCTTAATGAACATCTTCCATAAATCTAGTCCTTCCCATTAAATTTATTGATTTTTGACTTCTCCTTCTTTTGTGACCATTGATTCACTTTAACTCAACCAAACCTAATTCTGATACTGATTACTACAAAAGGCAAGCAAAAGCAAACAATCGGACACTAAAATAAACAAAATAAGGAAGTAAATTAGACACTAGCTTTTCATGTTTCACAGGAAGAGCAACATAGAATTTCACTACACATCAAGCAATATAATGGAGATTACAATTGCACTTGAGTAACTTAACATTCTATTTTTCTTAGCCCATAATTACACCTAATAACTCACATTCTTTAGCCCTTATAATTTTCGTGAATCATTCTCTCAATCTCACAAAGAAATTAGACAAAATCTTAACACAAGATTTGTACAACTTCAAATGTCCGGAATGTAATTCATGAGCACAAGCTCCTCTTGGATACTCTTAATAGTGTAGTCCCACTTCTTATATAGACTACAAGTAGATCAAAAATAGGAAACCTCTTTTCAGGAAAACATCTCCAACTAGAAACCATTCAACTAAAAATCAACTCAAATTAAGAAACTTGAATTAGAAAAATTTCATTTTGAGGTTCAAATTCAAGACATATTTTCAACAATTACAATAAGCAACACAAATTGTAATGAACGGATTTTTCCTTAATTTGCCGAGAGGTGAGTTGGCAAGCATTCTGCCGCTTCAGATTTCTGTTTGCTCTGATCAAAGTTTTCAACTTTTTTTCCCCTTTATCAAGTACCTCGGGCATGAAATTTTGGCAATAAATATTTATTTTGTTTAGAATGTAATTGTTCATGCTTTTCACTCCATGTAGTCCCCGAATGTGCAGTCACAAAATGTGGTGCTCTTCCAGCATTTTATCATCAACCAGCGGTCCAAGCCTACCACTGTGGTCATTTTAACCATGTAGGTGTAACATCGAAATCTTTCTTGTCGATATTCGGAAATAAGCTTTAAGTTATGCAAGCTTAGTCGCCTATCAAACAAGCACTCGGTCGGTGAAGATTGTAGTCAAGTTATGTGGCTGAGGAATAAACGAGTTCCTCTGCGATCCTATCCCAGACGTCCTGTTCGCTGAAACTCTGTACAACGCGATTCAAGCAATCATGCAAAGCGCACCCTAGTTTGTTACAAATTTGTCACTCAAGAGGCGACATATATTGTCGTCAAGATTGTACTGAAGCCAAGGTTGATGACAAGTCGAGAGCACTGTGCGGTCAAATTGAAGAATACCGCATTAGCACAGTTCTGGTACAAAATTTCATGGGAAAGCTATTCTCTGGGGAAAAAAATCACTTTGCTGCTATTTCTTAGATTGTCAATGATACAACACGAATGCAGAATGTTATTTTGCCTCTGGTCGATGGAGATCATAATCAGCCTCACCATCGACTAACTTCTGAAGCGGAATACCCGAACCTCTTAGGAAAAAAAACTGCGCTGAATTCAGCGCGACCCCAAAATTTAGTTGTGGAAACATGGAAAAAGTTGTCATTTTGTGCAGAACCTCTGGTTGTTTTGTGTGCAGAACCTATGCTTGTTCATTTATTAGGAGATCCATTTCTTCATGGAGTGCCTAGGTTTTGGGATCAAGACATTTTGGCCCTGGCAAAAAATATTCCAGCAAATAGACCTGGAACAAAGATTCCTCGTGAGCTGGATTCAAAATCTGCAAGTGAGCAAATTTAGCATTGACCTTGGAGTAATTAAGTAATTACCAAATAGAATACTGAAAAAATTGGATACGCTTAGTGGAACCTTGAACACCAGTAGACCGGCAATAGAGATGGGAATCTTGTTTAAGGAACCCACCAGACTGCAAAAGGATATAAGACACATCAGTTTTTTAAAAAGCATATAACAGTTTAGTTGTGCTGCATAAAAAGATAGCACAAGATAACAACTCTAGTGATACGAGATATCCAAAAAATGCTTGAAACAGGAGTACTCAGGAATCCATGGAGAGTATAAGGTAGAGGGTGAGTTGAACTTTCAACAAATCAATGACCCAAGGCCAAGGACGAGCTATTGGGAGTGATAACTGCTATACTCGAGCAGAACATTATAAAGGACACACCCTGTGATCCTCTAACCTTTTCAAATAGTTCTGTCTAATGTACTTGATTGTATAATTGCAGCAAGAAAAGAAGATAAAAGTCATTTCATTGCATGGTGAATTGGACATCATCAAGAGAAACTTTCCACCTAATTGCAAGTGCCACCATAATAAGTTACCTGTAAGTGGTTGGCCCAGTTTGATGCAGAAACCACATAGAGGTAAAGCTGATGGCGAGTCCGAACAATCCACTAGCTGTCGCAACAACCCAAAACATTGGCATTCTGATTACGTCCCTGCATATCCCCAGACATGTGAGATAAGGTAACAATAGCTTTGAAAGAAATGGTATGTAAGTTAAAGTGGTGAAACAGTTGATCTTTACATATTTACTATGTACTGCCATTCACCAAAGAGTAGGATCAAGAAGATGGCAAAAGGTAGCGATAGTAAATTATTCAGCAAGACCATTGAGACTTCATTGAGAGATCCAGATCTTGTTAATAGTTTAGCTTTGTCCATCACCCGACGCAGAGTGAGCTGTGACAAATACAAATGTAGCATGTTGATTAAAAAGTGATGCAGAGATGCCAAAATGGATCTGTAGCAGACAAGCACTGTTTTAATACTCCTACCAAACTAACAATTTGAAAACAAATTTTCTGAAAAATCGCAAGTTTGACAAATAAGAATGAGGATGAGCCAATGAAGCAAGGAAAAATTACATACCGAATAACTTGCTGTCAAAATACAATTTAAAAATTGCCATGCGTAGCCCACTGAATCAAAGGAGAGGTCTGTAATACCGCCACTGATAGCAGAGATTATCTGCAGCAATAGATACATTTAGCACCCATAGCTCAATCTCTACATCCATGAAGCAGGACATGAGAAAGTAGAGGGTTATGTTATGCTGCGGTACCTTTGTGCAAAGTTCGATTTAAGAACCATTTACATGTAGCACTCAAATCTTAAAGCAGAAAAAAGAAGGTAGATTGAAAAACTAATTTACATCATCATTTTTTAGGCCTATCTTTTAGATGCCCTAAAAGAAGAGAAGGAGGTCTGTCTACAGTCCAGTGTTTCAGTTATGATAATTTTCTCAATGTGGGAATGATTTTCTCAACATGGATTAGTAACTTCTTATAAGTCATGTAAAAACTTTCCAAGCAGATCGAGTCACGATTGCGGGACCAAAGAAGAACTCTGACAATGTGATTATGAGAAGACCTTCTCAGATTTCTGCTGTTCTGAAAAGAGCAAGAGAATTAACAGATATTTCGACAGTTGCAGATTTCGCGGAAACAATGCGTAATCATACAGAAGTATAGTTTACTGGTAAGCTGCTTCATAATCGAGCCTTTTCCTAAGGCATACTGTTTGGCGTTTCATAATAGAAGTACTATAAGCAAAAAGAAAAAAGAAACTCATCCCTAACTCATCCAAATTAGATCAGGCTGAAGGAAAGATCGAGAAAACTGGGCATGTCGTCTTCATGTGGATCAGGAAATGGTTGAAGAATGTAGTTACATGTGCGACTGAGAAGTGGAGGAGGATCATTACCATTAGAAACATAGCAATCCAAACCTTCTGGTTCTGGTGCTTCCGGAATATATACAATTCACCAATTGCTGTCATAATATTTGTCACATTCTTCAAAATTGTCACCATTGCAATGTTTATATATCTCAAACTGAAGAGGAAATGCAAAAGAGTATTAAGTATATTATTTTCAAATACATCTCATCCGGGGGAATAATAAGAGACGAAAACGAGGATGAGCCTTTGCTTTCATTAACATTCTCCAAACTTGGCTTCCAGGTCTGCCTCATGAAAAGACAATTGCACAAAATGCTGTTGACATACCTATACATGCCTGAAACGAGCATGCCAATGAAAATAATATTCACAGGGATCCAGACCCTAATGAGCTTCCAGTTGAGCCTTTCCACTGAAACTACTCCACACAGACCCAGGACAGCTACGATTACCGAACTAAGCAAATTCTGCAGTCAAATCAAGCAAAGCTCAGGTTCTCAAATCGCTGGCAATAATCGAGGAGTAGATATTAATACATACACTCAGGATAATAACCCCCAGAACTCATTTACAGTATATGGCCAGAATACTTGAAAGGAAGAGATAACATACTTGATAAAACATCAAACTTATTCCAGCCCCAAAGTTATAACTTGATAGGACAATTTTGTTTAGCAATATCATACTGCAAGAGGAAATGCAGTAAGCTGTTCCAGATACCAGAGGTCCAGATCTTCTTGCTGATCCATTCTCGCGCTTTGCACCATCATGAATTGGGAGGCCAATACTTTCACTCATAGCTGCACGGTTCCCTCTAAAAAACCTGCTTAGTGCTTATGCTAAGTCGTTAGATTGTGTTCTGTCTGTATCTATAAGCCATCTGAGGCTTAAACATTATTTCTCTACGTAAAATTGCAATTCATTCACTGCATGAAAGGATTTCAGAAGTTCCTCGGTTAGCAGCAATTGGCTGGACGCATCAATTATAAATTTTGAGAGATATAGGGAAGCTAAATCCAGTGAGAGATGTTATCCTACCTGTCATTAATTGATCTATGTTCTTTGTTGGACATGGCTCCATTAACTGATCGCAATCCTTGCTTTTCAGCATCATCTAGCATCCCAAATGCTAAATCACTTCTTGCACCTGATGACCCCACTTCTCCATCTAAATGGCTTATCTCATGATCCTCATAGCCGTGACGATTGATGGCATCTAATTTGAAATCAGATGACATGCCAGACAGCTGCATGCTGAAGAAAGTGGAGGTTAATTTTCATAAGAGGACAATAGAAGGCATAAGGAAAAAGCAATCCCTTGCGAAACGGATTCTAAACTGTCGCCGAGTTCAATATAACTCCCCCACAAGTGCCGAGTGGAAGGAAACTCTCGAGATGTGAGCTAAAATCAGAAACAAGAAAAGTCTTGCCATGAGGAAATTTCAATGAACTAATGGGTATCCATCTAAACAAATAATGCAGATGAGAGAAAAGTAAGCAACTCTAATCCTTTTCCTTCGTTTGCTTTTGCTTCTTACACATTCAAAACTGGACCCATTAAACTGAAAGCATTGAATACCCAGATGTCATCCAACGAACCCAGTAGTAACAAATTGGAAAAGGAAAAATATTTCCCAGCCCGAGCCCCAGTTTTCGCCGATTTCATCCTATCAGATTCCGAATTGCCAAAATGAAACAAACCAAAGCTCAATGAAACAAAAACCCATTCGAGCTCTGGAACTGCCCAAACCCATGACGAGTGCTCCGAGTTTACCCATGAACAAAATGTCAAAGAGAAACAGGGGCAAAAAAAAAAAACGAGTAGACGAGCAATTAAAGAGCAGGGTACATCATGCGGAATGAACCATGAGCACGTACATGGCGATTAGCGGAACGAAAATCTGGCGCTAAAAGCCCGAAATCGCTCCTCCGGAACCCAACAGCAGCAGAGCAATTCCACCACAACACAAGCACGAAAATTGCAATGATGCCCACAAAGCCGAACTCCAAGCGGTCGTATTAAAGAGAGAGACACACAGAGAGAAAGAAAAAAGGGGAAAAGCCGAAAGCATGCGCCAGCTCCAAGCGCGGAGCCACCAGACGCAAAATGCAGAATGCGTGACGAAGCGAGACCTTTCCCGAGAGCACGCAAAGGGCAGAGAGAGAGAGAGAGAGAGAGAGAGAGAGAGAGACCTGCGGGGTTAAATCTTGGGAGGGCGACAGGGAGAGTAATGAGGAGCGGAGAACGAGGGAGGCGGGGATCGGACAGTCGGTGATCGCGGGAGCTTTAAAAAAATGGGCGGGCGCCGGAACAAGTCTCGAGGCCGCGAAGTCAAACCCGTCACCACCACCGACGGAGGCGATTCCATGGAATCTTTTTTTCCCCCCGGCTTCTGCTCGCTTCGAGATCGGGCAAGAAGAAGATGGGAGGAGGAGGAGGAGGCGGGAGGTCAAAGCTGCGGGAGGCGGTGTCTCTGTGGGGCGGACGCGTGTGGTGGCGTCTGCGAATCGGACGCTGGAACGGGGAAACTGCACGGAGCAGCAAAGCCGAGGGAGAGCGGGAGATCTTCGAAACCAGCTTTTGCGCGGAAAATGAGGTGGGCCAACAATATTTTAAACATCCCTTTACTGTCATGAAAACTCAACAGACACGTCCATTAAAAATCTAAAAACTTATCACAAAAATATAATCGAACTCGGACCTAAGCAAGTCTTTAAAAGGCTTCCTCCTAAATTGATCATTCCAGGAGGACTCCCCCTCACAAGTCATTTAAGGCAAGTGAGAGGGAGTAATATGGAATAACAGTCTCATTGGGTTACCCGACCCCTGAACTCAGCCTAATATGCTAGGAAAAGGGCTTCACGGGAATCAGAGGTGGGCCCCTTAGCCCGTAGAGGGCTTGGCTAGATAACCCAATGGGACCGTTATCCCATACTACTCCCTCTCACTTGTCTTAAATGGCTTGTGAGGGTGAGTTCTCCCGGGATGATCAATTCAAGAGAAAGCCTTTTAAGGACTTGCTTAGGTCCAAGTTCGATTATATCACAAAAATATAATTGAACTCTAAAATTTATCGTGAAAATCTAATTAAATCCTAAAATTTTCATAATGTACAATCCAATCTTAAAATTCGAGTGTCAGGGAATCGAGAGCATAGGCAAGCACAAGCATCAAGGCTCGTTGGGAGCTCGAGCTAGGCCTTGATGGACCAGGGCTCGGGTGTCACAAACTTGATCCTAAATGTTGGGGGCTCGAGAGTTAATGGTGGGCCTTCCGTGACCAAACGTGAAGTTTTAAGTCCAAGCGTCAATATCTATTCATGAAAAACATATTTCGTTCGTTCATTTTCTAAAGCAAGCCAAACACTAATAAATGAAAATAATGTTTCTTCAAAAAATACTTTTCATGAAACAAACGGAGTCCAAATTTCATAAATCAATTTTTAGTAACCCTAGAATATTTCTAGTTGTAAAATCTTTTGAAACTTGTCTACGAAACGAGTGTAGAGTAATTCCTAGGCAACAGCTGAATAATTAAAAAAAAAAAATCGAATCATTGAAAAATTAAGATTACTATAAATTTCGGTTTTTCCATTTGTAAAATAACGTCATACTGTGAGTGAGCGAAGAAAATAAGAGCCCGTGATCATATGGTCTTTATTAAAAATGTTTCCTTAGTATTTTCAGTGCAATATCATGTAAATACAAATTTGAAATCCAATATACACAATAAAAAATAGCATTGCTTGAGAACACAGCTTCGTAGTTAACTTTAATTCGGTACAAAGTTAGAGATTTCAAATTCGATCCCTCACGCTGCACTCCCGAGACCAAATCTTTCCGACCGGGCTTGCCCTTATTGGTCTTTCATATTATATATTTCCATGTCTTAACCTAGGATCAAAATCCAGCCTACGTTTGATGCGTTAAAGTATTTAAATTTTAAGCAACGACTTCATTAAACAATTGTTGGTATTCCTAAAAACTCAAATTTTGCTTCATCTGCTTTTGATAACAGTAATGTCAGCTGGCTTGATCGATTATTAGTGCTTGAGAAGCTTCTAAATTTTAATTTAATCCTATTACACCATGCACCATGTGACTTCGCTTAGATGGGAATCACAAAGTCCAATTCATCCAACTATATACTCATTTGAAAGTACACCAGACATATATATATTTTTTCTAAGCAAAGTTTGCACATAATCAAAACCAAAGTCTACAAAGCAAGTAACCCTAATGAAACAAGGAAAGCAACAGGCCTACAAGAGGGAGTGACAATCATCCCGAGCTGGATCACGTACCGGGAATCAAATGTTAATAGTTAGTACTAGATCAGGCCAGTGCGAGCTGGGCTGGATTTTCCGTATCCAATTTGAACAGCTGAGCACAAGGGTGTGGTGTGGCCAATGTGATGAGCCAGTGTTGCGACGGCTAGTGGCGCTGAGAAGATTGATTCGAAGGACATCAGGTTTGGATCTGTTGATGCACATGCATCCTCAGAACATCTAACTACGATTGACATTCACCCGAAAAGTGTTCCAGGGTTGAGTACAATTATTGCCAAACCAAACTAAACGGGACTGAAACTGCCCGGTTTGTGAACCGGACTAGGATGAATGATATTTAGTGGTTCGGTCCTGTCCGATTTTTTCCAAACCACCATACAAAACTGTTGTTTCTAAGAATTAAGTTGTCGCGTTTTCCGAACTAGAGACCTACATGCAAGTTGAGCTGGAACCATTGCTGTTCCGATCGAACTTCGCTGCATCGTGCAGCTTTCATTACCGTATTCAATCTGTGTGATTGGGACATAAGCTTTAAGGACGCTTGTCATCTCCTTCGCGAGGGGAAATCTGCCTTATAAGAATGGCACAACCGAAAATATGCTCCGACAGCGTTATCTTCAGTCGTGTCGTGTATGATATGCATATTTAGAATGGAAAGAATCTGGGAAGATGGAGATGGGTGGACGGAATTGAGCTGACCATATCCCATCATCAGATGACTCCAATTTAAGTGGGACGATTGTCAATTCACCCGGTCACGCCCTCCATTCATTATTCCCATTATCCGACCGATGGGACCCTTGAATTATTCGACCGACACCTGAAAAAATTCATTTCCCTATGGCTTTTCCTAATAAATCTTATGCAACATCGTGTCTAAACTCAATAAGTAGTTGTGTCAATTGAAAATGGAAATTTCGTTTGTCACATCAATGTCCATTCAATTATAAACTTATTGTGCGAATACTAATTAAATCATAAATCATCATGCAAAATTCCAATACGGTTCTTTCGATAATTTTTTACTAAGAATTGTTGACGTAACATCATGTCTCATATAACAGCTAGCAATGATGGGATAGTTGTGCAAGCAAGTTTAGGCAGAAATTTACTAAAAATACTACATTAAAATTTCTGACAAAAACTTAAAACTAAATTTGTAAAATTAAAAAATTTAAAGCTGAATTGGTATCATTTATGTCCGATTAGGATAATTTTCCCTAAAAGATCACCACTGCCGCCCTCACACCCAATGCTGCCTTATTCTTTGCTCATGAGCTTACTACCTTTACATCCAAAGTTTATCTTATCTTACTTTGCAACGTATATTGGCCCGTTGACTCATTTTTACCATCTCCGTCGACCATGAATCAACTCATCATCGTCCGTTGAAAATGGTAGATTTAGACCTTCCTAAGTCGATACCCATGTCCCAACTACTCCATCCATCCTTTCCTAAACCATAAAAATGGTTAGAGCGTCGTGTCCTATTATACTCGTTCGAGTTGAAAGTTGTGCATTCGTTTTAAATAGCCGATGCCTTGCTCTACTAACTACCGACCAACGTCAACGACTACACTTTTGCGAAAGCGACGGAATGGCCTTAAGTGCGTTCCATTCCCATCTTCTTTTTGACCGACAGTCATGAGTAATTTGATACGCCTGCGGTATAACCCATGGCTATATGTGTACCAGAATATAAATTATGTGGGCCGCATGCATGCGCCAAAAGGCCTCGAATCCCCACTTTGATAAAATGAAAAAGCTCGAGTGGGCCATTCTTCTCTCGTCCATTCCAATCACGGCGGGCGTCACGCGGCCCACCTCTTTGCGAACAATGATAAACATTGAGCACAAGCATGAAGACTTGACTATATATGGAGAGAAATTACAGGACGAAGCAAAGAGAAAAAAAATCTGGGGGACCCATGTTCCATCTTTTTTGGATTCGAAGCGAATTTCGATAACTTCTTTGTTAATAATCCAGAGACATAGACATGGAGACTTGACTGCAGAAGGACCCATGGATTGCTCTGTAAGTCTCATCAATCGGTTAAGTCCGAACCTTTTAATTTGTACAAATGACTTGAACCCAAAACACGTAGCTAACAGAATTTGAACAGGCGACCTTCAATTGTCGAGCTGGGAATCCCTCGGCGCATCAATTAACCGCGATAACCCTTTGTTACGCCTTTTCTGTGCTTCATTTTTCTTTTTCAATTTATTCCTTTTATTTTGTCTAAAATGTCTTGTGGTTCTCTATTACTCCTAGAAAACCTTTCGTAGTAAAACGTAGTATAGCATAATCTTCCTTCTCGATTGAAAGAATTATGATTGTGCTAGATGTAAGATGGCAGGACGATGGACCGACAAAATTGTCGTGGACGTTAAATTGCTGTTGGATAGTGGGGGCGGTAATGGTGATGGTTCTTGGAGACCGTGCTGCAAATATCAAACTCAATAAATAAATTTGCGTTATTTTCCAATTATAAGTCTTTCTTTTTGTCAAGGCACAAGTACGGGGGAACTCCGCCCTCCAGTTTAAGCTTATACACCATGATAATTTCTCCTTAAAAAATGAGAAGTATAAACAAGTACGATTGAATTAATCTATTTAATGGGTCATTCCCATCTGGGCATCTAAGATGCACTATCTTAGAGATTTCATGAGTTAGTGCTCAAGCAATTAAATATATAATAAATAAAAAAATTCGATTCTCGGTGCACCCATTTCGTATTATATATAATTAATTTTTGGAAACCGAAATATTCATTGCTCGAAACGATAAATAGACGGAATCACAAAGGCGTGGTCTCCTTATCAAGCTTGTTGGATCACTAATTTCCTTTTAATATTTTTTGCATATACACTTTATATAAAGTAGAGTTTTTACACAACCAAAACTTCTCTATCTCCCAACCTAATTTCCCACTACAGAAAATACTAACTCAACTGTCCACCACTTTCCAAATCTCTAATTGATGCGCCCCCCAAAGAGAAAGAAAAGAAAAATGAGAAATTCTCTAATCCATACCTGTTCACACACACTGACATGGCATGGCATGATGTTAATGACTAACGATACCCAACACATTCACATGCACCAAACTCATGCAAAAACTCGAAAGGAGAGCGAAAACCTTTTCCACGTCCCGTAATTATTATGGCTCAATTCCCACACGACGACTGGCTCACACGGTGTACACGATCACGAAGCAGGGAAGCACGGCCCTCGGATTGAAGACCAGCAGATCCTCGTCGTCCAACCTGGTGAGGGCCCCACTCCCTCCCCGCCCGACGACCGAGTCGAACCCCCCGCCCTCCTCCTTGTCCACGTCGTCCGCCTCGCACCCGACCCGACCCGCGATGACCCTGCACACCAGCATCGCCCGCTTCACGTGCATGAACCCGAACTCCTCCACCACGTCGTCCGGGAGCGTCCCGTGCGCCTTCCACCCGCTCGACAGCGTCGAGATGCCGTCCAGCTTCTTCGAGAAGCCCGACTTGATGATCCCGCACACGTTGCAGTACTGCTGGTTGCAGATGCTGGAATTGCCGTCTTGCCCCAGGTCGCACGTGAACGTCGAGCAGTGGAACCGGAGGAGCTCGTTGCCGTCGGCGACGCACCGCTCGTCCCGCCTCCTGGAGGCCCTGGCTGCCCTTGCCTTCACCGACTCACGGTACTCCTCGAACCGCGACAGTGTCCTCGGTCCATGGTGGATCTTCAGGATCCGGAGTACCCTCAGGCTCTTGCCTGCGGGCCACCCGGTCTGGAATATGATCTGGACAATGTTGCGGCCGGAGTCCTCGCCGATGAGCTCCGACACTGCATGCCGCGTTGCGTGATGCTGCTCAAGGAGCTGCGGCTTCTGGAAGACCTCACCACAGGACGTGCACGGGAAGATCGCGTCGTTGCGGAGGGGGAAGAACAGGTCGGCGTGGTCGGGCTCCTCTTGAAGGAGGGTCCCCGGCCAGGGCTTCTCGCGAGGTGGGGTCGAGGTGAGCTCCGCGAGGGCGTGAGCTTCCGCCGGCGGGACGAGGGAGGTTATGGATCGTTGGGAGTTTCGGGCGGAGGTGAGAGAGGGCGTTGGAGGGTGAGACGCTCGGGGCTTGGAGATGAGGATGCCCTTGAGGTAAGACCAGGAGGAAGAGAGAGCTTTACGGGGCTTGAAGTGGGAGGCGGTCGGAGAGGCTTTGCGTTTCTTGATGGTCGTGGAGGAGGCGGAAACGGAGGAGGAGGAGGAGAAGATGAAGCAGCCGAGGTGGAGGAGGAGGAGAAGGAGGAGAGAGCGGAACTTGCCGAAGAAGGACGACGAGGGTGATGATCCGGAGCTCGCCATGGTCGCAGGGGGACTGAAGTTTCAGCTTTTCATGTGGTCGGCAAGTCGCTGCAAGTTGCAACTCCCGAACTCTGAGCTGTGTTCACGTCATGAAAGAGAGAGAGAGAGAGGTGTAAAGTGAATGATGGAAGAAGAAAGGGGGAAGCACAGAGTAAAGGAAAGGAAGAAAGAAGGAAAAAGATAGAATGTAAAGGGGGAGAGTGGTGGGGGCATGTCATGGAATGGAAAAATAAAGGTTAGAGGAGTAGGTGTAACGCAACTTCGTGGCAGATTGGCATCCTCCTCCCCCAATTAAGAATTTGCCATTAAAGCCCTGTTGCAGAATAATGTATGGCATTATTATATACGAAGCGCGCCAAAATTGAGTACACAGAAGGCTCGTGGTACTTTCTGCTTTAGATTTAATAATCGCCAGTGCACCTTACGGAAAAAAGTCTGAGTATTTGTACCGATCAAACAAATTGACAGGACCATTACACTTATCAATAAAAAATTTAAGGCTTAATTACACTTATTGATACATCAAGAGTTCAAACATATATAATATAAAATGCTGCCTACATATCAAGTCCTTATGTTACATATCACTGAATGCAATATAATGGTGAAGATGGGCACCATTTAGCTTCTCACGAGGTTATGAGTTCGAAGCTAAACTAGGAAGCTAACCTTCAGTGTGAAAGAGCGTTTTCCACAATATGCCAATAAGCTACAATAACACAATCTGTCCTTGCAAAAATCTCAATCATGTGGACACATCCCCATTCAAGACTTGTAAAAAGTAGTTGTAGCTTCAATCGAGACATTGTAAGACTATTGTGAGGATTCTGTGTTAATTTCTCTTGAGAGCCAGATTACTTAAAAATGAACTTTGAAACTATCCAAATAAGTCGTTTGAGGTCATTTTCGTCCCAAAAAGAAAATCGCTTTCTTGTTCATTCTATTTTTAATTATATTTTTTTGACGATTTCATGACCTTCTTATAGTGTTTAGAGAATAAATAAATAAAAATGTTACTTTTTGTGTCTTTAAATATATATATATATATATATATATATCTATTTTTCAGATAATCCGAGCTATGTGCGGGTCATTTCCGGCCTAAGCATCATAGGTCCCAAAGCATGGACCAGCCCGAAGAAAAAATGAATAAAACATGCTTGGAAGCTTCACCCTACCTTTCGGCCTAGTCTAGCTGTGTCGGTCCAGGCTTTCTCCCTTTCCAATCACAAGAGAAAGAGAGAGAGAGAGAGAGAGAGAGGTGTAAGTGCGCTTGCTTTTCACACTACTCCAACTCAAAAATTAAATTACCGAGCGAAAAAACAATGGTCAAATATACTTCCAACGTACTTAATGTGCCACTTCATCCGTATTAATCACAACATACAACGTGCTCAGCGGGATGAGATGCATATTTCGCGAATAACATGTTCGATCAATCTCACCAAGACAGATTTTTTCCATCGCATGTGACGAAACTCACGTGAAATCAAGATTTTTAATTATTCAAATCCGACTTTATAATGCATAATACATTAACGGGCGGATTATCCATATTATTTCGAGGGAAACTAAACTCAATTCTTCGGACGTGGCAGGGACGTGCGGGTGCGCACACGTGCAAAGTTTCCCACCTGGGCGACAATTTCGGCTTCCATGTCTTCTGAATTTCACGTAATCCGAAGAGAATCCAAAGCCTCGCACCGTGCGGACCACCTCGGCCCCTCGTTCATCGTCCCGCGCAGGGGTTAAAACACGCGACTTTGTCCAATTACCGTCCCCCTTCGCATCCCGACATTTGCTTTTGACGTAGCAACTGCGGGCGACTCGTGAACGTGACGCGGATGCTCAGATCGATGTTCGGTCTAGATTCGTTCTTTTTCACAGCAGCGACAAATCTCCCCCGGTCGTTTACGGCCAGATAACATCGCATGAGCAATGCAGAAAACTAATTATCCTCGTGGCCCGGGAGAGGCCAGATTTGCGGTTCAGTCCCCATCGCCTGTGTTTGGTTTTTCGGATCCGATGGAAGGTGATTTTGCTGAAGCATATGCCCGTTGGATTTCCTGAGTCGCGGTGTTGTCTGTAGCTGCAATGATAAGAAGGTGGTTTGTTGTTGATGCGGTGAAACCGGCTGATTCGGGGCGGTCGGACGTTGTTAAGTTTATTGGGGATTTAATTTAGAGAGAATGGTGGTTGGAGGGCTATTGGATAGGTGTGAATCAAAACGGATGATTGATTGATTAGACCATTGTGATTGGCTTAGTAGTCGAAAGATGAATGCACTTAGATGGAGTAGTGTCACCACCCTAAATTGATGCATTGGTCTAGCACAGGTTGCGGCCTTGCACTTGGGTCAGACATGGATCACGGCCACAGACCGGATGTGCTTGAACAAGGTCACAAGTTGGAATGGCAATGGGTCGATGGCATAGGTGAATTGTGCTTATAGGCAAAGTCAGATTGATCAGATTGAAGAGAGCGAATCTCACTTCCAAGTCATTGGTCAATCGGTTTGACCGTCAGGTCAATAAGTTACATAGCTTGCTAGTAAAAGGAATAAGATTACATTTACAAATGCTTGGGATAAGAACACCACAAGTGTTATAACATTTTCTCGACGACTTAAATGCCAAGATCTCTAAAAAATGTTTATTTAAATGCCGTAACTTTAGATCAATCACTTGTGTGCCGTGATTTTTAAAAAATGTTCATCCAAGTGCCAAAAATCCGATGTGAAATAGCATTCATGATAAACATTCTTAAAAAGTTGCTACTCAAGTGATAAAAAATAATAATCATGGTATTTAAGTGAACAATGTATATAAGTTATGGCACTCATATAATTGGAAAAAAAAAAAAAGAGAGATTATGGCATTCAAGTGACAGTTGTAGTGTCATTTTCCCCAAATGCTCTCAAGGCACTTTCTAAACAATCAAATGATAAAATTTATAGTTTTCCAAGACATAACTTTTCTTATGTTGTGGGAAATTAGTGTTTTGAAATTTTAGAAATATTCTTCATAGAATATGCTTAATAAGTACTATTAGGACACTTGTTAGCAAGACCTATTCAGGAAAAAAAAGACCTAAATATGTAAAACATGAATTACTTTTACCCATTTAATTAAAACCTCAAATGAGCAGCTCACATGATTGAGGATTCAATTTGCTAATGTAGTGGTCGAACTATCACAGAGATCAAGCCAATGACCAATTGAACTAATTAGCGTCTGACTCCGGCCTAATTTGGGGAAATGAGTAAGATCAAATCGGAGCATGATCTGTTTCACAATTCAACCGATCGAATCGGTCCATCCGATCTAGATTTAAAAACACCATTGTCAAAGTCAATGGTCGCGTACCAAGTTTACTTGGCTTTGACCGGTTCAAGAATAGCAAAGATAAGACGCGGAGATGGAAACTTAATCCTCCCGCTTTCCAGAGACAGCGCCTCGAACAATTTTACTTTTACTGACTAGGAAACCCTTTGCTTCGATTCTACATTTGCGGTTATTGTCTGTAATTATTGGGACACAGAAGCTGAACTGACCGGAGAAAAAGAATTGAAAAGATGGCCAAGTTACTGCTTTTTTCCAACCTTTAGCAAGCCGCGTTAAGTTGAGGCAGTAATCATCGTTCTTTCCAACGTCGAGTCACGGCGATAATTTTGGGATGCGATCGATTTGATGCCGAGGGCAAATGGCCATTCTCTCGCTTGTGGGACATCATCCAATCTTCCTGTGGGCCGGCTAATGTATCATTGCGTGCCCTTCCATGTCTCTCGTTCATTAAATGTTTCTAAATGTCCAAAGGACCTTCTAATGAAGTTTTGGAAGACATGAAATGCCGACGCGGTATCATCAAAACCAATTAGTACGTGCTCTTTTTCACACCTCAGTTATTACGGAAAGTATACAAGAAGGATCTCTCCAGTCAATTACATCCGTCGATAGGTCACGCGTTGCAACTGCTCCGTGATACGCATTCTTGCCTTTGTACCTGCTCAAAATCTCAAGGACAGAGAACAGTTTTAAGACAGCCTTAAGATGAAATCAGAGATGATAACTCCTGACATGCCAAGCAAATTCGTAAATCACGGTCGAAACAACTCGGTAACTATACGAGATGATGCGGATAAGATCGAACTGCTCATCCTTGGCACAAGAAAAAGCTTCCACGGCATCTTGGGGTACAATAATGGAATAAGTTTAATTATCTTGTCGACTGCCAGGACACTCCAAATTTAACTTTTGCTTTTGGGAAGTAAAATAAGTCACGAAAGAGGTGACCCACAAGGCTTTTTAGGCGGGCCCTCTGGCTCTCTGACTCTCTGTCTCTGTGTGCTGGTGAATGATACTTGGGTACTCGCGGGAGCCAAGCAGCATCATGACGATGAAGCGAAGAATCCGAAAGACTGGTGCGTGATCTGTCCGTGCTTCTCGTGTTTCATTTGTGCTGAGTGTTCTGTTCTCGTTATAAAATGAGCATTTGGAGTGTCTTGTAATGGTGAGTGTCCCACGATTCATGGCTCCTTCTTAAGCCCACCCATCACAAAAACAACCTCACCCGACCCGGCCGATGGAACTTTCTCTAAGATCCTAAATTAGCTATTTTGGAATTTTTCCTCATTAAACTACGATTTTGTTCGTAAGGATATTGAAATCAGTTGAAGGGTTTTAGTGGATTGCAAATTCGCTTTTCCACAGTCGGGTTCGAGACAGTAACTGGATAAAACCATAACATCGTGCGGATCTGATATTTTGTGATGAGTTTGATAGCAAAATTGGACCTACAAATTGGGGCTCACATAAAATAGCAATATCGAGAAATGAGTTTGTGTCTCTGCTCCAGGAAAAACTTTTTTTTATTTTTTTCAAAAACATTTGTTTTTATTTCTGTTCCCAAATTTTTGAGCATTTGAACACACTTATTAATTATTCAAAATTTCTATTTACAAAAGAGAAATGCATTTGGTATGATCTCATATATTTTTGTGACTTAGAATTTCTTTTAATTTATCAATAATTTTATTACAATTTTTTTTTCTTTTCCTTCCTTCAGCTGGTTGCCAACCTTAGGGGAGCCTCGCCGTAATTGGGTGAGGCGACCTCAACCGGCCAAGGCGAGGTTGAGCCTCACTCGGCCATTGTGAGGTCGGAGTCACCTAGCCACGGTGAGGCTCGTGATGGCCAAGGGAGGCTCAACCTCTCCAAATCTAGACAAGGTTGAGCCTCACCGATGGCCGACAAGCTAGGGGTGACCTCGCCAAAGGCCGACAAGGGTCTTGTGAGATTGCCGAGCCTCATCTGGTTGATCGCCAACCGGTGCCAAGGTCGATGATCGGTTAGGGGAAGAAGAGAGGAAGAGAAAGAACAGGAAAAAAAGCTTGATTTTCATTTTTTGATTCTTGTTTCTAGAGTTGGTCTCAAGAACAAGAAATATATATATATATATATATATATATATATATATATATATATATATAAATATTAATTTATTGTTTTTACGCTCCCGAGAAAAAAAAAATTACCAAACAAGTTTCTATTCTATTTTTGCTTCTAGGAACAAATTAACAGAAACACCTATAGTTCTTGAGAACAAAAAACTTACCAAACATGTTTTTGTTCTATTTTTGGTCCTGTGAACAAAAGAACATAAACACATATTCCTAAGAGCATTACCAAACACAACCATACTTGATAGAGTTAGATTTGGGCTTTTTGTATGCAAGCAATTGAGGAACAAATTCGGACTGTACGTTAAGATGGGCTCCAATAGATGACCTAGATCAACCCATCTATCATCTCAAACCATTTCGATGTTTGTCGCTTTTACAAGGATGGTAAAGGCCCACAAAAATGTTCAAAAATTGAGAAGTTAATAGTAATAATAATAATAATAATAATAATAATAATAATAATAATAATGCCACAATTTTTGTAAGGTTCTTACTTTGCTGTTATAACTATTTAAGCAATCATTTAAAGATAATAATTTCTAAAAATTGATTATTTTCAAGTGACATCAATCACTCGCTTCGTTGGAAAAAAAATACACTTGACATTATTTAGAATAAATAATCCAATGTGACTTGCTGGAAATGTTAACACTCAAGGTATAATTGAAACGACATCTTTTGACAACGTAAATATGCTAGTGATTGAGAAATTAGACTCGCTTTGCTCCATAAACCAATCCTTAAACCCAGATTCGAGTTTCGACTCTGAATGAATTGTTCATCCGTGAGGGGCCCCGTCTCATCCTGCGGTAGCCAAGCCGCTGGTGAAATTGAACATGACCATCGCCTGGAGGTCTGACGTTAAGGTGGGTTGTGGTGGGAGAGAGAATTGAAATGATCAGGGCGATGGTGGCAAAAGGAAGAGGGAAATCGCAAGTGGGGCTAGGGATTAAATTGCAACCTAATTTAGCTCCGAATCCCTATATTCGATGTAAGATGGAGGGCTTAAACCGCATCGTTTCGAAACATTTCTGCAGTCATCATCTCTCCAATCTCTCCAATGAACCATTCGCACGATTTAGCATTAAATTAGTGTTATGTAGGATTAATGATCTCTCAAAATGTTATTATACCAAAATGAATTCTGTACAAAAGTTATCACATTGCTGATATCATTTTCCCAAACATTTACAATGTAATTTTAAAACTTTATTTTTTTCTTTTCTTTTCTTGAAACACGCCTACTCGCGTGCTTCTTCCCTCGTGGTCATAACCTAACCTTTAGTGCACAGACTGGAGAGTAGCAGAGGGCATTCAGAGGGGCCTGCCCCAACCCCGATAATCTGCCCCTTCTGTATATTTTTAAAAAACTATAAAGTACAATTAATATATCAAAACTATAAGTATTTGTGTTCCATAACCTATTACAAACACGTTGATATAGATAAGTAGCGTTATTCATGAAATTGTGTTTTTTTTTTTTTTTTTAAATTTCTAATGCAAATGAGTTCAAAGTAAAGTAATTTATAATTATTTTGAAAATTAAACAATAATTAGTTTTTGATATATTATTTCAAACAGAATTAATGAAAATCTTTTTCTCACGGATGCCCCCTATCCCCCGCTTGGACCCGCACCGCCCCGCCCCGCCCCGCCCGACGTGAGGCAGGAGGTGGTGATGGGGTAAAGAGCAGTCTCATGGGGCGGGGATGGAAAACGTGACCTTGGCCCGATTCCGCTCGTGCCCAGCACTTCATTGTTCGCTTCATTGTGTTCCGATAGCAGTTAATTTAATGGACCTAAAAGAGCCCACCCCAGTTCTCTTCTTATGAAACATCCCAGATAGGATGAAAGGGAAGAACATGGGCAGCAAGGCAAGTCACAAAAGATGAGGCCGTGCCATGGGATGGACCACGCAGCCACGTGATGAACTCAGAGCGACCTGTTCTTTCGCCTTTTACTGAAGAATACTGCGTGCTCCATTTCTGGAGGAGTTCCTCAACTGGGGGAGCACCTAAAATAGAGTTGAAGTTAACTTTGTAGCCATTGCAGGTTGTGTCAACAGATTCGTAGCAACCCTCTCCTGAAGCCGAACCCGTTGCAGACTGATATCCTTTTCTACTTCTTAGTGAACCCGCCGACTCTTCGTTCTCTTAAAAAGGGTAGGTATGTTTTGCTGTTGCTGTGGAGCAGGAAAAGAAGGAAAGACCGATTCAGCATCTTAGGGAGCCGTGCCCACTGCCCACGCTATTTCCATTCGCTATGAATTCCGAACGAGGTCACTTGCGTCAGATACCGAGCTATGTCATAGATTTCCACCCTGACATACCAGCATGCTCACAATTCATTCGAAGTTTTCAGGTTATGGATTCAGTTCCTTAAGTCAATTGCCCTGCTGTTGAATTAGTCTTAAGTCTTAACCATTGTTCAAGCGACCATGTTCGACCACGTCAGAACCCCAGCGCTGCTGAGCACCAAATGATACTACCCTCTTGACTAAAGGTTATGCGTGACTATCTTGGAGTTTGCAAGTGCTTAAATCTCCAGAGAGAGCCTATTTATGGAGTCTTTCCTTTCTGAAAAAGGTAGCCAACAACTGTAGCAATGTCGGGCTAAGAGGAAAAGGAATATGTGACTATCTCTACAAGTCCATTTGCCTTTTCTCTAAAGAACTGTGACCGTGCGCTTGTAATCCTCATAACTTTCAGGCTCAAAAACTGGACTATTAGCTTCAAATCAATGTTATCACTGGACCAGTTCAGGCTTCAAAATGTAGAACATATGGAGCAATTGTTTCTTGCAACTGCTGTCCTAATAGAAAAGAATGAACAACGAAAGAGCAGGAGTAATAGGACCATAGGTTCTTGCTTCAAGCCAGGTCTTGCGTTTCTAGTTTCCGAGTTTTCCCTCTGTTCTCTGCCTCATTGTGAGTAGATGGATTAATGTTCAATTGTGACCAACTAACAAACAATGCAGATCGATTGCTCTTCTAAGCCAAGCGATTGCAAAATCTTTCTTCCAATGATGGGATCCGAATTCCGAACCAAAATCAGTATGCTACCATCTCCGAAGCATGTTCTGTTTCAATCCTCTCTTATCTCAACTCCACTGATGACCTGGTTTGGATTAGATTTCGATGAAATAATAACGTTTATTTGATAAGTCTAACGGAGGAGGTTTTCATGAGTCTTCCAAGTCTGCTACTGTTCTTCTTTCTAGGGGAGAGAAACAGTGAAATAGAGTCCCACATCGTGCATGAGAAAGAATCACGGACCAGAGCTGGGGACAAAAGACAAAGTGAGGCCAGTGAGCAAAGCATACCTTTCTCGGCCTTTTGGCTAAGATCAAGTGTAGTATCTGTTCTTATCAGTTTAATATCTGATACGTGGACCATCGGTCCACATGATATTAAATTAATTTTTTTAGGGGGAGAGGCCGTCACGGTGGCTTGCTACTGGGCCTCTCACGCGTCGCTCAGGCGTTGCACTGCTGCCCTTGCCTGGCGCACCCCACCAATTCCCAGTTGAAATGAATTTGTTACTCTAGTCGTCTGTATACTTATAAAGAGACGAATTGACGGGTCTATCGTATTTCATATGCTATTTTCCGTTACTGTCATTATTCAAAAACGGTCATGCTATACTGCTTTATATTTCGCACAATACAGTGAATCTAGTAAACAGCGCGCATGAGATAGTTGGCTGGGTTTCGACGCCTTTGTGACAGATTCTGACGCGCCGAAACCATGCAGTAGAAACTGGAACACATTTCCACGTCATAAATTTGAACTTTAGACAGATTTCTCCAAGGAAAAGCCTTTGAGCAGCGCGTACTTATCGAGGATTTCAGCCCACTCGGTTGGCAGAAGTTCTCTTCTTCAGTTTTAATCCCGGGATGTCAGCAGTGGCAGTCTGAATGTCTCACGGACATCAAGTCTGCCCCGATTTTCTGCTCAGAGATCATCCGAGCTATTGCCGCCTTGTTCAACTTGAGGCAACTAACAACTCCAGCTCACCTAGATTGGAGCTGAGAACTTGTTCATACATTTCTTACGCAACCGACGACTTGGAATCTATATGAGAGTGCAAATTCCCTCCTCTCTTCTTCAGCTCACTCGACTCTTCCTCAACTAACAAATACTTGTCCTTCTTGGCCTGAAGATCTCTGAAAATTTTGTTAGGCTGCTTGGCAATCTGGGATTTCTTCTATCGACTTCAACTTAAGCAGTCACTGAACAGTCAAGAATGGATTGCTTGCGAGCTTGTCTACCAGAGAACCTATCTCTTCCAGGTTCTCTTAGGATAGCAAGCATGAGAAATTCAGGGCAACAATGGAATATATCTTCTTGTGATTAGTAGACAATTCCTCTGCCTAATCAGAACCTACAAAAGTCAAAGGAGTTGACGCGTGAGCTTCATCATGGTGCTGAGAAAGAATATGTTTCAAAGACTTCAAACGGTCATCAACTCCTTCACAGGATTGAGCCTGGAGTTCCTGGACTTTTCCCACATCTTGTGCTTTGAAAGCTTTCGATGCGTAGCAGCTGGAAATGATCCCTTGGTCTGGAGCAATGTCCTCACTTTCATTTGCAGAGTCAGAGCCATATTTCGAGTATTCACTTGTATCACTTGTATTTTTATCCTTTACAGATCGCAGGTTGATTACAGACGCTTCATTTCCAGTGTTGCCTGGGGCTGGCATTTTGTAAATGGTTGAGTTCTGCAACTAGGGAACTGTAGAAACGTTTTAATGTAGAAACGTTTAACAAAGTGGTAAGTATTCAACAGAGAATCAAGGGTGAATTGAAATCTCATCAAGGAGAACAGGAGATTTCAGCCACATGTTTAATCTGTCAACATGAAACCAGAAAAAATTGCACCAGAAGGCAGGGAAGGATCTTGGCCCATTGATATTCATGATTTCATGGAAATGGAAATTTCTCGAGGGAGATTTTAAGATGAAGAGAGTACAGCTAGGCCATTGGAAAAAGTAATATAGGCTGTATGTCTGTAACTATTCGAATGTCCCATAAGGCCAATAAGGCCGTGTTGTGGGGCAGCACACATGCTTTCCTTGCAATGGTTCATGACACTGCAGATGTTGTTTCACCTTTCAAATGAATGCAAATCTGGTTCGAATATGTGCTAGCTCCGTCATCTCTTTGTATGTATGGACACTTTCACAGAAACTTGAGAATGGACTGGTGGCACCAAGTTTGCTTTCAGATTAGATATCTCCGCACTGTGCATTGCCTCTGGACTACTTTTTTGTTTTCTTCCACAAACTCTACTATTTGATGCAGCACAAACCTTCAATAGAAATTGAGCAAACTTTAGCTATGGGCCCTGAATTTCAAACAGCAAAGTCCATAGGAAATTGTAATGGAGTATTAGTTTTGATTCATTGAATATTAAAATTTGGAGACTGCGATGTGATGATGAGTGAGCACAACTTTTGCGTGTAAACATCAGGTTTGTCCCAATTTTGGAGTAGCTGGGGCATGTAGAGATGATGTGAGATGACAAAACCGTCTCCAACATATAGAAGTTCAGCTCTTTAACCACGCTTCATGTGAATTCTATTGTATCTGACTCCATACCACTCTTGGAAGAGCTTCTGCAACACTTGTCCAGAATTTATTGAAGGAGGAGGTTCTGGATACAATTCAGTTGATTTTCTAGTTCCTTAAGTCTCTTGCAAATCTTGACTGCAGCAAGAAACCGAGTTTCTTCTGCTGATCTGAACACCGTGCAAACTCACATGGAGGCCCACCTTTAGATTTTGCAGCTTTATTCTACACTCAAATCTTTTCTCTGAAAGTTGAGGACTCATCTTGGGTCTGAAGGCTCTGTGTTTCTGAACACGCAAACCTCACTCGAAGCAAAGGGAGACCCCCATTTCGTTTCCTATACTCATTGTCAATATGATCTTATCGATTTACCACCATGGTTTCTGATCTTAGCTCTTATTTGAGAAACCGAAAAGGACCCGACAGGTTCTGATATAAGTTAATTGGATGAAGTGCTTTTCTCCAATATTCCAAGATGATTCCACCAGCGGTGGCAATACGAACAATTTGAACGTCCCACATAGGAAAAGAGGCTTGGACATTGCAACAAAGCCAGTCACAAAAACACGAGGTCGTGTCTGAAAAAGAATCACGCAGCCATGTGGTGAGCACAGGGCGAACTATTCTTTCGCCTTTTACTAAAGAATACCGTGTGCTTGCCACGCTCAATGGCATACGCCTATTTTTGGAGGGGCTTCTTCAATGAGGAAGCTCCTAAAATATAGTCCAAAAAACTGTTCACGAAAAATAGGTGCTCGTGAAAATCATTGGACCAGTACCTGAGCATGGAAAGAAGTTTCAACACTCGCATTCTCTGGATTGATAAGAGGACTCTGGAATGGCAAGGGTGGCAAGAGCATAAACCACAGAAGACTTTGTTTGGACATACCTTCGTCAAAAAGGATCGGAAACAACTGATGACAACAATCAGAATCCTATAAACGTCTGAGGGTTCCTAAAAGCACAAGCTTAAAAACACAAGCGCATGCTTCTTCCCTCGTGGGTATAAGCCAACCTTGAGAATTCAGAGACAGGTTTAGACCCCTTGTGGATAGTAGCAAAGGATGTAGAAATAGCATAAGGTGGCAGAAATGTCTCTTAAGTCGTAAAACATTATTCAAGCGTCTTCAAGCTGTAAGGCCTTTTAAACCACAGAGAGCCCATTTATGGAGGTCTTCCTTGCTGAGAAGTCGTCTACACCTGTGGCAACCTCTCGGAGCATAATTGAGCCTTTCAACAGAGAACCCTGCATCTGTGTGCTAGCTATCCTCGGAAATTTCAGGCTCGAAAACCGGACTGTTAGCTTCGAAGCAACGTGACTACTGTATCGGTTTGTGCTTCAAAATGCATAAGCTAGGGAGCACCTCTTTCTTGCAACCGCTGTCCTCGTTAATACAAGATGAACGAACTCCGATTCAGTTTAATAGGCTTTGCCTATTCATATTAAGAGGGGTACCTAATCATCTTTGGGCTCTTTCGCATGGGTGACAACCAAAAAGCAAGAGTGAAAGGACTGTGGATTCTCGCTTCACACCAAGCCTTGCGTTTCTAGTTTTCGAGTTTTCACTCGTTCTCTGCCTCATCATAAGTAAATGGATTGGTGTTCAGTCGCCACCAACTGACAAACACTGCACAGATCAATTGCTTTCTTTAAGCCAAGTGACTGCTGAAACTCTCTTTACAAGGATGGGATTTGAACTCTCAACCAAAATCGGCATGCTGCTATATCTGAACCACCTACTGTTCTGTCTTAATTGTCCATTATCTCAACTCTACTGGTTTTCAGGAATCTTCCAAGTCTGCCATCGTTTTTTCTTCTTTTTTGCGAAGAGAAACAGTGAAAAGGAGTCCCATATAGGAATGCGAGAAGCATCACGGACCAACTCCACTGGAGGTTTTCAGGAGTCTTCCAAGTCTGCCATCGTTCTTTCTTTTCTTTTTTTGCGAAGAGAAACATTGAAAAGGAGTCCTACATAGGAATGTGAGAAGCATCACGGACCAGAACAGGGGACAAAAGCGGAGGCTTGGACAGTAGAGCAAAGCATACGCCTTTTGGCTAAGGTCAAGTGTAGTATCTGTTCTTATGAGTTTAATATCTGAAACGTGGGATATTAAATTAATTTTTCCAGGGAGAGGCGCTGCAGTAGCTTGCTACTGAGCCTTGCCACTGGCCCTCTTGTGCGTCGCTCAGGCGTTGCACCATTACCCTCGTCTAAGCACCCCACCCAAGCCCAGTCAAAAATGAATTTGCTACGTATGCAATGTGTGGACCAAAAATAAGAACAAATCGACGATGTGTAAAGGTGGGAGGAAAAAACAAATTGACGGTCTATCGTCTTTGGCTTAAGCAAATGCGGAGTTGAGAATTGGGGAAGCTGTTTATGATTTCTGTGAAAAAAATAATAGGAGGAAATATCCTCTAATCTGATCCAAGGTGCACCAGGTCTTCTCGTCCAGGACAATCGGATCGTGCTTTCGTGTCGTCGTTTTTTGGGTTAATCCGCCGTCACACTGCCCACCACTGAATTGTTGTTGAGTCATGAACCCAACTTACGTGAAGCATAAAAAAGGCTGAACAACTACGTTTGCAGGAGGAGCAATTTTTGCATGGCACTTTAAGCTCAATCGGACATGAAAAGCAAACCCGAAGAAATAGATTGCGCTATACTTTTAACTTTCACTTCCATATTGATTCTTAAATTGCACAATGACACAACGAAGCAATTGATAACCTGCACAGAACTGTTTTTTCATGCACATGATAGAAAGTAGAAACTATGTACTTCAAGGAGGCCATTCTCTAGCTTGAACAATGGAAGCAGATGACAAATTCAGACATCGGCCAAAGTCACAGACAAACTGCGGTCACTGTGGAAACAAGTTATTAGGCTGGAAGAGACCTGCACTTTCAGCGGAGTGTCCCCACCGCCTTCTTATATGTGTACCACCTCGCTACCAAGAGAAAAGCTCCCAAGTTGATCACGCTGAGGACTGCCAAGAGCCAAAAGAAGTAATGGAGGTGACCGTAGTTCAGATTGTCCGGTATCCATCCCAGTTTCCCGTGTCTTGTACTAATTCTTGTGACAATAGTTACAAGGAGTGAGCTCAAGTAGTTTCCGAGTGCATCTGTGGTAAGCGAGAGAGCGGAGCACATGCTCCTCATGGCATCGGGCGCTTGCTCATAGAAAAACTCCAATTGGCCAATGAACGAGAACACTTCTGCACAACCGATGAGGAAGTACTGGGGGACCTGCCAGAATATCGACATCGGTACGTACTTGTGATCGTAGTAGTCATGCCTCCTTACCATCTTAAGTCTAACGACCTCCAGTATTGCTGCCGATATCATGGCGAAGATGGATATGAAGAGGCCAATCCCCATTCTCTGCAGTTGGGTCAAACCACTTTTGTGACCCGTGAATCTCCTTGCCACTGGAACAATGATGCGGTCGTATACTGGGACCCAGAATATGACGCTGAGGGTGTCAAAGATAGAGAGAGAGGCTGCTGGAATTTTGAAGGTAGAGTTTCCAACATGAGGGTCCATAGTAGAGCCTTGTAAAACAAACAAGGTACCCATCTGGTTGTACACAGTGGCAAAGACGATTCCGGTGGCCCATACAGGAAGCAGCCGTATGATCGCCTTAAGCTCCTCCACTTGGGTGACGGTGCACAGCCTCCATGGATTCACGAGTTCTTTAATGTGATCGGTTTGTGTTTCCACAGCACCTTTGTCAAAGAAACTGCAGATTTAGAAAGTGCAAAGAAACTTAGGACAAGCGAGTGTGCTGAAGGATTTCTTGAAATGTAAAGCATCCTAACATAATAAAACTGTAAAGGTTCAACTCACAAAGTGCAGCAAATTCAGAAATAAAATTTCAATATTATGAATTTGATGAATATAGCAACTCTCTTGAGGATTGCTGATCCACGATTTTTTTTTTATTTTTTTTATTCTGTGTGATCAGAGTTAGTAATATTTGTATCCCAACTGTCTCAAATAAACAGCAGTATAACCTTGGAACAAACAATCATGCAATTGATCCAATATGTGCTGCAAGACTAACAAATATGTTCCGTCTGCTCACTTTCAACTGACTCTGGTGAGTGACTAATTTAACCCGAATAAATGGAGGAATCCTGATCTAAGCATGGTTGAACAGAGCAATCACACATGCAAATTGAAGCACTAACCTCAAATCTTGGGTATGATCAAGTTTGCGGCTTCCTTTGATAGCAGACTCGGCATCTGCAGTCTCATGCAGTAGAGACTTGTCAGCTGGTACTTCCACTCGATATTTTCTGAAGGATGCCACCACCACTTGACAGAGGCGTGTGAGGGGGCTCCCTCCGGGGTTTTGGTTACGATAAAGGCGCGTGCCCGAAAAGAAAGTAGCTACTGCAATTGCCATAGCAGCTGCTGGAATGCCAAAACCCAATGCCCAACCCACATTTTCTTGTATATAGACCAAAACAGAGCCTGCAATGAGTGCGCCTATATTGATTGAGAGATAGAACCAGTTGAAGAAAGAACCCTTGCGTTTCTTCTCAGCCTCGTCAGCATCATCAAATTGATCGGCTCCGTAGGATGAGACACAAGGCTCGATCCCTCCAGTCCCTAGGGCTATGAGATAGAGTGCTATAAAGCACACTGCACTTTGGATATTCGTAGCGTGGCAATTATCTTTCCCTGTACAGCTCGGCTTTAGTCCCGAAACTGATGCTGAGAGCGTCAGCAGTGTCAACCCCTGTGTATAATGATATAATAAGTCAAGCTTGCTGAATCTTGATTGATTGTAAAAGTATGCTATCAGTTCTAGTCAGTATGCTAAATTTGTGAATGTTCAACAGAGAAATGCGGAACCCTTCATTTGTGCAGCACAAACTGCACAGGTTGATTATCAAATACTCAGATTAGGAATAATATGTAAACGTGACTTACGAAAACATAGATAATTGAGAAGCATGCTATAGTCCAATATCTCCCTAGATAGGCATCAGCGAGAAAAGCTCCAATCAAAGGAGTGATGTAGCACGTTCCTCCCCAGTTCGTTACATTGTTAGTAGCGGTTGTACTGTGTTGATGTAAGTGGAACTTGAAGTAAAGCACCAGATTGGAGCTCATGCCATAGTATGCCAGCCTTTCACAGCATTCGTTGCCTATTAATAAGACATAGATACCATAAGCATCTTCTTTCCGTGAATAAGGTTCAGTTAAACTCTTTAAGAAAGTGGTCGCGGGGAGTTACCTATAATAAAAGGGCAGGCCTTCCATGTTCCAGTTTTCCTTTTGTCAGCAGGGTCGCCTTTGTAGTTCACCGTTCCATCTTTCGTGTAAACATCTTCTTCCCCCATGGGTTTTGGCGATTCCTGTCTCTGCTTCATTTTGTCTCAGTTTGGTTTCTCAACAAATGGTTGCAGAAGCTTTATGTCTTCAGGCTGCAATAGAGAAGCACAATTCACATAAAACCTTTCTGCCCTCATTTCTCTACAAAGGTGAAAGCACTGAAGTTCTGCTTGTGAAAGAGTGACAAGTCTTTTTAAGGGATTCGTGAAGTTGAAATTTTCTCTTTTCCGGTTTATCACATCAGCTCATAAATTTTCTTAATCCCGATTCTAACCTTGGAAATGGACCCGTAAACGGTACCATCTCGCATGAAACAAACAGCAAATTTCTACATTCCCATCCATTCCAGCATAACAAGTGTTAAATAACTAAGTCAAACATAGTAACGAGTTGAGCCTGCATAAATAACTGAGTGATACGGCAAGAATCTCCAATACCAATATCACACCTTTAGCACCCTAACTACCGATGCTTGCGGCTAGCATTTATGACTGCATGAAGGGACGATGAAGATCGTAGCCTCTAATTTGAGTTTCTAAGGGCGCGTATGACAAAATTTCTATTTCTCGATTTCTCCGTTTCTCTGTTCCTCGGAACAGGTTTGGAATAGAAATCCGTTTAGAACGCAATTTGATTTTTTTTCTGAAATAGATTTCTATTCCGAAATAGAGAAATCAAGAAATCAAAATTTGAAATTTTTAACTTCTCGTTTACAAATATAAATCAAAAGCTGAAATCAAACCATATAAAAGAACCTTACACTTTCTTACTAACTTAATTCACTCATAATCACAACTTCACAAATTATTGCTAATTTTTTTTTTCTTATTTTGCTCATGTTTTTTTTTTTCATTTTTTTTGATAACTTACTCTTTAGGATGAAAGGCAATCGAATGGGTCCCTAATTTTCAAAAACGACTAAAGTTCTTAAATGCTTACTTAAAAACAATGGGGCTATTTTCTCATAGAAAGGACACGCGTATGACTAGTTGAAGAAAAAGTTCTTACGCAATATATGAATAAAAAGCGTGCCTAGAAATTTAACATTGTTTCTTTACGGATTCAAAATTCTTACAAAATCAAAATAATTAGATTACACAATTTTGAATTTTAATTTGAAGGCAAGAGATTTAAGAGAATCTCTTTCTTTGCTATGCAAGGGCCATTAAAGTTTCATTGAGTAACAATAAAGAAATTAAGAATGAGCAATTGGACTGATTCAATTCAACAATCAAAATAAACCAACTTTCCCCGATTGGTTCCTAACCATAAACGTTACTTTAAGGTAGAATTCTCATATATTCTTTTACACCATCAATTTTATTTTGTTGATAATCTTGTATAATACTAGTCTTTGATAAAATGATAGGGCTGTATAGGCGCCATTGATGGCACCTATATTCATGCTTCCACAATACTTGTCTAAACCTACGCAGGATAAGCTTGCAAACGATATATTGACCGAGGAGAGAAACCAAATAAATATGCTTAGGAAAACTATTACCAATAAAATGACAAGGGATAATAATATGTCGGAAATTCCATGAAATTGTATTTTCAACTTTTGTAATGTATTAGTATTATTTCAACTATTATTTTATATTTGAGGATTTCCTATGTTGTTTTAGTATTATTTCGACTATTATTTTGTATTTGAGAATTTTCTATATTGTTATCTAATCAATTTTTATTCCTAGAAATGAAAATTTTATTTTGTTATCAAATGGATTTCTATTTCAGAAATAGAAATTTTGAGTCATTATTAAACGGGTTTTCTTTCTTCGTAAACTTGTCGAGGAATAGAAATTGAGAAATCAATTTTACAGTTAAATCAATTTCGGAATAGAAATTTTGTCATGCACGCCTTAAGCATTGCCAGTCAACACTAGCACCGTAGATCTTTTACTATTCTCTCAAAGCTGCAGCGCCAAGGAAGGAACTTCCGTATGATCGCGAAAGTCATTTAATCAAGAATGCGCCAACACAATTCATCCCGCTGGATTCAACCCAGTTACGGCGATCAGCCCAGGATGTGGCCGGAAAGGACAGGCGAGCGTTCACTGAACTTGAAAGCTCAAGAACAGGGAAGTCAACCCGTGAGTTTTGACTGATCATGACTGACGTAAAATAGCGCGCAGCTAGAGAACAGCAGAACAGGAAAAACCCGAAACGCTTGGTGAGGTCATCGTCTCAAGCTCAAAGTGAAGAAAAGATAGAGCAGGCCACGAAGAACCTCAATATTACCTGCGGCGTCGGGCTCTTCTTCACATTGCTCGGTGCTCTGCGAGAGATAGAGAGAGGAATGCTCATCAGGGACCGGAGATTCTCCTGCGACGGACAGAGCGAAGAAGACGGAGGTCATTTTGAATCGCCACCAGCGTTGGGAACGAGGGAGCTTTTATAAGCTCACACCGTTGCTCACAGCCTCAAGACAGTCAAGCTTTGCTTTCCAAGCAATGGCTTTCTCGCAGTTATCTCTTAATTTATCATTATTTCGGTTCCGTTGACGCGACCATTTTGTCAGCACTTGTAGGGAAGCTTAGGATGATAACGCTGGACCTGTAAAACAGCTGTTTAGGGATGAATCTTTCGGACTGATACTGACTTAATAATTTTTTTATTATTATTTTACGTGGTCTGAAACCCGAGAAGTTGTGAGAAATGACGATGATGATTTGCCGTGAGACTCGGACGGCAACAAGATAGCAAAATAATTCTGCTTCCGCTTGTCACTGTCATCGTTTCGCATTCCATCACCTAAGGTCACTCTCTTGCTTTGCTCAAAAAAAAAAAAAAAAAAAAAAAAAAAAAGGTCACTCTCTTGCCAGTAAATGATGCCCATAAAAAATGGAGCATGCCTTCGATTCCTTTGACTCGTTACTTGACGTTTCGGAGCGAAAGAAAAGGAAAAAAAAATTGCTGGTTCGCTGCTGCTTCAAGAGCTTTTCGTGTTTGAAAGCCGGTACGGTACGATTAAAGTACATACGCTCGCGAGGGGGCGATTCGGGCTCTGTGTAATTAACGTTTAAATTGCACCCTGGGGTTATGGTTCATGGTCGGCACATGGCACGAGACGATGAATCAAATGGGTCGGAGCCAAATACCACGAGTGAATATTCCTTAATCTCTGCCCCAGCTGTTTCAATCTTTTCCTCCGCCTAAGTGAGTTAGCGCTTTGCTATCCGTTTGTTTTTTTCCTCGGTTGAGTAGTCAAGGAAACATCATCGTGAAATCAGCACAGTTACCAGCTTGCGAGGAGAAGGGTTTTGTATGACTTGGTTGGATTGATTCTGACCTCTCTTCTGTTCACATGTAACCATAGTCTCTTTGGATCACGTCCTAATTATTGCAATTATGGATTAATGACTCAAAATGACTGTTCATTTTGCTGCAGTTTTTAATAATAATAATAATAATAATAATAATAATAATAATAATAATAATAATAATAATAATATTATTATTATTATTATTATTATTATTATTATTATTAAGGGTCAATGGCTCAACTAACGTCTCTTCAGTTCATGTCCTTTCAGTTTTCTACAATTGTATCCCTCATCTATAAATGGATGTGTCTACTTAGTTCAAAATAAATTGAGAATTCCTCAAGTAATCCTAGAGAGTCTTTTGAGTTTTATCTTTTGAAATATTCCTCTAAGTGTGCTACGTTTGAAAAATATTTGATAGAGTCATGTTAGTATAGTGCTAATACAAAGGGATTCGAGGTGTTATATCTTGGAAGGCATAGTGTATGAAGCTGCTATGCACCATTGGCTGAAACTAATCGCCTTAAGGTAATTCAATTAGCCATACCTCACCTCTTATTCAATTCCCTTAAGAGTTTATAGCAAATTTATTTTTTAGTTTGCAATCTTCAATTGTAAGATTTTGTGTTATTATATTTGCTATTACTTTCTCGTACATTGTTTTTTCTAGTTACAACAAATAGTGTTACATATTTTTTCCCTCAATTCACGATTGATATTTCCAATACTTGTTTGTTGATCTTTGGCTCCTTTTGTCGATTCGGTAGTATCGACAAAGGAGAGACCGGAAGCTGCAGACATCAGCATCAAGGCCTTGTCCAGGGAGTGCAAAAACAAGCCCGAACCAGACCGAACCAACCTCAGTGGAACTTTGAATCGTCCATGAAAACGACTGGCGCAGACCGGACAATGAAGAGGTGGGGCAGCGAGTGGAGGCGTTCCTTTCGGACGGTCTGAGGGTCGAGAATGATAAGTTCAGACCGGAGGAAAATGGCAAAACCATGTCCCCACCATGGACCTGTCCGCCTCTGTCACCTCGTCTCTATCAAGATAATATCATGTTTACATGGGCGAGAAATGCCATCGGATTGGGTTCTCTGCATAATCTTCCAGTTTAACCCCTGGGGTCACAATTTAAACAGCTTTCAGGCTAAAATACATCGATCCATACGCATGTTCGGTCAATGCATAGATTCGTGATTGGACTGATTTGATTGTATTTTCTCGATGGAGTACTCGATCAAGCATGAGGCCAAGAGAATCAGCAGAACTTGAGCTAGCAGCTGCAATTTGCTCGTGTGGTTTTGGGACTATCGTACGAGGCAAAAGTGATTAGGAAAAGTTAATGGGGGCTCGCTGGAACCGGTTGCTCCCTTTATGAGCCTCACTTCTACTTCGACTGTCTCATACTCGTTTTATTCGAGTAATGTTGTACAATGACACGATGTGAAGCGAATGCTAACCTCCACGAAATGTTTATTCTCCATGTGCACGACAGAAAGTAGAAACTATGGACTTCAAGCAGGCACTCTTTAGCTTGAACCAGCAAAGCTGATGCCAATCGAAGACATCTGTTAGAAATCGCACACAAACTGAGATCAATGTGGAACAAGTTTTTGGCCTGGCAGAGACCTGCACTTTCAGCAGAGCGTCCCCGAGAGAAAAGAAGTGATTGAGGCGACTGTTGTTCAGATTTTCTGGCATCCAACCCAGCTTCCGGTGTCTTGTACGAATACTTGGGACAATAGTCACAAGGAGAGAGCTCAAGTAGTTTCCGAGTGCATTTGTGGTGAGCTGGAGTGCAGGGCACAGGCTCCTCACGGCATCGGGCGCTTGCTCATAGAAAAACTCTAATTGCCCAATGAACGCAAACACTTCTGCACAACCAATTAGGAAGTACCGGGGGACCTGCCGGAATATGGAGATCAGTACGCACTCGTGCCTCTTTACCATCTTAAGTCTAAGGACCTCTGGCGCTTGGGTCAGACCGTTTCTTTGACCCGTGAATCTCCTTGCCTCCCCAACGACTGTGCCATCGTGTATAGGGACTCAGAATATGTAGCTGAAGGCGTCAAAGATGGAGAGGGAGGGCGGTTTTGTTTCTTACTGTGGAATCACCTCTCTTTGATGCATTTATCATAAGTGAGTGGCAGAATAAAAACCTTCTCTCGGCCGATTCCGCTCATACCCAACACTTCATAGATTGTGTCACACACCAAGTCCTACAGGGATGGGGTGACACAGCCATTCTTCCACCCGAAGGATGCAGCCTCAAACCATACCCAAAGTCCACTTCCAAAGGTCCCCATCGATAGCACTCGTTAACCTACTAATTGCTAACCAAAGAACCTGAAAAAGTTTGGAAATAGAGGGGTGAGCAACCATAAGCTCAACATACCATAAAAGCATATAAAACTTCCACATTACAGATTTAAAACTTAAGACATGGCTCATTATTGCCAAACAAAAATAAGATAACTTGCATGAACAAAATGCATTATATGTTACCTCAACCTAGCTATATCAAATATCAAAATTTCTCATTCATCAGTAATAAGAAAACCAGCATTGCCAATTTTGTTTAATAATCGGACTCATCCTATCTCACATCAATGGTTCATTCAACAATCAATATCCAAACTCAATGCTCTAGAGGTGACTCCCACGAAATTGCGTTATCGTGTAATATTTAGCCCTTGACCACATATAGTAATAGTACAGGGCCTTAGAAGTGGCTCCCACGAACTTACGTTATCGTGTAACACTTAGTCCTTTACTATGCATGTCAATAGTGCAAGGCCCTAGAGGTGGCTCCCATGTGACTCAAGTTGCCATATAGCACTTAGCCCTTGACTACAAGGCCTTAGAGGTGGCTCCCATGTGATTCAAGTCGCCATGTAGCACTTTGCCCTTGACTACAAGGCCCTAGAGGTGGCTCCCATGTGACTCAAGTCATCATGTAGCATTTAGCCCTTGACTACAAGACCCTAGAGGTGGCTCACACGAAATTTCATTGTCATATAGCACGTAGTCTTTTACCTGTTTACAACACATTTGATTTCCTCAACACAACACATATCATCTTTAAATAGTCATAACATAATCACATAAATCAACTATACCAAAACAGCATGTATAACCCTTCAAGAGAGGTTTGTCGAATCATCCCATGATAACTCAAAATTACCGAGCACTATATCCATCATTATACAACAAATAGGTCCTCACTTCTCTACACAAGTCTATGTCAATTAATATTATCTTAGTATATGGGCTTCACAAAACCAAAGAAGAAATAAGTACTACTCACTTGGGAATGCCTCAAAATCAAATAACACACGTTATTTGATCCTTCGATCTCGCTGTCCGGGCGTTGTAAATAAACTTGGTGAGTTGCTTGCGGCGTGAACACACAAAGCCCTCTCTCTTCTTTCTTCTTCTTCTTCTTTCCTCTTTTCTTCTGTTGCCCGAACGTGGGCTTTTCTTTCCTTTTTATCCCTTCTCATTTTTGTTTTCTTTTTCTTTCTTTATTTAAAGTGGGTCCCACCACCTTTTTCTTTAACCTAATAAAAAAATCTTAAATATTACATTCTACCCTCCTTATAAAAATTTCGTTCTCGAAATTTAAGAATACGTCAATCAACAAACTTATGAGAATATCCGTGTCTTTCCTTTTTAAACACCCAAATAGCTTCCTACTATTAGATCTTCACATATATTCTCGGTATGTTTTCATTGAGGATGTGTCTCATCACCAACTAGAAATTCATGAATTACTCCATGCTTCAATCCTGCTACAACTTGGGAATTTTTTTTTTTTATTCAGTCTTGCTGCTCCATAATTCCTCTAATCTCAAGCATATTATCTGAATTTCCTTTGGAAGCATATAGGGTTGATAATAACACGTGGAAACCATCATGGTCTAGTTGAAACTCACCAAGCTTTCTTCCTATCCTCACCCCATTTTCAATGTCAACATGCTTTCCACAAAAACCGAGAAGGGTTCACAAAGTAGAAATATCAAGTACCATAGGCATGCTCTCAAATGTGCCAGCCAAAGGTAGGGATCACCCAATAGAGAACTTGGTTAGCCCTGGGATCATGATAAAGTCTAGAATCCGTGAGAAGTGAAGAAAACTATACATAGTGTAGTTCATGAGCCAATATGACCTCCCCCTTTTCGCTCCATGAATGTATGGTCCCTTGGTATAAAACAATTTGTTGTACACTCAAAACTCAAATGCCGAGTTAGAAAAAGAGAACCAACGATGTAGAAATATGGTTTCTTTAACCATGCTAGATTGATACCAAACTGTAAGCTCTTTCATCCCCTTGTAATCCCCCCCTTTTCTTTTTATGCAACATATCCCTCACTTCTTCATCCCCTTACATAGAAAATCCATCGTGGAAATGAGGGCCTTTAGAATAGATGTGTAAGCAAAATCGTCAATCTTCATAGCCTCCATCACCAACTTTGTCACGCCCCATCCCTCGGTCACGTGACCATCCTTCGAATTTGGTCGATTTTATAATGCGATCTCTCAGGACTACGTATTGCCGACCCTTTCATTTTCAATATGCACATGCGGAAGCAATTATAAATTTCCAGACAATAAAACAATAGGATAGAAAAGCAAGGCCATAATTTTCATACTAAAATTCTCAACTACTCTTTTATACAAGCACCTCATAGTATATAATGCGATACTATTCACAGGGGTCTGATCTAACATTTATCCACATATAATCAAGGTCTGACAAAACGGGATGGGATCTCAGTCCTCATTCGGGTCGTACTCAGGGTCCTCCTCATGGTCATCTTCTTCTCCAAAATCTTCATTCTCATCTGGTTCCACATTAGAGTTCTCCTCTTCAGATTCCTCCTCCTCAGGCTCCTCATCAGGGTCCTGAAATGGTTATTCAATAACCATTGAGATCACGTTTCAACAAGTTCTACTCCCTAAGACCCGATTAGTAAACTAATACACTTTAGGGCTGCCTATGCACAAAATGAGTCAGAGAATTTACCTTGGCCTCAGATTCCACTTGCATATTAGCACAGATCAAATAGACATCCAAGCAATCACATCACTGATCGAAGCATCGATCAAATCGACCTAGTCGATTACACGCCAACAAGACCACTCACGGTCAATTTCATTCAATCAATCAATTCACAACATCAGATCAAAACAATGATCAATCGACTTAGTCGATTACATGTCAACAAGACCACTTCCGGTCATTTCAATTCAATCAATCAATTCACGACAATTGGATCAAATCATATCAGTGACTCCATCTATACTTGATAATTATTCTCAACGTTCTAATTCAACATTCCCACTCAAAAATAGGCTCAAGGCGCTAGAGGTGACCCCAACATGAAGTCTTGTCATCGTGCGGCATTTAGTCCTTGACTACAAATAACAATAATATAAAGCGCTAGAGATAACTCACACGAAGTCTCGCCATTGTGTAGTACTTAGTCATTTACTACAAAAAGCAATAGTATAGGGCGCTAGAGGTAACTCACACGAAATCTCGCTATCGTGTAGTACTTAGTCCTTGATCACAAATAACAATAATATAAGGCTCTAGAGGTAACTTACACGAAGTCTTGCCATCGTGTAATACTTAGTCCTTCACTACAAAAAGCAATAGTATATGGCGCTAGAGGTAACTCACACGAAGTCTCGCTATCGTCTAGTACTTAGTCCTTTACCTGCTCATGATCCATTGGCTTCCCTTAACACAACACACATCGCATCAACTTCCAATAATCATCTTGCTTCAACTATAAACCAACACATGATTAATCCCTCATGGCCTAATGACATTGTGCTTCGCACTTCTCAATTAAAGTAATGTCTTGGCTAATTTTTTCGTATTAAAAATACCCGATAAAATATCGTGCGTGGGCACACGGATGGCCTTAGCCAAAATATAATCTTTCCATAACTCCCACATTTTCTGTAGTCCACTCAAATATTATTGGCATTATCAACCGATGCCCGATTATTTTTCAATTAATAACCAAACATTATTCAGTTAAAGAATAATTCCCAATTTCACAAATAATTCAATTCAGCACAAAATAAAGCTCAATTAAATAAACTAACTGCACCACGATCATCAACATAAAATCCTAATCATTGGCCATCCTAGTTGAATTTTCGAAAAATAAATAATTAAATAATTAATTTTGAATATTAATATTTAATTCCTAAAAATTTCATTTAGGTCCGAATTGCCTAATTAACACCCGATAAGGGTCGGGAAAAATCCCAAGAAGCATCCAATAAATACTATAGGCAATTCTCTATCTAAGTACACTAACCACCTAACTAATATACAATGCAATTAACTAATTATCGCTCATCCATTCTAATCTAACCACCTAATTACACTTAACTAACACTAATCAACTTTTAAGTATAATTAGCAAACTAAGAAGGCATTAGTGAGTAAAGAAAGTGATCTCTAAAGATAGATGAGGTGTGATCTTCTTTCAATTTACTTTCTTTTCAATATGTACATGCGATATGCCCGATAAGAATTTTTCAATTTAGTGGAGTCACCCATGATTGATCACTCATCTCAGTCGAACCGACCTATCTTTGATCTTAATTCGATTTTTAACTGTGCCGTAATGATCTTTAAAGATGAGCACGGTCGAGAAGTCGATTCATGGTCGAATTCTCAAGTCTATCTGCCTTAAAGTCCTTAATAGCTTACCCAACTAGTCTAGTTATCTCGTGAGTGGCCAACTCAAAGAAAAACACTGTAGTCGCGTCGATGAAATGCCTAATTTATCTAATTGAATTCATAACCCAAAAATCTGGATGTCACAACTCTTTCTCTCTTATAAAAATTTCGTCCTCGAAATTTAAACATTTACCAAATCCTTATACAAAAAGTGGGGGTATTGTCGTCTCTTCGAGTCTCACTTTTTCCCATGCTAATCCTTTAGTCTCGTGGTGTTGTCCGACCACTTTGACCAAGGAGACCATCTTGGTACCCAACATCTACTCTTTCTGAACCACAACTGAACTGGACTTCTCATGTATGACACTCTGTCGTTCACACCTCATCTATTTTTCTCAAATCCCTAATGAACCTTCAAAGTTCAACGATTCAAATTTTCTAACGGTTTTGTACAGACTTTACTCTGACACTGATCTGACAACTGCAATCACTGATTACTAGGCTGACTCTGGCCTGTGATCTTCTTTCAATTCACTTTCTTTTCAATATGTACATGCGATATCCCAGGATGTCATGCCCTAATCCTCGGTCATATGACCAACCTTCAACTTTGGTTGATTTTATAATGCAATATCCCAGGACTATGCATCGCCGACCCTTTCATTTTCAATATGTACATGCGAAAGCAGTTATAAATCTCCAGACAATAAAATAATATGATAGAAAAGCAGGGCCATAATTTTCATAATGAAATTCTCAACTACTCTTTTATACAAGCACCTCATAGTATATAATGCAATACTATTCACAGGGATTTGATCTAACATTTATCCACATATAATCAAGGTTTGACAAAACGAGATGGGATCTCAGTTCTTATCCGGGTCGTACTCAGGGTCCTCCTCATGGTCATCTTCTTCTCCAAAATCTTCATTCTCATCTGGTTCCACATTAGAGTTCTATTCTTCAGATTCCTCCTTCTCAGGCTCCTCATCATGGTCCTGAAATGGTTATTCAATAACCATTGAGACCACGTCTCAGTAAGTTCTACCCCTAAAACCCGATTAGTAAACTAATACACGTTAGGGCTGCCTATGCACAAAATGAGTCAAAGGACTTACTTTGGCCTCAGATTCCACCTGCATATTAGCACAGATCAAATAGGTATCCAAGCAATCACATCACTGATCGAAGCATCGATCAAATCGACCTAGTCGATTACACGCTAACAAGACCACTCACGGTCAATTTCATTCAATCAATCAATTCACAACATCAGATCAAAACAATGATCAATCGAACTAGTCGATTACATGTCAACAAGACCACTTCCGGTCATTTCAATTCAATCAATCAATTCACGACAATTGGATCAAATCATATCGGTGACTCCATCTATACTTGATCATTATTCTCAACGTTCTAATTCAATATTCCCACTCAAAAATAGGCTCAAGGCGCTAGAGGTGACCCCAACACGAAGTCTTGTCATTGTGCGGTACTTAGTCCTTGACCACAAATAACAATAGTATAAAGCGCTAGAGGTAACTCGCACGAAGTCTCGCCATTGTGTAGTACTTAGTCATTTACTACAAAAAGCAATAGTATAGGGCGTTAGAGGTAACTCACACGAAATCTCGCTATCGTGTAGTACTTAGTCCTTGATCACAAATAACAATAGTATAAGGCTCTAGAGGTAACTTACACGAAGTCTTGCCATCATGTAGTACTTAGTCCTTCACTACAAAAAGCAATAGTATAGGGTGCTAGAGGTAACTCACACGAAGTCTCGCTATCATGTAGTACTTAGTTCTTTACTTGCTCATGATCCATTGGCTTCCTTTAACACAACACACATCACATCAACTTCCAATAATCATCTTGCTTCAACTATAAACCAACACACAATTAATCCCCCATGGTCCAATGACATTGTGCTTCGCACTTAAATTCCTCAATTAAAGTAATGTCTTGGCCTAATTTTTTCGTATTAAAAATACCCGATAAATATCGTGCGTGGGCACACGGTTGGCCTTAGCCAAAATATAATCTTTCCATAACTCCCACATTTTATGTAGTCCACTCAAATATTATTGGCATTATCAACTGATGCTCGATTATTTTTCAATTAATAACCAAACATTATTCAATTAAAGAATAATTCTCAATTTCACATATAATTCAATTCAGCACAAAATAAAGCTCAATTAAATAAACGAACTGCACCACGATCATCAGCATAAAATCCTGATCACTGGCCATCCCAGTTGTATTTTCGGAAAATAAATAATTAAATAATTAATTTCGAAAATTAATATTTAATTCCTAAAAATTTCATTTAGGCCCGAATTGCCTAATTAACACTCGATAAGGGTCGGGAAAAATCCCAAGAAGCATCCAATAAATACTATAGGCAATTTTCTATCTAAGTACACTAACCACCTAACTAATATACAATGCAATTAACTAATAATCGCTAATCCATTCTAATCTAATCACCTAATTACACTTAACTAACACTAATCAACCTTCAAGTATAATTAAAAAACTAAGAAGGCATTAATGAGTAAAACTCATTCAAAATGACGGCATCGACCCGAGGATCGACTTTCCCCAAGGTGGGGTGAGCATCCGAGCTCGGGAAGACGGCTAAAATGGGCCAAACCCTCATTTGCAATACCCATTTTTGCACTCTCGTGTGCTATTGGTTGGGGGCGAATCCGAGGCTGAGGTGGCCAGGCAAGGCCGGCGGAGGGCAAGGGGGCTCTGGTGGTTCGAGGTGGCAGCGCACGGTGGCCGGAGGTGGCCGAACTGTGGCCTGTGCTGGCCAAAACGGAGCTAAACAGAGGCGGTTGGGAGCTGGGGTCGCACGGCGGGGCGGTGAGAGGCGCGACCAAGCACGGTTGCACACTTGCTCGCACGGGGACGGGCGATCGATGACAACGGCAACTCCGGTCCAGCGACGTTGGCTGTTGCTCCAACTCCAATGTCCTCCCGGATCTAGGACCCCAAGTAGCAAACAGAGGGGAAGACAGAGGGTGTCGACGGCGGCTGAGATGGGTGAGGGAGAGGCGGAGACGAACAACGGAGTGGGTGATACACGGGCGAGGATGGCTTGCGACGTGAGGCGACAACGATGGTCTTGGCTCCAGCGGGACTGCAGCTCCTTCAACGCTGCTGGCCTTTATTTCTGCTTCTGCTTTGTTTGAACAAGAGGGGCAGAAGAGAGAAGGTATCGAGAGAGTGAGAGCAAGTACCGAGAGAGAAAGAAAAGAAGATATAAGAGAGAAAGGGCGTTTGAAAAGTCAAAAAGGTGATAAGTAAAGAGGAAGCAAAGTTGGAAGACAGCAGGAGGCAATCGGTGGAGGGGGGCTTCGTACGAGGAGCAAGAGAGAGAGAGAGAGAGAGAGAGAGAGAGAGAGAGAAGACAAAGAAAGAAAGAAAGGAAAGAGAGAGAGCTTGTGGGGAAAAAAGGTGTTTGGCCAAATGGGGAAAAAGAAATGGGAATAAATTCAAAAGAAAAGAATTTCCTCAAATAGAAAATTCTTATTTCATTTTCTTTTGAATAAGCTCATTGATTCCCAAAAGAAATTTCAGATTAGAGTACTTGGTTCCCACTTGCAATTCTACATCCAATTTCCCTCTTGAATTTCTCTCAAATGACTCTCATAAAATCAATTGATGTCCCACTTATCAAATTGATTATTTTTCTCATCCAAGAATCACTCATGCTTCTCAATTTCACAATCCCCGGCTTCAACTAAACGAAAATGGCCCTAAACTGACTTTTTCTAAAAAAATCTTGGTTGTCAGAAAAATTTTCTGAGATTGAGTCGACGTTCCTAAAATTTATTGTGACATGACAGAACCTTCAATTTCTAAAATCGGGCTTAGATTGGTGGTTAATTTCACTCGGATGTGTTCTTAGCATAACCTAAGCTATCGGGTTGTTTTCAGAACTTTTTAAAACAAATGACCCGTGGTCGATTTTCTTCGAGCTACGATGAACCCACTCGACACATTGGCGATTCTTGATTGTCGTGCAAATCTCGAGGATTCAAATACACGGACACAAGGTACCAAAACGATAGAAAAATCAAATTAATGTCGGTCGATGAGAATTTTCCAATTTAGAGGAGTCACCCACGATCGGTCACTCATCTCAGTCGAACCGACCTTTCTCCGATCTTAATTCGATTTTTAAGCGTGCCGTAATGATCTCTAAAGATGAGCACGGTCGAGAAGTCAATTAATGGTCGAATTCTTAGTCTATCTGCCTTAAAATCCTTAATAACTTACCAAACTAGTCTAGTTATCTCGTGAGTGACCAACTCAAAGAAAAACACTGTAGTCACACCGATGAAATGCCCAATTTATCTAATCGAAGTTAGAACCCAAAAATCTGGATGTCACAAACTTAGCACTACTCAGACCTCCACATTTTGCATACGTGGCAACTAGCACACTTTGAATAGACCCACTAACTCTATATCCATACTTAATGATGAAGCAATGCACTTTTGCCCCACAAGCATCAGACGAAACTACTGCATAAGTTGCCATTATATAATCAATAGTTTATCAACAGAAAGCTCGGATCGATTGGAGCACCATCCCCACTTCCGACTTGAGATCCGGCCTGTTCCTTCTGCTCATCTTACAGCAACTCAAAGCTAAATGAGTCAACTTCTCGGCCAGCGTATAGGGCCACTCTCCAGCCGATGAATCCAAGATGGCCGCCAGAGTCTCTGCGCTAATTGCCTTTCGCACTGCATTTGCTATTCCTAAGGCGGGCCTCCTCGTCAATAACTCAAGTAGTATAATCTCGAAAGAGTAGGCATCGGACCTCGTTCTGAGCTCTCGCGTGACGAAGAACTCAGGGTCCATGTACCCAAACGTCCTTTTCGGGTTGGTCAGGTCCACGACGTCAGTGTTGTTGCTCAACTGCTCACCCCCGGACAGCAATCGAGAGATGCTGAAATCTCTGAGCTTGCTCTTGAAGTGCGCGTCCAGTAGGATGTTTCTTGTTTGATGTCCCATGGACGATGCTGTGAGGCTCCCAAGAGTGGAGGAAGGCTAGGGCAAAGCAGAGCTCTGTGGCAATGCATATTCGGGCTCGCCATGGTAGCTGCTTCGCCCTGTCACTGTCGCGGAGCCAATCTTCAAGGCTATCGTTTGGTATATATTCGTAAACAAGAGTGCAAGGCTCAGGACAAGCGCCGATGAGCGTGATGAGATTAGGATGCCTCACCTCTCTCAACACATCGATCTCCTCTGTACACGGTCCTGCAGCCACCTTTCCCGATCTTCAAGGATAGGTCGAAGTTCTGCGCAGCTTCTGCGATTTTGGTAAAGGAGAACTCGGAGAAGTACTTTGTGCCCGAGGAATCTCCTTTTCTTCTGCTCTCCTCCTTGGCCTTTAGGAGTGCATTCTCGAGTTCGATCCGTAATGGTTCTCGCTCTTGTATCAAAGCCCACAACATTTCCTCACTTGCAATGATTTTCAGCTCCGAGTCATTTATGCTCTGGTCGGTCTCCACGAATTAGCCCTTCAGCTGCGATTTCTAGGCCCGGGCAATGCAAAGTTCTTCCATCACCTTCTCAAGTTCTTCCTTCAACTTCTCAGCATATAATCTCGCATTAGTATGCACTGGAGAGCTATCTAAGGAAGAAGGAGGTGGCATCACGACTCCAGGGCTTGAAGTCGTCAGCAATGACACATTAGTAGGAACTTCTACAACTGCTTGAACCGTCTGAGCTCCCCTTGTGTGAATGAGCTGCCCATCGTAGATAAACCAAATTTGACAAGAGATGGACGCTTCATCGCGAACAAAGATGGCTATCCTGGACTTGATTTCTGTCCTCCTGCCATTCTGAAACTTGAAATGGCGCTTATCCATTGCCGCACCCATTACAAGCCTTTTGATCCCATTCAAACGAATAAGCTCCACGATTCCCTCTTCAATGCTGTCCGATTCCATATACTCTTTGTCAAGGAATAGTATCTCAAGCTATACTCCCACAAGTCATTCTCAATTAGCCTATACATTCCATGCCACTACATTGCTCCTGTCCGCTAGATAATTAAACAAAATGAACGCATATCTTGGTCTCCTACCACTTGAGTATCTCCGATAACAATTCTAGTGACCTTAAAAAAAAAAAACTCATTTCTGAATAGGATTCTTCTGTTACTACAATAAGTTTGCCTTTGTCTTGAATATCAGCATCCTGCATTTGCACCTGCAGTTGGATCACTATTTGATGTTCTCTTATTGCACTAACCTGAATAGTTCAAAGCAAGTCTTAACTCGATCATAGGTTCTATCTTTTGGTTTTCCAAATTCATCTTTTACTTGATAATCCCCTAAATTGCTGCTAAAACCATACAAGGAAGATCTTCCTCTTTCTTCATGCTACAAGTTTCTATTTCATTTCTCAAGCTCTTCATTTAAAACTTCACCACTAGTAAGAGTTGCAAGATCCTGTAAACCTGCTTTCCTGTTCCCTCCAAAACCAAGGGCCTTAATAGTACAAACCTTGATTCTAGTGCAAAGCTTATTTATGGTAAGGGTTGCTAGTCATAACTTTCAACGTCCTTAACAACAATGAGTAATGGTCATTGTTTCTCTAATGCCAATAAAACTTTCACAATCAAACTTCAAGGACCCTAAGATACATTTCCAATATCAAAAGTAACAACTCGCTTGCTTTTGTTGTCCCTTAAAAATAAAACATGCAACTTGTTGATCACTTGAACCCAAAATAAAACATACACCCTAGTACCTAACAAAGGACTAAAGTGTTATAAACTAACACACAATCTCACAACGTCCAATAAAATCTATACCCAAAAATCATAACCTAAGCTCTGATACCACAAGATGTCACATCCCAAGTCTTACAGGGATGGGGGTGACACGGCCATCCTTTCACCCAAAGGACGCAGCCTCAAACCATACCCAAAGTCCACTTCCAAAGGTCCCCATCAATAGAACTCTTTGACCTACTAGCTACTAACCAAAAGACCTAAAAAGGGTTGGAAATAGAGGGGTAAGCAACCATAAGCTCAGTGAGTAATACATACCATAAAAGCATATCAAACTTCCACATTACACATTTAAAACTCAAGACATGGCTCATCATTGCCAAACAAAAATAAAATAACTTGCATGAACAAAATGCATTATATGTTACCTCAACCTAGCTATATCAAATAACAAAATTTCTCATTCATTAGTAATAACAAAACCAACATCGCCAATTTTGTTCAATAATCGGACTCATCATATCTCACATTAATGGTTCATTCCACGATCAATATCTAAACTCAAGGCCTTAGAGGTGACTCCCACGAAATTGCGTTATCGTGTAACACTTAGCCCTTGACTACATATAGCAATAGTACAAGGCCCTAGAGGTGGCTCTCACGAAATTACATTATCGTGTAGCACTTAGTCCTTTACTATACATGTCAATAGTGCAAGGCCCTAGAGGTAGCTCTCATGTGACTCAAGTCGTCATGTAGCACTTAGCCCTTGACTACAAGGCCCTAGAGGTGGCTCCCATGTGACTCAGGTCGTCATATAGTACTTAGCCCTTGACTACAAGGCCTAGAGGTGACTCACACGAAATTTCGTTGTTGTATAGCATTTAGTCCTTTACCTGTTTACAACACATTTGATTTCTTCAACACAACACATATCATCTTTCAATAGTCATCACATAATCACATAAATCAATTGTACCAAAACAGCATGCATAACTCTTCAAGAGAGGTTTGTCGAATCATCCAACAATAACTCAAAATTACTGAGCACTATATCCATCATTATACAACAAATAAGTCATTACTTCTCTACACAAGTATATGTCAATTAATCTTACCTTAGTGTATGGGCTTTACAAAACCAAAGAAGACATTAGTACTACTCACCTTGGGATGCCCCAAAATCAAATAACACACGTTATTTGATCATTCGATCTCGCGGTCCTATCAAATAAACGAGAAACAACATTAAATTTGGGTAACACACTAAATTGCATAACCAAAGCGATTGTTCAAGCCATTTGCAATACGGAGTTTAAGCACAAAACTTGATTGTGCCTTAAATTTCTCCTTCGAACCCCAATCCAAACATATTTATAATCAATAGAAAGCCTTTCAAACATACTACAAGAATCCCAACTTGGCTGTCCCAAAATCAAGCCAAAAAATGACAAAATACAGACCCAAAGCTGCTGAACGCGTACTGTTTACTGCGCATAGGAAATTTCGAAATTTTGTTTCGAACAAACTATAAACTCAAATCACGATCCGTAAAATCCCACGGCTCCACAACACCCTAAACTATCATTCTTACAAAAATATGCGGTTTAATGACTCCAAAATCGGACTTCGCCGCTCGATTTTCCCAAATTCCGAATTTCAAACCCTAACTCCGAAACTATTCCGATTGGAAAAACAAAAGGTGCGACCATTTACCGGGCGTTGTAAATAAGCTTGGTGAGTTGTCTGCGGCGTGAACACACAAAGCCTTCTCTCTTCTTTTTTCTTCTTCTTCTTCTTCTTTCCTCTTTTTCTTGTTCTTCTTTCCTCTTTTCTTCTGTTGCCCGAACGTGGGCTTTTCTTTCCTTTTTATCCCTTCTCCTTTTTGTTTTCTTTTTCTTTCTTTATTTAAAGTAGATCCCACCACCTTTTCTTTAACCTAATAAAAAAATCTCAAATATTACACAAACAATGCACAGATCAATTGCTTTCTTTAAGCCAAGTGACTGCTGAAACTTTCTTTACAAGGATGGGATTTGAACTCTCAACCAAAATCGGCATGCCGCTAAATCTGAACCACCTACTGTTCTTTCTTAATTGTCCATCATCTCAACTCCACTGGTTTTCAGGAGTCTTCCAAGTCTGCCATCGTTTTTTCTTCTTTTTTGCGAAGAGAAACAGTGAAAAGGAGTCCCATATAGGAATGCGAGAAGCATCACGGACCAACTCCACTGGAGGTTTTCAGGAGTCTTCCAAGTCTGCCATCGTTCTCTTCTTTTTTGCGAAGAGAAACAGTGAAAAGGAGTCCTACATAGGAATGCGAGAAGCATCACGCACCAGAACAGGGGACAAAAGCGGAGCTTAGACAGTAGAGCAAAGCATACCTTTCTCGACCTTTTCGCTAACGTCTGTTCTTATGAGTTTAATATCTGAAACGTGGGCGATCGATTCACATGTTATTAAATTAATTTTTCCAGGGGAGAGGCACTCTACTGAGCCTTGCCACTGGCCCTCTTGTGCGTCGCTCAGGCGTTGCACCATTGCCCTCGTCTGCGCACCCCACCCAAGCCCAGTCAAAAATGAATTTGCTACGTATGGAATGTGTAGACCAAAAATAAAAACAAATTGACGATATGCAAAGGTGGGAGGAAAAAACAAATTGACGGTCTACCGTCTTTGGCTTAAACAAATGCGCAGTTGAGAATTGGGGAAGCTGTTTATGATTTCTGAGAAAAAATAATAGGAGGAAATATCCCCTAATCTGATCCAAGGTGCACCAGGTCTTCTCGTCCAGGACAATCTGATCGTGCTTTCGTGTCGTCGTTTGTTCGGTTAATCCCCCGTCACACTGCCCACCACTGGATTGTTGTTAAGTCATGAACCCAACTTACGTGAAGCATAAAAAAGGCTGAACAACTATGTTTGCAGGAAAAGCAATTTTTGCATGGCACTTTAAGCTCAATCGGACGTGAAAAGCAAACCCCAAAATATAGATTGTCTATATTTTTACGCAAGCATAACAACCATTCGTTTCTATAAATAGTTTAACGATTTAAATTTTTCTATTTCTATTTTAGAAGAGTTTACAGCGAAAAATAAAGTTTGATAACGACACAAAAACTTTTCCTTTTGACGGCTAATGACGATCGAGCGACCTTTAATATAAAAAATAAAAATAAAAATGATTTAGTAACAAAAAAATAAAGAATAAAATAAAATAAATCATAAAAAAATAAAATAAAAATATCCTTAAAAATAAATTTATTTGATTTATTCTATTTTATTTTGTTTTACGAATAAATTTATTTTAAAATGAATAAAAAATAAAAATAAAAATAAATTTATTTGGCAAAACACTCAAGGCAAATAAAAATAAATTTATTAAATTTATCATAAATAAATTATTTTTAATAAATCTATTTTTAATAAACTAAAAATAAAATGATAAATAAAAATAAATTTTTTATTTTTAATAAATTTAATAAATTTTTATTTTAAAATGAATATATTTATTTTTATTTTTAATAAAATGAGGAGAGGTGGAGGAGGAGGAGGTAGAGATGTAGAGGAAATGAGGGAGGATTCACTGAAATTAGGGTTTAATGAGAGAAATTATTTCTGATTTCTCTTCAAAATCAATTTCTGGAATAGAAATCTATTCTAGAAATAGAAAAGAAAGTAGGTTTATCAAGCGGGTTTATTCCGTAAACAGTCTAAGAATAGAAAAATTATTTATGGAACAGAAATTTTAGTTATCATGCACCCCCTTAACTTTCACTTCCATATTGATTCTTAGACTGCACAATGACACAACGAAGCAATTGATAACCTGCACGGAACTGTTTTTTCATGCACATGACAGAGTAGAAACTACGCACTTCAAGGAGGCCATTCTCTAGCTTGAACAATCGAAGCAGATGACAAATTCAGACATCGGCCAAAGTCACAGACAAACTGCGGTCACTGTGGAAACAAGTTCTTAGGCTGGAAGAGACCTGCACTTTCAGCGGAGCGTCCCCACCGCCTTCTTATACGTGTACCGCCACGCTACCAAGAGAAAAGCTCTCAAGTTGATCACGCTGAGGACTGCCAAGAGCCAAAAGAAGTAATCGAGGTGACCATACTTCAGATTGTCCGGTATCCATCCCAGTTTCCCGTGTCTTGTTGTAATTCTTGTGACAATAGTTACAAGGAGTGAGCTCAAGTAGTTTCTGAGTCCATATGTGGTAAGCGAGAGAGCGGAGCACATGCTCCTCATGGCATCGGGCGCTTGCTCGTAGAAAAACTCCAATTGGCCAATGAACGTGAACACTTCTGCACAACCGATGAGGAAGTACTGGGGGACCTGCCAGAATATCGACATCGGTACGTACTTGTGATCGTAGTAGTCATGCCTCCTTACCATCTTAAGTCTAACGACCTCCAGTATTGCTGCCGATATCAGGGCGAAGATGGATATGAAGAGGCCAATCCCCATTCTCTGCAGTTGGGTCAAACCACTTTTGTGACCCGTGAATCTCCTTGCCACTGGAACAATGATGCGGTCGTATACAGGGACCCAGAATAAGACGCTGAGGGTGTCAAAGATAAAGAAAGAGGCTGCTGGAATTTTGAAGGTAGAGTTTCCAACATGAGGATCCATAGTAGAGCCTTGTAAAACAAGCAAGGTACCCATCTGGTCTTACACAGTGGCAAAGACGATTCGGGTGGCCCATACAGGAAGCAGCCGTATGATCGCCTTAAGCTCCTCCACTTGGGTGACGGTGCACAGCCTCCATGGATTCACGGGTTCTTTAATGTGATCGGTGTGTGTTTCCACAGCAGCTTTGTCAAAGAAACTGCAGATTTAGAAAATGCAAAGAAACTTAGGACAAGCGAGTGTGCTGAAGGATTTCTTGAAATGTAAAGCATCCTAACATAATAAAACTGTAATAAAACTGTAAAGGTTCAACTCACAAAGTAGAGCAAATTCAGAAATAAAATTTCAATGTTATGAATTTGATGAATATAACAACTCTCTTGAGGATTGCCGATCGGCGCTTTTTTTTTTCTGTGTGATCAGAGTTAGTATTTGTATCCTAACTGTCTCAAATAAACAGCAGTATAACCTTGGAACAAACAATCATGCAATTGATCCAATATGTGCTGCACGACTAACAAATATGTTCTGTCTGCTCACTTTCAACTGACTCTGGTGAGTGACTAATTTAACCTGAATAAATGGAGGAATCCTGATCTAAGCATGGTTGAACAGAGCAATCACACAAATGCAAATTGAAGCACTAACCTCAAATCTTGGGTATGATCAAGTTTGCGGCTTCCTTTGATAGCAGACTTGGCATCTGCAGTCTCATACAGTAGAGACTTGTCAGCTGGTACTTCAACTCGATATTTTCTGAAGGATGCCACCACCACTTGACAGAGGCGTGTGAGGGGGCTCCCTCCAGGGTTTTGGTTACGATAAAGGCGCGTGCCAGAAAAGAAAGTAGCTACTGCAATTGCCATCACAGCTGCTGGAATGCCGAAACCCAATGCCCAACCCACATTGTCTTGTATATAGACCAAAACAGATTCTGCAATGAGTGCGCCTATATTGATTGAGAGATAGAACCAGTTGAAGAAAGAAACCTTGCGTTTCTTCTCAGCCTTGTCAGCATCATCAAATTGATCGGCTCCATAGGATGAGACACAAGGCTTGATCCCTCCATTCCCTAGGGCTATGAGATAGAGTGCTATAAAGCACACTGCACTTTGGATATTCGTAGCGTGGCAATTATCTTTCCCTGTACAGCTCGGCTTTAGTCCCGAAACTGATGCTGAGAGCATCAGCAGTGTCATCCCCTGTGTATAATGATATAATAAGTCAAGCTTGCTGAATCTTGATTGATTGTAAAAGTATGCTATCAGTTCCAGTCGGTATGCTAAATTTGTGAATGTTCAACAGAGAAATGCGGAACCCTTCATTTGTGCAGCACAAACTGCACAGGTTGATTATCAAGTACTCAGATGAGGAATAATATGTAAATGCGACTTACGAAAACATAGATAATCGAGAAGCATGCTATGGTCCAATATCTCCCTAGATAGGCATCGGCGAAAAAAGCTCCAATCAAAGTAGTTATGTAGCACGTTCCTGCCCAGTTCGTTAAATTGTTAGAAGCGGTTGTACTGTGTTGATGTAAGTGGAGCTTGAAGTAAAGCACCAGATTGGCGCTCATGCCATAGTATGCCAGCCTTTCACAGCATTCGTTGCCTATTAATAAGACATAGATACCATAAGCATCTTCTTTACGTGAATAAGGTTCAGTTAAGCTCTTTAAGGAAGTGGTCGTGTGGAGTTACCTAGAATAAAGGGGCAGGCCTTCCATGTTCCAGTTTTCCTTTTGTCAGCAGGGTCGCCTTTGTAGTCCACCGTTCCATCTTTCGTGTAAACATCTTCTTCCCCCATGGGTTTTGGCGATTCTTGTCTCTGCTTTATTTTGTCTCAGTTTGGCTTCTCAACAAATGGTTGCGGAAGCTTTATGTCTTCAGGCTGCAATAGAGAAGCACAATTCACATAAAACCTTTCTGCCTTCATTTCTCTACAAAGGTGAAAGCACTGAAGTTCTGCTTGTGAAAGAGTGACAAGTCTTTTTAAGGGATCGTGAAGCTGAAATTTTCTCTTTTCCGGTTTATCACATCAGCTCATAAATTTTCTTAATCCCGATTCTAACCTTGGAAATGGACCCGTAAACGGCACCATCTCTCATGAAACAAACAGCAAATTTCTACATTCCCATCCATTCCAGCATAACGAGTGTTAAATAACTAAGTCAAACATAGTAACGAGTTGAGCCTGCATAAATAACTGAGTGATACGGCAAGAATCTCCAATACCAATATCTCACCTTAGCACCCTAACTGCCGATGCTTGCGGCTAGCATTTATGGCCGCATGAAGGGACGATGAAGATCATACCCTCTAATTTGAGTTTCTAAGCATTGCCAGTCAGCACAAGCATTGTAGATCTTTTACTATTCTCTCAAAGCTGCAGCGCCAAGGAAGGAACTTCCGTATGATCGTGAAAGTCATCTAATCAAGAATGCGCCTACACAATTCATCCCGCTGGATTCAACCCAGTTACGGTGATCAGCTCAGGATGTGGCCAGAAAGGACAGGCGAGCGTTCACTGAACTTGAAAGCTCAAGAACAGGGTAGTCAACCCATGAGTTTTGACTGATCATGACTGACGTAAAATAGCGCGCAGCTTATTGCTTACGGGAGCCTGCACCTCTCGACTAAACAGCTCGCCACAAAGAGAACAGCAGAACAGGAAAACCCGAAACGCTTGGTGAGGTCATCGTCTCAAGCTCAAAGTGAAGAAAAGATAGAGCAGGCCGTGGAAAACCTCAATATTACCTGTGGCGTCGGCCACTTCACATTGCTCGGTGCTCTCCGAGAGAGACACGGAGAGAGAGAGGGGAATGCGCATCAGGGACCAGAGATTCTCCTGCGGTGGAGAGAGCGAAGAAGACGGAGGTCGTTTTGAATCGATACCAGCGTTGGAAACGAGGGAGCTTTTAGAAGCTCACACCGTTGCTCGCAGTCACAGATAGTCAAGCTTTGCTTCCCAAGCAATGGCTTTTTTTCGCAATTTTCTCTTAATTTTTCATTATTTATGTTCCGTGCGTTATGAACCTGTCGCTCGTGCGTTGCGTCTCCGCGACGTTCGGTTCCGTTGGCGCGACCATTTTGTCAGCACTTGTAGGGAAGCTTAGGATGGTAACGTTGGACCTGTAAAACAGCTGTTTAGGGATGAATCTTTCGGACTGATACTGACTTAATAATTTTTATTATTATTATTTTACATGGTGTGAACCCGAGAAGTTGTGAGAAATGACGATGACGATTTGCCGTGAGACTCGGACGGCAACAAGATAGCAAAATAATTCTGCTTCCGCTTGTCACTGCCATCGTTTCGGATTCCATCACCTAAGGTCACTCTCTTGCCAGTAAGAGATGCCCATAGAAAATGGAGCATGCCTTCGATTCCTTTGACTCCTTACTTGACGTTTCGGAGCGAAAGAAAAGAAAAAAAAAAGAAGGAAATTGCTCATTCGCTGCTGCTTCAAGAGTTTTTCGTGTTTGAAAGCCGGTACGATACGATTAAAGTACATACGCTCGCGAGGGGGCGATTCGGGCTCTGTATAATAATCGTTTAAATTGCACCCTGGAGTTATGGTTCATGGTCGGCACATGGCACGAGACGATGAATCAAATGGGTGGGAGCCGAATACCACGAGTGAATATTCGTTAATCACTGCCCCAGCTGTTTCAATCTTTTCCTCCGCCTGAGTGAGTTCGCGCCTTGCTATCCGTTTGTTTATTTTCCTTGGTTGAGTAGTCAAGGAAACATCATCGTGAAATCAGCACAGTTACCAGCTTGCGAGGAGAAGGGTTTTGTATGACTTGGTTGGATTGATTCTGACCTCTCTTCAGTTCACATGTAACCATAGTCTCTTTGGATCACGTCCTAATTATTGCAATTATGGATTAATGACTCGACATGACTGTTCGTTCTGCTGCAATTTTTAAATTTAATAATAATAATAATAATAATAATACTTTTTTTATAAATGTATTATTATTATTATTATTATTATTATTATTTTTTATATAAATGTATTATTATTATTATTATTAAGGGTCAATGGCTCAACTAATGTCTCTTCAGTTCATGTCCTTTTAGTTTTCTACAACTGTATCCCTCATCTATAAATAGACGTGTCTACTTAGTTCAAAATAAATTGAGAATTCCTCGAAGCAATCCTAGAGAATCTTTTGAGTTTTCTATTTTGAAATATTCCTCAAGGGCCCATTTGGTTCGGCTTTTGAAGAATGCATTTGTCATAATGCAAATACTTTTGGGTGAAGGGGGTTTTCCAAAATGCAAATATCGTTTGGTAAAATTTGCATTAAAATATAACTTTGGCCAAAATACTGTTTGGTAAAAATTGCATTTGTAAATGACTTTTATTAAATTAAAAAAAAAATTCTATTTTCCTTTTTGAAGTCTGGCCACCGGACCGCCGGATCCGATGGCCGGATGGCCAGATCTGGCCGCCTGGGTCGCGCGACCCCGGTGGCCGTCGCTTGAGGTTGCGTGACCTCAGGTGGTCGTCCCTTGGGGTCACGGCTGCGAGGTCGCGGACCTCAAGCGGCTGCCTGGGTCGTGCGATTCAGGCAACAGCCGCCTGGGTTGCGTGACCTAGTCATCGCTTGAGTCGGGTGATGGTTGTCGAGGTCGGGCGACCCTTGGCCGGCGGTTGCTAGTGCACACGACCCCTTGGCCGGCAATCGTCAGCCTCCAATTGGCTTCTCTCCGGTGGAGATGAACAATGATGAACAGTGGAAGTTGCATTTCGAAAATGCAACTTTTCAATGGACCTCTCCCCCTCCATTCCCCCAAAGGCCTTTCAACCCTCTTGGAGATGTAATTGCATCTCTCCAAAGTCCTCAAAAAAATGAACCAAACACCACAACATTTGACCAAACCCCTTTAGAGCCTAAATGAGCATTCCAAATGCTGAACCAAACAGGGCCTAAGTGTGTTGGTTTTGAAAAATGTTAAATAGAGTCATGTTAGTATAATGCTAATACAAAGGGGTTTGAGATGCTATATCTTGGAAGGCATAATTCACGAAGCTGCTTGGCACGGCTGGCTGAAACTAATCGCCTTAAGGTAATTCGATTAGCCATACCTCACCTCTTATTCGATTCCTTTAAGAGTTTATAGCAAATTTATTTTTTGGTTTGCAATCTTCAATTGTAAGATTTTGTGTTATTATATTTGCTATCGCTTTCTTTTAGTTTTTATCTGTATTGTTTTTTCTAGTTACAACCTAGGTTGCACCGACACGTTCTAGAAGCTTCCGTGTCATGTCAGACACCCCGACACGTGTCTGACCTGCTCAGACATGTTTTGACACGCGGTCAACGCGTATCAGATTTTCCAACACATTGTTAACTCTTCTAGACACGAGGTAAACTCTTCTAAACACGTTCAGACACGCATGTCTGAAATTGCGAGAGGCGTCAGTTTCCAGGGTAGGTTTGCAACTGCGAAGGTCGTTGAAGAAGGCGTTGAAGTGGAGGCGAGGGTCGTGAGCGATGGCAAGGTTGTGACTAGAAGGGAGGGCCAGAGGAAGAGCAACCCAGAGAGCCGCGACTGCGATGCCGCCATGGAGGGCTAGAGGCTGTGGCTGCGGCCAACTGAATTCAATTGACTAACAATCACATTGAATTCATTGATATGATTTGCAACTAACGCACCTTTGCTCATCTTCAAATTAAACAGACGTCGCATCAAATATACTTTGTTGATCGCAGAAGGCTTCTCGTACATATTTGATAGGGCTTGCATCAAATCAACAATGATCTTTCTCCTTCAAGATGTTAAACGCGACATTACAAGCCAACGTCAACCAAATAACACCCATAGTTTGTCTATCCAGAAAATCCCAATCAGCTTACTTCATCGACTCCGGTTTCTCCTCGATAAGGGTAAGTGTAGTTTCATCTGGTAAAGATAATCTTCAATCTGCATCTTCCAGAAACTAAAATTCTTCCCATCAAATCTGTCGATTATCACTTTTACTTCCTCTGTCACCATCGATTCGCTTCAACTTAGCCAAATCTAGCTATGATACAATTGTTGCAAAATGCGAGCGATCAAACAATAATATAGACATAAGAAGAAAATAAATTGGACACTAGATTTACGTGATTCAATTGTAAAGACCTACGTCTACGGGGAGAGTAGCAATGAATTTCACTATAGATCAAGTGATACAAGGAAATTACACACTCGAGTCACTCAAATACTCTCTCGGTGTTTCCCAAGCCCATTACACCCAATAACACACCCAATTACACCCATTACATCTACGGGGAGAGTAGCAACGAATTTCACTATAGATCAAGTGATACAAGGAGATTACACACTCGAGTCACTCAAATACTCTCTCGGTGTTTCCCAAGCCCATTACACCCAATAACACACGCAATGTTTAGCCCCGAAATTCCTCAAGAAATAATCTCTCAATCCCACGAAGGAATTACAAGCAAATTTACCACAAGATTTAATTGGCTTGAACACTAAATCTTCTTGGATGCAATTAACGGACAAAAACGACAAAGAAAAATCCCTCCCAAGCACCCGACGACAAGACGGTGATTCAAGACCAATTCTTCATGATCAACCTCCTACCACCCACGGCCACAAGTCTATATATATATATATATATATATATATATATATATATATAAGTGAGACCCTTATTCTTTTGCTGACTTCTCATAGCATTGTGTTTCCTATCTTAAATGATTTTGTCCAAAACATATATCTGTATATTTTAAACAAAATCCAAATCCAAGTAAAAGTTGGACTTTTCTATTTTAGCGGCCAAATTCTCCAACGCAAATTCGAATTTTGGAAAGTTGATCTTCGGATCTTCTTTGCTCAATTTCGAACGTCCGCAACATATCAAATTTGGAATATTCGAATTTTGTATTGGCTCAAACTTGAGACATATTTTAACAAAATGAGAGACTGGAAGCTGTAGACATCAGCATCAAGGCCTTGTCCAGGGAGTGCAAAAACAAGCCCGGACCAGTCCGAACCAACCTCGGTGGAACTTTGAATTGTCCATGAAAACGACCGGCACAGACCGGACAATGAAGAGGTGGGGCAGCGAGTGGAGGCGTTCCCCTTGGACGGTCTGAGGGTAGAAAATAATGGGTTCAGACCGGAGGAAAATGGCAAAACCATGTCCCCACCATGGACTTGTCCGCCTCTCTCACCTCGTCTCTCATAAGATAATATCATGTTTACATGGGCGAGAAATGCCATCAGATTGGGTTCTTTGCATAATCTTCCAGTTTAACCCATGGGGTCGCAATTTAAACAGCTTTCAGGCTAAAATACATCGATCCATACGCATGTTCGATCAATGCATAGATTCGTGATTGGACTGATCTGATTGTATTTTCTCGATGGAGTACTCGATCAAGCATGAGGCCGAGAGAATCAGCAGAACTTGAGCTTGCAGCCGCAATTTGCTCATGTGGTTTTGGGACTATCGTATGAGGCAAAAGTGATTAGGAAAAGTTAATGGGGGCTCGCTGGAACCGGTTGCTCCCTTTATGAGCCTCACTTCTACTTCGACTGTCTTATACTCGTTCGATTCGAGTGATGCTGTAAAAGGACACGATGTGAAGCGACTGCTAACCTCCACGAAATGTTTATTCTCCATGCGCACGACAGAAAGTAGAAACTATGGACTTCAAGCAGGAACTCTTTAGCTTGAACCAGCAAAGCTGATGCCAATCGAAGACATCTGTTAGAAATCGCACGCAAACTGAGATCAATGTGGAAACAAGTTTTTGGCCTGGCAGAGACCTGCACTTTCGGCAGAGCGTGCCCGAGAGAAAAGAAGCGATTGAGGCGACTGTTGCTCAGATTGTCTATCATCTCAACTCCACTGGTTTTCAGGAGTCTTCCAAGTCTGCCAACGTTTTTTCTTCTTTTTTGCGAAGGGAAACAGTGAAAAGGAGTCCCACATAGGAATGCGAGAAGCATCACGGACCAACTCCACTGGAGGTTTTTTTAGGAGTCTTCCAAGTCTGCCTTCGTTCTTTCTTCTTTCTTGCGAAGAGAAACAATGAAAAAGAGTCATACATAGGAATGCGAGAAGCATCATGGACCAGAACAGGGGACAAAAGCAGAGGCTTGGACAGTAGAGCAAAGCATACCTTTCTCAGCCTTTTGGCTAAGGTCAAGTGTAGTATCTGTTCTTATCAGTTTAGGCTGCGCATGGAAACAATTCTGTTTATTTTTTGTTCCTGGGAACAGAAACAAAAAAAAGTGTTTTGTTCCGGGAACGAGTTTCGAACAAAAGTTAACGCGTTTGGTAAGTGTAAAAAAAACTGTTTTGGAATAAAAAAAAACAATGTAAAAACATGTTTGATAAGCGATCAATTTTGTTCCTAGAATAAAAAAAGAATGCTAAACACGTTTGGTAACGACAAAAAAATTTCTGTTTTTTTTATTTATTATTTTTTAAATAAATTTAAAATTGATATTGAATTGTCATTCTTATGAAATGCTCATTAATTTTATTTTGTCCACGCCTTTGATTTTCAACCAAAATTAACTGAAATGATTACATTGATAAATCATAAAAAAAATTTATAGTTAAATTGACTAAATTAATAAAGTTTAGGATTGCTTTGACATATGCATTATGAATTTAGGATTTTGTTTTTTTTAGTAATTATCTCGCATAGACACAGTGCACTTTGCAAACACATGATGGACATTCTTCACTTTTCAGTCAACTAAAATACATTTTTTAAGCTAGTCCAACCTTCAATCTTAAGCAAGATAACACCATTCCAAATACCAAATGTAGACCACCAAAACACAAACTTTCTCAAATCATATGATTATAATTTATAATAGGGTCATCGAGACGTACACACCCATATCAAAAGTATAAATATATCACACCCTATATCACTATCATAAGCTGCGGGCTACAATGCGTTCGTGCAGCCGCTTCAGCTACATTTCTATACCTCACTCGCCTTACAATAATCAGAAAACCATCAGTCTCGGACCCTAATGTTGTCTCCCTTAAATAAAAATCTTGATAAAATGAGCCCCGGTCAACGCCGGAGTCAAACCCGAAGTTCTTGCCGGTGAAGGTCGGCCAAACGCCGCCCGACGGGGACAATGTTCCAGGAGGTGGAGGTGCGGCGGTTGCTGCCGGTGACCCAGAACGATAGGGACTAGCCGACGAGGACGGCGTTGGACTACCAGTTCTGGCCCCAGTTGCGGCTCATGCTCATCCATCCCGTGCGCGAGCCCTTGACGCTCACCCTCACAATGTCCCCCGCGCCCGCCACGTTGGAGATCAGCACTAGGTTGAAGTGCGGAAGCCGTTGATCGTGAACCGATGCCGCCCGCTTCCGGCGGGGCACCCCAAAACGGGGCAAGAAAGTTAGAATTTTCAGATGGGCTCAAGCTCGAGTCGGGAAAATGAGCAGGCGAAAGCGACCGCATCGGAGAGCATCAAAACGATGACGCAGGAGGAACGACAGTTAGACTCATTCAACATGAGATTGAGAATGGAGTAGCTCGAGCTGCTGCAGCAGCTGCACGAGCAGCTCGAGCGAGCCGCACGAGTGAGCAGCGCACGAGTGAGCTGCGCGGCAAATTTCTTGCCGCTCGAGCAGCTCGAGCCGCCGCCGCGAGCCGGCGAGCAAGCTCCAACGGTTGCGGCAGCTCGAGCTACGGCTCGCTCGAGCTGCGCCGAGCTCGCGGCGGCTCTCGCTCCAGCTCAAGCAAGCTCGCAGCGGCTCGAGCGAGCTCGCAGCAAATCAAGCTGCAGCTCGAGCTTGAGCTCGAGCGAGCTCGCGGCGGCTCGAGGCGAGGCTCGAGCTCGAGGTCGAGCGAGCTCGCAGCAGCTCGAGGCGAGCTCGAGCTCCGGAGCTCGAGCTCGAGCGAGCTCGCACCAGCCGGAGCTCGCAACAAACGAGCCGCAGCTCGAGCTCGAGCGAGCTCGCAGCGGATCGAGAGCGCGTTGGAGCTCGCGCGGCTCGAGGCGGCGGGCTGGAGCTCGAGCTCGAGCGAGCTTGCACCAGCTCGAGCGGCGTTGCTCGAGCGAGCGAAGGGCGAGCTCGACGAGATCGAGGCGAGCAACGCTCGCTCAAGCTCGAGCGAGCATTGCTCGCCCTTCGGCGCGGCAGATCTAGGCGAGCAACGCTCGCTCGAGGGACGGCTCGCCGCGCCGAAGGGGGAGTAGTGCCGACCGGAGAAGGAGCGCCGAAGGGGGAGCGACGCTGACCGGAGGAGGAGGGTCGAACGGGAAGCGACACTGACCGGAGGAGGAGGGCCAAACGGGGAGCAACGCCGACCGGAAACGCACACCGGAGTCGCCGGAGTGAGGAGTCGCCGGAGAGTCACCCGAGTGGGAGCCGCCGGAGAGATGGGAGAGACGCCGGAAAAGGAAGAACGAAGCTTCAACCAACGAGAGGAGCGTCGAGCACGCACGAAGGAGAAGAGTTCATCGCCTTTGTTCCGATTTTGTTCTTTTGTTTCTTTGGTTTTTGTTCTTTTGTTCCGTCGAAGAAGTGTTTCTTTTCAAAAGAAACAACTTTTTTTTGTTTCTTTTTTCTGTTCCTATTTCGTTCCAGAAACAAAAAAACAAAAAAGGAACAGAAACGCAACCAAACGCGTTTCTGTTCCTTTTTTGTTCCCGGGCACACTTTCCGTACAAAAGTGTGCCGGAAACGTTTCTTAGAAACGTTTCCATGCACGCCCTTAATATCTGAAACGTGGGCGATCAATTCACATGATATTGAATTAATTTTTCCCGGGGAGAGGCGCTGCAGTAGCTTGCTACTGAGCCTTGCCACTGGCTCTCTTGTGCGTCACTCAGGCGTTGCACCATTGCCCTCGTCTGCGCACCCCACCCAAGCCCAGTCAAAAATGAATTTGCTACGTATGCAATGTGTAGACCAAAAATAAAAACAAATCGATGATATGCAAAGGTGGGAGGAAAAAACAAATTGACGGTCTATCGTCTTTGGCTTAAGCAAATGCGGAGTTGAGAATTGGGGAAGCTGTTTATGATTTCTGTGAAAAAATAATAGGAGGAAATATCCTCTAATCTGATCCAAGGTGCACCAGGTCTTCTCGTCCAGGACAATCTGATCGTGCTTTCGTGTCGTTGTTTTTTGGGTTAATCCACCGTCACACTACCCACCACTGAATTGTTGTTAAGTCATGAACCCAACTTACGTGAAGCATAAAAAAGGCTGAACAACTACGTTTGCAGGAAAAGCAATTTTTGCATGGCACTTTAAGCTCAATCGGACGTGAAAAGCAAACCCGAAAAAATAGATTGCGCTATACTTTTAACTTTCACTTCCATATTGATTCTTAAATTACACAATGACACAACGAAGCAATTGATAACCTGCACAGAACTGTTTTTTCATGCACATGACAGAAAGTAGAAACTATGTACTTCAAGCAGGCCATTCTCTAGCTTGAACAATCGAAGCAGATGACAAATTCAGACATTGGCCAAAGTCACAGACAAACTGCGGTCACTGTGGAAACAAGTTCTTAGGCTGGAAGAGACCTGCACTTTCAGCGGAGCGTCCCCACCACCTTCTTATATGTGTACCACCTCGCTACCAAGAGAAAAGCTCCCAAGTTGATCACGCTGAGGACTGCCAAGAGCCAAAAGAAGTAATGGAGGTGACCGTAGTTCAGATTGTCCGGTATCCATCCCAGTTTCCCGTGTCTTGTACTAATTCTTGTGACAATAGTTACAAGGAGTGAGCTCAAGTAGTTTCCGAGTGCATTTGTGGTAAGCGAGAGAGCGGAGCACATGCTCCTCATGGCATCGGGCGCTTGCTCATAGAAAAACTCCAATTGGCCAATGAACGTGAACACTTCTGCACAACCGATGAGGAAGTACTGGGGGACCTGCCAGAATATCGACATCGGTACATACTTGTGATCGTAGTAGTCATGCCTCCTTACCAGCTTAAGTCTAACGACCTCCAGTATTGCTGCCGATATCATGGCGAAGATGGATATGAAGAGGCCAATCCCCATTCTCTGCAGTTGGGTCAAACCACTTTTGTGACCCGTGAATCTCCTTGCCACTGGAACAATGATGCAGTCGTATACAGGGACCCAGAATATGACGCTGAGGGTGTCAAAAATAGAGAGAGAGGCTGCTGGAATTTTGAAGGTAGAATTTCCAACATGAGGGTCCATAGTAGAGCCTTGTAAAACAAACAAGGTACCCATCTGGTTGTACACAGTGGCAAAGACGATTCCGGTGGCCCATACAGGAAGCAGCCGTATGATTGCCTTAAGCTCCTCCACTTGGGTGATGGTGCACAGCCTCCATGGATTCACGGGTTCTTTAATGTGATCGGATTGTGTTTCCACAGCAGCTTTGTCAAAGAAACTGCAGATTTAGAAAATGCAAAGAAACTTAGGACAAGCGAGTGTGCTGAAGGATTTCTTGAAATGTAAGGCATCCTAACATAATAAAACTGTAGAGGTTCAACTCACAAAGTAGAGCAATTTCAGAAATAAAATTTCAATATTATGAATTTGATGAATATAGCAACTCTCTTGAGGATTGCTGATCCGCGCTTTTTCTTTTTCTTTTTTTTTCTGTGTGATCAGAGTTAGTAATATTTGTATCCTAACTGTCTCAAATAAACAGCAGTATAACCTTGGAACAAACAATCATGCAATTGATCCAATATGTGCTGCAAGACTAACAAATATGTTCCGTCTGCTCACTTTCAACTGACTCTGGTGAGTGACTAATTTAACCTGAATAAATGGAGGAATCCTGATCTAAGCATGGTTGAACAGAGTAATCACACAAATGCAAATTGAAGCACTAACCTCAAATCTTGGGTATGATCAAGTTTGCGGCTTCCTTTGATAGCAGACTTGGCATCTGCAGTCTCATGCAGTAGAGACTTGTCAGCTGGTACTTCCACTCGATATTTTCTGAAGGATGCCACCACCACTTGACAGAGGCGTGTGAGGGGGCTCCCTCCGGGGTTTTGGTTACGATAAAGGCGCGTGCCAGAAAAGAAAGTAGCTACTGCAATTGCCATAGCAGCTGCTGGAATGCCGAAACCCAATGCCCAACCCACATTTTCTTGTATATAGACCAAAACAGAGCCTGCAATGAGTGCGCCTATATTGATTGAGAGATAGAACCAGTTGAAGAAAGAAACCTTGCGTTTCTTCTCAGCCTCGTCAGCATCATCAAATTGATCGGCTCCATAGGATGAGACACAAGGCTTGATCCCTCCAGTCCCTAGGGCTATGAGATAGAGTGCTATAAAGCACACTGCACTTTGGATATTCGTAGCGTGGCAATTATCTTTCCCTGTACAGCTCGGCTTTAGTCCCGAAACTGATGCTGAGAGCGTCAGCAGTGTCATCCCCTGTGTATAATGATATAATAAGTCAAGCTTGCTGAATCTTGATTGATTGTAAAAGTATGCTATCAGTTCTAGTCGGTATGCTAAATTTGTGAATGTTCTACAGAGAAATGCGGAACCCTTCATTTGTGCAGCACAAACTGCACAGGTTGATTATCAAGTACTCAGATGAGGAATAATATGTAAACGTGACTTACGAAAACATAGATAATTGAGAAGCATGCTATAGTCCAATATCTCCCTAGATAGGCATCAGCGAGAAAAGCTCCAATCAAAGGAGTGATGTAGCACGTTCCTCCCCAGTTCGTTACATTGTTAGTAGCGGTTGTACTGTGTTGATGTAAGTGGAACTTGAAGTAAAGCACCAGATTGGAGCTCATGCCATAGTATGCCAGCCTTTCACAGCATTCGTTGCCTATTAAGAAGACATGGATACCATAAGCATCTTCTTTCCGTGAATAAGGTTCAGTTAAACTCTTTAAGAAAGTGGTCATGTGGAGTTACCTAGAATAAAGGGGCAGGCCTTCCATGTTCCAGTTTTCCTTTTGTCAGCAGGGTCGCCTTTGTAGTCCACCGTTCCATCTTTCGTGTAAACATCTTCTTCCCCCATGGGTTTTGGCGATTCCTGTCTCTGCTTCATTTTGTCTCAGTTTGGCTTCTCAACCAATGGTTGCGGAAGCTTTATGTCTTCAGGCTGCAATAGAGAAGCACAATTCACATAAAACCTTTCTGCCTTCATTTCTCTACAAAGGTGAAAGCACTGAAGTTCTGCTGTGAAAGAGTGACAAGTCTTTTTAAGGGATTCGTGAAGTTGAAATTTTCTCTTTTCCGGTTTATCACATCAGCTCATAAATTTTCTTAATCCCGATTCTAACCTTTGAAATGGACCCGTAGACAGCACCATCTCTCATGAAACAAACAGCAAATTTCTACATTCCCATCCATTCCAGCTTAACAAGTGTTAAATAACTAAGTCAAACATAGTAACGAGTTGAGCCTGCATAAATAACTGAGTGATACGGCAAGAATCTCCAATACCAATATCACACCTTTAGCACCTAACTGCCAATGCTCGCGGCTAGCATTTATGGCCGCATGAAGGGACGATGAAGATCGTACCCTCTAATTTGAGTTTCTAAGCATTGCCAGTCAGCACAAGCATTGTAGATCTTTTACTATTCTCTCAAAGCTGCAGCGCCAAGGAAGGAACTTCTGTATGATCGCGAAAGTCATCTAATCAAGAATGCGCCTACAAAATTCATCCCGCTGGATTCAACCCAGTTACGGTGACCAGCTCAGGATGTGGCCGGAAAGGACAGGCGAGCGTTCACTGAACTTGAAAGCTCAAGAACGTCAACCCATGAGTTTTGACTGACCATGACTGACGTAAAATAGCGCGCAGCTTATTGCTTACGGAAGCCTGCAACTCTCGACTAAACAGCTCACCAGAAAGAGAACAGCATAACAGGAAAAACCCGAAACGCTTGGTGAGGTCATCGTCTCAAGCTCAAAGTGAAAAAAAGATAGAGCAGGCCACGGAGAACCTCAATATTACCTGCGGCGTCAGCCTCTTCTTCACATTGCTCGGTGCCCTGCGAGAGAGAGAGAGAGAGAGAGAGAGAGAGAGAGAGAGAGGGAGCGGAGATTCTCCTGCGACAGAGAGAGCGAAGAAGACGGAGGTCGTTTTGAATCGCCACCAGCGTTGGGAACGAGGGAGCTTTTATAAGCTCACACCGTTGCTCACAGTCTCAGACAGTCGAGCTTTGCTTCGCTTTCTCGCAGTTATCTCTTAATTATTCATTATTTCGGTTCCGTTGACGCGACCATTTTGTCAGCACTTGTAGGGAAGCTTAGGATGATAACGCTGGACCTGTAAAACAGCTGTTTAGGGATGAATCTTTCGGACTGATACTGACTTAATAATTTTTTTATTATTATTTACATGGTGTGAACCCGAGAAGTTGTGAGAAATGACGATGATGATTTGCCGTGAGACTCGGACGGCAACAAGATCGCAAAACAATTCTGCTTCCGCTTGTCACTGCCATCGTTTCGGATTCCATCACCTAAGGTCACTCTCTTGCCAGTAAAAGATGCCCATAGAAAATGGAGCATGCCTTCGATTCCTTTGACTCCTTACTTGACGTTTCGGAGCGAAAGAAAAGGAAAAAAAAGAAAGGGAAATTGCTCGTTCGCTGCTGCTTCAAGAGCTTTTCGTGTTTGAAAGCCGGCACGATACGATTAAAGTACATACGCTCGCGAGGGGGCGATTCGGGCTCTGTGTAATTAACGTTTAAATTGCACCCTGGAGTTATGGTTCATGGTCGGGACATGGTACGAGACGATGAATCAAATGGGCCGGAGCCAAATACCACGAGTGAATATTCGTTAATCACTGCCCCAGCTGTTTCAATCTTTTCCTCCGCCTGAGTGAGTTCGCGCTTTGCTATCCGTTTGTTTTTTTTCCTCGGTTTCCTCGGTTGAGTAGTCAAGGAAACATCATCGTGAAATCAGTACAGTTACCATCTTGCGAGGGGAAGGGTTTTGTATGACTTGGTTGGATTGATTCTGACCTCTCTTCTGTTCACATGTAACCATTGTCTCTTTGGATCACGTTCTAATTATTGCAATTATGGATTAATGACTCAACATGACTGTTCGTTTTGTTGCAGTTTTTAAATTTAATAATAACAATGACAATAATAATAATAATAATAATAATAATAATAATAATAATAACAATAATAATAACAATATTATTATTATTATTATTATTATTATTATTATTATTATTATTATTATTATTATTATTAAGGGTCAATGGCTCAACTAATGTCTCTTCAGTTCATGTCCTTCCAATTTTCTACAACTGTATCCCTCATCTATAAATAGACGTGTCTACTTTTTTTTTTTTTTTTTATGACCCAGGAAAACTCCGAAAGCCGACAGTCAGCGAGAAGAACCTGGGCTGGGATTCAAACTTGGCACCTTTCGTGGGAGGCACAAAGTTCAAGCCAACTACGCCACTGCAATGGGTGGTAATAGACATGTCTACTTAGTTCAAAATAAATTGAGAATTCCTAGAAGCAAAATCCTAAAGCGTCTTTTGAGTTTTCTCTTTTGAAATATTCCTTTAAGTGTGCCGATTTTGAAAAATGTTAAATAGAGTCATGTTAGTATAGTGCTAATACAAAGGGGTTCGATGCTATATCTCGGAAGGCATAGTTCATGAAGTTGTTTGGCACCACTGGCTGAAACTAATCACCTTAAGGTAATTCGATTAACCATACCTCACCTCTTATTCAATTCCTTTAAGAGTTTATAGCAAATTTATTTTTTGGTTTGCAATCTTCAATTGTAAGATTTTGTGTTATTATATTTGCTATCGCTTTCTCGTGGTTTTTATCTAGATTGTTTTTTCCAGTTACAACAAATAGTGTTACACATTTTTTCCCTCAATTCATGATTGATATTTCCAATACTTATTTGTTGATCTTTGGCTCCTTTTGTCGATTCGGTAGTATCGACAAAGGAGAGAGCGGAAGCTGCAGACATCAGCATCAAGGCCTTGACCATGGAGTGCAAAAACAAGCCCGGACCAGACCGAACCAACCTCGGTGGAACTTTGAATTGTCCATGAAAACGACAGGCACAGACCGGACAATGAAGAGGTGGGGCAGCGAGTGGAGGCGTTCCTCTTGGACGGTCTGAGGGTAGAAAATAATGCGTTCAGACCGGAGGAAAATGGCAAAACCATGTCCCCACCATGGACTTGTCCGCCTCTCTCACCTCGTCTCTATCAAGATAATATCATGTTTACATGGGCGAGAAATGCCATCAGATTGGGTTCTCTGCATAATCTTCCAGTTTAACCCCTGGGGTCGCAATTTAAACAGCTTTCAGGCTAAAATACATCGATCCATACGCATGTTCAATCAATGCATAGATTCGAGATTGGACTGATCTGATTGTATTTTCTCAATGGAGTACCCGATCAAGCATGAGGCTGAGAGAATCAGCAGAATTTGAGCTTGCAGCCGCAATTTGCTCGTGTGGTTTTGGGACTATCGTACTAGGCGAAAGTGATTAAGAAAAGTTAATGGGGGCTTGCTGGAACCGGTTGCTCCCTTTTTGAGCCTCACTTTTACTTCGACCATCTCATACTCGTTCGATTCGAGTAATGTTGTACAATGACACGATGTGAAGCGACTGCTAACCTCCACGAAATGTTTATTCTCCATGCGCACGACAGAAAGTAGAAACTATGGACTTCAAGCAGGCACTCTTTAGCTTGAACCAGCAAAGCTGATGCCAATCGAAGACATCTGTTAGAAATCGCACAAAAACTGAGATCAATGTGGAAACAAGTTTTTGGCCTGGCAGAGACCTGCACTTTCGGCAGATCGTCCCCGAGAGAAAAGAAGTGATTGAGGCAACTGGCACAGGTTCCTCACGGCATCGGGCGCTTTGCTCATAGAAGAACTCCAATTGCCCAATGAACGCGCACACTTCTGCACAACCAATTAGGAAGTACCGGGGGACCTGCCGGAATACGGAGATCAGTACGTACTCGTGTTCAGAGTATCCGTGCCTCTTTACCATCTTAAGTCTAAGGACCTCTGGCGGTTGGGTCAGACCGTTTCTTTGACCCGTGAATCTCCTTGCCTCCCCAACGACGGTGCCGTCGTGTATAGGGACTCAGAATATGAGGCTGAAGGCGTCAAAGATGGAGAGGGGGGGGGGGCGGTTTTCTTTCTTACTGTGGAATCACCTCTCTTTGATGCCTTTATCATAAGTGAATGGCAGGATAAAAACCTTCTCTCGGCCGATTCCGCTCATACCCAACACTTCATAGATTGCTACTCGTTGTGCTCCAACAGAAGTTAATTTAATGGACCCAAAATAGCCCTTCTTATGAAACGTCCCACATTGGATGAAAGAGAAGAACATGGGAAGCGAGGGCAGTCACAAAATAGGAGGTCATGCCATCAGATGAGTCACGCAGCCACGTGATGAGCACAAAGCGAACTATTCTTTCGCCTTTTACTAAAGAATACCGTGTGCTCGCCGCAAGATAGTGGCATACGCCTATTTTTGGAGGGGCTCCTTAGCTGAGGAGCTCCTAAAATAGAGTTGAAATTGATTTGGTAGCAATATAGGTTCTGTCAAGCGACTCCTGGGAGCCCTCTCCTAAAGCTGAACAGGCTGAGGACAGATCCTGATTTCTTCTTCTTGGAAAGGGTGGGTATGTTTTGCTGTCCGTCGTGGAGCAGGAAGGACCTGTGCTGCCGGACTATTTCCATTCACTTTGAATTCCGAATTGAGGCCATTAGCATCAGATATTGAACTGGGCTATTCAAATGATTCCACCCCGACATACCAGCATGCTCACTAATCATTCCAAGCTTTCAAATTATGAATTCAACTCCTTAAGTCAACTGCCCTGCTGTTGAATTAGTCCCAAGTCTTAATATTGTTCAGGCGACCATGTCACGTTAGAACCCCAACACTGCATCGCCGATCGTCAAATGATACCCTCTTGACTAACAGGTTTATATGTGACTATCTTGGAGCTTGTAAGAGCTTAAAACCCCAAAGAGCATATTTACGGAGTCTTTTCTTTCTGAAAAAGGTAGCCAACACCTGTAGCAATATCAGGTTCAGAGGAAAAGAAATATGTGACTATCTTCATATGTCCTTTCGCCTTTCACCAGAGAACCATGACTGTGCATTTGTAATCCTTGTAATATTCAGGCTCAACAAATGGGTTGTTAGTTTCAAATCATAATTATCATTGGACCATTTGAGGCTTCAAAATGCAGAACAAATGAACCCATTGTTTCATGCAACTGCTGTCCCAATAGAAAAGAATGAACAAACTCCAGTTCATTTTAATGGGCTTACTTATTCATATATAGTCATACTCTCGCATGGGTAACAACGAAAGAGCGAGAGTGATAGGACAGTGAATTCTTGCTTCGCATCAAGCCTTGCGTTTCTAGTTTTCGAGTTTTCACTTGCTGTCTGCCTCATCATAAGTAGATGGATTGGTGTTCAATCTCGACCAACTAACAAACAACAGATCAATCGCTTTCTCTTTCTCTAAGCCAAGCCAAGTGACCGCAGAAACTTTCTTAGTTTCTTTATAAGGATGAGATTCAAACTTTTGACCAAAGTTGGTATATGCCGCCATATCCGTTTTAATCCTCACATCTCAACTCCACTGAAGGTTTTCATGAGTCTTCTAAGTCTGCTATTGTTCTTATTTTTTCATGGGAAGAGAAACAGTGAAATGGAGTCCCACATCAGGCATGAGAAAGGAAACAGGGACCAGAGCTGGGAACAAAATAGGAGGCGAGGCGACTCAACAAAGCATACCTTTCTCGGCCTTTTGGCTAAGATCAAGTGTAGTATCTGTTCTTATCAGTTTAATATCTGATACGTGGGCCATCGGTCCACATGATATTAAATTAATTTTTCGTGGGGGAGAGGCCGTTGCAGTAGCTTGCTACTGGGCCTCTCGTGCGTCGCTCGGGCGTTGCACAACTGCCCTTGCCTGGCGCACCCCACCCGAGCCCAGTCGAAATGAATTTTCTTTCTCAAATGTCTACCTCCACCTTTATCACTTTGTTTACTTCGGTTGTTGCTGTAGGAACCCAAGCAAACATCGTTGCTGAAACGAGGAATCCAAAAGACTGGTGATTTGTCTGGTTTTCTCAGGTTTTTTTTGTGCCGAGTGGTTCTGTCCCACAAATTCATGGCTCCTTTTCAAACCCACCCACCACAAATATAAACCAAGCTGACCCGACCGATTTTTCCCAAAGATCCTCACCACAAATATAATCTAACCTGACCCAACCGAATTTTCCCGAAGATCCTCATCAACATCTTCACAGAATTGAGCCTTGAAGTTCCTGGACTTTTCTCACATCTTCTGCATTGAAAGAATTGGATGCATAGCAGCTAGAAACAATAGTTTGGTGAGGAAAGATGTCCTCAATCATTTTCAGTGTCAGAGCCATATTTTGAGTGTTCACTCGCATCACTTGTACCATCATCCTACAGATAAGTCGATTACAGGCTTTCATTTCTGGGGTTGGCTGGAGCTGGCATTTTATTCAGTTGTCAAGTTCTGCGCCTTGGGCGTTGCATAAACGTTCCAATTTCCAAAAAGTGTCCAGCAAAGTCCGATGTATTCAGCAGAGAGTCAAGTGTGAATCAAAATATCATCAAGGGGAACAGCAGATTTCAGCCACATGTTTAATCTGTCACGTTTAATCTGTCAATGTGCAACAAGAAAAATTGCAACAGAAGGCAGGGAAGGATCTCTACTCATTGATATTTTTATGATCTCATGGAAATTGAAATTGCTTAAGGGAGATTCTAAGATGATTAGAGTATAACCAGGCCAGTTAGCAAGGTAAAATCAGTTGCATGTCTGTAAATATTCAAATGCCTGTGAGGCCAATAATGCCGTGTCAGTGGTACAGCACACATTCTTCTTTCCTTGCGGTAGTTCATGATACAGAAAATGTTGTTTCACCTTCTAAATGATGCAAATCTTGTTTGAATATGTGCTGGCTGAGTTACATCTTTACACCATGGATATGGACACTTCACAAAAACTTGAGAATGGACTGGAGCTGTCAAGTTTGCTTTCTGTTTCAGATAATTCCACGTCCTGCAGCATCTTTGGACAACTTTTGTCTGAAATTTATTGAAGGAGGAGGTTCTGGATAAGAGCAACAAGTCTTCCTCCTCTTTCTTTCCCAACAATTCAGTTGATTTTCCTAGTTCTTTAAGTTTCTCACAAATCTCAACCGTTCAACTGGAAACTGAGTTTCTTTCTGCCGATCTAATGGCTGCACAAACTTGCCTGGCTGCCCACTGTTAGATTCGACAGTTTCATACTACACTCATATATTCTCTGAAAGTGGAGGACTTATCTTGGGTCTGTAAGACAGGTGTGTTTTCTGCATTATACAAAACTCATTTGAGACAGCAAATGGAGACTACCGTTTTGTTTCCTATGCTCCCTGTCAATATGATCCGGTCAATTCACCACCACGGTTTCTGATCTTAGCTCCCATTTGAGAAACCAAAGGACTCCATAGGTGTTGATTCAAGTTAAAAACGGATGAAATGCTCCCCTCCAATATTCTAGGATGATTCCATTAACGGTAGCAGGACGAGCAGTTCTAAGTCCCACATGGGAAAAGAGGAAATAATATGGCAAGAGGACCAGTCACAAAAACACCAGGTTGGCGCAGGGGAAGAGTTACGCAGCCATGTGGTGAGCACAGAGCGAACTATTCTTTCGCCTTTTACTAAAGAATACCGTGTGCTCCTCACAATCAGTGGCATACGCCAATTTTTGGAGGAGCTTCTTCAACTGAGGGAGCTCCTTAAAAAGAGTTCAGAAGCATGTGTATGGCATAACAGGGTAGGTTAGAACAATACTTAGGAAGTGGTGAAAGCGATTTCAACACTTATATTGTGCAAATTTTGATTTATGTGGCTTTGACATGCATATTTAAGTAACCTTTTTGCCTTCAAGCTACGACCAGGCAAAGTGCCGCCGAAGATTGGCCAACGGATGACTCTGGAGTTGCAAGAGCATAAACCACAGAAGAGACTTTGCTTGGAGTTGTACCTTCGTCTAAAAGTGGCAAAGACACCTGATGCAGATAATCAGAATCCTAGGAAATAGATGCGCCACCATGGAGGACCGATGGAAGTCCTAAGTTGAAAGGAGAGGAGACACGTTTGACAAGGATCCACTTGAATAAATCCCAATCGAGTCATTTGCTAGAATCCTGCGGCCATGTGGTGAGCACAGAGCAGCCTATTTTTTTTTTTCACCTTTTATGAGAGAGTACCGCTTCCGTGTGTGCACTGTAAGCGAGCGGCGTACTTCTATATTTGGAGGGGCTCTCTTGACCCCAGGGAGCTCTCCTGGGAACGAAAACGAAACAGTCGGATGCCCGAGCAAAATTTCAGGCAGCTTCCTTCATCACAAAGATGCTTCACATTTAGTACTCAACGTGATGCAACTCCAGAATCTTGTTAAAAATCAGTTTCTCTAGACTTGGTTAAATGTAACGTCCATTGCCGTCCTCCATCCAATTTTTCAAGTTCTTAAAGTGGAGATAACACACGAATGTTCACCTCAACTAGTAATGCTTTCTGCCCTCCATATCTCTTTCTCTCTTTCAAGCGCGCGCTAGGGCCTGGTTAGCTTCATATCGACCTTATCCTGGCACCCAGATCAGGCTTTGAGCATCCTTACTTCTTCATGCTTTAATGCCATACCGGCCCACCCCAGACCATGGACTGCCTCACCCAAATCTTTTTGCCCATTTTGAGTCCTCGTCACTTGTCCAATATGGAGAATACCAGGCACAAGGCAGTAAAGAAGGCAAGGCGGTCGTGATGGTTCTGTTCTTTGATTAGTAGAGAACAGAAACCGGACCGTTCCTATGCCAATTAAAAAATATCAGTGCCATCCCGTGTACAGCTTTCTATCCTTTTTCAATGTTTGTTTGGTTTTTTCTGGGGAAGAGAAACAGTGAAATGGACTCCCTCATCGAGCACGAGAAAGACATTGCGGACCCGAGCAGGGAACAAAAGAAGAGGCTAGACAACGTTACAAAGCATACCTTTCTCGGCCTTTTGGCTAAGATCAAGTGTAGTATCTGTTCTTATCAGTTTAATATCTGATACGTGGGCCATCGGTCCACATGATATTAAATTAATTTTTCGAGGGGGAGAGGCCGTTGCAGTAGCTTGCTACTGGGCCTCTCGCGCGTCGCTCAGGCGTTGCACTATTGCCCTTGCCTGGCGCACCCCACCCAAGCCAAGTCTAAATGATTTTCCTTCTCTAGCATATGCCTATTGTTATTATATTGTTATCATTTTGGTGGTAACATGTGCGGAGACGATTCTTCTATCTGTGTAAGTTGAAAAACAAATCCCCAGAAATGGGTACCTTGCTCTTATTTTTGGCTTGATCAGTTAATGTGAAATGTAGAATTTGGGCAAATGTTGTTTTCATTAATTAGACATATGCTGAGAACCAGGGAAAACATTTTCCGTAGATATGCCTTCCCACAATAGGCGAACTTCTTGTTCAAGTCCTTCAGAAATAGCCTTTTAGCAGTAAATTACTCAAAATTTTAGTTCAGAGTACAGAGATATTCAGGGATGTCTGAATGGTAACATTTCTAATTGTCCAAGCTATAATTGTTAGAGGATCTTACCATGCTAGAGAAGAAAAGGTGTTTAGAGAGACATTGATAAATTTTCACAAACACTCACTTTACTTTAAGGGTCTCTAATCAAACACATTACGTCATCTTTGCTTTTTATAGGTATTAAGAGGTCACAAACAAATAAGGACCATGCTCATGGGTCCGAAAACAGATAGAGACTCCGGAAAACCCAATTAGGAATTATTCTATGTGATATGAACGGTGACTGTGAATAGTAATTTCCCTTACCTATTGCTACAATACTTTGCTATAGTGACCTAGCTACAAGTCTGTCTTCCGTCATAGGCATTATAGTCATAATCTGAATCATCAGAGTTATGCATTGCAAGAAGATGTTCCTCACATATCTTTATTCAAGTTCTGAAAGTCAGATGTTAGAAGGGCTTTGGGTGACTTGTCTTTGTGCAAGCAGGACAGTCCACGTGTTTATGCCGTTTGAGGAGAATGCTTCTTCATGAGTCTTGAAGGATCCTGGAGTGTCGGTAGGCATGTTTGGCTGAGGCCAATTTGCTGGTTGAGCATATTAAGATGTGTCTAGTCCAAGGAATAAGGACAAGGGTCATTGATTATAGGGATCTTGAGAGACAGGCCCCCCATTGGGCATAGGAGTCTTCAAATGACTGTACAGGATAGTTCGTGTCTGCCATCACTTGCTCTTGTGAGGGAGGTGTCCTTGCTTGTTCAAATTCCTTGAGTGTTTCTTTGGCTTCTGGTGCAAGACTATAATATGATCCCATGCAACGAGTACAATGTAATTACATACGTCTTTAGGGAAAACTCTATGGAGTTCTCTGTATTGGTGTTCATCCAAACTAACACAGCCGAGTAAGTACTTGTAAATACAGACTTCCGTAAGGTGTGGTTAAGGTTTATAGAATGTGGTTCCTATGCTTTGTAGTACATTGACAATGATGTAATTATTTCACACAAAAGCCTATGGTCATCGAAGAAATACAATAGTGTGGATTTCTGAGTCTGGTCAAACAGTTCTCAGCTCTTGTTGTAAGAGGTGCTTTCCATGAGTGGGAGGATAGAACTAGTTGAGGACAATCAAGAGGTTTTTGTCACTCTTATTTTCAATGTTTCGGCCGAGCATGAATATCCTAGTTAGGTTGGCAATGAACTTTCTAGTCGGAACCTCAATCGCCATTAAATATTTATTAGTTAAGTACCATAACAACCATAAGAGTTTATTAGAGAAATCATCTTCCTTCCAAATTAAAGGATGTATGAATGGATAATTGGAATTTAATCCAAAATGATAAAGGATTGAGTCTCCATGGAGTCTGAATAGATTCGTGTGGCATTGCCACATAAGGTTCTCTAGATTTTCCGTGAAGCTCATTTTGGATTTATGCAATGATCTTTTGGGGGTATTCAAAACTTGGCCAGGCTCGTATCCTCTCAATCTTATACTTTTTGTTGTGATGAAAAATATGGAAAACATGCCTTATGATGTACATATTGATCTCTGTGGGTGCCTTTGGTATAGATAGAAAGTCAGCAAGCACATTCTTTTTTCCAGCAATTTGTTTGATTTCAAAAAAATATTTTGAAAACCATTTAGCCCATCGAAACAATTGAGAATTCAGAGTCTGCTTCTGTTTGAACTTGATCATTTGGGGAAAAAATGCCATGTCTAGTTCCACCAAGAAGTGATGACTAATAAGATGGAAATCGAACTTTTTATTCTATTTTTTATTGCCAAAATTTTCTTGAAAGTGGAATGATAATGTATTTTAGCCTAAGAAAACTTTTTCACTTTTGTAAACACAAAAGTGTCGCTTACCATCGATTTCTTCAAAAAGAATGGCCGCTACGTATTTGTCATCGGTCTAGAGGATTTACTTTCTCATAGATGGAATTTGTGATGGGGGAAGAGTCTGCATGATCTCCTTAAGTTTAACACCTGCTTTAGTTTGGGATTTTCCCCAAAGTGCGGAATTTTTCTTCAGTATTGATTGCAATAGAATCGGCAATTTTGCAATGTTGGGAACAAAGTCTCTGAGATAATTAATTATTTTAAGAAATTGCTTAACTTACCTTGTCATGAAATTTTCTTCAGGAAACTTTAGCAATTTCTAAGCAATGTGTGGCCTTGGATAATACGTACCTTTGTTAAGGTGCATACCAAGAAATTCGATTTCTGTCTAGGCAATATTCATCTTTCTTTTAGAGAGCATAATCCCATAGTTCTTTACAATGCTTGCAAATTACCCAAGAAGTTGGCAGTGGGATTCTTCATTGGGCTATAGAGCAAGATATTATCAATGTAGACTGTTGCACTTGACAAGAGTGGTTGGAAAATTCAACACATGGCTTTTTGGAAAAAGGATGAGGCTACCTTGAGGCCAAAGAGAAGAACTTTACATTGAAAATGCTAGTTTGAAATACAGAACCCTATCTTAGGTATGTCTTTAGGATGAGTGCCCAATTACCAAAATCCGACTTTAAGATCAAATTTGGAATAGATGCGGGCTTTGAATAATCTAGCAAAAAGGGAATTTCTCAAAAGTAATGGGAATTTGTCATACTGGAGAAAAAGGTTGAGGGGCTGATAGTTTATTACTAGCCACATGTTCCCTTTGTTTTGCTCAACTTGCTTGTTAACATAAAAAGCTTCGCAGGTCCATTGAGAATTTGAAATTTCATTAAGGCCATATTGTAGCAACTCTGAGCATTCCTTCTGAGAAGAAACAAAATGTTATGGATTCATTCCCATGTGACTCGTCTTTGTCGGATTTATATCTTCATTTTCTTGAAAGAGATGCGAACAAAGAATTTTAGAAAATTCAGAATGGGATTCTAAATAAGAATCTAACAACTTTTGCATGATCGGATCTAAAAAACTCATTTGGATAGAAAAAAAAAAAGTCTCTAAATATTGACAAATTTAGAGAATTAGTCTTTATACTTAAGGCATTTTCCAAGAATGATATGAAATTGAGAAATTTGAGTCATGATGTCCTAGCCAATGATCAGACTTTTGTTAGGGAAACTGGATTCGAAAATTTTAATGGTTATGGATCATTGAGAGAAAAATTGAATAGTAATCGAGGTGGTACATACATTTGTAGAAAAAGTATCTCCTGTGACAGAGTTGAAATATCGATCACAGGAAGTCTAATATTCTTTAGGGAGAATTTTTGTGTCAAAAATTGACAAAGTTGCACCAATATCTATAAAAGCAATGACTGTGTTAGATTTAGCAAACTTGGAGGTGAAGATTTTGACAGGAAAGTGAGGACAATGGATTTGGCTTGAAAATATACCAGGGTCTTGTTATAAGGAAGTGATGAATATATGAAAAAGATCTTCAAAATCTAAGTCAAAATCAATTTCACTATGAGTCTGATAACAAGAAATGACATAAAGAGTTTATTTATATGGTTCTTCATCCATGGAAAACAATGATTCAATGTCATCAATTTCAAGTGAAACACCAATTTCAGTTTCTATGTATCAAATGGTTTTGACATTTTTTTTTTTTTTTTTCGCTTGGGGGTAGTTTTTGGCAAAATGACCCTTTTGGTTGCAGATGAAGTGTCGAGTTGATTTTTTGCAATTTGAGCAATCTTTTTTTAGTAGGAATCGTCATTTTTTCTTTCTCCGGAAATGCTTAGATTCATGCTTGGGTTTTCCTACCCAATATCTCTTGAAATGCTTCTTATTTCTAGAAGACTTTCTGTAAGAACTGTCACAATCTCTTTTAGAACACTTAATTTTCAACTTTTGACATGAATAGGCTCCATCAAGTTCTCTGTTGTCTATGAGATAGGTTTTTACCATTTGGCACCTTAAGCACAAATCATCAAGACACAAATGTGTCTCTTGTTGTATTTTTCCTAGAGGAATATCCACAATTCTTTTTGCTTGTTAAGGAAGGATCTCTCAACTTGTTGGGATAGCTCTTTGGGAATGAAAGTTAGAAAAACCTGTTTCAGGTTTGCATCAGTCCCAAAGCCATAGAAGAGCTTGAACATTTTCCGATAATATTTGTCGAGATGTCTTTTTTGGTGAGGGCATCATTTTCTTTCAAAACTCTCTTTTCTTGAGCTAATGGAAGTCATAAGGTTTTTCAATGAAAAAATGGTGAAGGAGAGTAATAGCTTGGCCAAAATCTGCTGAGAGCAAAAATTAAACTTGATCTTATTCTGTCACCAATTGCCACCAATATTTGAGACTCCCTATAAATCTTGTAACAAATCCAAAGAGGACATCATACCCATCACAATTTGTGAGAGCTTGAGCATTTAACCAAGTATGAAATTCTCTAAATCTTGTGAGCCATTTGGAATAAGGAATATCATCAACAGTTAAAAAAATTGTTTAAATGAGGGAGTTAGATTCTTGGATGGATTGTTTGGTTAGATAACCTCTGGTTTAGAAGGGTTAGAATTTATCTCTTGATTCTAGGGATCGGCCATGAATATTGATGAAGTGGTTGGTACAATAGGACAGGATTCAATGGCAAGAACTGAAAAAGAGGAGGATAATGAAAGAGATACCAAATCTGGTTTTGATTCCGAATCGATTGGAAAAATTGATTTTGGTGGAGGCCAACTCTAATCCTTCAAGGCAGAAGGATCAGACTGATCTTCGTGATTGCCTAGATCTCTCAAGAATGATTCCGACAGGTTAGATAACATCATTTGATCCGACTTCTCTCTTATAGAAATAAAAAATTCTTCAAGAATCTTCTCATTTCCCTTTTCCTTTCTTAACCAATCTAGTTCATTAAGACGGTTTCACATTTCCACCACATCAGTCTTGTCTCGTCTGATAGAGGTTTTTGTGAGAACAACAAAGATAGAAGTGTTCTACAGTGGTGGTGGTGGTTGCAAATACACAGTTCGTGGCACAATTAGGAACTGATTTTGAGGGCTTGAATTTTCTTTCTTCAAGAAGTTGTATTTGCTTCTGGAGCTTCTCTATTGTTGCCTTTGGGCTTTCGAAATGATGATATCCCAAATGTTATCTGAATTTCAAGGCATGAAGTCTTTTTTGGAAGTCCGAAAGCATCTTCTTAGTAGTTTCATCATATCTCTTAAGATCTCTTTGCACATCCACAAGTTTGGAATTAATTGTCTTAAAAGCATTATTGTGCACTAGAAGAGTCTTCGATTGTTAGTTCTGAACGGCTTCAGTAACGGGAGTTCTTTTTTACCCTCCATGTTCGTCCAAATCAGTTGAGGCAAGTACTTTTGAAACATGACGATATCTCCCTTGAGGATCGATGAATTCTTTAGGGGTAGGGAAATAAAGTCTTGAATTTTCTCGAGCAATAGGAGGAAAGTCTACCTCTTGGAACATAGCGATGGAAAAGCTAGCCTTTTGGCTAGGTAGAATTTCACCTGGGACCTCAAGCGGGTCTGAATGTTTTTTTACCCACTTTAAGATTGGCTTGTAGAATGGGGAAACGGCAGGTTTTTTGTGATGGGGTGAGGGAGGTGATATTGGTGGTAAGACTGGTGGAATGGAAGGTGACGATGTAAATTTTTGTGGTGGATGTGGAGCATAAGAAACCATGAATTGAAACTCATCACACTCACCAAGGATATCAATGGAAGGGTCTCCATTCAAATACCTCTGGTACATAATATCATTTACTTTCTTGGGTTTTTGCTTGGGCCTTGTATTCGGCTCTACTTCGTCGGGAGAATTTGTGCAGTATAAACACAAAACCAATGATTGAAATGGACATGATTTCATTACTCTAAAAGTATTTAACGAGCTTCTTGAGATCTAGCTCAAAGATTGATTCTGGAACGCACGGTTCGATCATGAACAAGGTTTGGAAGATGGAAGGATTCTCTTCCTTTTCTTTGCCAAATTTGATGGCAACAGTGCCATCCTTTTTCTTTACAAATTAAGAGTCCAAGGAATGGAGAGACTTGTTATTCTAATGCAGCTTTTTGTAGTTGGTAACCTAGGTCTTTGAAATGAGCTTGACCAACTTTTCTTTTGGAATCTATCTGGGAATATGGATACAGGATGCCCGGTCATTATGCATGGAGATGAACAGGGCGTCTTCATTTCCATTTTGGAAATTTAGATCAAGGGCATGGTTTTGTACTCAATAGACTCTCTGGTAGTGCAATGTTGCTGCAATAGAGTGAACAGTCTAGGGTGCCCCAGTGAATTGGATTCGGACTTTCAAGAAGGAAAGTAGCTACGGGTCTGAAAAGACAATGTTGAAATTTGGATAAAGGGTTACAAAGATTGTTCCAACATTCAAAATGGTTTGGACAGTGCCAATACAAGTATACTGGTATTCTAGGAACCGAGTATCCAATGGGGTCATTCTAGCCACAACTAACAGGCCTTTTCGACTATGAAAAGTGAGAGCAAGATGGATAGCTCCACAATGGACATGGGAGTATCCCTACTGGGTCCATTGTTTGGGAAATCCTGGGGGAATTTGAAAAGTAACAATATATTCTTTTTTGGTGGCTAGAATGGGATATTGATCAAACTTGGAGGACTATACATACTCTTTCACTTCTTCGGGAGTTTGATAAATAAGTTGCCGAATAGAGCGAATGGGAGAAAACGATGAGGCGGGTTTAGCAAAAGCAGAATATGGATTCAAAAGAGGGAGTTAAGTTTCAAAGATCTTAGTTCAAAGATCTTAGTGTTATCAATAAGAGAGACCTCATAGAAATAGTCAATTTTAAAAGCATTTGACACACGAAAATCTAAAAATGAAAAGGAAGATTGGGAAGAGGTTAAAGTAACCGGAGCTTCTAGGATCTCGGGATCAAACATGATATGGAGAAAATCTTCTCAACACTGGATTCTCCTATTGAGCACATGGAACAGATCATGTTACAAACAAAACAATGGCTTTGATACCAACCGAATAGACCTATGCAAACAGAGTCAGTTTTCTACAAGTATGCCTTCCTACAATACGTGAACTTCCTGTTCAAGCCCTTCAGAGATAACCTTTTAGCAACAAACTACTCAAAATTTTAGTTCAGAGCATAAAGATACTCAGGAATGCCGGGATAGTAACATTTCTAACTATCCAATATATACCTAGGGTTTAGGACTAAAATAATACAATGACGATCATGCCCTTTAGTATAAACCTAATTTACTAATACTCCCCCTCAAGTTGGTAAATGTAAACATGTCAACAACTTGTTCTTAAAATTACAAAATAAATCACGCGTGACCAATTTCATGAACAAATCCGCGAGTTGGGAGTGATTGGGAACATGAAGAGTACGCAGAGTGCCATCTTGAATTTTGTCATGAACCAAGTGACAGTCAATCTCGATGTGTTTGGTGCGTTCGTGGAAGACAGAATTAGTGGTGATGTCAATGGCCGCTTTATTATCACAGAAAAGATCAATAGTGGTAGTGTTGACGTGGAGATCCGAGAAAAGCATGTGAAGTCATGTGATTTCGCATGCGGTAAAGGCCATATCACAATATTCAACTTCTGTTGAGGAATGGGGAACAACGGTTTGTTTCTTGGAATGCCATGAGATGGGATGAGAACCAATAAACATGCAATAACCAGAAATAGATCAACGTGATTTAGAACAAGATGCCAAATCATAATCTATATAAACATGAAGTTGGAGAGTAGAATCGGATGGAAAAAACAAACCAATACCAGGATCATGCTTGAGATACCGCACAATGCGAAGGGTGGCATTTCGATGGTCTTCATTAGGAGAGTGCATAAATTGACTAAGATGTTGCAATACAAAGAGTAAATTTGGACGAGTTACAATAAGATATAATAATCTACCAATAAGTTGTCAATATGAACCTAGATCCTTAAGAGTTGGTGAGGAGTTCGAAAATATATATAGGGTTCCATTGGGGTATCAACAGGATGTCCTCCAAGAAGACAAATGTCAGACAAAATATCAAGAGTGTATTTCCTTTGCGAAAAGACCCAGACTTGGAACGAGAAATTTCAATGCCCAAGATGTATTTAAGAATACCCAAGTCCTTAATGCAAAATTATGTGTCAAGAAATCGCTTGAGAAGTTGAATCATAACTTCATCATCACCCATGATATCCAAATCATCAACATAAACAAGGACAATGGTTAAGAGAGAGCTAGGACCAATGTAAAAAGTGAATAGTCCACCTTGGACTATTGAAAACCAACATCAAACAGTGCAAAAGAGAATTTAGCAAACCATTGCGTCGATGCTTGTTTAAGGCCATAGAGTGATTTTGTAAGATGACAGACTAAATTCTCTCCCTTCGTGTGAAAACCCGATGGAAACCTCATTTAAACCTCTTCGTTGAGATCACCATGCAGAAAAGCATTATTCACATCTAATTGGTAGAGAGGCTAATGATGAATCAAAGTAAGAGCTAATAAAATATGGACGGTTACCATTTTAGCAACAAGCGCAAATGTGTCATGGTAATTAATCCCCTCCATTTGAGTGTAAGCCTTTAAAATGAGACTAGCCTTGTAGTGATGACTAGTGCCATCAAAATTATATTTGATTCGATAAACCCATTTACATCCAATGGCATGTTTGTCGGGAAGAAGAACAACTTTGCAAGTGTCATTCTGTTCAAGGGTTTGTATCTTAAAAGACATCACCTCCCGCCACTTGGGAGATTGACACACAATGTCAGAATTTTTACATTCTTGCTCAGAGGATATGGAGGCAAAAAAGCACGGTGAGTAGGTGAAAAACACGAGTATGATAAATAGTTTGATAAATAATAAAAAGTACTTGATCCGGTTACCTTAGAGTTCAAACAAGATTGGAGGCCACAATAGCACAGTGGTAATCCCAAAGATATCCAGGTGGACGGCATGGCCGAGATGGTTGGGGAATGACTTCGGGTTCAATGGGTGATAGTGCGACCATGTGTGCAGGAGCCTAAGGAGGTGAGGTTGGTGCAAGTACTTGGGTGGAGGGAGGAGGAGATGTTTCACCAAGGTCGGGTACGGGTAATGGAATTACCAAGGTCTATTCGGTTGTGGTATGTTCGATGGTTTGACGAAAAGGAAAATCATGTTCATAGAAAATGATGTCATGACTGGTAAAAATTATTTGGTCTTGGAGATCATAGAGATGGTAGCATTTATGGTTTATGGGATAACTGATTAGAACACATCGGCAAGATCTAAGGCCAAATTTATCGAAGTGAAGATGGCCGATAGAAGCGTAGCTTATTGAGCCAAAGACACGAAGATGAAAATAGGAAGGTGGTTTGCCAAAGAGAAGGTCATACGGGTTTTATCAGTAGGAGAGGACAAGATTGTCCATTTATGAGATAAGTAGCAATTAAGACACAATCCCCTCAAAAATGAAGAGGCATACTAGAATGAAAACGCAATACACAAGCAACATTGAGTAAGTGACGATGCTTACACTCAACAACTCCATTTTGTTGAGGAGTGTGAGAGTAACTACGCTAGTGGTGAGCACCATGGGCGCAAAAAGACTTTTGTAAAGAAGAGGAAAGGAATTCAGTCCCCTTATCAAATTGAAAATTTTGGACTTTGATTTGAAATTGAGTCTCAACAAAAGCAAAGAAGTGAATCAAAGAATCAATTGCATTAGACTTAAAAGTAAGTAAAAGAATTTAAGTATAGCGCGAATAGATAAAAAAATAACAACAAATCTTATGTGTAAAATGACAATAAGGTCCCTAAATGTTAACATGAATAAGCTCAAATAGACATAAAGTAGTAATAGTGCTAGATGCAAAAGGCAAACACATTTGCTTGGATAAATGACAAGCATCACATGGACTCAATTATTTTGCTGGACTAAAGCATAAAGTTTGTTGTAAAGTAGATAAAACTAACTCAAATGGATGTCCTAAGCAGGCGTGCCAAAGATGAGGTGAAGAGGTTCTAGTAGCGAGGACAATAGACTTGATAGAAATCTCCAAGTAATAAAAATCACCATGCTCCAAGTAGCATGGCCCCAACCAATGATCTTCTTCGTCAAGAGGTCTTGAAAAAGACATTGGTTAGGAAAAATGTGACTAAGTAGTTTAAGGTTTGAGTGAGCTTGGAGATTAATAATATGTTGTATTTAAAAGAGGGAGCGCAAAGGACATTATCAAGGGAGATAGTTGAGGTAAGAGGAGCCGAAATGTGTAATGTCACGGGGACACCAACACCATTCGAAATCCCAATGGTGGGACGTGGAGAGGAATAGTGTCTCCGATTTGTAAGGTGATGAGGTTCGTGATGTGGTTGGTGGCATCTGCGTCAATAACCCAAGTATCAAAATGAAATGAATTTGTAGATAAGCCAAGAGCATTACCTAAGAGGTTGGCTTTTGAGATGTTTACCTCTTGCAATAGGCGCAACGATTGCTTATATTGATCATTTGTGAGTGGAGAATGTGCCGCAACAGACGTATGGCTGGACTTTGTTGTCTGTGGGACAGGAGGAGGTAGATAATTGTTCATGGTGCTGCCTGTGTTTGGGAGGGAAGCCATGAAATCAATAACACACATCGCGTGTATGTCTTAGGATGCCACAGTGGGTGCATCTTTCCCAGCTGCAGGACGTGTTCGTCCATTTAGCTAGGTTGACCAATAGAGTGGGAGCACCAAAAGAGCTGGGTTGTCCATGGGATGAGAAATACATGTATGGCGCATGCTATGAGTGCTAAGCAAAGTGCTAGTCTAGTCAGACAACAAGCGATCTGATTAGATATGGCAGTGCAACTCATCCTGAAGAGCTAGTGCATATGCACGTGCAACACTAGGTAATAGATCCATTAGTAAAATCTGACTAGTAACATTGGTGTACCTTAGATTGAGACCCATGAGGAATTGAAACAAACACCAATTCACTTGTTGTTTGGTGATGATTGAATGAGCCGAACAAGAGCATTGCGGTAACGGATCCAAATTATTCAATTCATCATAGCAGCTTTGCAAGTTGTTGTAGTACTTGGTCATGGCATCATCACATTGAGTAAGGGTGCATATGTTTTGCTTGAGATGAAAAACCCTAGGACCATTCAACGATGAAGGACGTTTGTGGAGATCGGCCTAGATGTCCGCAACTGACTCTAAGTAGAGAACCGTTGGCACCAAATCTAGATAAATGGTATTAAAAATCCAAGATAGAATCAAATTGTTAACACGAGTTCATGATGCATAAGCAGGATTGCCTACGGCTGGTTTTTCAATTTCTCTAGTAACAAACACCATTTTGTTCTTGGCAAAAAGGGCAATCTCCGTGGCACGAGACCAATTATTGTAATTGTCACTCGTAAGGACCATGCCAACGAAATTAGATCCACGATTATTAGAAGGCTACGTAAAATAAGGGCTATTCGGCCACTCATGTGCAGGAACGTTGGCTGAAGAGACTTGAGACTCAATTGCCATGGTGACTTCCGACCGAAAGATTAGCTGCTTTGGCTTTTTTTTTTTTTTTTTTTTTTTTTTTTTTTTTGGTCTAAAAACAAAGTCTTTCATTTAAGTATGACCAAAAGTACAACCCATAGATAGGGCATCAATACACAGCAAATCCCTTAAAATTTGGGGAGGTGAGGAAGCCCAATTTGGAGGAAGGGTGCCATGGCCATGGGCCTTAGCGGCCCAATCCGCTATGGCATTCGCTTCTCTTCTGCAGTGCCGGATGTGCAGATGGGAAAAGTCGAGAATCAAAGTTGCAGCATCGGCGACCAGCGCTCTACAGTCCCACAGTGGAAGGCTTCGATCGTTGAAGATCTCCACAAGCGGTAAACAATCAGACTCTATAATGAGGTAAGCCTCATCCTATCCTCGATCTAGCAAATAAGTAAGAGCGGAAATTAGGTTTTGAATCTCACTTTGCACCAGGGAAGATGCTCGAACCGTACTTATGTATCCAGCTATTAAAGTAGCAGTATGATCCCGACAAACACACACATTGGAGCCCGTTTGATTTGCCATGGGAAAAGCCCCATCGATGTTGACCTTAATACTGCCTCGGTCCAGAGGAATCCACGCTCGATTAGGGTTTAGAAGATCATGTTCTGCTTCTGTGGGTTGCTGCATCGTGCTGCTGTTCAACTTTGCATTTGTGAGCGCTAGGTCCACCAGCTATTCGGGATTGGGATGTTGGCGTCGAAAAGTGAAGTGATTCCGCGCCTTCCATATTTGCCAAAGGATGGACGCTATGATCTCCATTGTAGGTAAGTCTGATTGATTTTCAATTATATCTTCAAGCCACACATCCATTTTGTGCCTTCTGAAGACTGAGATATCTATTTGCACACTGGAATGAGACCAGATGTTTTGCGTCCATGGGCAAAATAAGAAAATATGTTTAGTTGTTTCTGGTGTGTGTGATGAACATAACTGACATGCTGGGTCTTGAATGATGTTTCGCCAACATAGGTTGTCCTTAGTAGATAGAGCGTTCTGACATAACGACCATAAGAAAAGTTGAATCTTTGGGGCCGTCTTTATTTTCCAGATTTGGCGCTAGAGATGGGTAGAAGGCTGATATGAGGATGAGGCTTGGTTTCTGTTTTGTCTATAGTCTGAATTTCTGAGATTATGGTAGGCACTTTTAACTAAGTAGATACTTGTTTGTGTGCCTGTCCAAATGATTTGATATGTGGTAGAAATAGGGCTTAATGGAATGGTTATAATCTCCTCCACTGTTTGGTAGTCGAAACTATTTCTTAGAAGAGGAATATTCCAGACTTTAGCATCTGGAATTATAAATCCAGCAACCTGTTGTGGCTCTCCTCTAGGCATTGGACCACCAGTAATGCCCCCGGCGAGCCATTTATCATCCCGTATGTTAATCTTCTGCCCATCACCAATAGACCACTGCAGCTTGTTTAGGATAGCATCTCTACCTAGAATTAAACTCTTCCATCCCCAAGAAGAATGGTTGCCCTTTCCTGCATGCCAGAAACTACCATAATGAAAGTAAAGACCCTTAAAAACTCTACACCATAAAGATGAAGGATTTTGGAATAGCCTTCAGGCTTGCTTTCCTAATAAGGCTTTGTTAAAAGTTAGAAGATCCGAAAACCAAGCCTCCCTTCGAGCTTCCGTTCTTTGAGAAGATCCCATGCCCTCCAATGAATGCCTATTCTAGTACTATTGTTTTGCCACTAGAATTTTGCTATTCTGCGTTCAATAGATTGACATATAGAAATAGGAAGTTTGAATATGGACATAGCGTATTGCGGAAGTGCCTGCACTACAGCTTTTAATAGGATTTCCTTACCTCCTTTAGACATAATATTCTCTTTCCATCCTTCAAGCTTCGCATTTACCCGACCTAAAATCCAAGCAAACATGTCTTTTTTGGATAACCCCCAGTCAGATGGGATGCCCAAATATTTTCCTACCCTTTCAAGCACAGGAACTCTTAATTCTGCAGCCAAATTTTGTTTTAAAGTAGAGGGCCAATCTCGACCACAGAAGAGACCTGATTTGTTTCTATTCACCGCCTGACCCATTGCAACACAATACTGATTTAAAATATTCGCTAGTTGCTGACATTCTAGGGTTCGTCCATCCAAGAAAAATATTGCATCATCTGCAAAAAAATAAATGGAAAAGTGTAGGGCAATACCTATTGAGTTTAATTCCTCTGAGGGTTCTTGAGTCAACAGCTTGCTAGATAAGAGTAGATAAGACGTTAACTAATAGGATGAACAGATATGGAGAAAGAGGATCTCCCTGTCTTAACCCCCTTGTTGGACAAAAGTATGGCAACGGTTCACCATTTAATTTAACACTGTAAGTTGCCGTGGTAACACATTGCATCACCCACCCTACCCATAGATCTTGAAAGCCCAATTTTTTAAGATAGGCCTCTAGAAAATCCCACTCTACCCGATCATAGGCTTTCTGCATATCTATCTTTAAAATAGCCTAAAATTTCTTCTTTCTTTTCCTAACTTTAAGCTGATGGAGGACCTCATGCATGACCAGAATATTATCTTATATTTGTCTACCTGTGATAAAAGCACTATGTTCTATTGAAATCAATTCAGGTAGCCACATCTTCAGTCGGTTTGCCAGCACTTTTGAAATGATTTTATATATAAAATTGTAGAGACTAATGGGTCTATATTGTTCTAACCTTGCTAGATGCAGAACCTTTGGGATAAGAGTGATGTAAGTTCTATTAAAACCAGGGGGCATCACTCTTGATCTGAAAAAATCTTGTGCTGATTTAAAGATGTCATCTTCTATTATATCCTAGTGGTTCTGATAGAAAAGCCCATTGAAGCCATTGGGACTTGGGGCTTTAGTAACCCCTAATTGGAAAGCTGCTTGCTTAACTTCCTCCCTAGAAACCATTGTTGTTAAACCTATGTTCACGTCTGTTGTGACCACTTGAGAGCATTGTGTGAGAACCGGGCCAAAATCTCGGTAGCTAGTCGAGCAAAATAGATTTTGAAAGTATGTTTGCATCATATTCTTGAGTTGATTAGGGTCACGCATCCAGCCAAGTTGTTCATACTTTAACATGCTGATTCGATTGCGTTGTCTGCATTGAATTGCCGTTGCATGGAAGAACTTAGTGTTCTTGTCCCCCCACCTCAACCATTGGATCCTCGATCTCATAGCCCAATATTGTTCCCCCCGTTGCCATATGTTTTGAACTTCATCTTTTAGGCGTGCTACTAGTTCCTTATTGTAGTTATGGCTGATTTGATTGATATGAAGCTGTATTTGTTGTTGCAATGGGTAAATTTGTTGTTGTCCATTGTAGAATTGTCGGAAAACCCTCTCAAGCACAAAAAATTGATTGTTGGCAAGAGGGTCTTATCTAGATCCGACGAAAGCAACGTGGGGAAGAGGCTCCTGAATTTGAAGGATCCTCTCGAGCACGAAAATTGAAGGATCCAAATTTAGCTCTTGAATTTGACGGGGTAAGAGACCATGAGTAAGACTAAAAAGGGAAAAACACATCCGATGATGGACGGTGAACAGTGGCAGCAGTCGTGCCAAAAAGACGGTGGCTTTGGACGTAAGAGACTGGCTTTGAGAATCACCACTCTAATACCATGCAGAGTTTGGGCAAACGTCATTTTCATTGATAAAGTATTTTACAATATACACCTAGGGTTTAAGGCTAAAATAATACAATGATGATTATGCCCTTTAGTATATATCTAATTTACCAATATGGAGTTTAGAATTGGGGTGCCTTGGATCCTCAATGCAAGAACATCTAAACATTCCCATCCTCTGTTTCGTGTCATCGTTTGTTGGGTCTTCCCTGGACTTCTGCCTCAAAACATTTGATTCACCATGCCACAGCACTCCAACAGAACAATTGTTACTACGTGACTCAACTTACATTAAGCATAGAAAAGGCTGAGCCGACATGAGGAGGCACCAGGGACGACATGAAGAAGAGATGTCTTGCCATGATTATCTTTTGGGGATGCTGAGGATCCACACTGCGTCGACTACATGCGTATAGCTTTACAACCTTAGTTCAAACCCGTTCTGCTGATGACAAACACCAGAAACTGCAATTCGTCGTACGAGGAGAAAATGGTAGTGTGGGTGCATCTACTATCGACAGGTAACATTTGAATCTCTTTTAACTTTCGGTTTATAGACTACCCCTATGAATTACACGCGCTATGTTGTCAACAACCATTAGGTTGAGGATGAATGGAAATTACGTCACAAAGCTCTTAGGTTTAAGAAGTTAATATTCTCGTATAATTCCCAAAATGTTGCCATCAAAATAATGAGATTTGACATCTCCGACAAAATTTTAAGCATTAGACTAGATAATGCCAATGTAAACATCTCCCTTTTCCAAATTCAGGTCTGATAGCTAAATCTCGCATGCAATGGGATCTTCTTCCATGTACGGTGGTGTATGTCACTATATTAATTTTTGTGCAAGACAGTCTTCACTAGTTTTTCGGTTCTATGATAACCATTCATGGGTAGTTTCAATACATGAGATTTACCCCACTCAGGCATCAGGATTTAGGGCCTCGCACTTGATGTAGGCAAAGCAAGCTGAGAAATTCCATCTGGATGTAAGAACAAGGTGAAATTCAACGTACACGATGTTGAAAAGAGTATGCAAGGAGATGGGTGTGCTGCCCTATACTCCAACACTCGTTGTACAAGTGCCAATATCCCGCTGTCGACACCAGAGGATTGGAGAGTTGCTAAAATTTTAACGGACTTCTTATGAGTTTCCAACGATGCAAAGGATGCTTTGAACACCAGCAATTAACTGTCAAACAACCGAACCGTTCCATTTCTATGCATGACGTTAGTTCAATAGGCGAACAAGGAAGGTGATCCCTTCTTCAACAAACAGTATTGGCCATGAAGCCGAAATTTCTCAAATATTACGAGGATAATTTGTTGGTTTTTTTCTTTTTTTAGGTGTCCACTCTCTTAGATTCAAGGTCGAAATTGGAGGGGTTCAAAATTTTCTTATTCCATATTACGAGAATTATGGACTATATGAGGAGGTCCAAATAAAGTGGATAGGAATTGACTTCGGAATATCTATGCTACCCATGCTAGTTGATTTGTCACAACGAGTTCCACCACACGAGCAGAGATGCTGCCTTCGTCGAACAGCGCTAAAAACTTTGTGTGGTCTTGGTTCATTAAGAAGAACATCCACACAGACTTCTGCTTGTTCTGTCTTAATCTAGTGATATATTGGAGAAATACTTGACAACAAACTACCCTAAGTACACTGAAAGAGTTGGCGAAGGCAATATCAACATTTTTAAATGGTGGAATAAGAGAGTCGCTAGTTTTCTAGTTCTTTTCATCATGACTCGTGATTTATTGACCCAATTGAATATTATAGTAGCATCAATCCTATGAGCCAACAGATCTTGGAAAAACTATAGGTGGAGTATGTGTGCGAAAATTTTTTAGGCTGCCTTACAATATGGCTGGTTTTTGCAAGAACTAACTGAGAATGCTAGTATGAGCAAAATAAAGGAGTTAGGGAAGAGAATAAGAACACAGGGTTTATAGTAGTTCGGCTTAATCCAAGCCTACGTCCACTCTCCCACGCTAACAGCCTTCTTGGCTGGATTCCACTATGCAATCAACAAGAGATTACAACTTCGAGTGCAAACACTTAGTAGTAGATCACACTATCTCACTAAGCCACTCTTTTGGTATTTCTCTCACGATTACAAATGTTTAAGCTCTCCAAAGACAAGTGTGTGATCGAAGATCGCTCAGACTTTGGAATTATAAATTCTACGCTCCGTCTCTTTTTTGCTCATCGGTCCTTCATCTCCTTAAATACTCCTCCACTTCCAAACTAGCCGTTGGACAGCATCCCTGAGAATCGTCTTCCAATATACCCATTGGACAGCTCTGTATCTAGAAGATTTGGTAGCCGTTGAGTGACAAAGGTAGAATCCCAAATTGATTCCGATCGCCCATACAAATGAAATCTTGGTTTCCATAAGTAAAGCTTCTTCGTGTAGAAAGATCTTGTCTTCAACATCCAATTGTCAATCAATTAGATTGAATCAATCAAATCAATCTTGATGTGAAATCCAAACCAGATCACTAGCCATTATATGATTGGGCTTGAGGTACGATTCATCGAATCTGGATGTAAAGTCTGAGTCTGTAGACTTTACAATCTGAGTCTGTAGACTTTACAATCTGGTTCAAACTTCAAGATAACTGCTTTTTCGATTCATCATTTACGTTCGATCGGAATTAGTCGAGTGAGCAGACTTATGATGTAGAACGTACTTTGAGTCTTGAGTCTGGCAGTCTTCGACTTTGAGTCTTAAGTCCTGCGTCTTCGACTTTGACACGTAAGTCTGGAAATCTTCGAATATACTACGGACATATGTTACGTTCGCCTTCTCCGCCGTCTTCGCACTTTGACAATATCCTTTACATGTTCTATTATCTGCATGGTCTATTACTCAACCATCAAACATGTTAGTAGCCTTTGATTTATTTTGTCATATTCAAAACATCATAAGGGATTTCCCTAACACTAACTTTAGCCGAAATTGCTAAACACGAATAAGAGGACAATGCCGACACTGTATCATTTGAATCACAATGAGGAACATGATGTCAAAGGCATTGTGTAATTTGTGTGTAATTGTTTTTAGAGCACTTGTACTATTATAATGGTAAGAAATTTAAATTTTTATAGAACAAAATTCGAAAAAAACAACATTTCTCTTTTGATTTTTTTAATCATACGTGACCTATTTTATGATTTAAAGTAAAGGCCTGGATATTTGGATTTACAAAATCTTGCATATGCACATATCATGTTTTCTAGCTTATGCTTCTTTGAAGCTATTCGGCACTATGTGTACTAGGGTTAGAAATTTTTTTAGGATGAGCATACAAACCTTCCTTGAATTTGCCAAAAAAAAAAAAATCGCATTCATTGCTATAATTGGAGATTCTATCATATTTCAATTTTTTGAAAAAGAAAAAATAATAAAAATAACAAAAATAATAATAATTGTGCTTGGTTCGTGGCCAGGCCAGAGAGACCCCACCGTGGTATGCGCCAACAAGACCACCAAATCTAGGACAAGCGAACGAAGTCCCGTTTTTCAGTTAAATTCTTGGAGAACTCAAGCCGCAATCTAATCCCCTCCTCCATGAAACCTCCACGTGTCGTAACATTCACCAGTGCCCATAAATATCCCATCTCTCTCTCTCTCTCTCTCTCTCTCTCTCTCTCTCGTCCCCGCAAATCTGGAAGGCCAGTCTTAACAAATATCATCAGTTCAGTCGCCCTCTCCCTCCCTCTCTATGCGAAGCAGCTGAAAGCTTTCTTCAGCGCTATGAACGCCAGAGCCTTCCTCTGCTCCTACACTCCTCACCCCGACTCCCTCCTCAAGCAAAGAACTTCACTCGCTCCGCCGCCGCCGCCGCCGCCAAGGAAAAGCTTCGCGTCGGCGGCTCGGTTCCACTGCCAGGTCCGGTTGATCTCGCGGGGACGACGTTACACGTTTCGGGTCTCGGCCCGAAACCCCGGCCTGAAGTCGGAGCAGTACGAAATCTCCGACGTGCGAGAGCCGGCGAAGTTCAAGACCGGCCAAGTCGAGGACGGGGGTATTGTTGTTCCTTGGTGGGAAAAGTTCCCCAAGAGATGGGTCATCGTGGTCCTCTGTTTCTCGGCCTTCTTGCTCTGCAACATGGACAGGGTAAGGCCTCTGTCTCTCTTCTCTTCGCTCATCCATTACTCTGCTTCCCAGTACTGTGACTATGGCGGCAGACAAGAATTTGCTTCCTCAATTTAGAATTGTCCCGGCAGGCGGAAAATAATTAGGAGGAAAGCGAGTACTCCTGAAAAGATTATTCGTTTTAAGCTAAAGAAAAAGGAAAGAAGAAAATTGACCAAAATGATGGGCATCATCATTCCATGATGTTCCTACTTTTTGTCTTGCTTGCGTCATTTAATGTTGGTGAATTAGCAACTTGGGGAGTAACCTTGGCGCTGTCATCCTTCCCGAGAAGAAACCCATTTGATGAAGGCAGATGTAGAGCCTTTCTTAGATGATGCCATTGTAGCAAAGGGAAGGAAATGCTACATGTTTCTATCCTTGTTTGTATTTTATTTTATTTTTTGAATGAATTCTTCAGGGTAACTGGATGTGGACTCACCTCTGCAATGTTGTGGCACGGCCAGCTGTAATTTGAGACGCGAGCTGCTATAAATTGACTCGACCCTTTGAATCTTGTTTAGATGATGTGCCATTACCTGGGCCGTCAGATTGGTCTTCTATGGGAATTATATGACATGACTAAATTCGCTAAGTGATGTTGCATTACAGAACATGTTTGATCGGTTTCTTTAAAGGCGGGTCCTTGCTGTCTAGAGCATTAGTAGGCATTGTCAAAGTTTCACTTCTTGTAGTATCTCTGTTCTATTAGAATGGAATAATCATATGGGCGGTGAATTAGCATAAATTTGCCAAGAGTCCCTCGAAGTTTAGAAGCTATAAGGACGGTAGTTTTGATCTCTTTTGAAGACCTTCCTTGTATCTTAAGTTTCTCTTAATCTGATAGTTGGATATTGATGTTGAGTTGTAGTTTTAGTTATGTTACATTCTTCGCTACAGCTAAACACTTGCTAAACACTTGTAGTTTTAGTTATGTTACATTCTTCACTACAGCTAAACACTTGCTAAACACTTTGACCAGAATATATGCATCAATTTTATGACTGGAAGTTTGCAATTAGCAATGGGAATAATTTTGCTAGTCGTTTACTGGATGACATTCATATCTATCTCTTGATGCAATTACAATCCCAAACTTGGAATTTTCAGATTTGGTCACATTCTAAGTATGTACGTGTTTTTCCAAGAATACAGAGCTTTTTCAGTTAGCATCTTTATATAAATTTGCTTTGGCAGGTAAACATGAGTATTGCTATACTTCCCATGTCTGCAGAATATAACTGGAACCCAACCACCGTTGGTTTGATACAGTCTTCCTTTTTCTGGGGCTATCTCCTCACCCAGGTAAAGACACTTCTTTGGTACAGCTAAAGAGTATTGAGCTCTTGGTGGTTCCTTTTCTTCATTATATGCCTGCAACAATTTTGATTATCTGGATAAACCTGTTAGCAAGAATCCAAGTGTTCCTTTCTTGCTCTGACTCCAGTCATTGATGACAGATTGCTGGTGGCATTTGGGCAGACACGGTGGGTGGGAAACTTGTCTTGGGATTTGGGGTAATTTGGTGGTCGATCGCAACAGCTCTCACTCCAGTCGCTGCTAAACTTGGGCTTCCTTACCTACTTGTCGTCCGTGCCTTTATGGGAATTGGCGAGGTCGGCTCATTGTTCTACTTAATCTATTTCGTTCTCCTATGCTGACAAGAATAGATAAAAACTGCATCTAGCATTTGAAACCGAATTTGGTATTAGGTGCATTTCTGTGTATAGTTTGTGGGTTTATTTTGGAAAAAATTAGTAATAATGTTTTTAGGTGTAAAAACCACTTTGAATCATTATGTGTCTGCTCAACATAACTCAGTTTTCCACCATACTTCTGTTCAGGGTGTTGCTATGCCTGCAATGAATAATATCTTGTCAAAATGGGTTCCCATATCAGAGAGGAGTAGATCACTGGCACTGGTCTACAGTGGCATGTATCTAGGATCAGTCACTGGCTTGGCCTTTTCGCCGTTTTTGATACATCAGTTCGGCTGGCCATCAGTCTTCTATTCTTTTGGTTCTCTGGGAACAGTATGGTTCGCAACCTGGCTAAATAAGGTGACTTCTTTTGTCCTTCAGAGAAATGGATTCCTATGGCGTTTTTTCAAAGTCTTGCTGCTAGATGAGATCATATTTTTCAAGAGCTATATCACTGAAAATTTAATTTCGGGAGTTCTTGTTGCAGGCATACAGTTCACCTCTCGATGATCCTCAGCTGTGGCCTGAAGAGAAAAGGCTGATTTTAACCAACAGCGTTCCAAGAGAACCTGTGACTACGATACCATGGGGTTTGCTACTGTCACAACCACCTGTATGGGCCCTAATAGTGTGTCATTTCTGTCACAACTGGGGGACATTTATTCTTCTCACATGGATGCCGACATACTATAATCAAGTAAGCTTTTGACTCTTCCCTTGACTTACCTACTCACTCGATAACTTATAAGATTACTCATATGATAATTGGTCAACTGGTGGATTATCATGGACCATCTTTGTACGATAATTGACTTTCTTCCATTTCATCTATCCCTAAAATAATAACAGGTGCTAAAGTTCAATCTCACAGAATCAGGGCTTATTTGTGTATTACCTTGGCTTACTATGGCGTTTTCTGCTAATCTTGGAGGTTGGATTGCGGACACTCTTGTCAGCAATGGCTTATCTGTGACTACAGTTCGCAAGGTACCTTGTTCTAACACTTCGTGTCTTAGTACTAGGAGAGCAACAGCAGTTCTGGAAGATCATAATGAAAATAATAAGATTGAAAAAAACTGAACGTGTTTCTCTCTTTAATATATATATAATCGATTTTCAACTTACAATGACAATTTACTTTAACCAGCTATTTCTTATAGTAAGAGGTCCTTAAATCAGTTGCGTATTATTTAGCTTAAGCTATGTCGTTATTAGCTTCTCTTGACGTTCTTGTGCTTTGCATATTAAGTAGATGACATTCATTGATCCAGCGCCAGCTTGCATTGTGTCGTGCAGATCATGCAGTCAATTGGATTTCTTGGGCCTGCTTTTTTTCTTACCCAGTTGAGCCATGTTGACTCTCCTGCAATGGCTGTCTTATGCATGGCCTGCAGTCAGGTTTGCCTCCATCTCACTGAATCCAGAATGTTAACGTGTCAATGTGTAATTTTAGAAGCAAAAAAGAGAAAATTATTTGCACGCAAAGCCTCACTTCACCCATCAGAAGGTTTTCTTAAATCACTTCTAATCAATTAGGAAGAGAAGGGATCTAATCTCTTTCCCTACATGGATAGGGACATTAGATTAGGCCAGTATGCTGGCATCTTGACTTCATAAAAACACTGAATGGAACTGACATTCATTGAAAAACTTTAGATTGATCTACTCTGATACGTTGTAATTTGCCTGTCCAACTTGGATTCGATCTGCTTTCACGGGACAAGACGTTCCTCATAATAACTGGTTAGAAACTCTTTGAGCAGGGAACTGATGCATTCTCCCAATCTGGTTTGTACTCGAATCATCAGGACCTTGCTCCCCGCTACTCCGTAAGTAGTATTTCTTCATGATTCATCTCTGTTAATTTCAGTTAGAGGTTACCCCACTTTGCAGCATTTGGAGATAAATCCTGATCCCGGTGAAGTCCAACTAGAGAAAATGTCCGACTTCTATTGACCGTCTCAGGGGCTATGCAGCAAAGTCCAGTGTTACCAGTGTAACCATCTTGTTTTCGTAATGTCCCAGCTAACGTCTTTCTTTGGATTCTCTTGACAGGGAGTACTGCTCGGTTTATCCAATACTGCTGGCGTTTTGGCCGGTGTTTTTGGGACAGCTGCGACAGGCTACATCTTGCAACACGGTGTTTACCTTGTCCTGACTGATAATTTTAACTACTTAAAAAATAGTGCTGATAAAATTGTTTGGAAAATATTTCAGATTGCCTTATAGTCTTCTCCTTTCTCCGCTTGCAGGGAGTTGGGACGATGTTTTCAAGGTTTCAGTCGGGCTCTACTTAACTGGAACTGTCGTGTGGAACCTTTTCTCATCAGGCGAGAAGATTTTGGATTGATCCTCGTCGGATATTTGATCATCAACGCGCGACATGCCAATCATCCTGCATCTGATCTGTAAATAAAGACTTGGATAAGGTGCACGAGAAACCGACAAGACCAGAGGAGGCAGGACAGTTGCGTGGTGGTTGGTACATAGCTGAAATCTGAAGAACTGGTAAAAGCATTTGAGAGATCAAAATGACGGGGCCTGAGACCAGAACTTTACTAAAATTGCTGGCTTACGTGCCTTCTCTAGTCTAACGATTATTTGACTTTGTCATGGCATTATACGAGTGGAGGAGGAAGAATCCCATGAGATTATCTCAATACAAACTTTCATGAATTTAACGTTGTATATACGAACATCAATTTTGTATGTCAGTAAATGGATTTCATCGCGGATGGTATTGTCACATCTAATTCAATCTCTTCTTAAGTAACTTATATTCTCTAGATACTTTTATACAGTATCCTGAAAATTCCATTAGACGGCTTATGACCATGAACTTAATTTTGCATGCTTAGAATTGTGAAACAAAGCATCTTCTATTCTCGATTGGAGAACTTTGATGAATATCTTCTTTGTCTTCATTTTTTAGATGTTGGGTCAACCTTATGGAAACGCTATATTGGGAAGACCATCCACTATTTCTTGAAGCTCGATCTCTATCCTACATGAATCATGTGGCCAAGAGAAACCATGAACCAAAATAGAAAAGGCTACTTCACTCATGAGTAAATATTTTATAGGAGCCTCATTAGATCGTACATCCTTCTTAGCATCGCTAGTTTATGCTTTGACTCGAGCAATATGGGGCCTCTAGAATTCCGTGTGAATCAACAAGGATCACCTCGTAAGGTTTAAATACTCCAATACAGATTCAATTCTTTTTTGTTGAAACCAAGTTTAAACATGTGGAACACATGGCGTAGAAGGCAGAATTATCACAATGACAACTTTTTTTATGTTACAAGTATACTCTTGAATGAAATTGGAACCCCCCCACCCAAATGAAACGACGACGAATAACAATTACAGAACCAAGAACAAATTTTACCGTGGGTTTGTATGCATGAATCGCCACACGGACCTAGTAATAACCCTATAGCGCAAAATCAAGTTGAACGACCTTATTACGCCTTTACAAGTTCCAGCCACCACCGTGGCAAAAGTCGTGAGAGTTCCATCCACGCCTTCAAGGCTCTACGCCGAGGCGGCGAGTTTCTGGGCCAGGCCCACGAGGGCCCGTGGGCGCAAGTACACACGGAGCCCGTTCTTCATGAACATGGTGAGCGACATCTTCTGCTCCACCCGGTGGCCGGGGACCGGCGACAACGCATAGCGGAGGAGCACCGCCGACGCCACCGACTTCATCTGCAGGTAAGCGAGGTCCTTCCCGAGGCAAGTCCTGGGCCCCGCATTGAAGGATACGAACTTGTAACTATCCTTGGGCGGCTCGAACCGGTCGCCCTCCGGCGATAACCACCTCTCCGGCTTGAACTCCATGCAATCTTCACCCCATATGGTCTTCATCCTCCCGATCGAATATATCGAGTACGTCACTGTTGACCCAGCAGGCACAAACGTGCCGTCTGGTAAGACGTCGTCGGAGACCACGTACTTGAAATCTTCGGGCACGGAAGGATATAGTCTCAGAGTCTCGGCCAGTGCAGATTTCAAATATATCAACCTGCAAGGTGAAAAATTTAGAGGAATTGTTTCTACAAGATAAATTGGGTGAAGTAAACTAATCACCACTGAGAAATTATGCAAAGACTTTTTTTTTTTTTTTTTTGTGGATGTAATATCTCTAGACATGAGAAGTAGGCTTAACCTCAATTTGAGATGATAGATATACCGTGAAGATAGACTCATATTACATAAATGATGTCACCAATGGCATGCAATAGTCTTCTGTTTTGGGGTTAAAATATATTTATCCTATAATATCAAAACCAATTTACTAAAATAACAATGCAATGACATGATGGATTGTGAATTATTTCTTTGATGTGTAAACATGATGTATATCACAATCATTATGTTCCATTGAATAAATCAATCTCCGTACGCTTTCGTTATTCTTTGTTTGTGTCGTTGCCCTTATTAGGTCTCATTTTTTATTTTGTATTATAAAGTTTCTACCATGAATTCATCATCTACCTGTCTGCCTCATCGAAGGCCAGCGGGTCCTCCACCCACTTCGCCGGGTCGTCACCGCGTGTCTCCCGGAGCACCGTCGAGATCTCCCGGATGATCTTCTCCTCCACGTCGGGGTTGTTCATCACCAGCCAGAAGAACCAGCTGAGGGCGACCGAGGACGTGTCGCGCCCGGCGAGGACGAAGTTGAGCGCGATGCGCTGGAGGACGGATATGGGGAAGAGGTTCCCGTCCACGTCGCGCTTCTTCAAAAACCTCGACAGGAGATCATCGGACGGAGCCTCTTTCCTCGCGTCGATGGCGTCATTCATGTAATTCTCAACGACCTCGAGGCTCCTCTTTAGCCTCTTCTCCGAGCCGACCCCGAAGATCTTCTTCAACCTCCATAGGAAGCTTGGGTATAGCAACCTCTGGAGCGTCGCCTCAGTGGCGGTGTCGAAGGCCATGGCGAAGTGGTTCTCGGGCATTGCCGGGGACAGAGTCTCTGGGTCTTTGCCGAACGTGAGTCCGCATATGTTGTCGAACGTCAAACGAAGCAACAGATCTTGCAAGTCCACCGAGGTTTTACCCCGAGCAGCTTTGTCCAAAATCGTCCAAAGGCGTGACTTTATGGTCCGGCTAACCCACCGGGCCATGGCCTGCCTGAGCGTCCGGGTCGTGAACTCGAGAGCCGCCGTCTTCCGCTGGATCAGCCACGTGTCTCCATCGCTGTTGAAGATCCCCTGGCCTAGCAAGTCGTGGAAGGCAGCCTGCCACTCGGGGCCCTTGGGGTAGTTGTCAAACCGGGTCCGGAGCACGTGCTCGATGTTCTTGGGGTGGCACGTGACGGTGTAGAACCCCTCCCGGCGGGCCACGAAGGGGAGCGCAATCGTGCAGGTCTGGTATGTGGCGGAGCCGCCGGTGGCACGGAGGTTGCCGGCCATCCAGTCGTGGATACGCCAGCGGTTTGCAAAGAGGGCGGGAAGGCTCCCCACGAGCGGCCACACCTTCGGGCCGGTCAGTGTTCGGGCCAGGAAGGAGAACCAGAGGAGGTATGCCGAAACAGCGGCCACCACACTGAAGAGAATGTGCAGGGTTTCCATGAGGGGACGTGATTGATCGAGAGCGGTGTGGGGTTAACTCAAGAGGAGATCAAATTAGACAGGAATGCACTAAAGCATATGTGCATGAAGTCTCGTAATTAGAGAGTGAGAGAGAAAAGGCTTAAACTAATCGTTATATATAAGGTGATCTCTGTTATGATATGATAGGAAATGGAAAATTTAGGAAGGAGTTGTTGAGACTTTCTTGACGTATCTGAACCAGGACGCACTCGGATTCATGGCATTGCAGAGGCTTGAGAGTAAGCGTTGGAAGGATTAACAAGCAGTACTAGGAAAGAAAAACGTGTTAATTAAGTACAATCTGTAAATGTTTTATTAACGAGCGTTCTAGCGTACTAGTGAAATATCTTTGATTTACAATAATTCGATTTTTAAGACACTATTGTGCATTAACATCAAGAGGGCAATCTGTATATGGGCTCTGATGATACCCATTAACAAAATCCATCTGTAGATTAGAAAATTAGAACTTCTCTTAGTATATATGATTAGCAAACGTGCTTCCGACTGCATCAATTTTGTTTTTCCTACTCCTCGTTTCATGTGTTCACATTGACAATATCAATGTAATCTCTTTATTTTAAGGAGAAGAATTGTCACAAGAGATCTGCAGTATCACTTTAAGGTTTTCTTCCCTCAAAATTTACTCTTCAATACTTTACATCATGCATAGAGTAATTATTGAATCTGTCCAACCTCTCTACAATGTGAAAAAGACTATAGTGAATTACTTTTTGAATCTGTTCAGCCTCTCTAAGTATAATTCCCAGTTTAGGTTTGATGGTGTATGGTACGAATTTGTCCCGAAACTAGACTTGTTTACACATTCTTATGAACAATTTGACCCTCTTGCTTAAGAAGCAAAACTTTCTCGACTATATGTCCAACTCGAAACCAAATTAGAACCCCAAGTCACTTGTAAAAGCTGTAAATTTAACTTGCTAGGTCAATTCTCGTCTCTCACTACAGTGTCGGGTGTTTTTAAAACGCGATGTCCTTGTCCACCCAAATAGACATGCCCCTATCATTTAGTATGGTGTCGATCAAACTACTCAACGATAATCTCTTATGTCTTCATGGTGCGAGAGGAAACCTAGACACCGACTCCAATGAAGCCTCTTCTTCTTAGATGGCGCACACAGTTATCTCCGATTCGATTTGCTAACAAAAACTATAGCCAGCGAGACAAAATATTGAGATATTGTCACTAGAAAATAAGAATCCTCCATACGCGCTGCGTTTGTCGTGTGGAATACGAATTCTGGGGCTTGCCCCTTATGGCTGTCATGTGCTGCGTACCGACTCTAGTTTTTCCCTTTTTTCTTCTGCAATATCAAAATCATCGTTTGGTAGAAATCCGTTTACTATTGAACCAGCAATCGGCAGCTCTCAATGCTCTGCACCTTCTTCGAGTGAGAAGTAAGGTCGATTATGCGTGCATGGGACTTTCTTGATCATGGGGTTAATCCAAAAAAGCAAGAATTCTTTCGGCATTGTTACCAATTCTCAGCAACCCCTGCTCTAGCTTTCTTCCCAAGAACCCAAGCGACGAGCCTCTTTTCTTGTCACTCTTTCTGGCAAAAACTTAAGAGAGAGAGAGAGAGTTTTAGTAGTTAGAGACGGTGTAACCACAATGAGAAATTAGGGTTTTTTTTGTTCAAACATGGAGAAAAAGATGAAAAAGGATGTCAAGAAACCCAAATAATCAAGACCCACTTAGAAGGAGTTTGACCACTCTTGTGCAAGTAGTGAGAGAGAGAGAGAGAGAGAGAGAGGATATACCGAAGCGTTAGGAAGGTCACAAACGTCACCCTTCCCCCTTCCTTAGGCTAACCGCCATCTACAGCCCACTGTTTCCAATTTTTGGACTTCAATATTTAATGCTGATTTCCCATCTTCTTCTTAAATAACGACATATAGAAGGTCCCAAAACTATGCTCAAGTCCGATCTATCATCAACAATGAAAATAACTTCTAATTCTCGTAACTTGAAGGAGAAAACATCTCTCTAGTCTAGACTATAATTGACGCAAATGGAAGTGATTTTCAACTACCTAAAAAAAAAATCATGATAAAGTTCATATTATTAAGTATGGATTATACCCATATATCACTATGTCAATGAACGTAAGCACCAATCACACGTCAAAATAACTATAATATTTTTTTCTGTCAAAGAGATAACTATAATGTGATCAGTTCAATTTTCATGAATTTTAGATTCTAATTTGCATCAAAAATTTCAATCTCTATTCATTCTTGGCACCTTCAAAACTTTTTTTTTCATTTTTTTATGTACCACAATATTTCTAATTATTGCACAAGAAAGGACATCAAAGTGTGGAAATCGGTACTTCATGTGACATTTACTAAGACATTGATAAATTCCAAAGAAAATCACCAAAAAAGTCATAAACCTGTTACATTTGTGCCAACTCAGTCTTAAACTTTTTAATTGTATTAATTTAGTTTTAAAATTTTTAACGATTTACCAATTTAGTTTTTCCTATCAATTTTGGTGAGAAATTACTAATGTTACAATCTAGTCAATACCAGTTGTCCTCCATGCTACGTGACACGGCAAATGTTAACATTTTCTGAATTTATTATTATTATTTTCTTTTCTTTTCCTTTCATTTTTTTCCTAACCGTAGGCCGGTAATCCTCGGCTGGTCTACGAGAGGGTGTCGCAACCATCGTCGTCCACAAGTGAAGGCCTCCATGCCCTCACCAACCATAAGCAAGGACCTCCACGCCCTCGTTAGCCACAAGTAGAGTGTCAGGCCCTCACCCAAATCCAGGTGGGAGCCAACATCATCGCCCATGGCCAGCGAGAACCATGGTGCCCTTGTTGACTTAGGGTTAGGAAAAATAAAGAAAAAAAATCTTTAAAAATTAAAAATTTTGTTTATATTAATGTCGATCATGCCACGTAGGATAGTCAGCAATAACTAGACCACCACATTAACCTTTTCTAGGCAAAATTGGTAAATTGTTAAAAATTTAAGAATAAATTAATCAAATTAAAATGTTTAGGACTAAATTATCCCAAATACAACTGATTTATGACTTTTTTGGTAATTTTCTCATTAATTTAACATGCAATTTGGTTCTTGAGGACTAATTTGATAACTAGAATCTCGGCCTATGAAATTCGTGAGAGCATAAACTGATACTATTGAAAAGATATGCATACGGAAACTTTCAACATTAAGATTCTAGTAATGTATAGAAGAAGTTATCGAACTGCGCAATGCATATAAGAGGCTTGGCTTGTAGCAAGTGAATAGTTTGATGACCCGCCAGATATCTTTTATCCATGTGGATCGAATATCTATTTAATGTTTCTTGGGGATTGCGTTCTTTCCTTGGACCAACTGAATGACTAATGCAAAGCTTGACTATCATGTTTATGGGCCTCTAGAAAATTGCCTCCTCCTGCTTGCCTCGAAACTAGAACAGCCCATAGATTTAGGGTTTTGTCTCTTAAGGATTTTTTTTTTTTTTGGTCAAACTCTTAAGGATTAAATTGAGTCTTCGACATTTCATGGTGAAAGGGAAGTAGTTCAACCACATATAGAGCCAGAAGATTTGGGGAAAATTGTCTAAAAGTTATAAATATATTACACTTTTGTCAATTCAATTTAAACCTTTCAATTTTATTAATTGAGTCTAAAAGTTTTTCATAATTTATTAATTGAGTTTATCTTATCAATTTTGACCGAAAATTGCTAATGTGGACATTGGCCATTCTACGTGGCATGATCAACAATAACGTGGAGAATTTATAATATTATTTTAATACTATTTTTAAATTTGTTATTGAATTGTTAATTCTTTTCTTTCATCTTCTTTTTTTGTTTTAACCTTTTTTGGTTCAAATGGCCGATGATGATGACCCCCACTAGCCCCTTAGAGAGGGTTGCAAAGCCCTCAATGGCCCAAGCAAGCCCCTTGCTGTGGTTGGCAAGGGCTTAAGCAAGGGCCACCATGCCCTCACCCAATAGCTAGCGGGGGTTATCAGCCCCCAACCAATGGCCGATGGCCCTGCCAGCCCTTTGAACCAAAAATGGAAACAAAAGGAAAGGGAAAAATAAAAAAATTGAAAAAATTATTAAAATTTATCCATATTAGCACCAATCATGCCACATGGAATGGTTAGTGCTAAATGGACTGCCACGTCTGTGACAACCCACCAAAATTAACCCAATAGCCTCAACTGACAAAATTTGAAAAGTTTTCGGATTCAATGGGTAAAATTAAAAGGTATAGGACTTGATTGACAAAATTAAAATGTTTAAGACTAAATTGGTAAAAGTGCAATAGGTTTAGAGCTTTTTGGATAATTTTCCAAGAAATTTGTGACAAGTCACTATTCTTAGCCTAGCAGCGAAAGAATCAATTACCCGAACATCTATCTCATTTTGCCCTTACGCATTGTCAACCTGAATCAATTTCTTAATGATATTGAATATTAAGTCACACATAGAGTGTAACACAACCATTGCTAATAATAAGGATGGTAAAAATTTGGTCATGCTATTATATAGAATAATTATTTACACATTCAATGACCCTCCAGGGAGAACCTAGTGTGAAGATGATTTGAAATGACGATTTGCCAACATTCAGCTTCTCTTTAGTGTAAAATCGTTGGTATTCTTTGCTTAATGAAGAAGAAAAATATTCACAAGCAACATGGGGGTGTGAAACGTACGGGCACTAGCACGTTAAAATAAGAATGTAGTCATGTTGGGCGCTTTGCAAGGAGACTACCAAGAACGGCCCTCACAGGTGGAAACACTCATCAATTTCTTAACAACAATGAATATTAAGTCACACATAAAATGTCTCACAATCATTGCTAATAATAAGGATGGTGAAAATCCGCTCGTGCTACTGTATAGAATTATTTCTCTTCTACCTCCACCAATACAGTGCTGGGGTGATAGTCATACGCGTTGCTTAAAAGGGCAATAGCTATAACATAAATCGAACATTTTGATGCAAATGTAAATCCCGTCGTGATACTTGGGGACAGCGCCTTCCACCATTTCACCTGTCAAAATCCATATGGATGGGTAAAATCGATTTCCATTTCGAATATTTTTTTAATATTTGAATTTTGAATCCAAAGAAATAAAAGAGTACCATTTTTATATTTTGTTTGAATTCTTTTTTCGTTATAAAAAAATTCATAAAAGGAAAATCCCTTATGATACACCAAATCTGGCTCGCTTGTTGATAAAGTGAATAGATCTATTTCGGTGCAGGTTGCAAGAGCGATACCAAGTCAAACTGGTGCTTGCTATTACACCAAGGGCAGTTGCAGCATACGCCAAAGCATGGGTGTTTTGTATCCATTGAGCAAAGATTTCGAGACATGTTTCACTAGCAATGGTTGAGGATGAGCAATGGACCCGATTAAATTGAAGTATCGATTAGACTAGGCTAGTTCTATGGTCACATAGGTTCGTGGGTAAAATATCTAGGAACAATTCATTTTGGTGATTTGAGCAAATAAGAAATTCAAGTTTCGATTATTTATGAGGAAAAGTACCAAAAAAGTCATAAACTTATTGTATTAACACCAATTCAATTTTAAACATTTCAATTAAACCAATTTAATATTAAACATTTTCATGTTGATACTAATTAAATCCATACTATCAACTTATGCCGGAAATTGTTGACATAAAAGCTAGTCATCTTATGTGACACAACTAACACTAATATTGACATTTTAATATAATATTTGATTTTTTTAAAGTTTTATTAATTTTTTTCTTTTTCCTTTTATTTTCCTTCTTTTCTTCTTTTGTTTTTCCTTTCCTTTTTTTTTTTTTCCTTTTCTTCATTATTTTCCTTCACTAACCTTCGTGATGGTTGGCTAGGGCGAGGGTTGGCGAGGGCCAACAAGCGCTGGGAAGCCCTCGCTAGCCACTAGCGAGGACTAACCTCACTTGGATGAGGCCCCTAGCATTTGCTAGAGGCCAGCAAGGCCACCCTTGCCAAATTTGGCAAGGCCACCCTATGTTAAGGGTGGCCTCACCCAAATGGCAAGAGTGAAGGGACCCTCACCAGCCCTCACACAGCCTCTAACGCTAGTTAGGGGCCTCATCCAGGCGAGGCCAACCCTCGCCATGGGTTAGTGATGGCTGGGTGAGGTCTAGCAAGGGGTGGCCTCACTAAAGGCTGGTGGGGGTTGGTCTCGCCTATGGCCAATAAGGATGTCCCAACCCTCACCTTGCCCAGTAGCTGGCGAGGGTCCCCTAACTGGATCTAGCAAGGGGTAGCCTAGCCAAAGGCTGGTAGGGGCTAGTCTCGCCTATGGCCGACAAGGGTGTCCCAACCCTCACCTTGCCCAGTAGCTAGTGACCTCTACTAGGTCAATGCTAGTCAGGCCACATAGGACAACCAATGTCCATATTAGCAATTTTTGGCATAAATTGATAGGATTGACTTAATTAGTACTAATGTAAAAATTTTTAAGATTAAATCGATCCAATAAAAGGTTTAGGATTTACTTTGTACTAATACAATAAGTTTATGAACTTTTTGGTACTTTTTCCATTATCTATGTGACTTAGAAGTATTTTAGTTGCTTTGCCAAATGATGTAAATTCAATTTTTACATCTCTCGAAAGTTATCTAAAAGTCAAAACACAAAAAGAAAAGGAAAAAAAAAACTACAGAACAAACCCTAGCATATCATATTACGGCCCATCCGAACACACAGGTCTCATGACTTACCCAATTGAATAGGTTCAAAAAGCACGGAGTTCAAGGGAGTAAAATGTCTTACTCCGCCAAGAACATGCGCCAGACGTAATCCCTGTGAGCCCGGTGCACGTAAGTCACCGATCGTGTGCCTTCACTCGAGTCCTAGAGAATCCAATGGCTTGTGTAAGCCGGATGCGTCCGACCAAGGGACAAGTAGTCGCTTTTCCTTCCTTCCTCGTCCATTGAGAGTTTTGAAGAAACGGGATGCTCTTGCCTCGGACAGAAACGGGCAGCCTCGTCCTCCTCGTGCGGGAGCCTATGGGCCTGTGCAGAACTACAGCAAATACGGCCCAATCTGTCGGATAAGCGGATGGACTATGGTCCTTCCATGTGTCGAATTTCCATCCACACCTGCTGACAAGGACTCTCCAGCTGCATGTTTTTCCTCCCCCAGGAAAAAGGAAGAAAAAAAAAAAGAGGGAGAAATAAATTACTGATCGAGGAAACTCTTTGAGAATGAAGATAAGCCACTTGTGGAGGTCTTGTGCTGGGAACGTTCCACTCAGCTCTGGTTCGATCATCGCACGGCTGAAAATCGATGAGCAGGAGCATGCAGATATAATTATCGCACGCTGCCCTCACACCATTCCCACACATTAGCGACCTCTAATAAGCAAAGCGAGCGAGAGAGAGAGAGAGAGAAACAGGAGGAGGAGGAGAAGGGAAAGGCCTTTAGGAGATGGCTTCCTTGACCGCCGTAGTTTTTGCTCCGACCGCCGGGAGGGTGTTCGCCGCCACCGCAGCAAAAGGCGCTGGCGGGAGCAAGGAGGAGAAGGGGCTGCTGGACTGGATCCTGGGGGGCTTGGCGAAGGAGGACCAGCTCCTGGAGACCGACCCGATTCTCAAGAAAGTGGAGGGGAAGAACGGCGGCGGCACCGGCACCGGCACCGGCAGCAAGAACACGGTCGCCATGCCACCGAAGAAGAAGGGCGGCTTCGGCGGCTTCGGTGGCCTCTTCGCCAAGAAATGAAGATGTTGAGGACGGACCCGACAACCACTTGGCTTGGCCACTTGATTACCGGTGAAAATCGATTCATGAACCTTATTCAGTTCAATCATCTCTGTACTAGATTTACTTCAAGTCTGTATTTACTTGCTCTGAAGTCTTTTTAAGGGCTGTTTAAATTCATTCTGGATAAGCCAAACCAGTTGATTTCTTGCTATTCCGGGGAGAAGAAAAGAATTGAGGGGAAGTGTGTATGATGGTTTGCATGCCTCAGCCAATTCCAAATATGTCGACGCAATCTCACTAGAATATCATGCTGCTAGAATGCATATTTTCCTAGGCGTCTTCGAAAAGCAAGCCTTCTGTCCAATCAAGTCTATTGTAGCCTATCAAGCGAGTTAGGGATTTCTTTACTTTATTAAAAGAATGCTAATGTGGTGATTAGATCGACTGGACAAAAAGAAATGTCATAGTGTGAGATCATCTGACAATCTCTCTTACATAATATCCAGCTAGAATAGCACTCCCATTATTATAAGTGACGATTGATGTTTGCAGGTCATGTTTGTATCCATCAAGTTTCGGTATTCAAACAAGACCAAAAAATAAAGATTATTTACGATGATAATCATGTCCTATAATCATGTCTAAAAGGATAATTCTAATATGACCAAAAAATAGAGATTTTTACAATGAGGGTAACCGGAAACCAATTATCGTAAATGATTAAAAGGTAACCAATTTAGAGAATTCTACCTTAAAACATTAACCCAAACATACCCCCTCTTTCTCTTTCGTGTGCTTTCGCCACCATCGCACCCGTCTCGCCGTCACACCACACCCTTGCCCCGGCTCGCTCTTTCTTGGGGTTGCGCGCCCCCTCCATCTGCCACCATGCAAGTGGTTGCATTCAACCTCAAGCTTCTTTTGATTCAGAATGCATACATGGGTGTGCGCGGCACTCACACGCAAAGAAAGAGAGAGGAGGGGGAGATGGTAGTGGAATACATTTAGACCGGATTAGATTATACTGTATACATCTAAATTGATTCACTTAATTGGTTTATATAATAATGTAATAGCCATAAGCAGATAGATCATTGAGTAAATCATGTTCAAGAATCTGATAAGTTCCATCCTTTCACATAATATGTCAAATTCTGTGCAGTAATCTCAGCACCGCTAGCAGTTTTGTACTCTCATGCATTTCTCTTCCGGATCAGCACCTTTCAGATTAGTAGACTATCTTACACTCACATGAAACAGTGTTATGAGCCAAATGCTCAAATCAATGGTCAGTACCACTCCTTTCTTTTAAATTATTTTTCTGTAATTTGGTGAAAATTCTACAAAAAGGCATAGCATAATTACTTGGAATGCTTGTATCATGCAAATTTCACCCATCAAGTGGGTATATCAGCATAATGAATGTGTGAGGATCAGTCGGAACCTATATTTGACAGAGCAAAACAGAAAAATGCCACAAGTTTCGATGGAGCACATGTATCTATTTTCATTTCTCCTAGATTCTTCATCGATTCTTCACAACATATGTAAGGGAAATATTCAACTGAGAACAGAGAAGGGAGGGAAGTGGCACGCCGACCTGTCCATAGAAAGATCACACCGGAAAAACCAGAATACCCGCAATTGCCAAAGCTCAATAAGTAGAAATGAAAGGGAGAAGCTCGAACCTCACCTTCACTTTAAGGCTATGCTCTATTGCTGGTGCTTTGAAGAGACATTTACTCTCTTAAGAGTACTGAAGTTCTGTTTCCTAATTGATTTGATGTTCTGTTTCTCAATATTTAATAACTTTAATGCCGCTTGCATACATCTCCATGAGTTTACATTTGCAAACATATGTAAGCAATCAAACTATTTAGTGCAAAGCTTACAGAACAAAGCAACAACATATTGTACATTGTATTGCCACCAGCAAAGAAGACATTCATAATTTTGCCTCGCAGGACCAATGTGCTCAAGTCTTCTTAGCAGAAGGAAGATTTGAGCAGAACTCTGATGTTTTAACTAACCCCAATATAAACTGCTGATTTGGGTTCGATCTTGGATGAGGAGGAAGACGAGGTTCTGGTGGCGGCAGTGGGGGCAGAGGTGGATTAGCAGCAGAACCTACTGACTGGGTTTTTGATTTTGTCTCTGGAGGAGGAATACATGGTCGTGGCATAAGTGGTGTTTGTGGAGGTGGGGTGGCAGTACCTTCTGGTTCGTAAAAGCTAGGTGGTGGTGTTGGTGGTGATGGCGGTGGAGGTGGTGGTGGTGGTGAAGATGGAGGCGGCATTGCAGAATCTCCTGATTTGTAATTCAGTCTAGGCTGAGGACAATGGCTAGGTGGTGGTGGTGAAGGTGGAAGCGGCATTGCAGAATATCCTGATTTGGAATTCAGTCTAGGCTGAGGACAATGGCTAGGCGGGCGGCGGCGGCGGTGGTGGTGGAGATGGAAGCAGGATTGCAGAACCTTCTGATTCAGAATTCAACTTTGGCTGAAGACAAGAGGTAGGTGGTGGCGGTGGTGAAGGTTGAGGCTGGGTTACAGATCCTTCTGATTCAAAATTCAATTGTGTATGAGGACAATGGCTAAGTGGCGGCGGTGGCAGCAGTGAAGATGAAGGCTGAGTAGCAGAATCTTTTGGTTTGGAATTCGAAATTGGCTGAGGAGGAGGACCAGGCGGCGGCGGCGGCGGCGGCGGCGGCGGCGGCAGTTGCCTTGGTGGCTGAGTGGTGACTGTATTAGTTACTGTACTATAAGCAGAAGAAGACGACAACAACGATGACGATGTCGAAGATGATGATGATGCAGATGATGAGTTGATGTAATTGATGCAGTCCTCGACAGCTTCAGTTCTTTGTGAATCGAAAGAAGCTGCGGATGGTTTTGAGTTGACTGAGGAAGAGATCTTAGTTGCCCTCTTTCTCATCGACACCAGCCGTAGAGCTGCTAACACTTTCTCTCTAAGATGCTTCAAAAGCTTCGAAGATTCTAGCCTTGCAGGCACTCTAACACAGCAGTTTCCCGTGGTGGCGGTGCACCACCTTCTTCCAGCAACTTTGCCAGTCGGTTTATGCCTGTGCCTGTGATGGTTAATCACCGGCCTCTTGGTTTCTTCCCTTTGACTCAATCTGCTGTTTCCTCTTGTCGACATCCTTCAAACAGCTTGCTTTACCTCAAGAAAATGAAGAAGGGCCAGAACTAGAGAGAGGGAGGGAGGGACGGAGGGATGGGGTGGGGTGGGGTTGATGGAAAAGGTAACAAAGACCAAAGTTTTATAGAGAGATCGGTGTGAACTGAAACACTCGTTCCACTATTCAGTGTACTCGTGCGAGGGCGTGATTCGCAATGTGCACTTGGACAGTGAAACTTGTCAAATAGGGGCGGCGAGTATTAGCTAATAGTCAGCATCATGGCTTGACCAAGAAACTTTTCCACATTGCTTTGTGCATTGGAGATTAATCCCAAACTCATTTTCGAAATAAATGTTCAAGTACCTAGAGAGAGGCAGACTTTTCTTTTGGTCAACTAAAAACGGGGGATGTTCTCACTTATCTGTGATTCCAGAGAGACAACTCCCCCTTCATAAGCAAAGAGCCACGATTACGGCTTTTCAAAAATGTGACTTCCGAAAATACAATGGCTTCAAGGAAAGAAATTCTGAAAATTTCAATGATTTGGCTAAACAATAAAGGCCCTAACAAAGGCATCACCGTCATCATAATTCCCTCAGGAATGCTACCCTGCCCTACAAATCTTAATTGCTCGACCAGGCCAGATCGTTCGATAAAAAAAATAAAAAAACAGGCCAGATCGCACTTCACAAAGCTACAAACAAACGAAAGACCCCAATTAAAAATGTTAATGGTCATGTGGGGTCACCCCTTTTTCTAGTACAGGTTTGAAATGACTAGAGTATCCACACGAATGCAATTTTCGTTAATTAATACGATCGACCCTGTAAACACAAACTCTAGTTCAGCTGAGGAGTCACTTTCAGGAAAAGCAAGCATAATAAATCGACACCCTACACCAGATAGCACACCTTCTCTCTTTAATTTCTGTCTGAGTGGCGCTTTTTGCTCCTTTAGATAAAGAACTGCTCAAGCTCTTTTTGCTGTTCATAACTTCCACTATAGTTTTCCAAGTGAACGGGCCAGAGGATCAACAAAAGTGTTCCACTAAATGTTTGATTAGGAAACACTCCACAGCCCCATCCCCATCAGCGTTTCTTTGAGCAGAAGGATTCTCTTTGGGTTATGATTGTCAAGGTGGATGCAACATATAAAAATCTAGAAACATTGACACTTCCAAAGGCTACAGATGAACAATGGCCACTTTTCGTTCCTGCACATTCATGCATTTCCTCACTTTTGTCCCTTCTTTTCGGGTCTATCGGAGGGCCACACTTACAAGAGAATCAAGAGATTTTGATTACCAAGAAAACAAATTACATGTCAAGAGGGATGGGTGTGAAGTTCGTGGGAAAGAAAAACACAACCAGATGAGTTCCCAAACACGAGGACAAAAGTTTCCTTGACTCGAACTGACAGCATGCCGATAAAATGGGTCTTGCGAAGAAGACATATCGAACAGCTGTGATATGACAACGTCATTCTCTCAAAAACTAAAACAGAAAGAAGGTCCTCCACTCTATGATTATGATTTTGCCGGCAATCATTGATCAAATATCAATTCAACAGCTTCGCAACATGCTAGATGAAAATCTAGTACACATTCGTATCTTACAAATAACCGATAGATAATTCACAAGAAAGAGAAAAACAGAACATTTGCATTAAGACTTGGAAGACCATTTTCATAACAGAAAATTGAAATTGCCCAGCAGAATAGCTAGTAGGAAATAATTCAGAACTCGTGAGAATTCCAAGAACGATGTCTTGTGCTCTCACGAAAAAATGAAATTGCCCAGCACAACAGCTAGCAGGAAGTATTCAACTCCAATTAGGAAGTCTCGTGCTTCCAGTACATGCAGAGGATCCAGGGTCACTCCTTTCACACAGATGTTTCTCAAGACTGCTTCCATTGACGGGAGTCATTTCCATTAAGTTGCATCGTCTAATAAAAGGACTCGACTAACGATGCTTCTCGGCTTGGCTTAACTCGCCTCAAATGAGTTTGTCCTCTTTCTTACCCAGAATGGGGGAATCGCCAACTTTGCAATTTCAATTCCAATTCTTCCAGACTAACAAGTATCACCGCTTTAGCATATTCATTTCCTACATTGTTCAGGTGTTAGTGCCAACCGCCAACATGAATGCCGTAGTAGGCAAGTCTCTTCAGAAAGAGATATATATGCAGGCCATCGAAGATAATTTGACCAGGCACAGCCGACTATTTCATTTTAAGAAATCTGAAGGCATTGCACCGACCAGGCAGGGCAGCAATTCTGCAATGAGCTGCTTTCAGATCCAACTTATTTGGCATGGCTCAAGAGCGGTTCCTACTAAACCTCAATACTTTTTCTCGACTTACCGCCAGCAGCAAGTTCAATTAGAAAAGGCAAACATAACCAATAGCAATGCTTCTTCAAAAATTCTCAATATCAATTTGAACTGGAAAATTTCAGTGAACAAGACATGTCTTCCGGTTAGGGATGCCACCAATGCAAGCACAAAGCCATCAGTAACCGAATCCCATCGAATAGAGAAAGGACTTGCGCGGACCATGAGTGGTCACAGCCATTAATTTCTTTGGGAATCCATGTGACACCCACATGATTAACGAATGGGATCGAGCAGTCTATGTTGACCCGTGTCCAAGCAAGTCTCACCGACAAATAAAGGCTGCGACTGCAAGTCTGGAACGGTCCATCTGCACCTACACATTCTCACTGCAATTCTACTAGGCTTCCCAAAAACACATCAAAAAATTGATATACAATTTTAAAGGGACCAAGAAACTGTCGTGACACTGGCAAACCAAGAAATCTTCAGAGGCTAAGCATTCATTTCGAAAAATCACTGTGGACCAGATACAAAGCGGATCTTTATCTGAAACCAAATCCAATACAAAGCTAAAAAGAAGCCCTGTGTATCCTATCTACAATCCGACCTCTGTGTGAATCAATTTTTTACAACAAGAACCAAAGAAACTTCCCTATCTCAATGGTCATCGTTCAGGACCAGCAAGACTTCCCCACCATTGGCCATCACATGATCCAAGAACTCCCTAACTTCTTCCATGCTTTGAAAAGCAAAAGGCCCGTCGAGATCGCTGTCCAAATTATACCAAACGCCCTCGACCTTCCTAACCGCCACCCAATGCCTACTCCGCCAGAGCCCGGCGTACCTCCTGACCGGAACATTGAGCACAAGGCCCATCAATTTTCCGTCCGGATCCTCCAGGCCGATCGCGGCGGCTCCGCCGCGATGGTCGTGCCACGCCACCCGCTTGCCCTCGCCTTCCAGGGCGGCGATGAGAACGTTGACGTCGTAGTTCCCGGTGAGCGCGTTGTGGTGGGGCTTGAACAGCAGCGACAGCGGGGTCCACCTCTGCTTGTCGGGGTCGTCGAGGACGAGCCTGTCGGCGATCAGGTCCAAGCTCTCGCGAGTGAACGCGTCCTTCCTCTGATTGGCGAGAGAATGAAGCAAGAAAAAACAGGGCATTCAACATGGGGGGCCCGGGGGGAAAACCAAGATCGACCCAATCCAGTTCGAGCGTGAAGAGGCGAAAACGCGGCGGCGGACGTACCTGGAAGAGGTTGTTGAGGGAGTGCAAGAGGCAGAACTGCAGCCTCTGCCGCTCGTGGTAGACGCCGGGCTCCTCGCGCGACATCTGCGGGGCTGAACGATCCGAGTGCTTCCCGGAGGACCAAGAAGATGGAGATGATGGAGATGGAGCTTGCTAGGGTTTCAGAAATGGGGGGCGTTCGGAGGAAAACGGACGGGATCGATCGAACGGAGAGACGAAGAAGAGAGACGCCGCGTGACGGCGTCAGGTCAGGGGCGGCGCGGCGGGGACGATGAGACGTGCACGGATGAGTGACACTTTCACACGCCCAATCCTCATCCGCAGAAACGGAGAAAATATGATTTTATACTTTTAGTTTATTTAATATGACGCTTGAATATTAATTAAATATGTAATGTATTTGTTCAATGCCATCCATCAATTTTTAATAAATTTTCAAATTAATACTTAAATAATATAAAAATATTAAATGTTATCACTTCATTAATTTGAGTTCAGGAACAATATTAAATATTTTTATATAATTCATAAACTAATTTGAATATTTACTAAAAGTTTAAGTACCATATTAAAACTGACCAAAAAAAAGTACCATATTAAATAAAATGTTAATACCACAAAAATCCTAATCTAGTAAACAAGTAACAAATTTATTATAAAATAACATTTTTATCATCAAAAATCTCAAAATAATATATTTGTGATAAATTTACTCTTCATTAATTTTTGTTAAATTAAATTAATATTACAAAAAAAAAAACCACAAATCGATATACTTATAATTAACAAATGCTTATTTCACATAACATCAACATCACGTGTTAATTTTATGCTATTGTCATCAATTTGACTGCATTAGTATTGGTGATTGATAAAAATGACTTTTTATTTTTTATATTTTGCTAGAAGGCGATTAACAAGATGACTAATCAAACACTCACTGACAATCCACACCATCGCTCAACATGTTTTAGTTATCAACATTGTAATTCCATTTTAGCCCGATCCAATTTGCTGTAGCGACCTCCAATTTCACGGAATTTCATGGAATTGTGTTTATTTGGTAAGTAATTTCAGGGCATTTTATTCAACAATCAAAAGAAGGACGAAGAAAAGGAGATTGACAGAACCGAAACGACAGCGTAGTAGCAGCTGGAGCCCTGCATCATCATCATCATCTCTTCCCCATTCGCCAACGGATATGGAAACCAGATAAGACGAGACTAAAACTCCTTCTTCTTCTTCTTCTCGGCTTCCGCCTCTCCCCAAAAAAATGGCGACTTTCGCTTCTCCGACCTCTCTCTCCTTCATCTCTTCTTCTCTCTTCGCCGCCTCCTCCCGCGGAACCCTCAAGTCCGCCGCGCTCTTGCGACCCGGTTCCTCGAAAACCGCCGCGAGGCCCCTCTCCGTCGCCGCCGAGCTCACCACCCTCCCAATCCTCGACTTCTCCGGCGAGAAGGTCGGCGAGACGTACCTCGACCTCAGGAGCGCGCCGCCGGAGACCGCCCGCGCCGTCGTGCACCGGGCCCTCGTCACCGACCTCCGGAACAAGCGCCGCGGCACGGCCTCCACGCTCACCCGCGGCGAGGTCCGCGGCGGCGGCCGGAAGCCCTACCCGCAGAAGAAGACCGGCCGCGCCCGCCGGGGCTCCCAGACCACCCCGCTCCGGCCCGGCGGGGGCGTCGTGTTCGGCCCCAGGCCGAGGGACTGGTCCATCAAGATCAACCGGAAGGAGAAGCGGCTCGCGATGTCGACCGCGCTGAGCAGCGCGGCGGGGAGCGTCACGGTGGTGGAGGACTTCGGGGACAAGTTCGAGACGCCGAAGACGAGGGATTTCGCGCAGGCGATGCGGCGGTGGGGTTGGACCCGAAGGAGAAGTCGATGTTCCTGATGACGGAGGTCGCGGACATCGTGCAGCTCTCCAGCCGGAACATCGGGACCCTCAAGATGCTGACGCCGCGGACGCTGAATTTGTTCGATATCTTGAATGCGGACAAGCTGGTGCTCACGCCCGAGGCCGTGAATTTCTTGAATGCGAGGTATGGGGTCGATTCCGAAGGCGACGGCGAAGAGGATGGAGATGAAGAGGAGGGCGAGGAAGGTTAGTCTTCTGTGCCTTTTTGCTTAGGTTCTGTACAGACACTTGACTCTTTTGATTTTGGTGGGGATTCTTTGATTGAAATTATGGAATTTTTATGGCGTTTCGTTTCATATGCTTTTGGTTAAGGTCTGATGACGGTGTTAAGTTTTGCTTTGGGAATTCTGTTCATTTGCATCACGGAGATCTTACATCTGTGTACTGAGTTAAGCACACCGTGTTCCATGTCTAGCATCTAAGCTTTTCTTGCCTGGACTTTGGGTCGTTGCCTTTGTAGTGTCATCGGATATCGCTATTTCATGCTTTTATCAGGGATGTCAAGGTGATCAACAATGAAATTCTAGTCCTTGTAGTTTTGGGTAATCGTATGCAGACTCGGAATGTAAGTAACTGTGGACAGTCGTTGTTTGCAAAGACGGTGAAAAGGAATGTATAAATCCACTTCCGTTGTTCTGTGTAATTGGGTTTTTTCTGTCATTAATCTTACCGGTTACCCACTGCCAACGCAGGAGGCGAGTCTGATGAGAACTGATCAGGATGATGCTAAGTTCAAGATTCCCTCAACCATTGTTAAGCTCCCCTGACCTGATAACCTTGAAGCTATGCTCTGCATTGCATATGCACATTTTTGCAATTTGGAATTGCTGCAGACCTGGCTGAGGGTGGTAACTTTTTGTCGAATTCTTCGATATTCAATTGTATGGAATGTGTTGTAGTTAAGGCTATTTACTGCATAATTCTTTTCTGCCTGATTTGTTCTCTTTGGTCTGTCAGTCTAGATTTTGCCATCTCAGATACAGCTCTCTAGGCCTTTATCTTTCTCACATGACGAGTGGATTTGTTCCTCTTCTGTGTTCTGTCATTACGTCCTGTGATCAGTCCTTCATTCAAAAGAGCGCTCCTTGTATTTCCAGTTGAGTGTAGAAATAGGAAAATGATAATTGGAGACTTTCTGATAATAGTTTGCATTTGTATAGATCCTTTCTCATCATGGACTAAATAATGATCATGTTAGAGATGAGTCGTTGTATCTAAAAAATGATCGTTTACAAGAAGATGAGATGTAAAATGTTGGACTTATCTCATTTGGAATTCTCTTGATCTTTAACTGCTGGGAAATCAAGCTCTCTCAGCAGTGTGATTAACTGTAGTTGAATGTCTGACGTTATTGGGTAAGTTCAGCTGCAGAATATGCTGCTGGCTAACTTAGTGGAATGTCACAAATAAATCCTGCAAAATTTGAAGTTTGCCATTGTAAGAACTTTTATTCAAACCATGGTGCTAGCCAATGACAATTAGAGGCATTTGTTCTTCATGTATTATATATGATTGGCTGATTTAGCGCTCTCATTTGCACAGTTTTGCATTGAGATCATTAGTCTTGCTTGCCTACTGCTTTGAGTGGCTGTTTCTGAATAGCCACCCTTATGAGAAGGTTCATTGAAATTTCAAGATAGTATAGGCTGTATCTTCTCCTGTCTTTTTTTCCCTCAAGCCAAACGGGGGCCATGCCTTCATTATAATACTGTAACGCAACTTCTTCAACTTCTTACCATTGTTTATGTATCATTTGAGTGTCGCGAGGCCTACTTATTTGGAGATAGTTAACTTTGACGAAAATGTTTGGGAGCTCTGGCAAGGCTTGTCAAGAGCATGTTCCCGATGAGTATTGAGGAGGAAGAACTCCGCCTCCAAGGATACGAAGATCGAATCCTGTGTACACCCAAACGGTAGGAAAGTCTATCTCGACGATGACCTATGAATCTTGAGCCAAATGATGATCTAATTTACGTGCTGTGCTCATGTGCGGATGAGTCTGCTTCACATTTTTAGAAAGTGTGAATATGCACGGTTAAGCGCTGAAATTTTTACGTGGTCCGACTGTGATCTGCGTGTTATGTTCATCTGAAGGATGACCTGATACATACTACTGGAGAAATAGATAGATCATTTGTTCCAAGGGTTTGTTTGAGTGAAAAACTTTTCCATGAATTTGTTTCCTAGATGTTTGTTGAAAATAATCAGTTAACATATACCGGCCAATGCAAAATGTATATTTAAAGTGAGGAAAATAGATTGCCTAACTTAAAAAGGGGAAAGCACTTTTCTTTATCATGAAATCTTTTCCGAAACCAACACATTCTTAGGCTTTCCGTTTGTTTCGCGAAAAATCATTTTTGGAAAAATGTTTTTCGGTTTTCCAGATTTTCCAGAGTTCGTTTTATGGAAAATTAATTTCTTGGGGAAAATGTTTTCCATGAAAGGAAAAAATTCTTCTAAATTAAGGGAAAATGTTTTTCACTTTTAAAAAAATAAAAAACATTTTTCTCACTTGATCCATCTTATCTCATACCTTTACAAATCATCACTTCCTCCTCACCTTTCTTTTTTTTTCTTTTCTTTTTTGTTTGAATTATTTTTTAATTTTCTTTTTCTTTTTTAATTTGAATTATTTTTAATTTCCTTTTCCTTTTCTATTTCTTTTCTTTTTTTTCTTTTTCTTTTTTTTGTTTCCCATCTTATTCTTTCTTGGCTAGTCGTCGACTTGCAAGATGAATCTCAAGCTCATTGGTCTCAAGCTCCCGCTCTACACTCTTGCTTATCATTTTCTTTATTTATTCCATCATGTAGTTGTACATTGCTCAAGCAAATGGCTCTGCATGTTTTGTATCTTTTTTCTTACAAAAGACACAGGGGGAGAAGAGACCATTCAACTGGAAGATTCTTATAAGGGTTGTACATACTTTGCTTCTTTTCTCTTTTGCTTCTTTTTAAAATCCATACAAACATTTTTTAGCATAGATGAGCGTTTGGCAACAATAAGAGAACAAAGATATGAAGTAGGTTTGCCTAAATTTAAAGGCAAGTTTATATTTGATGAATTTATAGGTCGATAAGTAATACATGCCTAAATGGTGAAGTCTTAGAAAATATTTTCCGAAACATTTTCAAGTTTTAGCCGAACACTAGAAAATATTGTCATTTTCCTGAAAAATGACTTATGGAAAAATGTTTTCCGGAAATGGCTTATTTTCTGCGAAACGAACGAACCTTAGACTTTGTTTATTTTATGGAAAATGGACGATTTGAAAAATATTTTTTCAGAAATAATTGATTTTATTGCTTACAAAAATAAATGAAATAAAATTATTTTCATCATCCATGAAATTTTCAAATATAAATTATTATTATTGATAATAAAAATATTTTTATTGACTACTTTTTTAAATGGTCAAGTGGTCATTTTTTTGGGAAATATTTTCATTTTCCAAGAAACAAACCAAATTTAAGGATTCATTTATATTGCTAAGAACGTCGTGACAATGGAATATATATTTCATAAAATTTATTTTTAAAGAAATTTGTTAGTTTTCATTTGTTTGTTGGTTTAGGAAAAGCAATTTTTTTTCCTTGCTAAAAGGGTCATCTTCCTATTAATCTAAGCTTGTGGCTTCCAATTCATGAAAATATATATATATATATATATATATATATATATATAAAAAAAAATATATAGATCAATTAATTTTCTATCGTCCAAATGCTAAATAGTCAATTAATAATTTCCTGAAAACAGTTTCCATCAAATAAACAGACCCTAAGTTCTCGATGAAGTATTTGCTAAAGAAAGAAACATGAAGGGTATTTAATCCTACCAGAAAAAAATTGAAAGAAGTTGGCAACTTACTAATTTGTTAGGATATTGATAGATCGATGATACCATTAGTAGTCTATGTAAAGATACGGGGGGAGAACCAACGTTGGTTGGCCTAAAAAGCTTGGGTTTTGCTTAATCAAGGTCTTGAGTTTAAGCCTTGTGTATGGAGCAAACGGCGCCGGGAGAGCCCCGTTATGGCCCCAATAGTGCTCGTATTAGGATTAGTCGAGGCTGAAGGCTCCGGATACCGGTGTTTATAGATCGGAAAAAAAAATAAGAAGGGAGAATTGCAAAAAACTCATTAACTTATTATAATTGTATCAATTTAATCATAAACATTTTCTTTTTTTTTTTTTGCCAATCAAGTTTTAAATATTTTGCATTTATGTCAATTTAGTTCATCACCAAATTTTGTCAATTGCTGCTAATATGGTATGACCGATTACTAATGTAGTATAGCCGGTATTGATGTTGACAATTTTTCATAATATTTTTTGAATTTTTTTTCTAGTTTTCCGTATTACTACTTCCTCTAGTCGCCTGCCAGACTAAGGCAACCTCGCCAGCCAGTAGTGAGGACTGTTTACTCTCAGTGATATCAAATGCATATGAATAGATGATCGCCCTATCTGAACATTAGCTCAGGTTGTCAATCTCTCTCTGGCGGCTAACATATATAACAAGCATCTAAATACTCTTTTTTATTAAATAACAATTGTCTTCAGACTAGGGTCATATACATAAAAAAAATCAAAAAACATAGAAGATTTCGACAGATTTGTAGAAAATTGGAAAATCCCTAAAATCCAGCTTAATCATATTTATCAACATTTAAAATATAAATTTCTCAAAAGATTATGTTACTTTATCAATTATAGTTTACCAACGGCAATTATAAGATCTAAAAGAAGTTAACGAATTAAATTGTCAATAAATTTATTATAGCATCAGTAGTAAAATTTAAAATCCGTCCGTAACTTATCAATTCTTTTGATGTCATTAAATTCATTATAGAGTTATGGTCTACTAACTGCACTTGTAAAATCTTAAAGAAGTCAAACAACTTATTAATCAATTTGGACGTTGGCAATTACGGTATTAGAAGGAACTCACTAGCCACTACTGTAAAATGCAATGATGTCAGTAAAATGACCAATTCATTTGACGTTTGTAAATTCATGATAATATTGATAACTCACCTAAGAAGGATTTAGCTGACAAAATAAGATAGCAATCCAAAATTTGGTCTGCACCCAAAAAAAAAAAAAGGTCTGCAATATGTTAGTTAAATGATGTCTGCTGGAGGCACAAACATTCACCAATGCAATCGGTGACTTTGTTTAGTTTTTCTTTTCGCCTATTTTAGCATCCTGGAATAAAATGAAACACACATAGCCAGGCGCGCAGACAGACAAAGACTTCCTGAAAATAAGGATCTCACAGAAACCATCCACCAGGAAAAGATGGTACCTAAAATTGGAATGTCAAACCAAGAATGTCCACCGGTTGATCTTAATCTGCCGGGTTTGGCTTTTGCCCCTCTCTTATCCTCTGTCTTTCCCCATTCCCAGTTTCCAAGACTAATCACAGCCACCTCCAATCCTCTCTGCTTGTTCCTCCTCTGATGAATCCATCACCTTTCACATTATCAATTCTCGCAATGGAAACTTGCATCATGTTGCCGTAGTTCCCGATCCCTCCCCGAAAACTGCAGCTCCTCTTTCTTGCATAATAAGTTGTCCTGAGACTCAGAGGGCAGATATTGCAGAACAAACATCCATAGAATATGGCGCTTGAAGCGAAGGAGGTCCTAGCATGTATTTGCAGAATCCTTTCGTTATCCTGGAGGGCCGGTTATACATTCGCCCAAAAGCACCCGCTGGGTTCCATGATAGCCTCATTCTTCCTCCTCCTGTATCTGTTTTTCCCAAATGTGTTCAAGCTTCTCATGATCAGTATCCCCATAGCTTTCTCTGCTGTTACTCTTGTTCGAGTTCTTTCCAGGGATGGAACTGGAATTCTCCAAATCCCGAGTGGCAGCAAAGACGAGAAAACGAACCGCGTTATCCCGCCTGTAAAGCTGAAGTCTGGCGAGGAAGGCGCTGCTAATACAGCTCACCAATACCAGAAGCCGTTGATACGAGCGCAAATGAGCAAACGCCGTAACTTCAAGACAAAATGGGAAGACGCTTATGCTGAAGGTGGTGGTGTTAAGGAGGTGAAACGCGTGACTTTTTCTACGACTTGCGGTGATAGTCTGATTGGCGGAGACAGAAAGGACAAGGAGAATGACCTCGGTTTACATTTTCAGGGCGGGTGTTGCTCCTTGGGTAATGGAGAGAGCTCCAGTTCCCACGAATCAGATAGAGATTTAAAACATATGAATGAGTACCCGCTAACCTCAGAGTCAGGGGATCCGAAGCCTGAAACTGAAGTTTCTAAGGATGATAAAGGTGGCGTTACAGGCCAGTTAGAGGCGGATATCTTGGAAGAAGCAGAATATGAAGACGAAGAAGAGGCACAAGAGGATGGGGACAAGGCTGTGGAGTGGACAGAGGACGATCAGAAGAATCTCATGGACCTTGGCCTGTCCGAGCTAGAAAGGAACCGGAGACTGGAGAATCTAATCGCAAAGCGAAGGGCGAGGAAACTCGTGGGAACAAAGGTCCAGGAGAATTTACTTGACATGGACATTGGTCCTGCGGGTTATATTCCGCCTGTTCAGATTTCAAAGAACCCCTTCGATCCCCCTATTTGCTCGGATCAGGCTCTGGACTCGCAGATACCCGGGTCAGCTCCTTCAGTTCTGTTGCCTGCACGAAACCCTTTTGACCTTCCTTATGATCCTCAAGAGGAGAAGCCAAATCTCACAGTGGATGGTTTCCAAAGTGACTTCCTTCCGAGTCAGCCTAAGGACATCTTCTGTAGGCATGAGAGCTTCTTCCTAGGGCCCTCTTTCTCCGTAGAAACTAGCCTTGATCAAGATATCAGGAATGCAGATATTTATTCTGTTACAGAGAAGAGGGCTCTGAGAGAGCCACTATTCCCGAGATTGAGAAAGTTCTCAGGTTAGACCGCTTCTAATATTTGTCCTTGTGCGTTCATTTGATCCATGCGTTTACTTTCCAGTAATTTATGGGAGTCGTTTTTATCTTTCCAGCTAAGGGAGATCATGACAGACTGGTGGAACAAATTCTGTACCACAGAGACTATGGCATGGGTTCTGGCCAGGCTGAACATGAAACTAAACCTGAAAATGATAATGGCGGGGTAGGAGTTCTTGAAGATAAGCAGGAAGGTGCCGAGGACATCGAGCTGAAGGTGTTTAAAGACAAAAACCACACAAAATCAGGTTCTATCGATGAAGAAGACGGCAACCAGAGCTCCATATCAACATCAGACAATGACGGACAGGCAACAAGTGAGGATGGGAACGAAGTTTCGATCAGTTCACAATTTCCCAATACGGCAAACATTTCTGTGCACAAGACCTTTGAATATTCAGTACCCAATGGCATAGCAATGGATGAGGATTTGTCTAGTCCACTTGCTATGGCCGATCTAGACAAACGGACGGGCCATTCCTCCACATACTCCATAGCTTCTGACATGCAAGTGGAGGTCTCCGAATCCAGTTCCCCTCGGACCATAGATTATGCTACTTCGCCTCCTGAGCTTGAGTGCTCCACTAATTCTGAAGATGTCGGAAAGGAGGTTATCCCAGGTAGTGAAGAAATATGGGGAGCCTTGTCCTACCTAACCAGAGTAGAGGAAGATGAACCAAAAGACGACATAGATAATTTCAAAGCAAATGAGAACTCGAAAGATCCATTTGGATCATCCATTTCCCTCCTAGAATTGTGTAAAGAAAATTCAGCTGACAGAGTTTCCACAACCACATGCCTGAAAGTCACAGCAACGGCAGAAGGTCCAGATATATCGGATTCTGATGATAAAAACCATACAATGGGGTCTGATTATCCACCAGAAGCTAAATACCTAGAATCAACGCCACTGGCACAGAATTTGGTGCCCCATCAAGCCGAAGAGAGGCAATCCCAGAAGGCAGAGGTTGGTAGTTTTATTTGATTGTGCCATATAAAATAGTTATTTCTAAAACAACATATTCAGGTAATTAAGTTCCTAGGCTGTAAAGACTGTAAAGACTGTCTGAATCAATTGAAGATATTGTGGGCGTAAAGAGATGCATGATCCCTATAATCAATGACCACGATTTCTTCTTCTGCCCAATTGATATTGATGTTCTGTTTGTGGTGCTAAGTCTGTTGCGCTTTTCCTATCAACTGTGGACTAACATAACGACAGAGCTGAGCATCATAGCTCTTATATACAAGCTGAAAGAGTGTGATTTTCATGTCATGTGACCTAGAACTAGAAGCTTGTTGAGATAAACAACACAGAAGTTCAGAAAATGTTCAAAACTATCTCCAAATTTCTAAAGTATCAATTGTGAAAATAGATTGGAAGTCTGATATAGTAGTCCAACACTAAAGTGATAGAGGAGGTAGTGATCACCACCACTGGCATTTCTGATATGACTTGAGAATCCATTTGGATGCTTTTCTTTTCCAAGTATTTAAGTGCACCTATCGAAAAAATCTGATGTATGAATATATTGCCTACATGTAACAGGAATCAATTAATCTTCTTGAGAAGTTAACTGGGGAAGCCAATGGCACACAAGGAGATATAGACTCGGGGAAAGCACGAATAAAGAAGCCAATGGCACACAAGGTTATATAGACTCCGGGGAAAGCACAAAGGAAGAAGCCAACGGCAAACGAGGAGATACAGACTCCAGCGAAAGCACAAAGGAAGAAGCCAAGGGCACACAAGGAGATATAGACTCCAGCGAAAGCACAAAGGAAGAAGCCAACGGCACACAAGGATATATGGACTCCGGCGAAAGCACAAAGGAAGAAGCCAACAGCACACAAGGATATATGGACTCCGGCGAAACCACAAAGGAAGAAGCCAACGGCACACAAGGTTATATGGACTCTGGCAAAAGCACAAAGGAAGAAGCCAACGGCACACAAGGATATATGGACTCTGGCGAAAGCACAAAGGAAGAAGCCAACGGCACACAACGATATATGGACTCTGGCGAAAGCACAAAGGAAGAAGCCAATGGCACACAAGGATATATGGACTCCAGCGAAAGCACAAAGGAAGAAGCCAATGGCACACAGGGAAATATAGACTCCCGTGAAAGCACAAAGCAAGAAGACAATGGCACACAAGGAGATTTAGACTCTGGGGAAAGCACAAAGGAAGAAGCCAATGGCACACAAGGAGATATAGACTCCAGCGAAAGCACAAAGGAAGAAGCCAGCGGCACGCAAGCATATATAGACTCCGGGGAAAGCACGAAGGAAGAAGCCAATGGCACACCAGGAGATATAGACTCCGGCGAAAGCACGAAGGAAGAAGCCAATGGCACACCAGGAGATATAGACTCCGGCGAAAGCACGAAGGAAGAAGCCAATGGCACACGAGGACATATAGACTCCAGCGAAAGCAAAAAGGAAGAAGTCAATGGCACACAAGGAGATATAGACTCCTGCGAAAGCACAAAGGAAGAAGACAATGGCACACAAGGAAACATAGACTCGAGGGAAAGCATAAAGCAAGAAGTCGATGGCACACAAGGAGATATAGACTCCAGCAAAAGCACAAAGGAAGAAGCCAATGGCACACGAGGAGATAGAGACTCGAGTGAAAGCACTGAGGAAGAAACCGAGAAGTCAAAAGCCAGTGGAGAAAGTTGAAGTATTGTCTTCAGGACCGAGACATCTATTTTTAGCACTAGTTCAAAGATACATGGATGAATGCTTGAGGAACAAAATCTCAGCATCAACACAAATATACGAAACTTTATGGAGTTGGTTGAACGGTAAATCACCATTTTTCACAATGACAGTCAAGATCAGCCGATGCTGAAGGCATCTCCCAACCAGCTGAAACTAGTTCTGCGGAACATTAATTGGCTGATCACCCAATAGAACTCCAATGTTCTTACAGCGGTCATTAATTGTTTCTCTAATTTCCAATAGTTTCCAGCACTGTACACTCGGTGTAGTGCTGAGAGATTAGTTAGAGCAGGCAAAGAACAAGATAAATAAATACAAAATGTGGTTTATCCAGATGTACTAGCAAGACAATATCAAAGGCATCAGCCTGTATATACAACAGGGTTGTTCTTTTCACCAACCTAGTGAAGCTCATGGAACCAATTTCTGATCAATCTTTGTCAATGTAAGGATATAATCAGTTTATATGAGTTCCTTTGGTTGTATATACCCTCTAGTCGCATGCCCACATTTGCACTATTCAGTATGACTTAATGGGATTTTTAGATGCAATGAGAACACATTCAGTCCATTCATGCTAAACAATTAGGATGCTGTTCAGTGCATTCATTTTGCACCTTCTTAAGCTTAATAGGATTTGTACATCGGTATTTATTCCCAAGTACAAAAACTACATTCTGAATTGTCGCCTTGAGCAGCTTTGACAAGCTCAGATGCTGAGAATAGTGACCAACATGGCTCTCGTTCTAAAGACTACTGTTTCCCTTGCACAATCTCAAAGACTATGAGTGGAAGAGATGTACTGCTCTCTAGTAGCTTGTGGTCTCGAGGAAGAGAAATGGCAAATTGTATGTTTCTTGGTATTTTGAGTCGAAAGGCAGAGTCAATCACCATGGCTTCATCTTTCTTAAGTTTCTAGCAGAAGCTAATGATGACTCTTACCAATGTGCAACATGACCTTGCTTAACTGTTTTGATGGTGGGGCTCGATTAAAGAGAGACTTGAACGCCAAGGAAAGAAAAGGTAAGAAAAAGTCCATGAACGTATTACTCCCTTCCATACAACTTGTCTTGTTTGTTTTACCGCTGATACCATTTTCACTGCCCCTTAATCAAATTATATCAGCAATAAAATGCCACACTTTCCCCATGTCTGATAAATGTGGATGCTAAGACCCTGCCAAATAAGGTTTCTTAATCAATCTAGCAGTAGGGTTCGAAAAGGTGTACCATTCAATTTTGTGTCTCTGTCAATTCTGCATCTTTTTCTTGGCAAGAGGTGTCGTGTTCCTGTCTCACTGTGCTACTGTCCTATACAATCACAAGGTATAAAATCCTTTTCTAGAGCTTAAATGGCATTTCCAATTGGTGTATAATTAAGCCTTTTAGTACATCTTCTGCTTTATCAGTCTCTGAATTATCATAACTAGGGAAAGTGAGGCCCCACGGAAGATTTATTCTCAGATCTTCATGGGCCAGAGAAGCATCATACAGAATCAAGCTTCACTCTCTCCACCTCATCTTATTGATTGCTTGCTTCTAGTTCTAAGTTCTATTCAAAACCTCACTTATCACAAGATGGTCTACTTCATCTCATACACAATGTTAGAGTTACTTATGTATCTGTAGATATGCGCCGTGTCTACTGTCAAATGGTAAATTAAGAACAGGGAAACCAGATTACAATGAGAATCAACATGTTTGCAAAACTTAAATGAACGTAGTTTTAGAAGTAGGTGGCAAACTTCCTCGTCATTCCAGTGTAATCTTATGAAAAGGCCTTATTCAAGCACAAACAACCATGTTTTCTTATGAATAATTTCGCTGGTAAATTAAAGGGAAGAATCAGAATATTTATCAGACATGGACAAAACAAGATGGACCGAAAGTGTGAAAATTCCGATATAATTGAATCTAGACGTAACAAGGATAAAGTGGCCAAAGATGCCTCCACATGCAACTTGCAAATAGAGGGCTTCACCTTTTGAAAAGGGATGGTGATTTCTTTTGTCATGTACCGCCTTAAAGCTAAATGGGACGGCCATTTATTCATGTTTCCTCGAAATTCATTTGCCTTAAGTGGCGCTCTCGTAATACACCGTGCGCGGGACATGGGCGCTAATTGCTACCAAATGGATGCTGCCAACAAACAATATGAGCAAAGCAACAAGAGAAAAGAGCCTAAGAGATGGACCTGGTGCTTTGTACAACTTGTCATCTTCCAATCTTTCATTCTTTTCTCTGCTCTTGATCAGAAAAATCTCCCAACTTCAACCTAACACACCAAAAAACACACACAAAGAGTTAAATGAAAAGGTAGAAATGAAAACAAGAAAAAGCAAACAGATCACCTTATTCTCCACAATCAATGAAGAAAATTTTTGCTTTTTAGTCTCATCATTTGTTAGGTATTATCAAAAGAAAGCATCCTCAAAACAGGCCTGATAAGAAGAAACAGGTATTTAGGAGCTTATGCAGACATAAAGGACTAGATTATTAAATCCAAGGGCAACCAATGGAGTTTCTTTGAATATGTAAACAACCTGTCCTCACATGGTTGCTGAAGTATTTGTTTTCTTCTCCTAGTTTAACATACTGTTTGCAGAGTTCGAGTCTGTACGAATGCATGCGCAACGGAGGACCAGATCAGTTGACGGTGCTCAACTGCTATCACCTGAGCTCAACCGTAGTTAGCAGTAAACAGTCCATTGTTTTTTCATCTGATTAGATTATTAACTAAATTATTAGTTCAACATAGTGGTCGATTAAAATATAGATCCTTGCACTAAGACAACAGAAAAGAAAACCTAGGTCAATGGAATTTATCCACCGAAAAGAGAATCTCAAACCCCATCGGCAACTAAAAAAATTCCAAACCACACTGACTAAGAAAAGATAAAAGCACCCTTTCCTCCACCTAACAAAAAAGCTACATGAGTCTGTCTCCATTGAAGGGTCACAAGTCAAGAGCTTCACATTCGATGATTGACATCCCATTGGCGCCGTACAGTTAGAATCGCGCGTGTATGATGATTCCGTGGACTTGCAGAAACAGGTCTCATACCCCTCAGAATGGTCTTGCCACCATTGATGATCAAATAATGGAGGGAGGAATATTAGGAGCTGTTGTTGTGGCAAAAGAATAAACCACCAGATCGACATTATCGGGAATACTGTGATCTAAATTGAATCTTTTAACTTTTCAAGGACATGTTTCTAACCCTAATTATTCAAACAGAGTCCTAGGAGGGGATCTTCTTTTTCATTTAGAGCAGGATCTCGTGAGAGAGATCTCATGGAGAAAGAGGGGTTTGAAGCATATGATGCCTCAGTTAGTGGAATGAAGAGTCAGCTTCAACTAAAAAGTGTTTGATGGTCCGGTCAAGTCTAATAGGGCATTTCTTTTGCTGTTATTTCATTCGGAGTAGTGGAACAGTCTAAAAGACACGGAAGAAAAGGAGGAAAGTAGGCAACTAAGGAGGGAGGGAACATGTGGCAATTTTGTGCGACTGCTCTCTTCTATTACTACCCTCAGTAATTCGGCATCCGAAACATGGTCTCATCATTAAAAAGTTTTCAGAACAAGCAAATTTCATGATCTATTATAGCCAGAGGATCAAACCAAGGTGCAGCCGCAATTTCAAGTTTGGTCGCTACTTAAAAATCACAAAATTTCATTCTGGCCATTTGCTTCAAATTCATAAAGAAAATGATAAACATAGGAAAAAAAATTCTCCAATCAAATCTGAAAGTGAATTCAGTCATTGATATTCCCCTGTTTTCCAGATTACATGAGATGATAAAGCGAAGAACTCCAATGGCCAAGCCAAATTTCAGTCTCCAACATACTCATTCCTGCACGCAAAAACAAAACAAAACAAACCCCTTCCTTTTGACAGTCTTTCCTTGCATCAAGCCACGACACTTACGTTTTATGCTAAGCCTTCAACGAGGGATTGAATATGCTTACTTAGGCCAGTGCCTTTATTCCATTCTCCATTGAAGTCGTCTTGGATACCATTCTCAGGATGCATTCATTATCCAGAATCGCAATCTTAACTTGATGGGAAAACTTGAGGTATCAAATTAAAGAGAATACCGAAAGGAAAGAGCTTTGCTCGCCTCTTTCTGGGCGTTAAGGCAATATTTGCTCAAAAACGATAAATTAGATAATTCAGTCAAAGGAGAGACCACATATACGCCCTACCGATACTGCCCTCTTCATGTTCTTCCACAGCTTTCAATGTAGAACTTCGTTTGCATAGGCAGAACACCACAATACTCAAACGAAGGTGGAGATTCTCCCTAAAGGAAAAAAATCCAGCTCTGAGAATCTATACACTAGATTTATGGCTTCCAAAAGAAACACGATCTTGTTCTCCTGTGTCCTGGGTTTAGATACTGATGAACTAACTCAAATTCTTCTAGTAGACATATTCACAGAAACCATGACAAAAGCACAACCATAGCTACTCCACTAAACTTCAAAAGATAGAAACAAAAGATGCTTGGAGCTAAGGAAAACGGGGATGAAGCAGCGATCTCATCCATGAGGATAACTCTGTCCAGCTTGCATATGAAAAACCGGGTTCTGAATGAAAGTCCCTCTGTGAGTATTCTGCCCTTGGAATTTAAGCCCAAAAGAGTTCACACTGAAATGTGGGCACATGGACATATCCCCTTGTGTCGCATGGAAGGTCATGGACCCTCCATTGCTAGGCTGATTCCAGAGAAAAGGAGTCCTGGGTGCTGTGACGGGAGTCGGATGCCGAGCCACCATGGATGAAGGATCTGGCGAAGGCGGCCTTTTATCATCTGGTGAAGGAGTTCTAGTCTCTGTGAGATTCACAGTTGTGATATCGTGGATGCTGGCCCTTCTCTTATCTTTTCCACCTGAAAGTTGTCTGATGAAGTATTTCTGTGCGTGGCTAGCTACTTGCGTCGGTGTTCTCGTGATTACGAAGTTCCTGGAGATGTTTCTCCAATCACCTTTCCCATATTTTTTTAGACCCATCAAAAAGAGCCTGGAGAGAAATTTGCATAATAGGTCCATCAGTTTACATAAACAGACGTATCAAGCACTAAAGCAAACAACTGCCCTCGTCTAAAAGCCACTGAATTTGCAAGACTAAGGTCCTTCTAAATTAAAATTCTAAGACAACCCTATCCTTAGATCACTTAACCTTGTTCATCCTGCTTATATTACTGACAAATTAAGCTCATCCAGCAGACAGTGAATGAGATCATTGGAGATCGACTCAGAGCAAGTGCAATAAAGAAAACTTTATATCTTACTTGTGCTCTTCCTCGGTCCAAGGAACCCCTTTCTTTCTCTCTTGTTCGGGAGGCCGAATCGATGATGATCTCTTCCCACCAAGCCCATAAGACTGTTTGAACCCATCATATCCATGGCCATTCGCCCACTCCAATGTGAAGGGCGCTGTAGTGCTATAGCCAGGGATCGGGATGAGCCCTGCTTCTATATTGTTCACATCAACTTCCAAATCCTGATAGTGCTTAAACACATCCTCCACCGTCTTCCCAGGGATCATCGAGGCGACCCTATCCCACCGATCCGGCGTGTCCTGATCGTGCACCGCCAGCGCTTTTTCGAACATTTTGTTCTCAGCAGGGGTCCATTTCGCGGTCCTTCCCTCCTCGTTGAAAAGCCAATTCGCATTCGATGCACATGGTGGTAAGGGAACTCCCGTTTCCCACTTCATCACATGGGAATCACGCAACCCCTCCTTCAGACTAAACTTAAGTCAGATGCTGAAGGGTGACCAAATTCTCGATCTTCTTGGAAAAAAGAGAGAGACAGAGAGGGGACTCTTCGATTTCGATGGCGAGAGAGAGAGGGAGAGAGAGAACAAAGTAAAGGGGGTGCTCGAATGGGAAATGCGGAGAGCTTCGGGTTCACCACAAAGATATCCGTGTTAAATCACCAAGCATCTTGAAAGGAATCAGAATACTCCTTTTCCTCTGTGCAACCATAGCCTTAGGAATCCCATAAAGAACCGACTTTTTATCCCAATATGACAAAGACAAGCCTCTCAAAACATAAGCAACAAATCACAGTATGATCCGAAAACACCAACATGAATTGCAACGACCCTCGAGATCTAAACCCAACAAAGCACCCAACGCAACTAGAAACAAGAATGCAACGTATCAAAAGAAGAAGAAGCGAGAAGCAGAGACCCTGAAACGAAAACGAAAACGAGAAAAAACTACGCAGAGCGGCCCTCTCAGACGTCAACGAACACACGAACGAACTTGCAGCAAAAGGGAGAGCTCGGAGAGCGAAAGCCAGAGAGCCTCGCGGGGAGGGTCCTCTGAATTCGTGCGAAACGAGAAGATAACAGAGAGAGAGAGAGGTAGGCGAGGAGGGGGGTGGGGAATGATGGGTTTCTTTCTTCCTTTCCCTTGAGGACTGAGCAACAAGGAAAAGAGAAGAAAGAGACCAGGGATGGATGTCAAAGCTCCAACACCGAGCTGAAAAACCAGAAGCTTCTGCTAAGCTTCAGGGGTTGAATCTGAAAGCTCTGCCAATATCAGGGGGAGAAGGAGAGAGGGAGAGAGAGGGTAATGCTGAAGCTGAAGGTGGTGAGTCGTGATTGGAGGGGATGGGATACTGCACTTTGCGGAAAAAGTTCCCTCTTATTATAATCACAACACTCTCTGTTCCATCACCCCCCCCCCCCCCCGGGGGGCTTCCCTGCTTTTTTTTTTTTTTTGGCCCTCCATTTTAATTATTGCACAGGCCCATTTTGTATTTATATTCCAACGCCTCTCTAATTTAATGAGGTGGACCGCATCCGAACCTGAAGAGATCGTTCATATTGTTCTTGATGCACGATACCTCGAGACCACTTGTTGTTGAGTATACTGGATGAAGAATTAGCTTGATTTTCAAAATATCAATTAGAGAAAATATAATTATGATCACTGTGTCGAAAAGATCAAAATATTTTCTCAATTTGATTGTTTAAATGAGTACCTTGATGATACTTTTTGACGGGATATTTGTTAAAGTGATGAGTTGATTGATGTTTTTTGTTTCATGGTCAAACTTTAAAAATGTCATACCCATATATCTGTATGGCAATTTCAAGTGGTGTAGATTTACAAATTCCAAAGCTCTCATAAGATGTATATAAGTATTTGAATTATTACTCGATACTAAATTAGTTACTATTCTTTATTGTAGCACTATAGCAATTACTATAACAAAAGAGAAAGTTGTGTATTATGAGTCTATCAATAAAGAGTCGTGAATGGAATACAAGACTGTTATATAAAACATCGCATATGAGTATATGTTGAACATAAGCAACAATTAGATTATAACACCTAAAGCCCTCACATCGGATGAGAGAGTGGGCTTGCGATCTAGCCCTTATGAATTGGTCAGTTTGTCAATAATGTCCTTGCATGTATTCTATTTAAAAAGAAAAAGAAAAAAAAAAACTTCCCATATCGCCTATCCAGGCCAACAAGTACTTTTCGAATCATTGACAAAGGACATGCAGCCCACCATTCGGGAAGAGACTATAATTGATAGAGACGACCGTGGGATGCATTGAACCGTAAGGTCGAGCCTAACCGGTTCCCAATGCTTCCATCACATAAAGCATATGTTCCAATTTACGAGTCAGTCCGGACTCGAGCCTTGGATTGAACCCAAAAAGGTCAGCTACCCATCTGATTCAATAGCCACATTAAAAAGCTATTTGGAGTCTGGAAGCAGAGGCCTATGACCGCAACTAATGTTAAACATGCTGTCTTTTAGAATCGTCATTAAACTATTTCTTGACTTTTCGAAGGAACCGCCGTGCCATCTCCTTTCACATTGATTTTTTTTAATAACAAGAAACCTCACTTTAATTATATAAAATTCAAGCCCACACATGAAATATCTTCACTGGTCTTACAGATTAGATAAGATGCAGATTAAAACCTGGCGAGCAATACCAAGCACGTCAACGCATCACATAATTCAACTCGATGTTAAAGAAAATGTTTTTCGATTCGTTAATTTTCAGTAAACAAATGGAATAAAATATTTAATACATCTACTATCGCTTCCCAAAAAGAAAAATAAAAATAAAGGGCCACCAGGCAATGATGGAGCTGAACACTAGTCAACGGGGGGCTGGGCGAAGCAAAAGCAACAGAACCCCATTCCAACTAATTCCCAAAAAAATATAAATTTGTATCAAAAGAACAGGAAACGCCCTCCCCCTCCCCAATCTCATCATCTGTCCGTACCGTTTTCAAGAAACGAAAAAAAAAATAAAAATTGTGGATCAGAAAGTCCCACCTTCATTCCATTTCTAATGGTGCCCCACTTTAATTACCGACCAGATTAGCATGTCCTCTTATTCTATTCCGACCATTTTCTTAAAAATCTGTTTTTCTAATGATGTCCTTAATTAATCTTCTTCTTTATCTTTTTTTAGGAGGGGGGGTTTGGCAATGATCACATCATTGGAGGATGGCAATACGGTACTCCCTCCGATCCAACCGCTCCTGATCAACCCCGCCGAAAAGACTCGGCTCCGCATCGACGGCTGGGATTCACCAGGCTCGGTGGTGGAGGCGCGGGCCCCACCGCTCCACATTATTTTCGTCGGGTTTTGGGGGGAGGGAGCGAGCGGGGGGGGCCGCCACGGTGAGGAGTTCGGATCGAATCGCGGAGCGCAGGTGCCGACACGTGGGCTCGCGTCATTGGTCTAGCGCGGCGGCAAGATGCGGTTGCAGTTGCCCCCTGGCGAGAGGGATGGGAGGGGCCCGAAAAGCGCTCGGTCCAGCCAATGAGTGGCGCACACGTCGGATTCGCGACATGGGGCGCGGTTGTAGAAGATAATGTGCTAAAATGGCGACGAGTTTTAAAGAGAGACCCCCCCTGGCTAGGCTTATAGGCTAGCCCTACAGCCCACTGCCTACTCCTCTGCTTCTGCTTCTTGCTCTTTTTTTATTTTTTTTAATTATTTGAAAAAAAAGTTGCACAATTGTAGAGGAATTTTTATTTTTTTTGGTTATCGAGAACACGGTTATTAAATCGCGAATTGAAGTTTTTAAATGGATAAATCATAAATCGAGATTCCCATCGTGAAATTCAATAAATATTACCTAAAATCAGTATTTTATATGTAGGCATTATAAATTTCGTAGGAAATGTTATATGTATTGAACGTTGAGGAAGATTTATGATTTATAAAAAGGAAATCGTAATTTTGAATGCATATGAGGATTCCGTGCATTGTCGTCAGCATTGGTATTACATGACAATATAAATCCTAATTCTTTACATATATATATGGCACACATCATAAAATATAACGCAAGTTGCTTTATTAAATAGGCGGCATTTGAATGGCTTGAACCGATAGATGCATATTGAATTATGATTTGTCAAACCAAAGGTAGATTCTCATGTGATTTCAGCTATTGGAGATTCACCTAACATATATGTATTATTTGCCTCGATAGCCAAATGATTCAAGTAACTAGTGTTCTAGAAGTACGATAGCAAAAGTTGAGAAGGGATATAAAACATTAATAAATTTATGGGTGAATGTGACTTAGTTTAGTTCGCGTCATTGATGAGATATATTAAATTTGAATGGCTTGAACCAATAAACGAACATCAAATTGTGATTTGTGGAACCAAAAGTAGATTCTCATGCAATTTCGGCGGCTGGAGATTCATCTGACATATATGTATCATTTGCCTTGAGAATCGAATGATTCAGGCAATTTGTGTTCTAGAAGTGTGATAATAAAAGTCGAGCAGGAATATAAAACATCTTGTAAACCCCACAATTGTATTAAATTTATGGACAAATGTGACTTAGTTTAGTTCGCGCATCATCAATGAGATATAAATAGATCAATTGGATTCTTAAGCTAGTAATCTTCTCTCATCCCACGCTGGTCCCATGTTGATTTAAGAGGAATTTCATACCCAAGGGCAGAGGAGTTATATGGTCGACAATCTTTATTTTTTCCTTTTTAGGTATAATCAAGAATCTTCGTTTTGTGTACAATTAACATTTTAAAAAATCAAAATAAATGTTTTTGAAGACTTTTTAAATTTTCCATTATTAGGAAGCTAGGGGTTTGTTTGTTAATGTTACAAATTCTTTGTTTTTTTGTTCTATTGTTTCCTAGAATAAAAAAATAATAGAATTTTGTTTTGCAACTTTAACTAATTTTTCCATTATCCGGAATAGAAAAGTAGCCGATAATAGATTTGAAACATAAACAAGAAGTAATATATATATATATATATATATATATATATATATATATATATATATATGTGTGTGTGTAGATTCTTGTTTCCAAAATAATTTCTAGAAATACATTTTTTTCTTTTTATTTCTCGTAGCCCCTCGGCCCCAGCTGTTTGTCGCACCCACAACAGGTTGCTGGCCGCTACCACTGCCCAGCTGTGACCAATGGGCAGCAACAAGCAAGAAGAAAAAAAGAAAAATCTATAAAAATTATTAAAAAATTAAAAGAAGCAAAAAATTTGTGAATCTTATTAAAGTATTTTTATTCTTTTTCTATTTCGAAAAAATAAATTTTATATAGTTAACGAACGTATTTTTTAACTTAAAAATTATTCTAAAAGATTAGAAAGAAGTTATTTTCCAGAACATAAGTTTTTTGAAAGACATTTTAGGCCTTTGGGAGTGTTGTCGGAAAATAATGCTGAGTCACGCCACGTACAAGCAAGTGAACGAGCACCGCCATCCCATCCCATTAATTACATGGACAGTAAAAGGTAAAAAGAGATATTTCGTTATTTTAAAAATAAATGGAATTTTATTTGGACTTTAAATGTGAATATTACTATGACGTGAAGAAAAAAATTGAGATGCTTAGCACCATATAAGAATCCGATTGTCGGGCTTAGAATGTCTTGAGGAAAAAAAGTTCAAAAGAGATGCCAAAAGTTGTCAAAATAAATATGAAAACATATTGCGTGACACGACATTTTGAAAATTTGATAGACAAGATACATTTGAAATTTAAGAGTACTTTATTCTAACTAATATTTTAATTTTCCTTCCGTAGTCTTTAAAAGGCGAAAACATGCACTCTCAATATGAAATTGTGCCAATACAAAAAATAAAAATAAAAATATATAGGTAGGAAATCCTACCCAACCTCGCTATTGGCACAAAATTATCTACACTAATCACGGCTCGTTCACATTCACAAGGCTTGCGAACTCGCCATGCTAGATTGAGTTCTCTTGGGATTTAGTTTACTTGTTACAAAACTTACAAAAATTCATATAGAAGGGATGTGGCATCAGAGGTACATATGTAACTCGGCATCCCTTTCTTGGTTTCAATGCCACTACAAGCAGGTATCCTCCTCTCAAATTGTCTGCTAGAACACGATAGCGTTTGCTTTGGTCGTGCTATCCATGCTAATTTCTTTAAATCGGGTAGCGTCAATAATGAAACTTATTAACCAACGAAATGATTCACATACAAATGATGCGAAAATAGACAAGTATCTGAACTTCGCATGAAAAATTCTTTTTTATAATGATGATGGATGACAATATTTTGGTGGTTTGCGATGATATTTCAAGTATTTAATATCATTACAATAAAGAAAAATGGTAAAAGTTATTAATAACCCAAAATTATGCCTACTATGACACACTCCACATCTATTAAAAATTAATTTTTTGTGAAATCGAAAACCTCAAATGTGTATTTGTGTAATAAATTTACCCTGATTTGTATTCGTGTGGCACATCTATTTTAATTTTTTTTAATGATATAATGAATACTAAGCTTAGATTTGTGCTATGCATTTACAATCTGCCAAGATTTTTTTTTCCTTCCTCCTTTAGCTTTATCACTGCCAGTCTGCCGTTGCCACCCTTACCATCGCCATTGCCACCGTTCTTACTCTTGCCAAACCAAGGAAGAAAACAAATGAGGAAATTAAAAAGAAAAAGGAAAAAGAAAACAGAAAACGAGAAAAAAAAATACAATGTATTGACATATTTTGGCCATATGAGCATACATTAACGTCGTTTGTATTCTGCCATCCATATAGGCAGCCACATAAAAATTTTAGCAGCATTCTATAATGGATTATGACGAAAGTTAAATATATTACACGGATATAATTTTTTTGGGTTGGATGTGTTATATAAGTATAAGTTTAGGATTTTTTATATTGGGTAAAAAAACTTGGGATATATTTATCATACAGGTAAAAGTTTAGGATTTATATATAAATTAATTTGTGGTAAATATATCTTGGTGAGCATGATTAGAAACCTTTTTCTTGCGATCTTTTTCTTCATCGGAAGGAAAGAGAGACTAGATAGTATGAAGGACATTGAAAGTGTGTGACACGCGCGGGTGTTGCGAGTTGGCGAGGCTTCGCTGTATGCGGTGCCCTTTTTGAGTAATGACACGAGAGGACAGCCAATGAAATCACACAACCAAACCCAACCTGTATCCCCCAAAACAAAAGCGGAAAAAGGCAAAAGGCCAAAAAAATGCGTATGAAAACGAAAAAGAGTGGGCCCCCCCCCTCCCTCATGATGTGACCAACTGTTTTCCCCTTGGCTTTTCTCCTTGGAACTCCGCACAACGCCTGGGGGGGCTTCCCCACACCCGCCTCCCTCAGTCACTCTTCTTCCCCACTCACCCACCCAAAATAAAAAAAAATAAAAAATAAAAAATTCATGTTCTGTCTTCTTCTTCTTCTTTTCTTCTGACATTTTAAGGTAAATAAAAAATATACGTTATGATCTCTCTCTCTCTCTCTCTCTTAACGAATTTTTTACGCATAAAGTAATTTTACACTTTGCTATGACCACCTTTTATTATTTAATGACGGGGCCATATCTGAAATGTTACACAACCGCCGTGCTTGTGGAAGTACTCTTTCTTGGATTAGAAGTTTTGTACCTGTGGCATGACTTACTATCTTTGCTTGTTAATCATGAACACATTTGAAATCCAGATTGTGACATGATTGCTTTTGTTGGGGGGTGTCTAAGTTGAATCATGCTAGGGTTACCGAAATTGATTTGTAAAGTCAGATTCGAGTGATGCGTGGGATTGCCGTTATCGGTTCTTAAGCATGGCCCACTTGTCGAATTTAGTAGGTCTAGCTTTGCTCTTCTAAGTATTGTCCATGTACTTTAAATCTTTCTCGCGTAATTGTAAAATTTTTAAATTTTCGTGTGTTGTGACATTTTTTAATATAGAAATTAAGAAAAGAGAAAGCATCAAAAAGTCAAGACAAGTGGATCGGGAATTATAAAACTACATTGTATTCACGAGCTTATAAAGTGTTTTATGAGTTTCCAAGGAATTAAATATTTACACTTGTGCCCTTGGAATGTGAAATGAGCGCATAAAACTTATGCAAGACCACATTGCCCATCGCTCGAAAAATATCTAATGAATAACCAATTCAAGAAATTTTAAAAATTCCAATGCACTTATATTCTCCTTACATATGATGCAATGAATCTTCCAAAAGTATAATTTTTAGTATATAAGTGTACTTAATAATTATTTTGCATAAATTGGTCATGAAGACTTGTTACACATATCAACCTAATAAACTAAGTGAGAGGATTGCCAAATTGCATTTAAAAAGATTGAAAGAGATAACCAAGACATAACTCCCCTACTCGTGCCTATAAGCGAGCTAGCACATGATAACACAAACATCCTAGACCAAACAAGTTTTGGACAAGTGAGATGCGAAACAACTGAGTTATGTAATTGTCGGTGATCCTCGTACACAACAAGGGGCAATCTCGGTGTCAAAAATCTCCCGCCGCATCTCGACCCATCTCTCCACCCACATGCCCACCAGAGCTCAATACACTTTTTTTTTGCCCGGTTGGCCACACGACGAGGTTCTTTTTCGAGAGCTATGTATCTAACCCTCCCTAGCCCCAAGGGTTCTAAGACTTCATTAATAGAAGGGTCAGCTCTCTAATTTAGATGATTAGAAAATGGATTAGTGGGGGCGTCATCACTCCAAGTAGGTACCCACATGTCGCCATCAATTACCTAAATAAATAAATTAAGCTTTAGAGACGCTTTTTAATAGCGCCATTGGACGCTAAACCGTCCGAGGTAATTTCGGGAAGAGGGGGGGGGGTCCGGGCGATGGAATCGGCGAACCATGTGCGTCCCTGTCAATCGGGTGATTTGTCTCTTTGCATCATTACATGAGCGGGGGTGAATCTAGGGAGAAGTTGGCTCCATCCAGCTCTCCTCCACTTTTGCTTTCAGCCTCAAGTCACTTCTGCCTTTTAAGCAATGGGACAAGATGTTTTAAATCATTCCCTCTCTCTCTCTCTCTCTCTCAAAGATGTTTTAATCACTCTCTCTCTCCTCTCTCTCTCTATACTTTTGTTTTAAAAAAAAAAATTGACTTGGGATTTTAGTTGGCAAATGGCTCAAATTTTCAAATTAAAAAAATGTTGGGGAAGTTTGATTGTCGATAAAGATAGAGAGTGGTATGTAGTTTTTTTATGCTTTGATGTGTAATGATTATTTCTGTCTTTAAGATACTTTTTGCCCTCTGTTGTTATTGTTGAACTTAGAACAAATATGCCTCCTGCTAGACCTATCAAATGAGTGGATAGGTTTGGATTCAAACCAGATTGAAAATGGTCTAGACCCAAGTGGATTCTTCTAACTTGTTTTGTCTAATTTTTATTGAATGCAAATTTAATGACCTGTACCAAACTCAATTCATATCCAACTCATACTCGATTCATATTATTAAAATGCTTCCATATTTAATATAATTTATAAAAACAAGTACTCGAATTGATGTGAGAGTGCAAAGTGAGCCGTGATTGAGCGAGGGTGAGAAAGAATTAAAAGAAAGTAGATGGGTTTGATTCAAGTAAGTTGTAATCATTCAACACCAATGTTATGTTTAAACCTATTTACGACTTATTTTCTTGATATAACTAATCTATTTATAACTTATACGTGTTAAGAAATGAGTTAATGATCCATTTAGATGGGTATACATCTAAGATATACACTAAAGTCAAGGATAAACGAGTTCAACAATTAGTCAACGAATTATGAATCGTTGTTTTTCTCTTTTATTTTTAGTACCTTAGTGCGTCTATTTTTGACACTTCTTACGTCGGCTTAATTATCAATTTATCATAACATGCCACAAGGTTCAAACCTCACACGTACGGTGCAAGAAAGTTCAAAGAGCACCTCCAAAAAGCGTGGATTAGTGCATAGCCCCCTGCTAAAGCTCTCTCTCTCTCTCTCTCTCTTCTCTAAATAGGTGAATTTTGTCGATGTACCATCGCCGAGCTGAAAATGTGTGCCACGTTTCGTTCCTATTTAAGTATTTTTCATTCCATTCTTTATGGAAAAGAAAAAAAAAAAGTATTTTCCATGCCATTGACTCTTGGCAAAGCCGAAGAGGTAAGGGTTTTTATTATTATTTTTTTATAGTGGTTTGTTGGAAATGATGAGAGGTTCTCTACTGACACGGCGACACGTGAATATATAAAAATCACTTTATTGTAGCGTGCATTTATTTAATCCTGCTTGAATTTGGACCCGCATCAACCTCGGCCCTTTCCTATTGAGGGAAGATTCCCAGGGATTATTATTATTATTATTATTTTACGAGTCCATAGCCAAATCCCTCCTGTCTCCTTTAGTCACCTGTAGGCCTGAAGAATCATTGGTGGTTTAAGAATGAAAAAACTTACAATAATGGGGAGAAGAAAAAAGAAAGGGAGAAAGACAGAAGCAAGCTGGAGACAACTTGATTGGTGAGAATTAAACTTATAATAATTTTCTTATGGAAAAACAAATACAGAGACGTTACGGAAAAAAAAAATGAGCAGATCAACTGAATGGAGAAATTTTGAGATTTATAGATTTAATTACTTTGGTAGGTCGAATTATGGGGAACAAAGAAAAAACCTATGAAATTAGACATCGAATATTGAACGGGGGCAAGCATATTCCATAATTCTTCTGGAAAGATAAGTGCAAGGAACTTACCTAAAATCTCAATTGAATTGGGCAACTCTTTATTACCCTTTTCTTTTGGCTATGCACGGAGATGGTCCTTATGCTTTTGACACTCGACATTAAGAACGCGCCAATGATGATGATGGCCAGTTGGGGGGTGAATAGGGGAACATAATACGTCTCTTGTTTTGAATCGTCTTTTTGTTACGGAACTCCACAGACGTATATTATTTGGCTACAACTAGTCAAATTAAGTAATGGAACTCTCGTTCAAGTTATTTTTCTATATTTCACGAGCCTAAATTAGATTAGCAATGTATGTTTTGTTCATGAAGTTTCATGTTGATATCTTCAGGCTGCATATATCTAGAAGGTTTTATTGAATTATCTATTTTAAATGATGTAATACGTAAGGGTACCCAATTTTAGATCAATATACTCAAATCGGGTGAAAGTTGGACTTTCATTTGGCTAGGTGACTAAGACACCACGATATGGTGCATTTGCCGGGGATCAAACCCGAACCTGAACCCGTCCCCCGAACTCCCGGCCCGAACCACCAGACCAAATGTCCGGTGACTCCATGAACATTCACAATCTCTTGATTTTGTAGGCAATTGACAATGAGAAAGTGGGCGAAGGCCCAAAAGAACCATGAGCGGCGACGTTTCTTCTAGGCCCAAATGGCCCAATGTCCAAATCAAGTGGTGGATTGGCCATCGGCTAGTGATTACATCAGTTGTCACTAAGCAATGCTAAGAATATTCGTTGGAAGACCAAACTCTCGTTCGCATGCGACCCAAGTTTGTCTAGTCAAGCCTTTGAATTTCCCAAGATCGAATGCCACGACTACTACCACTTCATGCTCGAATATATGATTTCAGTCTCTAATTCAGAGAGATCCAAGAGAATGTATTGCGAAATATTGAAGACATTCAAATTGCTCTTTATAAATACTTTTGGATAACATCAACTATCAAGCGAATTACTCAAGTTGAACGGATCTGATGAATTGGACAAAATATGAGTAGCTTGGTCTAGCTCTTAGAAAAATCTATATTTTCACCAATGTTTGTCTAATCAACCCTTTGAAATTTCTCAAGATAGAATGCCACGACTACTCTTACTCCATGCTCGAATCTATGATTTCAATCTCTAATTTAGAGAGGTCAAAAAGAATGTATTGCGAAATATTGAAGACATTTAGATTGCTCTTTACAAATATTTATGAGTAATGTCAACTATCAATCAAACTATTCGAGCTAAAAACATTCATTAGAAAGACCAAACTCTCATTCAAATGTGACCCAAGATTGTATAGTTAACCCTTCGAAATTTCCCAAGATAGAATGCCACAATTGCTCCTAATCCATCCTAATCCATGCTTGAATTTAAGGTTTCAGTCTCTAATTTAGGGAGGAATGAAAGTTTGTATTGAAAATATTGAAGCATTCAAATTGCTCTTTACAATGCTTCTGGGTAATATCAACTATCACTCGAACTACTCGAGCTGAAGGGATCCGAAAATTCGGACAAAATATGAGCAGCTTGGACTAGCTCTTAAAAAATATCTATATTCTCAACAATGGCTTTTTCACTGGCCTATATCAATCCAATTACAATGTGTCTAATTTGGTTCTGTCCTCTCTCTCTCGGTAGGGTTGTCTTTTTTGGCTGTAGTATATAGTATTCACTCCTCATTCCTTACACTAAAATCCTTTTTTTGGTCCCCTAGGCCTGTCTCAACACTTGGGGAGATCACTTGGTGGTGGCAGGAGGGACTGGTCGGGGCCTTCCCCATCGTCGACAACGAATGCCATCTTGAGCCCCCACGTCGTGTGCACTTCTAGGTGACAATGCATGAACCAAACCCCTGCAATACAAAAGACAAGGAGGAAGAAAGAAGAAAGAAGCAATTCACTCATATCATTAGCTAAATAAAAATGCATACTGAGCCAAACAAAATCAACCCTTTTCTCTATAAAAGTCACAAGTTTATAAGATCTTAAAATAAGTGTAATGATAATTTGTTCTTAAAAATGGTGAGTTGACAGATATAAATTCTCTATTCTTTCGATATATTTTGATGTATCGATTTAATGAGTTGTTTTTTTGTTTATATTTTAGAATAAGTAAAAAGAAAATACATTTTGCACTTTCTCGTTGGGATTTAAAACACTGCTTAAATTTCAATAAGTTACTCAAAATATATGTACTTCAAAATTTTAATAGCTTTCTATAAAATAAAATTAAAAACCGTGAAATTCAATTTAAGAAAAGGAAAGGAAAATTAAAAAGTACGGACCACTAGTAGCATGCCTTTACTCTCCATGGAAGAATGCGAGCTTTACCTGGATTATCGGCCCTGAACCTTATGGCGGCCCACCCGCCGGACGGGACTCCGATGGTGTTCCGCTCCACCGGGTCGACGAGGTTGAACTTCCTCGGGTCCCTGACAGGGTCGAAGTTCCCGATCCCTCTCCCCACCGCGAAGAAATTGGACCCGTGGAGGTGGATCGGGTGGTTCTCCGGCGCGACCATCCCCGTGTCTTGCAGGACCAGCTGGACCGTCGAATTGTACGGGAGCCTGTAGAGCCTCGTCCCGGTCATGGTGTTCATGTTCACCGGCTGCGCCCCCGTGTAATTGAACCGTATCATCGGCTTCGCCGGGAAGTCGTCCGTGAAGACGCCGGTCATCTTGTAGTAATGCGCCGACAAGAGCGCGGTCGTGGGCATGACGAAGCTGATGTTGTTGAAGTCGGCCACGACCCGGAAGCCGCTCGCGCAGGTCGCGCAGGGGTTGACCCCGATGCCGACGGTGAAGAACAGGGAGTGGTCGATCTCGAGCGGGACCCGCGCCGGGTAGGCGCCTGTGTTTAGGCTTCTGAGGGAACCGACGAAGCCTTCGGCCACCCACGTGGCGTTCGGGGACGGCGGGGCCGTGGGGACCGCCGGGGAAGCCGCCGGCGTGCCGGCGTAGCGCACCGTAGCGGTGGCGGTGACGTTGTCGACGTTGACGGGGGCGTCCATGAAGGGGGAGACGGTCATTAGGTAGTTGCCGGTGGTGTGGTAGGCCGTGAGGAGCGCGGTGGTGGTCTGGCCCGGGCCGACGAGGATGGCGTCGGTGCGTAGAGGCTTGACGTACGCGGCGTCGACCTCGACCACCGTGAGCTGGTGGCGGGCGATCTTGAAGAAGAGCTCTTCATTGAGCGCAGCGTTAATGATCCGCAGCATGTAAGTCTTGCCTGGCCGAACTGCTAATTCGTATCCACCTGCGCATGTTAGAAACCGGTCAGTTTCTTCGCCGTCGGCGGCGCGCGACACAAGGTGATCTTCTTTCTTAGTACCCTTGGGACAATCGGCGACCGGTCCTGGATGGCTATTGATGGTGTGAGCATCGGAGACGTTGGGCGCTCCTCCGGATTTGATTGCCTCGTCGATCACCGCCTCCACGTCCGACTTCCACCATTCAGCTGCCAATGGGGTGATCAAGTTCAAATCACGCACGTCGTTCGACTCGAATCCTCGAAATCTTTATCGTGTTGCGAAAGACGGATCGAACCGGAAAGATCTTTGGACTCACCTAGTACGATCACCTTTTCTTTGTGGGGCTTGGGGAATGGATAGGGAACTCCTCGCTTGGGCAAGATGACCAGGGCGCCGTGCACGGTGGCTCTCAGCCACAGGATGTGGGCGTGCCAGAGGAGAGTGCCCCGCTGGCCGGTGATGGTGAATTTGTACGTATAGACTTGTCCCGGCTGAATCGGGCACTGCGTTATGTACGCCGGTCCGTCCGACCAACCCGTCCGCAGCTGTCTGACTCCATGCCTATGCATCAAAATGGTTTACAGGGTTTGTAAGATGGCATGCTTTTAGATCTTGCGGATTGTCCAGTGGAAAGCAAGAAGCAATTTCCCCATCTAATTCGGAATCAAATCATCCATCGAGTATTTAGTACATAGTTCCGATCGAGTACTAATTGTCCTACCAGAGATGGCGATTAGATCAGAAGGTCGAGATGTTCGAGCTCGACTCGACTAATCACGATCAATCTTTGAATGAAAGGCGTGATTAAACCTACCAATGAATGGTCACGTTGTAGCTGACGTGGTTGACCACCTTGACGAACACCGTGTCGTCTTCCCGGGCGTAGATTGTTGGACCCGGGAACAGCCCGTTGACCGTCACGATGGGCTTCGAGCTGCACAGCCGGTCGGTCCTTTTCTCCACCACCTAATATTTTACCAAAACAGCCAACCCCACGTCATCGAAGCCCTTGGCAATTACCAGGTAATCATGCATGTCGCGAATAACATCGTCCGCACGGAAAAAACACTCAAGAGAAAATCTTCGACCTAACACGACGTGGACTTGTCACTGAAGCGCACTTCTTTTCGCCATACGAAGATGTTTGAGTTTTTTTTACCTCAAGTAATATAGCATTTCGTGACGTAGAATGTACGGACGAGGAATTTCTAATTTGCGGCCGAGTTGGTCAATTCCGTGAGCATACCATTTGAAGTGCTTTAAAATTAACTCTTTCTTATGTTGAAGACCCCTACATTTTTTAAGAAAGTACGTTTCAAATTTCCCATTTACAAGTTTCTAGATAGTTAGAGAGGGAGAGGGGCTGAATCTCTATGAGAGCTCCAAAATCATGGGCAAGACTTCGTTCCACAAATAAATGAAAACTAACAAAACTTCCACCATTTATGTTGGACCCATTATTCAAAATTTATATATCGTTCACATCATATTCTAACATCCCAACTTTTAGGTCAAACTTTCTAGTATGAAGTCGGAGCTAGATCCGGTTATTCAACAACGAGAGACAATCACCATGATTCTCTGCGTGAGTTGCTAAATTAATACCGCCTGTTGAGATCCATTTTATAACCAGTCACGCACCTAATTGATATTCGAGTTGTTTGATTCTTCGATATGTTAAACAAAGAGGGTTTAAATATAATATGGTTGGCACTAGATCAGTACACGAAAATATGCGTATGCGGTAATCTCCACGATTCTCACACTAGCTGTGATTAGAAATGTTATTTATATTAAATCTATGTTCACTGTCTCAAGCAATGATTACATAGATGCAACTTTCTAACGTCTATATATCAACATGCAACGATATAATATATAGCACGACACTTGTAATTTTCTTTGCTCAACCTTGCAATCATAATTAATCCAGTTGTCATGCCATGCAAACCCTAATCAAACGTGGTCAGGAAATATCAACGCGCTTACTTGTTTGGAGGCATCCGATATAGATCAGGGAGTTTGAATTTCGATGTTGATATGTTCAATCGGGAGTAAAATATGTTGGCCGTTAGTCCATCAGTTTCGGCCGGACCACATACAAGGATTGCGTGCAGACATGGATATGAAAAAAAAAAAAAAGAAAAAAAAAGGGCACTAGGTGAAGATAGGATGCCATTCTCTAGCGAATGAATTAGATAAAGGAAAATGTTTGAATATCCCATGATAATTTAAGAAGAAATAAATGATAATAAGCCTGCATATTGGAATGAAAATGATGGAAAAAATAGTTGCGCGCATGAAAGCTCATGTCCATTCCCGGCCCAAACAATACATGTGAGCCAAATTCGTGTAAGTCTCGTCGAATTCAAAGGCTCGCCTATCGGGCGATCTTCTAATGAGAGACTAGCTAGCCAGCTAAGTATGCACGAAAATGCTGAAACGGTGAAGTCTACTCTTGTTTCAGCTCACTTTCAACAGCACCAAAATCCATGAGCTCACCTTTGTGCATCTAAAACCTCTTTCTGCTTCCCTTGTAATTTAAAAGTGACTAGGATTTAGAACGGGTTCTTCTGCATTAGTTAATGTCTGTATACATAGTCGAAGAGGAGGAGGAAGAACGATGCATGAAAGAAATGAAACGTTCGGAACAATCTTGGGTCATGCAGAAATAATGATGAAAGCAATGACAAAGTTTGCTCACATTGAACTTGTAGTGACGGACCATCCCCTCCACATGCGTCGCTAATAACCAAGCTGCAAGCAACGCTCTCATCCATAGCGGCATCATCACCATCTTCTCCCTCTCTCTCTCTCTCTCTCTCTCTCTCTCTATGTGTTAGAGAGAGAGAGACAGTCTTTTGCTCCCTCTTCTTCTTCTTGACGAGCAGGTTGTGACCTTCAACCCGAGACTTTATAACCAAGTCCTCGTCCTCTCCTCTGTTGTCATGTCGTTTTTACTCATAATTCGAACCAAGCACTAATATATTATACACTTGAAAATTCGCGATATTCCTTTCCTCCGCAGTAGAAGCCAGAACCTTCTTTGGCTCCTTTGACACGTACGACACGAATGAGTTTAGTTATCCATCGAACGAGGTCGACCTTTAGGGGGCTAAAAGACACGAAAGAAGGGAACAGGAAAGCAAAAGACGCAACTGGTCTCTTATCTTTTTTCAATTCAGCTAGTAATTAAAGCTAGTAACGTCGAGCAACGTTGACTTGGTAGCGAGAAAACCCTACTCGGGTTGGTCTACCCTCATTGGCTGAAGCGCACCCGAACCCCATCTAACTTTAACCACTCTTCAAACAGTGTTCTTCCTCCCCTTCTTTTTCCTAACAGCTCCATGGAGCCATCGTCACTTAGATTTCGTTTCTATCGTTGCACACTAGAACATCTGAGTAGCCACCGGTGTTCTCACGAATTAGGTTGAAGATTGAACTCAATCATGACACCTGCGATGGAAAACGCAATCTTTCAATCACACGTATCGGAGAGGTTGGATTAAGTATTCGAAATGATTGGCAACGAATTTCATTAGTTGTTATTGGAATCTAAAGCTTACAGTGTCTTATTACATATGACAGTGGAAGATATTAAATTGATTAGTGAGTAGTTAGTCGTTTAAGTGTTTGATACGTGACTCATGACTCAGTGTGAGACCTTAAGTGTTGCCATACTTATAAAATAGTCGGCCGACCAGAATCAACAATTCTAAGTTATTTGGGAGACCTTTAAGAGCCATGCAATCTAAATTCACAGAGAACAACATTTTGTTAGTTAGATGTTCTCTTTAGTTCGACAAGTTTGTAGAGGGATGATATTCGATATGATTGTCACTTTTCTTTATGACGAGAAGCCTACTATAATTTAGAGAATCGTAAAGCTGTTAGACGCTTTTACACCTCATAAATTGGATTCGATATTAAAAAGATCGAGAAGAGCAATCCAAGTCATGAAGGTGTTCGATTCTATCTCTAAATCACCAATTCAACTCAAGTGGTTAAGGAAATAATTATAATTATAATTATAATTATGGCTTTTGTTAATTTTCCAGAATCACAGGCTGTCGCCTTGGCCCCAGAGCAACTGCGCGAGTTACCTATGTCGACCTTAGTAGGATGAAACCGAGCTTGGTTAAGTAAATTAGCAGATGGGAATGGTTACTAAGAAACGAGAGATTAGATTAGATGTCAGATGTTGACCCCACTCGTATGTGTAGTTGAGAAGTGCCTATCATAGGTCGTCTGAATTTTTTATTTTTTATTTTTTATCTTTTTGATTTTGGGTTTACGTAGATCGTCTGATTGCACAAGTTGAGTTTGGGTCAATTTTCTCGTATAGTAAAAGTGAGTGTGGGGAGCAGCTTAGCTCATGCAATTCAACCTCAAGCATTCGCCAATTCCCAACTCCTCCTCTTACGATTTGTCACAGACTGGCAGCGATTTAATTAATGTCCGGTTTCTCCATAAAAAAACGTAGCGATCTTGAATTATATAAACAAAGAAGAGAGGGACAAGAAAGCCATGACGTGCGGTTTCCCCTTTTTTTCTTCTAAGGATATACGGTGAGGGGATGAAAAAGAAGCATCCCGTTGCGCCGGGCCCTCCTTGACATAGGAGGGGAGTCGAGACTTTAAGGGCATGCATGGTTGTGTTCTTTTGTTCTGTTTATGAATAAAAATTTTGTTTTTTTGTTCCGAGAATAAAAAAAGAACAGAAACGAGTTTGTTCGTATTTTTATTCAAAATCTGTTTTTTTTGTTCCCGGAACAAAATTGGAATGGAAATAAGAAACAAAAAAAAAGTTTCTTTTTTTTTGTTCCGGAAACACTTTTGAAGAACAAATTTTCTCTCTCCTTTCTCTTCTCTTTTTTTTTCTTCTTCTTTTCTTCTTCTTTTTTTCTTTGGCCGGTCGCCGGAGTGTCGCCGGATCTGGGCAAGCCCGACCAGCCAAGGCTGTTGGCCCCATCAACCGGTCGTCGGCCTTGGCATGGCCGGTAACTAGCCAAAAGAAAAAAATAAAAAAGAAAATAAAAATATTAAAAAATTAAAAGAAACAAAAAAAAATATAAATTTACCAAATGTGTTTCTATGCATTTTTTATTCCCGGAATAAGTTTACCAAACACATTTTTCTAGTAAAAAATTGTTCCCAAAACAGAAAGGCCCCTCATGGAAACGTTCCAAAAAATGTTTCGGAACACTTTTGTACTTTTTTTGTTCAGGGAACAAAAAGGAACAAACGCGTTTGGTTGCGTTTGTTTTTTTTTTTTTTTGTTCTCGAGAACAAAATTGGAGCAAAAAAAGAAACACAAAAAAGTTGCTTTTGGAGAAAAGAAACACTTCTTCAAAGCCAAAAAGAAACTTCTCTTCTTCTCTCTCTTCTCTTTTCTTCTTCTTTTTTTCTTCTTTTCTCTTTGGCCGGTTGCCGGCCTCGGCCATGGCCGGCGACCGGCCGTCGAGGGCTGGCGACGCCGTCGAGGGTCGGTGACCTCGCCAGAGCGTCGCCGGCCCCCGGCGAGGCCGAGCCTCGCCCGCGCCGGCGAGGCCAAGCTTGCCCGGCCAAGACGAGGCTCGGCCTCGCTCGAGGGGAGATCTTTGGCTAGGGTTCCGGCGAGGGGCTCCGGAGGACGGTGCGATGGCGGCACGGCACTAGAGGCTTCGGGATCAACACGGGGCAACGCGGACAAAGAGGCGGCGGACGGCGTCGCGAATGGCGTGGTGAGATCGGGACGGTGTCGAGCCGTGGGCTTCGGGGCGCAGGTGCTCGGTTCCGACGGGCGGGCGGCGAGGCTCGGCCTCGCCCGCCGGCGACGCCGAGCTCGCCTTGGCCGGGCGAGCTCGGGCTGGCCCAAATCCGGCGAGACCGAGCCTCGCCATGGTTGGGTGAGCTCGAGCTTGCCCGGATCTAGTGAGCCCGAGCCTCGCCCAGATCCGGCGAGCCCGAGCTCGCCCAGCCAAGGCGAGGCCAAGCCACGCCCAACCAAGGCAAGGCTCGGCCACGCCGGGGCCGGAGAGCCTCGCCGTGGCCGGGGCGAGGCCGCCAGCCCCGTCGGCTGTTCGGAGGCCGACGACCGGCCGAAAGAAGAAAAAAATAAAAAAGAAAGGAAAAAATGGAAAATAAAATAAAAATATTAAAAAATTAAAAGAAAAAAATAAAATTTACCATACGTGTTTCTATTCATTTTTTATTCCCTAAACAAACGTTATCAAGCACATTCTTTTGTTCAAAAACCGTTCCCCAGAACAGAAACACTTTTTTTTTTTATTTCTGTTCCCGAGAACAGAAAAGGAACAGAAATGTTTCCATGCAGGGCTAAATAGTTTTTTCTATTTCTGCTCCATGGAACACTTTTTAAACAGAAACACAAACAAATGCACCCTAAGTATCGAGTGAGGTGAGACAAAGTAATTTTTTGTGACTCTTGATTGTGTGGGGCGGTCCTTGATCATTGTTGCTAGGAATGGTCTTTCGTCTCGATATTCATAATTTCTAATCTATTAATTAGAGGAATTTTCCTTGATCTTGTTTTTGATCCATTGTTTATGGATTACGAACATCACTCACGGATTTAGGAACCATGTCTCCACACTCTAAGTTTGTCAACATCTTGGATTAACTCAAGTAAAGTATTGTCCATTTTTGTCTGTCTCATATTGAGCCCCATGGTTTTGTTCTTTAGCGCACAAGTCTTAGGAGGTCACCCATCCTAGTAGTGCTCCCACCTAAGCACTTGAGCATGTTTAATTTTAGAGTTCCACAGCTAAGTATTGTTGTTATATTAAAAGTGTTTCTATGAGTTGATTCCAATTTTTGTATATAAATCTCAAGAACGCTCTTTCCCAATTTAGTGTGCAATTTAGTTAATATGTGCCTGATCAACATCCTAGAAGTTTGCCAAGAATTGCTTCTTATTTGAGCCCTTTAGCTTGATGATCACTCCTTGCCCTCGTAGGACTGGGTCATTATAGGTCCACCAGCTTTTGCATGGTTCAAGTGGAACCACACACTTACTAGTAGAGGTGTGCAAAAGAACCAAGAACCGCTCAAATTGCCCGGAATTGGATCAAATAAGATGGAATCGGCGGTTCCCAAGGGGGTCAATTGGTTCTTGGTTCCAATTTAGTGGAATCGGTGAGTACCGTTTAGGTTCCTAGGTTCTAGGCATGGAACTACCCACCCACCATCTAGACCAAATTTAAAAAAATAGATTCCGTCATAATTACTTAATTATTTTGTAGTATTTCAAGTAAATATATATGAACATATATGTATATTTGTAGTCATTAAACATTATTGACTAATTTGTATGTTGGGTGTGTAATAGGATTAATCCCTTGCTTATTATTTTTTTTTCATTTTAATAATCCATTTACTTGCTTTCTCCACCAAAACAAATTAAACAAATGAAGAGGAAGGAGAGGACCGATTGTCCATAAATGTTGTGGTGCTTTGTCATCATGATACTAAATTAAGAGCCAAATATGAGGCTGAGGTTCAATTTGATATTAATTGATAAATGTAGTTTTGTAGGGATTTTGGGGGATTGGTTCTATGGACCCACCCGGGAACTAGACTAGATCGGCATTAGTTCTCGGGTGGATCTATAAAACCAATGGGCAATTCTTGATTTTAATTTTTCGGAACCGGGAATTGGTCTTTAGTGAGTAGTTCCTAGTTCCAAGGTGGGAATTGCCCACTTGGACCATACTCACCCCTACTTACTGGAAGGGGTCTTGCTCAAATACCATATTGTGACATTGTGGATTAACTCACTAGAGGCATTCTTTGTTTAGGCCATCCCATATTGAGCCTCATGATTTGGTCTTTTGGCATACATGTGGGTACTTTCCCAAGAGGCAACTATCCTCATAGTGCTCTTACCTAGGCATGCTTAGCTTTGGGGTTTCAAAGCAAAGCATTGTCAATACCTTAAAAGGCATTTTGGTAAGTTAATTTCGGTTTTTACATAAAAATCCCAAAAATTCTCTGCTCATGTTCAGTGCTCAATTTAGTTCATTTTTACCCCCTTCACCATCCTAGAAACTTGCCAAGAACCACTCCTTTTTCAAACCCTCTAGCCCCAATGATCACTCCTAACCCTCGTAGGATCGATTTGTTGCACAAGACCTCAACTACTCATCCAAAGTCAACCCCACACTAATTTGATGTTGAGCCAAGCCAAGATTTGGCACTAGAGCTCCATTTGAGCCTCCATCTCAGCTTGTTGTTGTTGCTGCCTTATCCTCTTCAATGGCGATGACAATAAGGGAGTGGGTAAATTACTAATTATAGAGTGGGACATCATTTACATTATCTTGTCTCTCACTTATTAGAGATTTGTTTGAGGAAGTTTCCTCCAATTATACCTATGATTGGTGGAATAGAAACATGAACATTCCACAATTAAGGGAAAAATTGTCCGGTCAACCTTAAATTTATTGTATGATGTCAATTAATATGTAGTCCTTAACTTAGTATGAAATTCTAATATGGTCATTTTAGTCAATTTTTGTCAGAAATCATTAATGTGGTGGTATTCCATGTAAAACAGCTAACAATGACTCGATTGTCACTTTAGTGATTTCCAACAAAATTGATTAGAACGAATACATTAATATTTCAAACAAAGGTTTTGGATAATATTGATAAAATTGAAAAAATTAGAATTGAATAGACATCTATGCAATAGGTTTAGTACCGATTGAGTAATTTTCCCCACGGTTAAGTTTGCATGTGAGTAATGTTCATAGCTTATAACTCACCAACAAAATAAATGGATGGAGGAAATATCTTTCAATTAAGGATTGAAGAAAAAGAATAGCCATTTAAAAGGATACCATTTTTCTTCTTCCTATTTGTCCTTTTTTTTTTTAATGGAGTATCTATTGCAATTTTTCGCATATTCTTTTTCTTGCGGATAATCGATACCCCAATATTTAGAAAATACAACAAATGTAATTTTAGTACGAACATCTAGCTAATATATATTGAGGAAATTTCCCAAATTGATTTTGAAGATTGACAAAACTTATCAAGAGTAAAGATTTTGATTTTGATGATAAGTATTTTTTAAGTGGAAAGTTTGATGGAATGTGATTAGATGTTATCAATCAAAATCAAAATCGTGACTTAATTATTTCCTTCCTTACATGTTCTATCAAACGGTTAGGAATGAGATAATATCCTTGTGCAACGGCTAGCAACAATTGGTTGGTTCCCTACCATATTTATAAGGAGTTTCAAAAGGAAAATCTTCCTAATATCTATCGGAGATTCAACTTTCTTGTAACAACTTATTTGAAGCAAAACATACTTTCCAACTTGAAACACTCGACTTATGGAAACCTAAACTATTGTATGGGCAGCAAAAATTATAGGAAGCATCAAGCTCGACGATCTCGAAACTATCATATCTTCTCAACTAGATCTAGGCCAATGGGTAGATTGGCTGAATAAGTCATCTTTGAGATATATCCAACAGTCAGCTTGGACCCGGAGAAGTATAAGAGGAGGTTTTGAAGCTGACAGGATAAGAATTTACATTCACGAGAATAGAAGATTTTAATTCCAAAGTCCAAAGAGTGTTTTGTGATCTTATATATTCATTTTGCAAGTGAAATTGTGTAACCTTTTAGAGGTTGAGAGTGTGTGAGGAGTGGTTCGCACAAATCTAAGTATTCTTGGCTCAATTTTTGTAACCTCTGATTGTTTATTATCGGTGGATTCCAGCCAATAGATTGTAGTTCGGGAGAGTGGACATAAGCTTGTAAAGGCCGAACTAATATAATCTTTTATGTGCAATTCTCTATTCCTCACTCTTTTTATTTATTGTGATAGATTACATTGGTAAGATCTCACTACTTCATTAGAAATTGTCTTTCCGTAATATTTATTTAAATTTTTTTCATTTTCGCACAATCACCTATTTACTCCCCTATAGGTTATAGATATAGCTATAACAATATATAACGTACTTCCAATTTTCAAACGGTTTAACAAAAAAAGAAAAAAACAATTTACTCATCTTGTGGCTAGAACGCAACGTACAAATATCCATACAATTTATTTTTTTAATAAAAAAATTGAGGATGGAAAGAAGGACGTGAGAGAATATAGTATTCGCAATATTAACCAATCAAAGTTGACACATTTTAAAATTAATAAAGGTATCTTCACAATTCACACGTGTCAAAATAGGAAAAAAAAATCACTACCGAAAAGTAATCAGCGAATTTTGGCACGTCAATAGTAAATAAGTAATCGTCACATGAAAAACCTTCTTAAACTTTGTAAGTTTTTCTGTCAATTCCAAATGCAGGAGGAAAGGACGAATCGAGACGGCAAAATCGTGCTTAATCAGCGAAATTATCGACACACTAAGCCACTTGATATTTTCTTATTATAAATGTAAGAAAAATAAGAAATGAGTTCGTCGAGCTTGATTAATAAATAAGCAAGCGTTATACATATTCATTGTAAGACCCCTGACTTGTCCCTTTCTCCTTCATTGCATCATCACTCGCATTGTAAAGAAACTCTAAGCAATTACGACATGCAACTTTGGCTCCTTTGCGAGTTTTAAATTTGCTCTAAGTTCCGTTCAAAGGAGATTAACGTGTGAAATGATCTAGTTTATAACAGTAAGATCAAGGGCCACGGAAAGACACGTGTACTGTGGATTTTAATTAATTTAATAACCTGGTTTTCGAGACTTTTGACTCTCTGATAAGCAACATGGCACATCATCAACTTCAAAAATCAAATAATTAATTAGTGTCTTTGAAATTCAAGAGATTTGCTTGCGATTTTGTATGAGGTGAACGGACCATCGCCATCTTTCGCATTTGTGCATTTCATCAAGCAACGCAAGTGGTCAGTATAAATGTTTGATTTCCAGAGATTTGAAAAGAATAAGAAAGCTCTAAAAGCTGAGACGTGGAGTGACACAAAGTCTGAATTTAACGATGATGAGCAAGGAAATCTATGCTTAATGGCGGACATTGAAAGATGAAGTGACCCGTTTGGATCCTATTCTCGATGATGTTGATCTTTTTGAAGAGTTATGTGCGGAACATAAGAAAGTGTTGAAGAAAATTTCCAAGTTGGAAAGGAAAGTCTCTAAATTGAGACAGCAAGATATTGCAAATGAGAAAAGGATTATTGAGTTGGAAAAGGAGAATTAATCTGTCAACGGAGAGAAAGATATTTTGCAAAAAGAAGTTGATTCCTATAAGGAAAAAATTTCAAAAGTTTGCAAAAATTTTTCTCTCGGCTCGAAGACATTAGAACATGTTCTGTCTATACAAATGCCGTACTACAACAAATCTGGCCTTGGCTTCGGATGTGCAAGTGAGATAAAAAATGACTTTCCAAAGATCAAGGAAAGATTAAAGCGCAGGCTACCAATCCAACATTATTGAAATCATTATGGTAAGCAATTTGTCAAGCCTATTGGATCTCAATATTATAATAGCTCGAATTATGGTGATCCTAATCACTTTAAGCAAGAATGTCCACTTGATTGGAAGAAATCCAAGTCAAATCAGTTGGAGATTTCATGCTTCCTCTAAACATAAAGTACCCAAATAAATTTGGGCACCAAAGAATAGATGAATTGCTCTTCTTGCAAGGAATAAAGAAAAAGAGAGAGAATATTTGGTAAGTAACGGTATGTTTTTTAAATTATCAATTTGCTATGATTATATACTTTGAATATATATCCTCGTTGTTTTTGATATCTTATCTTCATATTGTGCTTGATATGGCGTGCTCCATAAATTAAAATTGGGTTGTGTCAGAAATATCTTTTAAGAAAGAATGCTATAATATTTTTTTGAGATGGGTAATTATTTGATATCTTGCATGGAGATAATTTAGATTTTTGAACTAATTTTATGCTCTCTATTTTCATCATGTATTGTGAAGTGAGAATGTTTTTTTAATGAAATATTATTTGATTTTGCACATTGTTCACATGATGATCTTTCTTTATATGCCATTAGATTATGCAAAGTTTCCTATTTTGTGACTGACAAAAGGAAAGGATCCACGTACGCGGATACCAAAATGAATGAGTTTATTGCAGGCAATTATACAAAGGAAGGTTGATTGCAAATCATGAAAGAAGGATCTTGAGTGAAAATATATATATTTTAAGGGGAAGGTATATCTGCACATGCATATCGGCAGAATTGGTAATATTTGTAGCCATATTTATAAGATCTTGCATAGAATTAATGCTTCTATCATTTACATTTCTTTTGCAAAATATGTTAATGTTATATTGATATTTATATGCATTTGAGATTTATGTTGAAGGAAGAATTTTTTCATCTCGAAAGATATTGTTGCGTACTTTTATATATTTGGATACACTTGCTATATTTTACAAGTTATCTTATAATCGGCAAGATTGGTCCACAAATCAAAACAAGGTATGTCCGTGATATTCTTTATATTTTGCAAACATTGTTATCTCTCTTTTACAAGAAATTGTAAGTGGTAAAAGAATATTTCCATGAAGTTTCGAAAGTCTAGTCCAAAAATTAGCGAAGATTCTGCACCATTTTCGAAGGGTAAAAAATTCTCCTCTTTGCACAAAATTTGTGCAAATAATTGAAGAAAGAGAAAGTGGATGCAAAAGAAAGAAGAAGAATAGTGATCATCTCAAAAAGGCATCAAATTCAAGGGGAGCATAAATCAAGTATGAGAAAATTTTGATTAAGTCAATTTAATTTCTGTCTCCTCTTGATTATGGAAGAAAAAGGTAGCGTATGTTAGAACTTGCTAAGTTCTACATGATCCAGTTAGTATATTTTCTATTTTCCTTACTTTTTGTCATTATAAATCTCATGTTTCCATTATCGTTTTATTATGGCAAAAAAGGTATGTAAAATTTATGTTGCATCTGTGATCATTGATATATATATTTATTGATGTATATGGTATTTGATTCTACAAGAATATGAGCTATATTGCATCTATTTTATATTCACTGTAGCATCTATAAGATATTGTTTCTAAAAACTGCATTTCATGCCAAATATGTTTTGAAGATTGTGTGTATTTTCTATGTGATACTCCTTCCACTATTATTTTTTTTATGATGCTGACAAAAAGAGGGAGAAAATGCAGGAAAAGCAGAGCACTATATGTAGATGAAGATTTTTTGTGATCTTACTTAGGGGGAACTATATAAAAACAATAAGTTTTCTTGAATTTATTCTTATTTTGAACTTCCTTTATCAGAGTTTCTTTATAGATCTTATTCACTTTGATTAGCTTGATATTTTGTAAGAAGTTTGTAATTATCTTTACAAATCAGCAAAATTCTTATAGAATTTGCATTGCGCCTTATCTAAAATCATGCTTTCAATAGAGCTATTTGATTACTAAATCTTTTCAAAATCTTTTGTTAAGTTCTGCTTGGAAAGTTTTGTCATCATCAAAAGAGGGAGATTCTTGAGGAAATTTCCCAAAAAAATTTGTGAAGATTGACAAAACTTATCCAGAGTAAAAACTTTAATTCTGATGATAAGTATTTTTCAGGTAAAAAGTCTGATAGGATACGATTAAATGTTATTAATCAAAATTAGAATCGTGACTTAATTATTTCCTTAGTGTTCTATCAATTGGCTAGGAAGAAGATAATATCCTTGCTCCAGTCGCGATTGGTTGGATTCCCCACTGCATTTATAAAGAGTTTCAAAAGGATTGTCTCTCTAATATCTATTGGAAATTCAATTTTCCCATATCAACTTATTTGAGGCGAAACATACTTTCTAACTTGAAGCACTCAACTTATGGAAATCCAAATTGCTGTATGGGTGGCAGAAATTATGGAAAGTATCAAGCTGGGCAATCTCAAAGCTATCTGATATTCTTAATTAGATTTAGGCCAACGGGGAGGTTGGTTGAATAAGTCCTCTTTGAGATATGTCCAACAGTCAGCTTGGACTAGGATGAGTATAAGAGGATGTTTTGAATCTAACCGGATTAAGAAGCTTTTAATTTTAAAGTCCAAAGAGTGTTTTGTGATCTTATATATTCTTCTTTGTGAGCAAAATTGTGTAACCTTTTAGAGGTTGAGAGTGTGTGAGGAGTGGTTCACACAAATTTGAGTGTTCTTAGCTCAATTTTTGTGACCTTTGATTGTTTTTTATTAGTGGATTCTAGTCAATAGACTGCAGCTTGGGATAGTGAATGTAGGCTTGCAAATGCCAAACCACTGCAATCTTTTATGTACAATTCTCTATTCCTCCCTCATTTTATTTATTGTGATAGAATTTTATACCGGTAAAATCCTACTACTTCATCAGAAATTGTCTTGCTGTAATATTTGTTTAAATTCTTTTATTTATGCACAATCACCTGTTCACTCTCCTCTAGGTGATAAGTATAGCTACTCTCAATTTTCAAATGGTTTAACAAAAAAAAAAAAAAAATTCTCATCTTGTGGCTAGAACGCAACGGACAAATATCCATACAATGGTTTTTTTTTTTAATAAAAAAATTCGGGATGGAAAAAAGTCCGTGAGGGAATATATTATTCTCAATATTAACCAATCAAAGGTGGTGCATTTTGAAATTAATAAAGGTATCTTCATAGTTCACACGCGTCAAAATAGAAAGAAAAAATCACAACCGAAAAGTAATTAGCAAATTTTGGCACGTCAATAGTAAAATAAGTAATCGTCACATGAAATATCTTCTTAAGCTTTGTAAGTTTTTCTGTCAATTCCAGATTTGTGAAGAAAGGATGAATCAAGACGGCAAAATCCTGCTTAACAATGAAATTATCGACACACTAAGCCACTTGATATTTTCTTATGATAAATGTAAGAAAAAAAGAAATGAGTTTGTCGAGCTTGATTAATAAATAAGCAAGCATTATACATATTCATTCTAAGACCCCTGACTTGTCCCTCTCTCCTTCATTGCATCATCACTCGCATTGTAAAGAAACTCTAAGCAATTACGACGTGCAACTGGCTCGTTTGCGATTTTTAAATTTGCTCTAAGTTCCGTTCAAAGGAGAATAACGTGTGAAATGATTTTTTGATGGGCTAAAACCAATAGAAATGACTAGTTTATAACAGTAAGATCAAGGGCCACGGAAAGACACGTGTACTGTGGAATTTAATTAATTTAATAACCTGGTTTTCGAGACTTTTAACTCTCTGATAAGCAACTTGGCACGTCATCGACTTCAAAAATCAAATAATTAATTGGTGCCTTTGAAATTCGAGAGAGTTGCTTGCGATGTTGTATGAGGTGAAGGGACCACCGCCATCTTTCGCACTTGTGCATTTCATCAAGCAACGTAAGTGGTCGGTATAAATGTTTGATTTCGTAATGATTGGATAAGGCCGATATTATTATAATATAAATCATAATTTATATAAGCGAAAAGGACTGCAATTTCTTAAGCGTGATCTACTTCGTTTTTATAATAATCGAACAGATAATTATTGAATGGATGAGTCAAAAAATCCATCTCCGGCGGCTCGTAATGGACGTCCCATCTTCTTGGATTACGAAGTCCGAACGTTCGGATGGGCCATACACAGTAGCTGGGAAGCGTAACCTAGACATGAAAGGAAAAAAATAGCCGATAAAACCGGTGCATGGTCGATTTCGACCCCCGTCTTATTAGGTCCATAGAATCACAAGAATGATTTGGTTTTGACTCATTTGGTTGGTTTCAACTTTAGTATCGTACGCTGGATATGATTCATGTAATTACGGGGTACTTGATGAGCTGACAATTTATTTATCTATTTAGGGTTCAATCACAAAGAAGGAGAAGAGAGAATGATGAAATGGCTCATGAATATAGATTTTTATTAGGTCCAACTTTGGTGGGAGAAATAATCTACATATTCCCCATTGGATTGTCAACGTATGGAAGAATGAATTTATCTCTTCCTATGTCATTGGTTATCTAGAAGTCTTGAAAAAAAAGCCTGTTCAACATCATAGATCTCAGACCAAAAAAAGAAAAAACATCATCATATCATAATAGTACTTTGTCCAACCATAGAATCTACTGTCGGTAAAATATAGGGATGTCTCTGGGGTGACCAAAGAGAATTGTCTTTGTTGGCCCTTAGCCTTTAGTCGGACTTTCTAAGCCGCCATGGGCTTAGTCCTATAAAAGTATTTCATACGGTGTAGGGATGTGCATGATCTGGGCAGATGGTTCCTAGCCTAGAACCGAGAATCACCCACTAAGTACCGGTTCTGAAAAATTGGAATGCGAACCATTCGTTAGTTGCATGGATCTTCCAAGAACTAGATTGTCGGTTTGGTCCGGTTCTTGGGTAGATCCATGGAATTGGTCTTTAATAGTCAATGGAGTAGCAAACACCAAGAACTGAAATAGGATCTAGCAACTTTTTTTTTTTTTTTTTTTCATTTTCGCTTTTGTTTTCCTTGCAAAAACCTGTCTGCCTAAGGGTTCTACAAGGGTTTATGCAAAGCTCTGTCACTGTGAAGCCCAGCTTGCTTGTTGCCATGGCTTTGTAGTTGATGGGTTATGCTAATTACATGTTGAAAAGGATTGGCCATAGTTTGGGGTATTTGAATAGATCTAATAGGATGTTGGCTAAGCTAGAGGAAGAGGGGTTTGTACTCCAAATTTTGGAGTGGAGGACATTAGACCCGTGCAACACGTGGTACTTCTTGAGTTGGTGAACGTGAAGACGGCGATGGCAAGAAGAGGGGAAGCTATTAGGGATCTTAGGAAGTGTTTGGAATTTTTTTTAATATTAAAAATTAATATATTATTATAATATTATCGGTCTAGTCCGATTTAGGTGGGCGGATCAACCCATGGAACCGGGAACCAGTCCGGTACCTACCGATTCCTATAAATTGAAATCGGGAACTAGACTGGTTCCTTTAGAAACCACCGATTCTGGACAGTTCCCGTTTGGTTCCGGGAGGTCTGGGCGGATCTCGATTCTTTTGCACATCCCTAATACGGTGGTTGCACCATTGATGTGATGGGATTCACTTATCACTTTGCCTAAGCGATATACTCCTGTCTTTATATAAATACTTAAAATCTTATAATCACTTACTTTTGATTGGCTTGTTATGTCATTATGTGTTGATGTTATGTAAAATAACCGTTCCATAAAATACCAAATTTTATCTGATATACAATAATAAAAATTAAAAGACGTGTTGTATGAAAAAAAAATCCCTTTTAGAATTATCTATTTTCCTTAGGCAATTTTATTTTATTTTAGTCGGGAGATATTGTGGGAAATCCGGATGAGATTTGTCTAACCGCAATCGTGGGCCCAGCCAATTTAGCAATGGGAGAATAAAATTGATGGAAGGTAGTGGATTTGTCTTTGGACAGCAAAATAGAATCCAGGCCCAGCCCAATCTAAATTTTAACAATGCACGTCTCGTAATTGTATCAATTGCTCACAATTAGGTACGATCATCTAAAATTTTTATGATCATAATATTCATTGTATAACGATTAAGTTAGTTATTAATTACACTAATAAATGCTCAATTTTTTTTTTTTGTGTGTGTGTGTGTGTGTACTTTCATATAATGGCATATCATGTGATTAAATTTAAATTTTAATCGCAACCAAATTATCATATAATTGATGATATTTACATATTAAATTATGCACGATCCTCAAGATTGGTTATATAAGTGATAATTACTCTAATATAATATATACTCTAGTGTAATCACATGCTATGTGCTTACTTTTCATAATAATCATATATAATTTACTAAATATTTGGTGTGATAAATCAAATATCTAATAATATACATGGGTCCTAAACTCATGAATCATACACTGCCTCTTATTCTAATTTTAAACTCTGTATATTTCGTGGAAAATAAATGATTTAGAAAAAAATTCCAATAATAATGCTCAAAATAATTAGTCAATGAAAAATATTTTCATTATTGATAATGATTTATATATAAACATTTATGAAAACGATGAAAGTGCTTAATAACAAAGAAAAATACTTTTAAGGAAAAGGGAATCATTTTTAATGAAAATGGATAATTTTTCTTTTGGTGATATATGACTGAAAATGTTTCCACGGTGTTTAGAGCTTAATTGGAAAATAACTTCGATTTCATGGTTTATGTCAAGCAAAAATAAAGTCGAATTTTTAATTTTTAATTTTTTTTCTTTTTCTTTTTCCTTCTTGCTCCATTGGTCGCCAAGCCTTGACGATGGCCAATGACAAGCGACAAGTGAGGTTCTAACTCATCAAGACTTGGATAGCTCAAGCTCACCTGGCCTTGGGCGAGGTCTAGTCTTCTTGTGATATTGCAAGGTTTGGGTTCGTTGGGATCTGGAAAAGTTTAGCCTCATCAACTGTGCCTGTGGCCAATCACCGATTGTTGCCAAGGCCTAGCAACCGGTGAAGGGAGAAGGAAAAAGAAAATTAAAGAAAAACGAGATGAGCAATTTCGGAAAATGTTTCCACCTTTTTAAATTTAAGAATTCACTTTTCTAATTTTATGGATGAATTTTTTCATTGACCAAAAAGTATTTTCAGTTGACTAGACATTTTTGACGAACCAACTAATAAAAGTCCGGAAAACTAATTTCTGAAAAACACTTTTGCTCAAACATACTTATCATGTTAGAAATGATTGGGAAACTCGGATGCTATCCTCTCCTTATTACATCTGTTATTCACAAAACCAGATTTAATAATTGGAATTACATTACTCAAACCAAACAACATATCACCCATTACAGCTTCATTACGTTACGGCGCAACAGCTGTTTACATCACAACCTTATTTTATTATTTCAACCAAACGGCCCGTAAAATCAAAAGATGAAGTCATAGATGTTAAAGCCCAAGCCATGGCAAAACGAATCTGCAAGACTATAACGATATAAATTAAGCGTGAGATAGTAGAAGTCGAAGTCGAAGTGAGGCTCGAAAAGGGAGCAGCCGATTCCAGCAAGCCTCCATTTAAATTAAACCGCATTGATTGACATCTGATTACATCTTTTTTCTAATCACTCTCATCTCATAAGATAGTCCTAAAAGCCACACGAGAGCAAAACACGCACGCCAAATCAACATCGCAGGCCCCGAGCTCGAACTCCGCGGATTCTCTCGGCCTCGTGCACTCCATCGAGAAATTATGATCGGATCGGTCCAATCACGAATCTATGACATTTATGGATTAATTTTTTCGAGATATTGTCTATTTTAATGCATTTGGTATCGAGTCTCGCGATTTTACTCTTTGACTTATAGGTAGAAATTGTCATCCATTCTAGTAATACTTTAGTTTGGGCTTGCTTAACTTTGAAGTTCTAAAGTAAAATTTGCCGTTACGTAAAAAAAAGCATTTTTAAAAATTTAATTCCAGTTCATACATACATACATAGAGGAATGAAACGAACTATGTATCAAAACAAAGGAAAATTTTTGATGTACAATTCATTTCATTCCTATCCATTTGCCATTCTTGAAATATGTTGGGAGCCACTTCTTGTCTATGCCCTTTGGCTCCAACAATTACTTAGCGTTCTCATTGAATTAGGTCATTACAAAATATGTGTATGATTTGGTATATGTTAGTGTGAAAGCTGTTTAAATTGCGTCCAAGGTGTTAAACTGGAAGATGATTCAGAGAACGTAATCTGATGGCATTTTCCACGCATGTGAACATAATATTCCTTTGATAGAGACGAGGTGAGAAAGGCGGGCAAGTCCATGGAGGAGACATGGTTGGGCCGCTTTACTCCGGTCTGAATGCATCGATCTCGACCCTCAGACCAGTCCAAGAGGAACGCCTCCACTCGCTGCCCCGACCTCTTTGTTGTCCGGTCTGCGCCGGTTGTTTTCATGGACAATTCGAAGTTTGGCCGAGGTTAATTCAGTCTGCTCCGGTCTGGTCCGTGCTCGTTTTCGCACTCCCCCAAACGAGGCCTCGCCGCTGATGTCGGCGGCATCTTCCAGTTTCTCCTCTGTCGATGATACCCCAATCGACGAAAGGAGCCAAAGATCAACAAACAAGGGCCTGAATCGATCCAACCATGTCGTACAAAACCCTTCTCCTCGCAAGCCGGTGATCGTACTGATTTCACGATGATGTTCCTTGGCTACTCAACCAGAGAAAAAAACAAACGCATAACAAAGCGCCAACTCGCTCAGGTTAATCCGTCGACTCGTGTTGTGTGCCGAACGTGAATCATATATTGTCGAGAGTGCAATTTATACACGGGATTAAATGAAGCGCGAATCGCCCCCTCGCGAGCGTACGCGATCCAAACATCTAGTAACGAGTCAAAAGGAATCCAAGGCAGGCTTCATTTTCTACGGGCATCTTTTAATGGCGAGAAAAGCGACCTTAGCTGAGATGGAATCCGAAACGTTGACGGTGACCAGCGGAGGCAGAATCATAACAATATCTTTTTTTTTTTGAGCAACATAACAATATCTTTTACAAGTCCAAGCTTCACGGAAAATCATGATCATCGTTATCATCACTTCTTGGGTTCACACGATGCAAAATAATAATAATAAATCAGTATCAGTCCAAAAATTCATTTCAGCTGTTTTTGCGGGTATGCAGAAAATAGTCCAAAATCATGATCATCGTTATCATCACTTCTTGGGTTCACACGATGCAAAATAATAATCAGTATCAGTCCAAAAGATTCATTTCGAAACAGCTGTTTTTGCGGGTCCAATACTTCTGTCCTAAGCTTTTCCTCGATAGTGCTGAGAAAATAGTCAGCGTCAACGGCGTCGCGGAGACTCAATGCGCATGCCATTGGCCGAATCGACCTTATATTATAAATTTCATAACGCGCGCGGAAAAGAAATAGATAAAAAGTTAAGAGATAATTGGGAAGAAGCCACCGCTTGGGAAGCAAAGCTCGGCTGTCCGTCCGAGAGCAACCGCGCGAGCTTAATAAAAGCTCCGTCGTCCCCGACGCCGGTGGCGATTCAAGACGACCACCGCCGTCTTCTTCGCTCTCTCCGTCGCGGGTCTTGAGCATTCGTCTCTCTCGCGGAGCACCGAGTGACGTGACGAAGCTGACGCTGCAGGTAAGATTGAGGTTCTCCTCCGTGGCCCGCTCTATCTTTTGTTTCGCTTTAAGCTCGAGACGTTGACCTCGCCAGGCGTTTCCGGGTTTCTCTCTGTTCTGCAATTCTCTTTCTGGTGAGCTGTGTAGTCGAGAGTTGCAGGTTCCCGTAAGCAGTGAGCTGCGCGCTATTTTACGTCAGTCAAAACTCGTGGGTTGACTTCCCGGTTCTTGAGCTTTTAAGTTCTGTGAACGCTCGCGTGTGTCGTTTCTGGCCACATCCTGAGCTGATCGCCGTAATTGGGTTTGAATCAGGCGGGATGAATTGGGTGGGCGCACTCTTGATTAGCTGACTTTCGCCATCATACGGAAGTTCCTTTCACGCTGCAGCTCTGAGAGAATAGTCAGAGATCTACAGTGCTTGTGCTGACTGGCAATGTTTAGAAAGTGAAATTAAAGCGCATGATCTTCATCGACAACTTTATGTGGCCATAAATGCTGATTGCAAGCATCGGGAGTTAGGGTGCTAACATCGAGCAATTTGAGCTCGCTGCTCGCTCGCCAAAGTGTGATATTGAGTATTGCAGATTCTCGTGGTATTTATTTACTTTTGCTCAGTTATTTATGCGTGCTCAACTCGTTATTATGTTTGGCTTAGTTAGCTATTTTACACTCGTTATGCTGGATTGGATGGGAATAGCTCTTGCATTCTTCCTGATCTGCCTCTGGATTTGTAGAACTTTGCTGTTTGTTTCATGAGAGATGGTGTCGTTTGTGGGTCCATTTCCAAGGATTAGAATCGGGATTAAGAAATACATAAGCCGGTATGATAGACTGGAGAAGAAAAAATTTCAACTTCACCAATCCCTCGAAAGGATTTGTCGATCTTTCAGAAATGGAACTTTCAGTGATTTCGCCTTTGTAGAGAAATGAAGGGAGAAAGGTTTTATGTGAATTGTGCTTCTCTATTGCAGCCTGAAGACATTACAAATTCCACAACCATTTGTCGAGAAGCCAAACTGAGACGAATCAAAGCAGAGACGAGAATCGCCAAGACCCATGGGGGAAGAAGATGTTTACACGAAAGATGGAACGGTGGACTACAAAGGTGACCCTGCGAACAAAAAGAAAACTGGAACATGGAAGGCCTGCCCCTTTATTCTAGGTACTTCACACAACCAGTTCCTTAAAGAGCTTAATTGATCCTTATTCACAGAGAGAAGATGCTTATGGAATTTATGTCTTATCAATAGGCAATGAATGCTGTGAAAGGCTGGCATACTATGGCATGAGCTCCAATCTGGTGCTTTACTTCAAGCTCCGCTTACATCAACACAGTACAACCGCTTCTAACAATGTAACGAACTGGGCAGGAACGTGCTACATAACTCCATTGATTGGAGCTTTTTTTGCCGATGCCTATCTAGGGAGATATTGGACCATAGCATGCTTCTCGATTATCTATGTTTTCGTAAGTCACATTTACATATTCTTCCTCATCTGAGCACTTGATAATCAACCTGCGCAATTTGTGCTGCACAAACAAGGGGTTCCACATTTCTTTGTTGAACATTCACAAATTCAGCTTACTGACTAGAACTGATAGCATACTTTTACAATTAATCAAGATTCAGCAAGCTTTACTTACTATATCATTATACACAGGGGATGACACTGCTGACACTCTCGGCATCAGTTTCGGGACTAAAGCCAACCTGTACAGGGAAAGATAATTGCCACGCTACTGATATCCAAAGCGCAGTGTGCTTCATAGCACTCTATCTCATAGCCCTGGGGACTGGAGGGATCAAGCCTTGTGTCTCATCCTATGGAGCCGATCAATTTGACGATGCTGACGAGGCTGAGAAGAAACGCAAGGGTTCTTTCTTCAACTGGTTCTATTTCTCAATCAATGTAGGTGCACTCATTGCGGCCTCTGTTTTGGTCTATATACAAGACAATGTGGGGTGGGGATTGGGTTTCGGCATTCCAGCTGCTGCTATGGCAATTGCAGTATGTACTTTCTTTTCAGGCACACGCCTTTATCGTAACCAAAAGCCCGGAGGGAGCCCCCTCACACGCCTCTGTCAAGTGGTGGTGGCATCCTTCAGAAAATATCGAGTGGAAGTACCGGCTGACAAGTCTCAACTATATGAGACTGCAGATGCCGAGTCTGCAATCAAAGGAAGCCGAAAGCTTGATCATACCCAAGATTTGAGGTTAGCGCTTCAAATTGCGTTCATGTGATTGCTCTGTTCAACCATGCTTAGATCAGTATTCCTTGATTTATTCAGGTTAAATTAGTCAGTCAACTGAGTCAGTTGAAGGCGAGCAGACCCAACATATTTCTTAATCGTGCAGCACATATTGGATCAATTGCATGATTGTTAGTTCCAAGGTTATACTGCTTTTTATGTGAGACAGGATGCAAACATTCTCTGATCCACACAGAACAAAATGGAAAAAGAAAAAGAAAGCTCTGATCCGCAATCCTCAAGAGAGTTGCTATATTCATCAAATTCATAATAGTGATTTTATTTCTGAATTTGCTCTACTTTGTCAGTTGAACCATTTTGGCTTAATTATGTCATGATGCTTTACATTTCAGGAAATCCTTCAGCACACTTGCTTGTCCTAACATTAGTTTCTTTGTATTTTGTAAATCTGCAGTTTCTTTGACAAAGCTGCTGTGGAAACACAAACCGATCACATTAAGGATCCCGTGAATCCATGGAGGCTGTGCACCGTCACCCAAGTGGAGGAGCTAAAGGCGATCATACGGCTGCTTCCTGTATGGGCCACCGGAATCGTCTTTGCCACTGTGTACAACCAGATGAGTACCTTGTTTGTTTTACAAGGCTATACTATGGACCCTCGTGTTGGAAACTCTACCTTCGATATTCCAGCAGCCTCTCTCTCTATCTTTGACACCCTCAGCGTCTTATTCTGGGTCCCTGTATACGACCGCATCATTGTTCCAGTGGCAAGGAGATTCACGGGTCACAAAAGTGGTTTGACCCAACTGCAGAGAATGGGGATTGGCCTCTTCATATCCATCTTCGCCATGATATCGGCAGCAATACTGGAGGTTGTTAGACTTAAGATGGTAAGGAGGCATGACTACTACGATTACAAGTACGTACCAATGTCGATATTCTGGCAGGTCCCCCAGTACTTCCTCATCGGCTGTGCAGAAGTGTTCACGTTCGTTGGCCAATTGGAGTTTTTCTACGAGCAAGCGCCTGATGCCATGAGGAGCATGTGCTCTGCTCTCCAACTCACCACAGTTGCGCTGGGAAGCTACTTGAGCTCAGTCCTTGTGACTATTGTCACAAGAATTAGTACAAGACACGGGAAACTGGGATGGATACCGGACAATCTGAACTATGGTCACCTCCAATACTTCTTTTGGCTCTTGGCGGTCCTCAGCGTGATCAACTTGGGAGTTTATCTCTTAATAGCGAAGTGGTACACGTATAAGAAGGCGGTGGGGACGCTCCGCTGAAAGTGCAGGTCTCGTCCACCCTAGGAACTCGTATCCACAGTAACCTCAGTTTATTTGTGACTTTAATAGATGTCTTTGATTGGGCATCTGCTTCACTGGTTCAAGCTAAAGAATGGCCTGCCTGGAGTCCATAATTTCTATTTCCGTCGGTGTGCATGAAAAAACAGTTCTGTGTAGGTTACCGATTGCTTCGTTGTGTCGTTGGGCAATCTATATTATCGTGTCTGCTTTTCACGTCGGATTGAGCTTAGAGCGCCATGCAAAAGTTGCTTTTCCTGCAGTCCTAGTTGCTCGGCCTTTTCTATGCTTAACGGAAGTTGGGTACATGTAACAATTATTCGGTGGTGGACAGTATGACGGTGGATCAAATGTTTAAGGCAGGAGTCCTGGGGAGAACCCGACAAACGACAACACGAAACAACGAACGTTGTGCAACTTCGAGCCTTGGATCAGATCTAGAGTCAGAAATGAACAACAGCTCGGTCCTTGACCCCCAATTCTAAACCCCTCAGTTGCTAATCGAGCTAGAAACAAGAGATCCGTCAATTTGGTTTTGTTCTATACATTACATGGGACGAAAAGATAGTAAATAAACAAAACGTTGAAGAAGCAAATTCATTTTGAACTGGGCTTGGGTCGGGTGCGCCTGGCAAGGGCAGTAGTGCAATGCCCCCGATGCTCAAGAGGCCAATAGCAAGCTACTGCGGCGGCCTCTCCCCTTGAAAAGATTAATTTAATATCATGTGAACCAATGGCCCACGGATCGGATATTAAACTAATAAGAACAGATACTACACTTGATTTTAGCCAAAGGGCCGAGAAAGGTATGCTTTGCTCTGTTGTCTAGCCTCCTTTTTGTCCACTGCTCTGGCCCGTGGTTCATTTAGAATTCCCTATGTGGAACTCTAGTTCCCTCTTTCACGAAAACCTCCAGTGGAGTTCGAGATGAGAGGGGATTGAAACAGAACGATCTCGTGGGTTTTGTTGTCTGGCGACAACACTGATTTTGGTTCGGAGTTCGAACCCAATCCTTACAAGAAAGATTTTGCAGTCTCTTGGCTTAGAAAGGCAATCGATCTACTCATGATGAGGCAGAGAACAGAGGAAAACTCAGAAACTAAAAACGCAAGGCTTGATGTGTAGTAAGAAAAACTCAGAAACTAGAAACGCAAGGCTTGATGTGCAGTAAGAAGCCAAGAATCCATGGTCCTAATGCTTCTGCTCTTTCATTGTTATCCATGCGAGAGAGCCCGAGAAATGATAAAATACCACTCCATATACAAAAAATAAGTACGCCGATTGAACCGTTGGTTCATTGAATCGCTCCCCAGCCGATCAGACTGAATCGTTGGTTCATTAGTAGCTCCTTATGTTATGCATTTTGAAAGCCTAATCTTAGTCCACTTAACGTTGGTTTGAAGCTAATGCTCCAGTTTTTTTAGCGTGAGAGTTACAAGGATTGCAAGACGGTTCTTGAGTGAACTTATGGAGACAGGCTACAGTTTGATCATTTGAATTTTTAACTAGAATAAGATTGGATAGGATTGAATATAAACTTAATGAATTTTGCTATATATTATCAATTGTTTAGTAAATCACAATAATAAAATCAAATATTTCCATATCTTATTTTGTCTATTGTTTGGTGTGAACAACATATCAATTTATACGAACATGAAAATATATGAATCGTGATTGTAAGAATATCTTGTGATTTAGTATTAGAAAAACTATAAATGCATAAAGAGAGATAATTTCCATCAATCAATTTATGACTATTCTCCAATCTAAATTTAGACAACGAAGGAGCTCATTGAAGCACTCCAAAGTCATTAGTTTGACTATAATAAGATAAGAAAATGTAAACGGGCTACAACAACATCAATTAAGCAAATTAGCCAGCAAATGCCAAATCTAGTGAGAGAGAGAGAAAAAAAACATGATCATTCACCTTTAAAATAAAAATTATTTTATTTTAAAATTTTCTTTTTATTAGAATTAAAATATTATTTATATCTAATTATTATTTTATATTTAATAATTTAATTTTTATGTTATTTCAGAAGAATAGCTTTTATATTTTTAATATAGAAAATCTTATCCACATTTATCCCACCCTTCATAAAATATTCTTAGTCAAGCTATATCCCAATTACATTCAACTATATATAGTGTTTGTCCTATTTTGGACAAGAACCAAACATCGAATGAAATATATTAATTCATATCCCAACTTTTATGCATTTTTATCCCGCCTTTTATGAGATATTTTTATTCAGGCTATATCCTAATTACATTCGACTGTATGAACCAAACACCAAATGGAATATATTAATTCATATCCTGACTTTTATCTTGGCTACCAAGTGTAGCCATAGCAAACTTATCAAACGGGTGGGTCTGGGTTAAAAATAGTTCTACCCATTTTAACCAATTTCTACGCAATGCAAATCTAATGACCCATATCCGACCTAGTCATATTACTAGAACACTTTTATATTTAACCCAATCTAAAAATATTCATACCAAGATCAAAGTGAAAGTCCAAAGTGAGCGAGTGTGAGATCGAGTGAGGGTGAAGACTCATGGAGGTGGGCTGCGTCTAAATAAGTTTAAAACTTATTTAGCACTCAAATAATATATTAGGTTTTACCATTTTAAATCCATGTATAATATTGACTGAATATAACAACTCAGCTCAATATATATAGGTTGAATAATGAGTTTAACCCATTTTGATAAATCTATGAGATAGTCATGTATAACCCATTTTGATAAATCTATGAGATAGCCATGTATTTCTCTTCTTATAAGCCCCAACTTTGCCACAAGTATTTTGGGCTAATTCCATAAAAAAGCATCAACTTTAGGTTGATGGACAAATCTGGCCAAAACTTTTTTTTGTCTCATTAAAAAGCACAAACTTTAGGTCGAGGGACAAATCTGGCCTAAACTTTTTTTGTCTCGTAAAAAAGCACCAACTCTAGGTTAAGTGACAATTCTGGCTCCAATTTTTTTTTTTTTGTTTCATAAAAAATCACAAACTTTCGCTCCTATCCGAAATCTAACCCCTACCATTAACTTTTTATTTGAAGTTAACCTTATTTCAGGAGAAAATGTTCTAGCTGTGAGATTGGTGGATCTCATTTGTGGTTTCTCTTGACAGGCAATGATCTTCATCTTCATATTATGACAAAATGATAAAGTATAGCTAGAGAAATTCAATCTGTAGATTTTTTTACTTATGAGATAACATAGTTTCACGTTATTCTTCAAGTTGTAGCTCAAACAAGAAGACAATTAATGGTGTTAGCCAGTAAGTGCACATGGATTTATTGATAAAAACAATCAATGAATTTAAGTTAAGGGGGGCCAGATTTAGGATTTAAGTGAAAGTTGGTGAATTTTTTTTAAACAAAAAAAAAGGGGCCAAAATTGTTACTCGACTTAAAGTTGATGCTTTTTTATGTGACAAGAAAAAGTTCGGGCCGGATTTGTCACTTGACCTAAAGTTGGTGCTTTTTTATGAAACAAAAAAAAGTTCGGGCCAGATTTGTCCATCAATCTAAAGTTGGTACTTTTTTTTGGAATTAACCCCAAGTATTTTCTACTCTCCAGAAGGGAAAAATCCTTATATAGTCTCTTTGCGGTTTTAAGCTCAGGGCAATGTTGGGGTTCCGATGTGGTCAAAGAAGGCTGCCCGAACAATGACTAAAACTTGAGACAAATTCAACAGCGGGGCAGTGCACCATAGAAACTGAATCCATAAAACACCAGTACTTTGGAATGAATTACAAGCGTGCTGATAACTTGGGGCAGAATCATTTGCATAGCTAAATTCAGCTAGTTCAATTTTTGATGCTAACTAGCCTCATTCGGAACCCTAAGCAAGAGGCGCTGCTTGCTGTGACACCATATTTATAAGGGGCGACACTTGGGCCATTTGAACTCTTAATTGTAGGAGCTCCCTCAGCTGAGGAAACCCCTTCAAAAATAGGCGTATGCCACTAATTGTGGCGAGCACACGGTATTCTTTAGTAAAAGGCGAAAGAATAGTTCGCTCTGTGCTCACCACATGACGGAGTGACTCTTCTCCATGGACAACCTCGCGCTTTGTGACCCTCCATGCTGCCCACGTTCTTGCCCTTCATTCTACGTGGGACATTTCATAAGAAAAACTAGGATGGTGGTCTCCTTTAGGTTTTTCTCATCAGTTAAATTTCTATCGAATCATTTACTTAGAAGCGGACTTACCCCCAAAGGGATGAGCATGAGGGGTGCGGGGCCCAGGACTGCATCCCCTGGTGAGAAAAATTATTTTCATCGATTCTTCATTGGAACATATTTTTGTCGGTTGGCATAACGACTCATATTGAGATCGGCGTAACGAAATTCATATATTGAAAAAAGACACGCTTTTAAAATTATATACTTATTAAATAATTGCAGTTATTAATCAACAAATAGTTGAATAATAGTGTATATAATTAGAAGCACCCGTTTAAATAGTTATTAATCAACAAATAGTTCTAATATTTTCCACCGCTCATTAACTAATTTAATTGTTTAGGAAAAATTATCAAAAAATTGAATTTTAATATTTTTAATTGACAAAAAATATTTGTATTTTAAAAAATATAATTTTTTATTATTTTCCACAGTTCATTAGTTTTATTTTTTATATATTTTTAAAAAAATAAAATTTTAATTATTTATATTTTAAAAAATCAAAATTTTTATTATTTATTATTTTTTCCTTTTCTTTTCCTTCTCCTACCTCCTTCCTCCTCCTCCTTCCTCCTCCTTCCTCCTTCCTTTGCCGCCGCACGCCCGACTATGGCCGATCGCTCGACGGCCGACCAAGATCATTTTCGGCCCGATCCGGTGAGCTCGAGGCTCGGGCCGATCTCGCCCGAGCTCGCCGGACGTTCATCGAGCTCGTCGAGCCGCGAGCTTGCCAGATCTGGTGGCGAAGCTTGGGCTCCTGATCCAAGCGAGCCCGAGCTCCGCCGCCGCAGATCCGGTGAGCTCGCGGCTTACCGGGACCTCTAGCGAGCTCGAGTGAGGCCCAACCCCCGCCCAGCTTGCCGGATCGGCGAGGCCGAGCTCCACCCCAAGCCGGCGAGGCCCGAGCTCGCCGTGCTTGGGCGAGCTCGGCTTCCACAGATCGGGCTAGGCGGAGCCTCGCTGGCCTAGGGCGGAGCTCGAGCTGGCTCGCGGCCGCAGCCGGTCGCCAGTCACCGACCGCCGTCAGGGCCCTTCACCGGCCAAATTAAGGAAGAAAGATGAAAAGGAAAGAAAGAAAAGAAAAGGAAAAAAAGAAAAAACAAGCATAAAAATAAAACAAAAATGTGTTGGTGAAAAGATATAAGGTAAAACAAGTTATGAAAAATGTTTTCCACTTTTCAAAAGTGAAAAACATTTTTCTTGTCTTTGAAGGTAGTTTTTTCATTGATGGAAAACATTTTCCTTGAGTAGTTGATTTTCCGTGAAACGAACACTGGAAAATTCAGAAAATATTTTCCTAGAAGTTATTTTCCGTGAAACGAACGAAGCCTAAGAGCTTGAAAGATTGGATGGAGGACGGCAATGGACATCACATTTAACCAAGTCTAGAGAAGCTGATTTTTAACAAGATTCTGGAGTTGCATCACGTTGAGTACTAAATGTGAAGCATCTTTGTGATGAAGGAAGCTGCCTGAAATTTTGCTCGGGCATCCGACTGTTTCTTTTTCGTTTCTAGGAGAGGTCCCTGGGGTTAAGAGAGCCCCTCCAAATATAGAAGTACGCCGCTCGCTTACAGTGCACACACGGAAGTGGTACTCCCTCATAAAAGGTGAAAAAATAAAATAAAATAGTCTGCTCCGTGCTCACCACGTGACCGCAGGATTCTAGCAAATGACTCGATTGGGATTTATTCAAGTGGATCCTTGTCAAACGTGTCTCCTCTCCTTTCAACTTAGGACTTCCATAGGTCCTCCATGGCGGCGCATCTATTTCCTAGGATTCTGATTATCTGCATCAGGTGCCTTTGCCACTTTTAGACGAAGGTACAACTCCAAACAAAGTCTCCTGTGGTTTATGCTCTTGCAACTCCAGAGTCATCTGTTGGCCGATCTTCGGCGCTCAGCACATTCCCTGGTCGTAGCTTGAAGGCAAAAAGGTTACTTAAATATGCATGTCAAAGCCACATAAATCAAAATTTGCAGAATATAAGTGTTGAAATCGCTTTCACCACTTCCTAAGTATTGTTCTTACCTACCCTATTATGCCATACACATGCTTCTGAACTCTTTTTAAGGAGCTCCCTCAGTTGAAGAAGCTCCACCAAAAATTGGCGTATGCCACTGATTGTGACGAGCACACGGTATTCTTTAGTAAAAGGCGAAAGAATAGTTTGCTCTGTGCTCACCACATAGCTGCGTAACTCTTCCCCTGCGCCAACCTCGTATTTTTGTGACTGGTCCTTTTGCCATGTTCTTTGCTCTTTTCCCATGTGGGACTTAGAACTGCTCATCCAGCTACCGCTGGTGGAATCATCTTAGAATATTGGAGGGGAGCATTTCATCCGTTTTTAACTTGAATCAGCACCTATCGAGTCCTTTGGTTTCTCAAATGGGAGCTAAGATTAGAAACCTTGGTGGTGAATTGACTGGATCATATTGACAGGGAGTATAGGAAACAAAACGGTAGTCCCCATTTGCTGTCTCAAATGAGTTTTGTATAATGCAGAAAACACACCTGTCTTACAGACCCGAGATAAGTCTTCCACTTTCAGAGAAGAGATGAGTGTAGTATGAAACTGTCGAATCTAACAGTGGGCAGCCAGGCAAGTTTGTGCAGCCATTAGATCGGCAGAAGGAAACTCAGTTTCCAGTTGAACGGTTGAGATTTGTGAGAAACTTAAAGAACTAGGAAAATCAACTGAATTGTTGGGAAAGAAAGAAGAGGACTTGTTGCTCTTCTCCAGAACGTCCTCCTTCAATAAATTTCAGACAGAAGTTGTCCAGAGACGCTGCAGGACGTGGAAATATCTGAAACAGAAAGCAAACTTGACAGCTCCAGTCCATTCTCAAGTTTTTGTGAAGTGTCCATATCCATGGTGTAAAGATGTAACTCAGCCAGCACATATTCAAACAAGATTTGCATCATTGGAAGGTGAAATAATATTTGCTGTATCATGAACTACCGCAAGGAAAGAAGAATGTGCACCGCACCACCGACACTGCATTATTGGCCTTACGGGACATTTGAATATTTACAGACATGCAACTGATTTTACCTTGCTAACTGGCCTGGTTATACCCTAATCATCTTAGAATCTCCCTTAAGCAATTTCAATTTCCACGAGATCATGAATATCACTGAGTAAAGATCCTTCCCTGCCTTCTGTTGCAATTTTCCTTGTTGCACATTGACAGATTAAACATGTGGCTGAAATCTGCTGTTCCCCTTGATGAGATTTCGATTCACACTTGACTCTGCTGAATACATCAGACTTTGCTGGACACTTTTTGGAAATTGGAACTTTTAGGCAACTCCCAAGGCGCAGAACTTGACAATCTTGTAAAATGCCGGTTCCAGCCAACCCCAGAAATGAAAGCCTGTAATTGACTTATCTATAGGATGATGGTACAAGTGATGCGAGTGAACACTCAAAATATGGCTCTGACACTGAAAATGATTGAAGACATCTTTCCTCAGCAAACTATAGTTTCTAGCTGCTATGCATCCAATTCTTTCAATGCGGAAGATGTGAGAAAAGTTCAGGAACTTCAAGGCTCAATTCTGTGAAGATGTTGATGAGGATCTTTGGGAAAATTCGGTTGGGTCAGGTTAGATTATATTTGTGGTGAGGATCTTTGGGAAAAGTCGGTCGGGTCAGCTAGGTTTATATTTGTGGTGGGTGGGTTTGAAAAGGAGCCATGAATTTGTGGAACAGAACCACTTGGCACTAAAAAACCTGAGAAAACCAGACAAATCACCAGTCCTTTGGATTCCTCGCTTCAGCAACGATGTTTGCTTGGGTTCCTACAGCAACAACCAAAGTAAACAAAATGATAATGGTGGAGGTACGCTTGCAAAAGATAATTCATTTCGACTGGGCTTGGGTGGGGTGCGCCAGGCAAGGGCAATAGTGCAACACCCGAGCGACGCGCGAGAGGCCCAGTAGCAAGCTACTGTGGCTACCTCTCCCCCTCAAAAAATTAATTTAATATCATGTGGACCAATGGCCCACGTATCAGATATTAAACTGATAAGAACAGATACTACACTTGATCTTAGCCAAAAGGCCGAGAAAGGTATGCTTAATCCGGTCGCCTGGCCTCCTCTTTTGTCCCCAGCTCTTGTCCATGTTTCCTTTCTCATGCCTGATGTGGGACTCCATTTCACCGTTTCTCTTCCCATGAAAAAATAAGAACAATAGCGGACTTAGAAGACTCATGTAAACCTTCAGTGGAGTTGAGATGTGAGGATTGAAACGGATATGGCGGCATATATCAACTTTGGTCGAAAGTTCGAATCTCATCCTTATAAAGAAACTAAGAAAGTTTCTGCAGTCACTTGGCTTAGCTTAGAGAAAGAGAAAGCGATTGATCTGTGTTGTTTGTTAGTTGGTCGAGATTGAACACCAATCCATCTACTTATGATGAGGCAGAGAGCAAGTGAAAACTCGAAAACTAGAAACGCAAGGCTTGATGCGAAGCAAGAATTCACTGTCCTATCACTCTCGCTCTTTCGTTGTTACCCATGCGAGAGCATGACTCTATATATGAACAAGTAAGCCCATTAAAATGAACTGGAGTTTGTTCATTCTTTTCTATTGGGACAGCAGTTGCATGAAACAATTGGTTCATTTATTCTGCATTTTGAAGCCTCAACTGGTCCAATGATAATGATGATTTGAAACTAACAACCCATTTGTTGAGCTGAATATTACAAGTGCACAGTCATGGTTCTCTGGTGAAAGGCGAAAGGACATATGAAGATAGTCACATATTTCTTTTCCTCTAAGCCCGACATTGCTACAGGTGTTGGCTACCTTTTTCAGAGAGGAAAGACTCCATAAATATGCTCTTTGGGATTTTAAGCTCTTACAAGCTCCAAGATAGTCACATATAAACCTGTTAGTCAAGAGGGTATCATTTGGCGATCGGCATTGCAGTGCTGCGGTTCTAACGTGACATGGTCGCCTGAACAATGGTTAAGACTTGGGACTAATTCAACAGCAGGGCAGTTGACTTAAGGGGTTGAATTCATAATTTGAAAGCTTGGAATGACTAGTGAGCATGCTCGTATGTCGGGATGGAATCATTTGAATAGCTAAGTACCAGTTCAATATCTGATGCTAATGGCCTCAATTCGGAATCCAAAGTGAATGGAAATAGTCCGGCGGCACAGGTCCTTCCTGCTCCACGACAGACAGCGAAACATACCCACCCCAGCCAGTTCGGCTTCAGGAGAGGGTTCCTAGGAATCGATAGAGCTCCTCAGTTAAGGAACCCCTCCAAAAATTGGCGTATGCCAATGGTTGTGGCGAGCACACGGTATTCTTTAGTAAAAGGCGAAAGAATAGTTCGCTCTGTGCTCACCACATGGCTGCGTGATTATACCAGGGAAACGACCTCGTGTTTTTGTGACTGATCCTGTTCCCATTTCTCGACTCTTTTTCCATGTGGGACTTGGAACCGTTCATGCTGCTACCACTAGTAGAATCATCTTTGAATATTGGAGTGGAGCATTTTATCCATTTTTTCTATCAGCACCTGTCGCGGGTGGAATCATCTTAGAATCTTCCTCCAGCTGTTTCCATTTCCATGAGATCATGAATATCAATGAGTAAAGATCCTTCCGTGCCTTCTGTTTCAATTTTCCTTGTTGCACATTGACAGATTAAAAATGTGGCTGAAATCTCTTGTTCCCCTCGATGAGATTTCGATTCACACTTGACTCTCGGCTGAATAGCTTGGACTTTGTTGGACGTTTTGACATTAGAATGTTTACGCAGTTCCCTAGGCACAGAACTTGACGATCTTATAAAATGCCAACTCCCACCAACACTAGAAACTAAGGCAGCACATGCTAATGTTTCTGTTTTTCCCAATTTCCGTTCTTTTGATCCCTGGAACAAAAAAAGAATAGAAACCTATTTGGTAAAACATTTGTTCCCGGAAACAATTTCTTTAATTTTTTGTTCCCGGGAACAGTTTTGAGGAACAAAAAAAAGTAATTTCTTGTTTCCGGGAACAATTTCTAGAAATAAGTCAATTTTTTTTCTTTTGTTTCTCTCTCTTGCTGCGGCCACCTCCAATCGTCTAGAGCCACTGTCGACTGCCACCGTCGGCCGCCCGCCGACCGTTGCCACCGTCGCCGCTGCACGACCGCCCGCGGTCGATCATCACCGGCGACCGTCACCACGAGCCCATCGGCCATCGCCGCGCCAACCGCCGACCACCAACGGTGACGCAAGAGGCAACGATCGATGGGCTCGTGACGGCGGTCACCGATGACGGTCGGCCGCGGGCAGTCGTGCAGCGGTCGGCGATCCGTGAGCAAGAATAAAAAATGAATAAATGCAAAAAAAAAAAAAAATTGTTGCATTACCAAACACATTTATATTCTTTTTCTATTCCAAGAGTAGAAATTTGGTGTAGTTACCAAATGGGTTCTTTTACTCATAAATTGTTTCCCAGAATAGAAATAGAAAAGAACTATTTTTGAAAAAAAAAAAAACTCTTCCCCAACCAAGAAGCGTTGTCACAGCCTAAGAGTCTGTAATTGACTTGTCTATAGGATGATGGCACGAGTGACAAGAATGAATACTCAAAATATGGCTCAGACACTAAAAATTATCAAGGACATCTTTCCTCACCAAAGTATCATTTCTAGCTGCTATGCATCCAAATCTTCCAATGCACAAGATGAGGGAGAAGTCCAGGAACTTCAAGGCTCAATTCTGTGCAGATGTTGATGACTATTTGAAGTCTTTGGAACATCTTTCTTAGCACCATGATGAAGCTCCCCAGCTAACTTCTTCGACTTATGTAGGTCTCGATTTGGCAGATGAAATGCCTACTTATAGCAATAAGCTTTCTTCAATTCTTGCCCTAGATTTCTCATGCTTGTGGTCCTCGGAGAACCTGAAAGAGTTATATTTTTTGGTAAATTAGCTCACAAGCAATCCTATCTTGATCAAATGCTTAAGTTGAAGTTGGTCAAAGAAATCCCAGATTGCTAAGTAGGCTAACACATTCTTCAGAGATTTTCAAGCCAAGAAGGACAAGTATTTGTCTATGAAGGAAGAGTTGAGTGAGCTGAAGAAGAGAGGAGGGAATTTGCACTTTTAGATTCCGAGTCTTCAGTTGTGCGAGAAATTGATGAACAGATTCTTAGCTCTAATGTAGTTGAGCCGAAGTTGTTAGCCGTCTCTAGTTGAAGAAGACAACAATAATTCTAATAATCACTGAGCATAAAGTCATGGCGGACTCGATATCCACTGTGTCGCAGGAGATTCAGACTGTAAGTGTTGAATTTCTGGGAGTTTTAAGGCTTTTTCTTTGAGAATCTATCTAAAGTTCAAATTTATGACAGGGACATGTATTCCAATTTCTACTTCATGGTTTCAGCATGTCTGTATCTCTCACAAAAGTATCCAAACCCCATCGACTGTCTCATCCACGTTGCTCATTAAATTTGCAGTATTGTGCAAAATATATAGCAGTATAGTGTGAACGTGGTCAACTAATGACAAAAGGAATGTTTCCTAGCAACAAAAAGAAAACTAGAAAGGACGATAATGATATATCTAACTTTATTCTCTAGCAGAACTTATGATTGCAGTAGTAGTGACCAAACCAATTATGAAGGAAAATGTTTCATTCTACCTCTTTAGAAGTATTATGAGTCATCGCAGAGAAAGCTCTTATTCAGCTATTTTCTTCTGATAAATAAATCAAAAGAGGGAGAGTGTGCCTGCTGATTCCACAGTAAGAAAATTTACAATGCAACTACACAATCCATTAAGTCAAGTTCATATGCATCAGATGGCGACAAAAAATTTGCTTCTTTTGAAAGAACTTGTGACAGTTTGATTTCCCACTTCTATTTTCAATTGAATAAATTAGACTTTTCATCGACGTGCCTATAGTGCTATTCTCTGAACCGATCACTCATGAGATAACTAGACTAGTTGAGGAAGTCATTAAGGGATTTTAATCTAACAGGCTTGAGAATTCGACTGCTCAATCGTGTTAGTCTGCAAGAGTCATTGCGGCACAGTCGAAAATCTATCAGAGACCGGAGATAGGTCGATTCGACTGAGGTATGTAATTAGACAAAGCTGATTCCACCTAATTGCAAAATTCTCGTCGATCGACACTAAACTGATTTTTCTGTCGTTTTGGTACTCTGTGGCCGTAATTGAAACCTTTGGATTTTCACGATAACCGAGAGTTGTCGAAAACAATCGACACGGGTCAATTGCACAAAAAATTTCTAAAAATTACCTAGTAGTTTAGGTTACGCTAAAATCACGTCAGATTGAAATTAATCGCGAAATTTAATCCGATTTCAAAAATTGAGAATTCTACCATGTCATAACTAATTCTAGGAATGTCAATGCATCTTCTCAAGACCTTTTGACGAACTTGAATGGTCGGTGAAAAATTCAAATTGCAGCAATTTAAAGGAATATGGGAAAGGCCATAAATTGAATGGATTTTTGGGCTTCAATGTGGAACCAATGGAGATAGGAATTATAAGAGTTTAATTGAGGACTTATCTTTGTTATTTAAGGTTATTAAATGACCAAGTGAAAGAAAGAAAGAATGAAATGTAAAGGCTACAAATTCGGAGGTCCACATGCACAAGGAAATTCAACCTAATTTAGGGTGCATCTGGGGATGGATAGACTCACTTTGGGGATGGTAGGTCCCTTGAAAGTGATAGGGGCTTAGATTCCATGGAAAAGAGCCAAAGGTTGTGGAAAATGAAGGGAGGGACCCTCCATAGTTTTTTTTTTTTTTTCTCCTTTCTCTTTCCCCATTTTGTCGTGCGATGCTTCTCTCCTTCTCCCTCTCCCATTCTCTTTCTTTCCTTTTCCTTTCCTTTCTTCAACCATAAATTTCTTTGTCTTCTTCTTCTTCTTTAAGCCATCCGGTCTCCTCTGTTTCAGCATCCCCTGTTTCTGCTGAACCGACCAAAACAGCAACCAAAAATAGAGCAGGGCTTTGTTTTGGGTGCCGTCGGTGTTGGTCTAGCACCAGCCCTAAGCCAGGCTGCCCTTCATGTTTTATTTTTCCTGGACTTGGCCTTTGTTTGCTGAACAATCACCCCCACCTACAAGCCAGCAGCTCTCCAAAACTAGCATAATCCTCGCATTTTTGCGCCGGAAACTCAACAGTTTTGTCCACGGCTGTTGCCGCCACTCCACTACTCGTCCCTCCTCCTTTTTGACTCACCACCCTCACCAAAAGTCCCCGCCTCTCCGCCTGTGTAGCCATCCAATTGTCGGGACCTCAGTAGCTCTGAACCAATCCACCAGCCTGCGAACTGACGCTGCTGCACCGTTGCCTTGCCTCCATGGTGGTCGTGCGGTTGCTACTCGGCTCCACTTGGTTGAGAGGGCCTCACGGTCCTATGCCGGGCCGACTGGAGCCACTCTGGTGCCCCCAAAGGCTGAGACCTTGTTGCCACTGCTTTGCCGTCACTGGGGGTCATTGGCTTTTAATTTAGGTGAGTTAGTTTCTTAATTGTTGATTAGGAGTTAATTACATTTATTAAGTGTTAGATTAAGCTTAATTAAGATTAGCAATTAGTTTGGTTAGGGTAAAGACTAGTTAGCTAAGTTAATTGTGAGAGAACTAGGTAATATATAAGTTAGTTAAGGTAGTTAGACTATTTAGTTAGGGATTTAAGTATTTAATTAAATAGTTAGCCTTGGAGATTATTGCAAGGCATTAATTTAGTTAGACATTTTAATAATTGGGTAAAGTTATGATCAGTTTTGATTGGTAGTGACATTTGATAAATAGTAATTAGTTAAATAATTAATTTAAATGATTTAACTATAATTTAGTTAATTATTTAATATTTTCCAAAAATTATAGGGATAGTCGATGACCAGAATTTTGTGCTAATTGCAGTACTATGTTCCATTTATACCATTGATTGTTAAATTGTGCAATTGAGTGATGGTTGTTAATTGTGAATATTTAATTCAAAATGGCGGAATTTTGGTATTTAATTGGAAAATACCAAGTGTTAGGTTTTGGACACCGAAAGTTTTTTTAGTACTATATCAAACTGTGAGATTTTAAAAGAGATGATACAAATTTTCTAGTTCGATCTGATCGTGTTCTCACACACGATTATTTTACCATGTATTTCTAATATGAAGAAAATAGGCCAGGATCACTATTTTAATTGAGGCATTTGAGTGCATTACACCGTGTCCTAGGCCGAAATTGAATGAATGCATGAATGATATGAGATGCCATCACAAGTCTTTGGGGCCGAACAATGCTCCTTCGGGAATGCCCCAAATTAACATATGTCGGTCGTAGTAGAGGCTGAACCGATACTCTTTGAGGAATGCCGTCTAGATGTAGACATTGCCGTGCTCGATGGTGCGAGATAAAGCCCAATTAAGCCGGAAGACCGCTATCAGAACCTAGAGACACTCAGAAACGCCAAGATCGAAACGTTTCTAACCCACCCAAGCTGCATTTCTTGAAGGATCCTACTAGGCTGGAGAAGAAGAAGAATTTAGAAAGCCACGGAGAGGTTTTCTGCTAAAAGGCTGTCCCTGAAGGACTTGAATAGGAGTTGTTCGCCCACTGTGGGATGCATACCTGCAGGAAATTTACTTTCCTTCCCTGGTTCTAAATCTAGGTCCATTCATGATATTAGAGCCATGGTTTCGTTTTTAAGGTTACCCATTCCATGCGCTTGAAAGGTGAATCCAGTGCTGAGAAGATTTTTTCACATCATGACAACACAACCAGAGTCTACTCAACCAGAAATCCTTGAAGCACCCGTTTCTCTTGCTCCTTCTTCTTCATCCTCAACCCCCAGAATTTCATGTTTCTAATGCTTCTAAGATAGATTATCTTTATGAAGTCTCTCTTAGCGATGAAACCAAGATTTCTGAAACCCAACTTCCTCTCATGAATCCTTACTTTGCTTTTGCTAAACCAAACTCATCATTCTCACCCATCCGTTCCATTCGCCAACTTATTCACCAAACCCCAAAGCAAGTAAAGGAGTATGTTCAGTTCTCCAAATTCAACCAACATCCCATTCCTGCTACTGAAAATGAGTACTTTGTTACTCTTCAGATCCCTCCAAAATTCCCTAGACAGTGGGCTCAATAGGGATATACTCATGTCCATTATGAAACTGTTCGTTTAGCTTTTACCTTTCATGGTTGTAAAGGTCTGCCAGTCGTGGCAAGAATTGCATTATTAGATACTAGATTTTTACAATACCAGCATGCTTGCATCAGTACTATTCAAACTACTTTAAACGCTAGAACAGTCTTTGTGACTTTGTATCCAAACTTCAATATCGCTCTTTCAGACCCCCAGTTACTCTCTTTTCTGAAAGTTCAGGTCCAGCTCACTGGAGCCCCGCAGACTGCAGACTGGAAGATAGCTGCAACTTTACATTACCAAATGGTTTATTGAGTGCAGAACCATGCTTTTGACCTCAACTTCAACAATGGTAATGAAGATGCATTGTCCATCTCCATGCAGAATGATCAGGCGTTCTGCATTCATGTTCCCAGACAGATCCCAAAGGATACGTTGGCCAAGCTCCTTCCAGAGACTTGGATCACTAACTATGAAAAGCTACACCAGCATAACAAGCCTTTCCAGTCTACGGACTCAGAGTTCGTACGGAAGAAAGATGGAACTGTCTCCATCAAATTTGGTAAAGAAAAGAAAGAAAGTCCTTCTATCTTCCAGACCCTCTTCATGATCGAATCATGTGTTCCTAAATCTATTTCCGAACCAGATCCAAAAAGGCTTGTTTGACACTTCAATGGTGATGGACATCCTGTCCATTACTATAAAGACAATTATGGTCATTGTTTTTGGGATCCTTTTTGCCAGTGTTTCTACTGTACAAATTCTCCTGATGAGGTAGACCCTCTTGCAAGACCTCCACCTTGATGAAAAAGGCTAAAGGATAAGGTGTACCAAAGGTACTTAAACGGAGATTCCTTCGTTGATACTCTCGGTGAGTGTGATAAATGCCAATTCATGGTTTCTTATGCACCACCTCCACCGCCAGAGTTCAGTACTACATCCCAAGCCTCACCAGATCCACCAAGATCACCCCCACCATCTCCTCCTCAGAAAAAGCAAGCTTTCTCCCCATTTTACAAGCCAATCCTAAAATGAGCTAAGAAACATTCTTACCCACTTGAGGCTTCAGTAAAAACACCACCCACTTCTTCTATTGCTATGTTCCATGATGCTGACTTTCCCCCTCTTGTCAGAGAAAGTTCTAAATTATCATTTCCTGCTCCCGAGGAATTCATTGACCCACAAAACAGATATCGTCATGCTCCAAAAATAGCAACCCCCACTGATGTGGATGAACATGGGAGACAGAGAAAGATTCCTGCAGCTGAAGCTGTTCTAAATTGGCAATCAGAGATTCTGTTGGCACAAAATAATCTTTAAGGCAATTGATTCCAAAATTGGACATGTGCAACAAGATCTCCAAAGGTATGATGAAAGTACCAAGAAGATACTCTCTGAGTTCCAGAAAAGGCTTCATGCCTTGGAATCAAGACAACATCTTGGATATCATTATCTTGAAAGTCCAAAGCCAGAAATAGAAAAGCTCAATAAGCAAATTCAACTTTTTGAAGAAGGAAAATTTAGACATTTCGATCCACTGGCACCTTCTGTTAGGAGCGGGTATTTACCTCCACCGCCACAGACTTCTATTTTTGCCACTATTCCAGAAGATCCCTACAGAAGAGAACCAGATATAGAAATACGAAATCGCCTCAAAGCCTTGCAGAAGGACAAAGGAAAAGAAAAAATACCTCCCATAAAATCAAGTTCGATTGTTATCAGAGAAAGGCCAAACCAGATGATGTTATCTAATCAATTAGAATCTTTTCCAAAGGATTGGGTACTCAGGAACCTAATCCCGTTATCCAACAGCCTGATTCTGCTATTCCAGAAAAACAGTCCCTGTTTCCAATCGAGCAAATTGCTCCTGAGACTAAATCAGATTCAGTATCTCTTTCCTCCTCTTCATCTTTCTCAATTCCTACAGTTGATTCTCTCCCTATAGCACCAGTAACTTCATCGATATTTATGGCTGATCCTCCAGATGATGAGATGGAATCAAACTATTCTGACCCAGAAAATGGTCAGACAAGCAATCTTGCTCGGCATGTGTCCGCAGCATCAAAACAATTCATCACCATCAATGATATTCCTTATCATAAATGGCCAGAAAGACTTGAAGAATTTCATACTTGGTTGAATACTCAGTCTATCACCAACCATGATATGAATGATGTCCTTTACAACTTTGTTATGAGATTCACAGGAAGTCTCAAACTTTGGTGGCAATCAATTTCAGAACAAGACTAGATTCATTTTCTGATGTCACCTAACTTCAGCCATGCCATCACTCTCTTATATCATGTCTTTGTGGGAAAACCCACTGATCTCATAGAGATGAAAAGAATAGAATTTTTTGAAAGAAAATGCTACTTCCTTCAGAAGAAACATCTTGATAAGCATTATCGAGTGATGCTTCAGCTTTTTTATCAGATTGGAGCATATCCAAATCTGAAGCATGTTTTCCTTACCTCCATCCCCAAAGAACTATCCCAGATTGTTGAAAGATCTTTCTTTGGAAAACAAAGGAGAGTACAGGATATTCCCTTGGGAGAAATACAGCAAGAAGTCCATCTATGCTTAGAAGAATTATGCTTAAAGCGCTAGATGGTCCGTACCTACATCACAGATGACAAGCGCCTTGAATCAGCTTATTCTCGCCAGAAGTTAAAAATCAAATGCTCCAAGCAAGACTGTGATGGTACTTGTGGCAAGTATTCTCGGAAGAAGAAACATTATAAGAAGTTTTGGATAAAGAAATCCAAACATGGCTCCAAGCATTTTCGAAAAAAGAAGAAATGGCGATACCTACGTAAAAGAAAGGATCGCACAGGCCACAAGAAATCAAATCGTTGCTACATCTGCAACCAGAATGGACATTTTGCCAAAAACTGCCCCCAAGCGAGAAAAGGTCAGAATCGTCTAATTCATCACATTGAGAATGAAATAGGTATTTCTCTTGAAAATGATGATATTGAATCCCTATTCTCTGCTGATGAAGAACCATCTGAACAAACTCTTTGTGTCATTCCCTCTTACCAAACTTCCAGTGATAGTGAGTTAGACTCAGACTCTGAAGATATTTTCCACATCTCCCCTACGTCTTCAGAATCAAATCTTGACATATTTTCAAGTCAAACTCATTGTCCCCATTTCCCTGTAAAAATCCTCACTTCAAAGCTTGCCAAACCCATCACTGTTATTGCTCTCATTGACACAGGAGCAAGTTGTTCAATATTGGACACCAAGGTTCTTCCTGAAGAATTCTAGACTCCTTACATTCGATATTTCAATTCCGCCTTAGGAGATACTTTTTCCACAAATGTCAGAACCACTCCAGTAACTGTCCAATTTTTTCCCCAGTGTTCCATAACCACAACGATCTTTGGATCTAGTCTCCCCAATAAAGATCTGATAATTGGATGGGATATTATGACTCAAATCTCTCAGCTTCGCATCATTCCTGGAAAAGGTCTTAGATATAAAGACCAATTCTCTGAGTTTGTCAATATTCATAGACTATTTTCCATCCAGATGAGTCTATTAGATCCAATCATGCAAAAATTGTTAGAATCTTGTTCGGAATCCCATTCAGAATTCGCTCAGAAATATTCCCATCCTTTATGGGAAAATCCAGAGTTCTTTGTTGGCCTTCCTTTTTAAAAAAAAAAAATGAAGATATAAATCCAACCAAGGCGAGTCATATGGGAATGAAGCCAGAACACTTGGCTTTAGCTCAAAGAGAATGCTCAGAACTATTACAACAAGGCCTTATTGAAATTTCCAATTCTCAATGGGCTTGTGAAGCTTTTTATGTCAATAAGCATGCTGAGCAAAGCAGGGGAAAGATGAGACTGGTAATCAACTATCAACCTCTCAACCTTTTTTCTCCAAGATGATAAATTCCCTTTACCATCCAGAGATTCTCTCTTTACTAGTTTAACCAAAGCCCACATCTATTCCAAATTTGACCTCAAAGCCGGATTTTGGTAATTGAGCATCCATCCCGAAGACAGATCCAAAACAGGATTCTGTATCCCGAACCAGCACTTCCAGTGGAAAGTTCTTCCTTTTGGTCTAAAGGTAGCACCATCCCTTTTCCAAAAGGCCATGTGTCGTATTTTCCAACCAATTTGTCAAGTGCAGCCGTATACATCGACGATATTCTGCTCTACAGTCCTGATGAACAGTTGTCAACTTCTTGAGCAGGACTGTAGAAATCGTGAAAAAGCATGGCATTATGCTTTCTCAAAGGAAAATGAATATTGCCCAGACAGAAATTGAATTTCTTAGTATGCACCTCAACAAAGGTACATACTATCCAGGGCCACACATCGCTCAAGAATTATTGAAGTTTCTAGAAAAAAACTTCACAACAATACAAGTTTAGCAATTTCTTGGGATAATCAATTATCTCAGGGATTTTGTCCCAAATATTGCAAAGCTCCTGATTCCTTTGCAATCTATGCTGAAGAAGAATCCCCCACCTTGGGGAAAAATTCAGACTAAAGCAGTTGTTGAGTTTAAGGAGATTATGTAGAATCTCCCACCACTGCAAATAGCATCAACAGGGAAAAGAATCATTCAAACTGACGCCAGTGATGAATACTGGGCAGCCGTCCTCTTTGAAGAAATTGATAGTAAGAGACACCTCTGTGCTCACAAAAGTGGAAAGTTTTCTCAAGCTGAAATGCATTACCATTCCACTTTTAAAGAAATCCTGGCAGTAAAAAATGGAATAAAGAAGTTTGAGTTTCATCTCATCCGCCATCACTTCCTGGTAGAATTAGACATGGCATCTTTCCCTCAAATGACTAAGTTTAAACAGAAGCAGATTCCAAATTCTCAATTGCTTCGATGGGCTGAATGGTTTTCAAAATACTCTTTTGAAACCAAACACATTCCAGGGAAAAAGAATGTACTTGCTGATTTCCTTTTAAGACCAAAGGCTCCAGCTGAAATCAACATGTATATCAAAAGGCCTGCTTTTCATATGCTCAACTATGGCGTGAAATACAAGATCGAGAAAATCACAGATTTGCCAAGTTGGAAATATCCCCAGGAGATTATCCAACAAATCCAGAATGATAATCTTGTTGAAAACATGGACAACCTCATGTGGCAATGTCACACCAACTTATTCAGATTCAATGGATGTTTGATTCTTTATCCTTTTGGGTTAAATATGAATTATCCATTCATTCATCCTCTTATCTGGAAGGAAGATGATTTCCCTGATCAACTCAAGACGTTATTATGGTACTTAACCAATAAGTACTTAATAGCTTTTGAAATTCCAACCAGAAGATTCATTGCCAACCTCACAAGGATATTCTTGCTCGGAAGAAACGTCGAAAAAGAAAGTGATAAGAATCTCTTAGACTTTCTTAATTGGTTCTATTCTCCTACTTACTAGAAACAACTCTTGGAGAGAGAACTGAGAATCATGACACCAAATCCCGAAGTTCATACCATCCTATTTTTTAGACATCCATGGCATTTTTTCAGAAATAATGGAAGAATTATTGATGTACCACTAGAAATAAGAACCACATCCTATAAACCTCATTTGGATAGTCGAGAAGCTCAGATTCACAAATCTTATCCAAGATCTGTTAGATCTTGTGAACACGAGTACTGAGAACTCCAGAGAATCCTATGCCAAGAAAACAAGACCATTCCTGATGATGTTTGGAATAATGTACCCACTACGTGGGATCATTATGACCTAGCACCAGAAGCTAAGGAAGCACTCAGGCAATACAAACAAGCTGCATCGTCCCAAGAGCATGAAATGACAGACGAAGATGACATTGTCCAGTCTACTCAAGACCCCTATGCATGCTTTGGAGGTCCTCTATCCCAAATCCCTACAAACAGAGATTTTCGTTCTCATTCCAAAACATGGATACATTTTTTTATGCACAGCCGTCCAATTGGCCTTAGCCAAGCATTCCTGCCAACACTACAAGCGAAAATACAAAGTGGGCAAAAGAAGAAGCATCCCATTGGGCTCATGTACAAGCATCCTCATCAAGAAGGCTGAATCAAATCCTCTCACCTAAAGACCTTGAAGCTCTTGAACAGAAATACGAGGCACATCTCCTAGAAGACAGCTCAGATGACTTAGTTTGTAGTTACAATGCTCGTGACGGACGAGATCGCTGAGTCCGTACAATTTCACTGTAGCAAGTCACTATTTTACTTTTACTGTAGCACTAGGCTAAGGAAGGTACTGTTCACAGTACAGTTACTGTTCATAGTGTGCGAATAATTCCCTCCCGAAAATTTCCGGTGCCTCTATTTGTATCCGGACCCATGAGCTTGGTCCTTGTTTATTGGTTTGTGACCTCATTTTGCCTATATAGGGCAAAGAGGGTATAATGTGTTAGGCAGAGTCCCCTGAAGTAAAGTGTGTGTTTTGTGAAAAAACCTCTCCATGGCTTTCTAAATTCTTCTTCTTCTCTAGCCTGGTAGGATCCTTCAAGAAATGCAGCTTGGGTAGGTTAGAAACGTTTCCATCCTGGCATCTCTGAGTGTTTCTAGGTTATGAACTAAAGGGCTGAGTAGTTTTCTGCTAAAAGGCTGTCCCTGAAGGGCTTGAACGGGAGTTGTTCGCCCACTATGGGATGCATACCTGCAGGAAATTTACTTTTCTTGCCGTGACCAATGGGTCATAATCAATTGGAACGCATGAATGATTGAGATTAAGGGACCTGATTAGGAGATGGAATTGTGTGATACGGTATGAGACGTACCATAACGGTTTGGTCTGATAATCGAGGCCGGTGAATCAGTGATGATGTATAATTATATTTGTATACATGTTGAGATGTTCCAATGATGCATGATTTCAATATAATTGTATGCAAATTAAATGGTACTAACATGCAGGATAAACACTAGTGTTACATGAGTTTTGAGGAGCTATGGTTAGATTGCATGCAGGTGTACTTTTCTCTTAATCAGGATTTAGAGAATGGACTCGCTGAGACATTGTCTCATTGGTTATTGTATAACCATTTTCAGGTCCCTAGATGGAGGATTGTCAAGCGAGGTGCAAGGGTTCACAAGAAGTGAAGTCTAGGTTTTTCTTTAGTCCCTACCAGATGTCGATGGGTCTTATGTCTAATTTGGACAGTGGGCGACATTTCACCCTTTTTTTTGTTGAGAAGTCTGACAAGATCGGAAGGGATTCTGGTCCCATGGACGAGGAGCTCAAAGCATAGATAGCCTAAAATTCTTCTTTTTGAAATAGATCCATGTGGTGTTAGACTTTTCTATATATATACATTGCTGTATTATAAGTGTGTTTTGTGAAAATATCATCCTACGTTTCTATCCCACTTTTATGTTGTTTGGAGATTGTTATTACGTTTTCGCGAGTGCCATAAACTAAATGGGTCGGCGACACTTCCTGGGACGTCGCAAATTTTATCGACCACCAAGGGATGTACATGTGCTCGAGGTTCGGGTCGTGACAGAACTTTTCCTGCTTCCTTCCTGATGTAGTTGGCCCTTAGTAAATCCACCAGAATTATATCAAGATCACAGAAAAAAAAAATTCACCAAAATAACGTGGGTAGGCAATTGGGTTTTGGCATTCAGCGGTTGCTATGGCAATTGCTTTCGCACCCCAAAATTACAAGAAAAGGGGATGACACGGCCTTCTTCAACACAAAGAAGGCAGTCTGAAATATAATTAATTACCTAATATCAAAATGTATATCTCCAACCATATATACATATCGGATAAATTAACAGGTTGGTTACAATATTAGAGTTTTTATAATTCACCAAAAGGAATATGTACAATCAGAACTCAGCCAACTCAACAAACTTACAACAACTATATAAACAACTCCTTAAGCTATACCCAATATATAGCATAGTGCTCTCATTCTACTTGTCGCTAACCCTGAGATTTGAAAACATGAAAGATGAGTGGAATGAGCAACCATAGCTCGATAATTAGTATATACCATATAAGCATATCAAACCTCAACATTACACATTTAGAACTTAAAGACATGACTCATTAATGCTAGACCAAAATATAATAACTTGCAAGAATAAAATGCATTATAAATTACTTCAAACTAGCTACATTAAATAGCATATTTTCTCATTCATCTATAATATCAAAGTATGTATCACTTATTTGATTTAATAATCAAACTTGTCATATTTCATGTCAACAATACATTCAACACTCAATATCTAACTTAAGGCCCTAGAGGTGGCTCCTACAAATTTACGTTATCGTGTAGCATTTAGTTCTTGTTCCATGTATAGTAATGTACAAGGCCCTAAAGGTGACTTTTATGGAATTACATTATCGTGTAGCATTTAACCTTTTACTACGCATATCAATAGTGTAAGGCCCTAAAGGTGGCTCTCAAATGACTCAAATCATACTATAGTACTTTAGCCCTTGACTACAAGGCCCCAAAAATGACTCTCACGAAGTTTCATTATTATGTAACACTTAGTTCTTTGCCCATTCACATCACAATTGGTTTTCTCAACACAAAACATATTATCTTTCAATAGTAATCACATAACATTTCAAGAAATGTTTATCAAAATAGCACGCATAACCTTTCAAGAAATGTTTATCGAATCATCACACAATAACTCAAACATACCAAACTATTTATCTGGCTTTATACAACAAATGGGTTCTCACTTCCATACCTATGTCTACGTCAAGTTACTCTTATCTCAATACACGGTAGAGCGGGCGAAGGAGTTGCCCTTGTTGCCCTCCAAACGAGCTTCCAACCTGGAGAGATGATGCACGGAGTTCATGGCAATCGCGGGATGGCTGGAGAAATTGAGGGCTTCAAGCAACGAGGGGGCGGACAATCTGCAACTACTGGGGTGGGTGGAAACCCTAGTTTGAGAATAAATGGCTGGGATGGAAGGAGATTGAACAACTATTCACTAAGCCACTCACCTAAATCCAACGGTCCACATCAGAGAAGATCAAACGGTCCCTATTTGACCGCCAGCCCAGCTGAATCAAACAGCCTATATTTGGCCACAACAGCACTCGAGTATAAGTTATCCGAAGGCTCATGAAATGCCACGTCATCTATAAAAACTACTGGGCAAAATTCAAAAAATAAGGGTAAATATTGTGAATATTGTAACGCCATCATCATACTATTGACACATATTAGAAATTACATGGAAAGCTAAGTGATAAAGATAAAAATGAAAAAGAAATTGCTGCATACTAGGTTTTAGCAAGAAGGACTAATGGGGCGAATCAAATAATTACTCAAGATCAGTATCATAATATAATGAAGGCATTAAGTCAGTTGACAACAAATGAAATGCTGCGAGTTTCTCAGGTACTTCTCTATACAAGACAAATTCAATATCAGTTGATGCATGGATAATGATTCAGGTGTCAGTGACCACATAGTTTGCAATGAGCGGTTATTTTCTAGTGTTCAAAAGAGGCCACATTCTTCAGTATCTGTACATCTACCCAATGGAAATACCACTCATGTCACCAAAATTGGCATTATCCACCTTAGTCTAGATGTTATTCTCAAAAATGTCCTATTCATTCCTGATTTCGAGTTTAATCTCTTATCAGTCTCAAAAGCTTGTGAGGATAATTCTTGTCGTGCCATATTCAATCCCAATAATTGCTTCTTTCAAGACCTTTTGGCTGGCGAACTAATGGGCTTGGGTAGTGTTGTAGAGGGGCTACATTCTTTTATCAATCCTCAAAAAGACTTTGAATTATTCAATAAAAACATTTCTTGTAATGCCATTGCTAGTAATAAAAATCTTAGTTTTCATCAACGCTTGGGTCATACCGCACGATTCTTTTATCATAAATGTCCAATATGTCCATTAGCAAAACAGTCTCAGACAAATTTTCTAGTTAGCACATCTAGATCTACTAGTGTTTTTTCCTTACTTCATATGAATATTTGGGGACCCTACCACACTCCACATCGTGATAGGTCTCAGTTTTTCTTGACCATTGTTGATGATTATACTTGTGCTACTTAGGTTTTTCTTATGCAATCCAAGAGTCAGACTTTTTTAACACTATCGAATTTTCTATCTCTCATTAAAAATCAATTCAACAAACCTATCCAGAAGATTCGCATTGATAATGGACGTGAGTTTTTTTCTACGGAATGTGGCTTTTTCTTGTCTTCTTGAGGAATTTTACATGAGAGTTCATGTAATTATACACCCCAACAAAATGGGATTCTTGAGCGCAAACATTGCCACCCCTTAGAGGTAGCTCGAGCCCTAAAATATCAAGCTTCCATGCCTGAAAATTTTTGGGATGATTGTGTGGTCACGGCAGCTTATTTAATTAATTGCATGCCAACTAGAATTCTCGATGGACAAACTCCCTTTGAATTACTTTATGGAAAGCAATCAGTAATTGATCATCTTCGAGTTTTTGGATATTTGTGTTACGCGGCGAATCTAAGCCATCGAAGTAAAATGGATCCTCGTGCTATTAGGTGTATTTTTATGGGATATCCTCCTCTACAAAAAGACTACCGCGTCATGGAGATTTCTGCAACAATCTGATTTTCCACTTCTGTTTTCAATTGACTAAATCAGGTTTTTCATCGATGTGCCTACAATGCTATTCTCTCAGCCGATCACTCATGATATAACCAAACTATTCGAGAAAGCCATTAAGGGATTTTAATGCAACATACTTGAGAATTCGACCAGAAATCGATTGCTCGACCATGTTAGTTTTCAAGAGTCATTGTGGCACAGTCGAAAATCTATCAAGACCGGAAATAGGTCGATTGGATTGAGGTATATAATTGGGCAGGGGTGATTCCACCTAATTACTAAAATTCTCGTCAACCGACACTAAACCCGATTTTTCTGTCGTTTTTGTACCTTGTGTCCGTAAATGAAATCTTGAGACTTTCACGACAACCAAGAGTCGCCAATAAGTCGAAGATGTACATAGTGGCTCGAAAATAATCGACCATGGGGTCAATTGCACCGAAAATTCTAAAAAATTACCTGATAGTTTAGGTCGCACTAAAATCACGTTTGACTGAATTTAATTGCGAAATTTATTCCAATTTCAGAAATTGAGAACTCTCATGTGTTACGATTAATGCTAGGAATGCCGTTTTATCTTTTCAAGAATTATGGACAAATAAAAATTGTGGTGGAAAATGCAAAATCCAACGAATTAAAGGAATGTGAGGAAAGCCATATTTTGAAGTGAATTTAGTCTTTGGTATGGAACAAATTGAGATGGGTATGATAAAGATTTAAGTGGGCTTAATTCTTGTTAGCTAAGGTTATAAATAGATAAAATGAAAAAGGGAAAATTTAATGAAATGGCTACAAAATTCGGATGGGTCCCCATCAAGAGGGATTTCACCAACATTTGAATTTCATATGCGCAAGATAAGGTTGCTTCGGATTGGTGGGCCACTTGAAAGTGAAATGGTTTAAACTTCCATGGAAAAAAGGACCATGAGACCTGGGAAATGGAGAGAGGGACCCTCCATGGATTGCTTTTCTCCTCTTCCACTCTCCTCACCCGTGCATGCCTTCCCCCTCCCCTCGTTGTGCCGTCAACCGAAGCTCTCCCTCTCCCTTTCTTCTTCTTCCTCTTTCTTTATTTTTCCTTTCTTTTCCACAACTAAAAGTCCCCTTGTCTTTTTCTTCTTTAAGAATTTGGCTCCCCTGCTTCGATTTCCCTTTGGCCAATCGAAACAGCCACTGAAAAACAGAGGAAGTTATGTTTTGGTGTCGCCAAAGATGGGGCAGCAACCATCCATGATCCGAACTGCCCTTCATGTTTAGCTTCTCACTACTCTGGCCCTTGTTTGCTAATCAATTGCCCCCACCAGCAAGCCCACGACCCATCCAGACCGGCGTCACTCCAGCTTCCTTGTTTCGGAAGCTCTGCAACTCTGTCCACTAATGTTGTCACCACACCTCAGCTCACAATTCCTCTGTTTCAGCTCACCCTCACCGCCGAAGGACCCAACCTCTTCGCCTGTGCTGCCGTCCAGCTGTCGAAGCACTAACAACTTCGAACCAGCCCACCAGCCGGCGAGCTAGCATTGCCGTGTCACAGCCATGCCTTCGCAGTTACAGCGCAATCGCTATTCGACCTCCTCTAGCTGAGAGCACCCCCTCCCAGCCGTGAACCGAGGGCTTCACAGCCCTGTTCTAAGTTGACCGGAGCCACTCCGGCGTCTCCAGAGGTCACGGCTTAGCTGCTGCTACTCAGCCAACACCGGTGGCCTCGAATTTCTAGTTAGGTGAGTTTTCCCTAATTCTTGATTAGGGGCTAATTACATTTATTAGCTGTTAAGTTAGGTTTAATTAAGTTTAGTGATTATTTAGCTAGGGTAAAGACTAGTTAGCTAATTTGGTTGAAGTGAGTGTTAGTTGGATAAGTTAGTTAAGTTAGAATTAAATGATTAGGATGGTTAGTTAAGTTAGTTAGGTTATTTAGCTAGGAATTCAAATGTTAAATTAGCACTTTAGTCTAGAAAGGTAAGGTAATGAACCAATTTAATTGTGTTTTGGACTAGTAAATTTAATTTGTGAACCATTATAAATGGCAGATAAAATTGGTAATTAACAATCGAGTAAATAAATTATTTAAATAATTTAATTATAATTTAATTATTTATTTAATATTTCCCGTAAATTATATCGGGGTAGCCAATGACCGGAATTTCGTGCTGATTGCAGTAGTATATTCCATTTATGCCATTGACCATTAAATTATGCAATTGAATGATGGTTGCTAATTATGGATATTTAAATCAAAATGACAGTATTTTGGTTTCCAATTGGAAAATACCAGGTATCAAGTTTTGGACACTGAAAGTGTTTTTAATTACTAAATGAAAATGTGGGATTTCAAAAAAGATAATACAAATTTTCTGATTCGATCTGACCGTGTTCTCACACACGATTATTTTACCAGACATTCCTAATATGAAGAAAACAAGTCGGGATCACTATTTTAATTAAGATATTTGAGTGCGAATCACAGTATCCTGAGCTGAAATTGAATGAATGCATGAATGATATGAGATGCCATCACGAGCCTTTGAGGCCAAACGATGCTTTTTCAAGAATGCCCCAAGTCAACGGATGTCAGTCACAGTGGATGTTGGACCGATGCTCCTTTAAGGAATGCCGTCTAAATGTAGACGTTGCCGTACTCGATGATGCGAGACGATGCCCAGCTACGTCGGAAGACCGCTAACTATTGAGTCGGCCGTGGCCGATGTGTCATAATAAATTGGAACGCATGAATAATCGAAATTGAGGGGCTTGATTAGGAGACAGAATTGTGTGGTGCGGTATGGGACGTATCATAACAATTTGGTTTGGTAATCGAAGCTCGTGAATTGGTGATGAAATATACTTATATGTGTATACAAGTTGAGATGTTCCAATAATGTATGATTTCGATATAATTATATGCAAATTGAACGGTACTAACATGGAGGACAACCACTGGTTTTACGTGAGTTTGGCAGAGATATGGTAGATTGCATGCGAGTGCACTTTTCTACTAATCGGGATTAGGGGATGGACTCGCTGAGACGTTGTCTTACCCCATTGTGGGCTAAATTTTTCAGGTCCCTAAATGGAGGATTTTCAAGAGAAGTGCGGGGGTTCGCAGGAAGTAAAAGCTAGGTCTTTGTTTAGTCTCTATCAGAAGTCGACAGGTCTTCCGTCTAGTTTGGACAGTGGGTGACAGTTCACCCTTTTGTTATCGAGAAGTCTAACAAGATCACCAGGGACCTTGGTCCCATGGACGAGGAGCTCGGAGTGTGGATAGCCTAGAAACTCTTCTTTTTGAAATAGATTCATGTGGTGTTAGACTTTTCAATATATATGTGATGTTGTATTATAAGTGTACTTTGTGAAAATATTATCCTACGTTTCTATCCCACTTTAATGTTGTTTGAATATTGTTATTACGTTTCCGCTTGTGCCATAAAACGAATGGGTCGGTGATATTTCCTGGGACGTCGCAAAATTTTATTGACCACAAAGGAATGTGCATGCGCTCGAGGTTCGGGTCATGATAATTTCTACAGGGCATTTCTTTGTAAGCAGGGATGTTACTTTCAACGAGGATAGTTTCCCATTTTAAGAAACTACATTGTTGTCCGTAACCTCAAAATCAAATCATCGACCTTTCTTGTCATAAGAAGATTTAACTGTCCAACCTAAATATGTCCTTAACCTCAAAATCAAATCATTGACCTTTCTTGTCATAAAAAGATTTAGGCTGCGTTTGGTTCAGCATTTGCAATGGGCTTTGAGTCCAATGCAAATGCTGAAAGCCCAAAGCTACTTGGGAAAAATGTAATAGTGTTTGGTAAAAAATTTTTGTAAATGAACTTTGAGTTGAATGTGTGTTTGGTAAGAAAAACATTTGCAAGGAGCTTTTGATGGGTATAATGTGTGTGTGTGTGTGTGTGTGTGTGTGTGTGTGTGTGTATATAGTTTTTTTTTTTCTTTTCTTTTTTTCTTTTCTTTTCTTTTTTTTTTTTTGGAAAAATCAGCTAAACTCTTCGCCGGCCGGCGAAGGGCTGCGGCCGCCGGCGAGCCAGATCTGGCGCCGGCAGCCGTCGGCTGAGGTCGCCCGACTCCGGCGAGGGTCACGCGACCCAGCCGAGGGCCGCCAGAGGTCGCCCGACCTCGAGCAACCAAGGTCGCGGTCGCGCGGCCCCTGGGTCAAGCGACCCTGGCCGAGGGTCGCCCGAGGTCGGGCGACCTCGGGCCGACGGCCACCGGCGCCAAATCTGGCTCGCGGCGGCCGTCACCCTTCGTCGGTCCGGCGAAGGGCTGCTCCTTTTTCATTTTTAAAAAAAAAATATATAAATATAGGGATAATAATGGAAATATGAAAAATTAATGAGGGTAGTTTAGGAAGAAAAAAATGTTTTCAGCATTTGGTAGAATGCTAAAAGCTCAAAGCTGGTCCCTACCAGCCTTGGGCTTTCAGCATTTCCAAGGACTCCACTTTCATTTGAAAGCTCCTTCAAGGGGTTGCCAAACACCCTTATTTTGGCTGAAGGGGCTTTAAGGGCTGAATGGGCTTTCTAAATGCCCATCCAAACGCACCCTTAACTGTCCAACCTAAATATGTACTTATTGCACCAAAACATCATATGCAGTGAAAACAGGTGATTCAAATCGAACCAGTGACTCACTAGTTTCTTCACCTGAGAAGGATTCCTCATTAAATTCCTCAGTGACTTCTTCACCGATGATTCATCAGTGGTTATCTCCCATGGTATCATAAGAGACCGGAATCGAGCAACCTCAACGTTCTGGACATCATACTCAACCTCCTACATGGACAAAAGATTATATATGTCCTACGTTGAATTGGTCAAGTACACAGTACCCAGTATCTTATTATGTTTTGTTTAGTAGACTATCACCAAAACACGTGTTGCATTAGTCGAATTTCCGAAGAACGGGAACCATCTTCATACTATGAGGCGGCGTGTGACCCCAAATGGCAGCATGCTATGGAAGCTGAACTGAAGGCCCTCAATGAAAATCACACGTGAGATATCATTCCATTACTGGCAAGACGAAAACCTATTGGCTACAAATGGGTTTATAAAATCAAATTTTAGGCAGATGGATTCATTGAGCGATACAAGGCTCGTTTAGTTGCAAAAGGATTCACACAATGGGAAGGCTTTGATTATCATGAAACACTCTCTCATGGCCAAAGAAGTCACCGTTTGCTCTTTCTTGTCCATTGCTATTTTTCGCAATTGGCCGTTGAACCAAATGGATGTCCATAATGCTTTCTTACATGGAGATTTGGATGAAGAGATTTACATAGAGCTTCCACAAGGATTATGCAAACAAGGAGAGTCTCTTGTGTGTCATTTTCACAAATCCCTATTTAGACTCAAACAAGCTTCCAGGTAATGGTATGCTAAGTTCACTGCCGCATTAACCAACGCAAGATTTCAGTATTCCAAACATGATTATGCCCTATTCACATTGACTGAAGGTACTTCATCAATTTATCTCTTAATATATGTTGATGATATTCTTATCATGGGGAATAATAAACTAGCTATTGCAAAATTCAAAAGCTATATGCATTCTACTTTTCATATCAAATACTTGGGATCTCCTAAGTATTTTCTTGGCATTGAGATAGCTTGATCTGACAAAGGAATATCCCTAAAACAAAGAAAGTTCATTCTGGAAATAGTCTTTGAAGCAGGATTGTTAGGATGCAAACTGGCAGTTATCCTGATTGAGTAGAATGCAAAGCTAACGACACATGAATATGATTCGAGCTCATCTTCTTCAATTGAGGATTCATTACTTGAAGATCCATCAGAATATCAATAGCTTCTTGGAAAATTGATTTATCTAATGATGACAAGACCAGATATATGCTATGCTGTGCAAATACTCAACCAATTCATGCACAAGCCAAAGTAGTCTCATATGAATGCAGCCTTGAAAGTGATGAAATACTTGAAGGGATGCCCAAGATTTGGTATTTTTCTATCTCGAGATTGCAACATGAAAATGATGGCGTATTGCTATATGGATTATGCCACTTGTCCGATGACAAGAAGGTCCATCACTGGGTTTTGTATCAAATTGGGAAAATCTCTTTTCTCATGGAAAACAAAAAAGCAGTCAACCGTATCACTATCATCAACATAATCAAAATATCATGCTATGGCAAAGACTGTTTGCAAAATAATCTGGATACAAGGATTGCTTGCGGATCGCTTGCAGATCTTGGATTGCAAGTCGATGGACCAAATGAATTATTTTGCGGCAATGATGTTGCACTCAATTTAGTCGCAAATCCAATCTTTCATGAGAGGACTAAGCATATAGAGGTTGATTGTCATTTCACTAGAGACAAAATTCGAGAAGGGATCATCACAACAAAGGAATATGAATTGCAAAGCAACCTACAGATAACTTCACCAAGTCATTGTGCCAAAGATAAAATGCATAACTATTGAGCAAGCTAGGTATTCTCAATATATATAAGCCATCAGCTTGAGGAGAAGTGTTGGAAATATGATTTGATATCTTAGGAGATATCAATCCTGAGTATCAATGATTTGATTTATTTAATCAGTAATTGACTTGGTAAAATAGGAATTAGAATCAATGTATATGTTCGTTGCACTTTACTCTTGTATTACAAATAGAGTAGTGAACTTGTACAAATAAATGTACAGAAATACATAATTGCATTCTTCCTCTCCATTCTATTTCAATTTCTGTCAAAAATACACACATTATTATAATATTATGTACTTATAGAATGATTGAGGATATGTCAACTCACTTTATTCACAAATAATTTATAAGATTGGACTGGACTTGGGTGGGGAGCGCCAGGCTTATTCACAAATAATTTATAAGATTAGACTGGACTTGGGTGGGGTGGGCCAGGCAAGGACAGTAGTGCAGCGCCCAAGCGACGCTCAAGAGGCCCAGTAGCAAGCTACTGCAATGGCCTCTCTCCCTAAAAAAATTAATTTAATATCGTGTGGACCGATGGCCCACGTATCAGATATTAAAATGATAAGAACAGATACTACACTTAATCTTAGCCAAAAGGCCGAGAAAGGTATGCTTTGTTCAGTTGCCTCACCTCCTCTTTTGTTCCCTATTCTGCTCCGTGATTCCTTGCTGATGCCCGAGGTGGGACTCCTAGTGTTTCTCTTCGCAAGAAAGAAGCAAACGGATATTTGAAAAACGATAGAAAGCTGCACGTGGGATGGCACTGACATTTTTTAATAGCTAGTGGTGGCATCGGAGCGGTGCAGTTTCTGAACTCTACTGATCGAGGCGCAGAACCATCAAGACCGCCTTGCCTGCTTTGCTGCCTGGTGCCTGGTATTCTCCATAAGGACAAGTGACGAGGACTCGAAGTGGGCAAAAAGATATGGGTGAGGCAGTCCACGGTGGCGTGCGCCGGTATGGCGTTAAACCATGAAGAAGTAAGGATGCTTGATGCCTGAAATGGGTGCCGCAATAAATTCGATTTGAAGCTAATCAGGCCCTAGTGTGCGCCCGAGAGACAAAAAGAGATGTGGAAGCCATACGTACGTCATCTCCGCTCCTAAGAGCTTAAATTCGATGGAGGACGGTGATGAACGTCGCACTCAACCATATCTAGAGAAACTGATTTTTAACAAGATGCTGGAGTTGCATTATGTTGCATTCATACTGCTTTTTTAGTACTAAATACGAAGCATCTTTGTGATGTAGGAAGCTATCTGAAATTTTACGCAGGCATTCAAGTTTTATGCTTTCGTCTCCGAGGGAGCTCCCTATGATTAGGTGCAGATGATAATCATTTTATTTCTCTATATCTTTGTTTTTTTACTCTCCCGAATAGATTTAGAACAGAAAGCCATTTAGCAATGTAATTTATTTTCAAAATTTTTGAAATAAATGTATACTCTAGAAATAGATTTGGAGTACAAATGAGAAATTAAAATTTTTTAACTTTTCTATTTCTAAAACAAAAGTGAGAAATGAAAACTCTTCTTATCATCCACTGTCGTATCATCTGTCGCCCACCCACCACCCATGGGACGTAAGACGCCCACCACCGACCGTTGGATGCCCTCCCTCAGACATTGAACGCCCACCATTGGCTATCAGCCTCCAATTGCTAATCGCTGCTTGTCGCCAGTTGCCTACGCACCCCCCCCCTCCTCCCTCCACTGATTGCCAATCACTAGTCGCTACCCACCACCCCTTGCCCCACCCTCTGCCTCTTGCTACCAATCATCAGTCGCTAGATGCCAATCACCCGCTACTGGTCGCTCGCTAAACACCTCCCAACACCGCTCGGGAGGGAGAAATTTTGCGTTATTATCAAACGAATTTCTATTTCAAAAACAAAAATTTTATAAAATTATCAAACACATATTTTTGCCCAGAAACTTATCTGAAAAAAAATAATAAAATAATAATTTCTAGTCATAAATTAATTTATGAAATAGAATAATTATCATACGCACCATAGAGCCCCTCCAAACATTGAAGTAGGCAGCTCGCTTACGGTGAACACACGAAAGCAGTACTCTCTCATAAAAGGTGGAAGAAAAAAAGGGAAAAGAATAGTCTGCTCCAGGCTCACCACGCGGGCACACGATTCTTGCAAATGAGCCGGTTGGGATTTTTTTCGAGTGGATCCCTGTCAAACTGCCTCTTCTGTTTTCAATTTAGGACTCCAAAACGGTCCTCCATGTTGGCGCATCTATTTCCTAGGATTCTTATTATCGGCATCAAGTGTTTTTGCTACTTTTTGACTAAGGTATGAATCCAAATAAAGTCTCTTCTGAGGTTCACGCTCTCGCCACTCTAGAGTCATCTGGGGGCCGACCATCAGGCGCTCGGCATTTGCCTTGGCCTTTCCATGATCGTAGCTCAAAGACAAATAATTAGCGAAGTTGCTTGAATATGTCAAAACCATGTTGTTAGTAAAATTATGATATTCCTGTTCGTGGGGGTATCAAGATGCCACTATGTCAAGATATCTTAATATTGTGATATCTTTTAGAGATATTTAGGATATTTCATCTTATTTCAATATCTATTTTGATTATGCATATGATTTGCTCTGTCTAAACCCTATAAATAGGCTCTTGTATTCCTCATTACAATATATTAAAATATACATAATTTTCTATTCCCCTCTTCCGCATTATTTTCAATTTGGTATCAAAGCCTCCTTTCCTTTAGGCAACTTAGTGCACTGGGGGCACTTCGCGCACCCAGTGCATGTCATACACCCAGAAATTTCTTTCCACTTTACACTCGATGCACCTAGTAAAATAAATCCATCCAGCCCTCAACACTCCATGATGGTTGTGTTACAACATCTCTACGCGTCACCAAGTCAAGATTTTCTTTTTCGCAAAAGTACTTTTCAACACCGCAAAAATGCGTCTTCACACGATAACTTTTCCCTCAACGAAGCCTAGCTAATTTTGCTTGTTGCAACCACACCAGCCGTATTGGCCACGTTTAAGTTACCGTCTCGATAGTAAAGTCAACCGCAAAAGACGCATGTTGCTTGGCTCTAGTACCTCTAATTCTCAATATTTCACAGTTTCAAAAAGCCACATCATCATCGGACTCATCGCTCTCAACTAGATCGGGAAGTTTCATCATCAACAACTGCCGGTTGCCACCTCATCCGCCACATCTCGACAATTGGACATTGTTGAGGCTTGCATTCAAACTCAAGTTGATATGTTTCAATTCAACTTGGGTTTTGAGAGGGATGTTAGCGATATTAGGATATTTAGGATATTTCAACTTATTTCAATATCAATTCTAATTGCATGTTTGATTTGATTTTCTTTGATTTCTTCTATCTAAACCTATAAATAGACTCTTGTATTACTAGAAATATACAAAATTTTCTATTATTAAAATTTGTATCACTACTTCCTATAATATGTCAAAAACACAGTGCAGGGTTTAATGATTGTGAAGAACACCTAACTCGTTATGACATGTATGGACAATTTTGAACTCAATATTTTAGGAGCTTCCTCAGCTAAAGAAGCTCCTCCAAAAATTGGTGTATGCCCCTGGTCATGGCAAGCACACGGTATTCTTTAGTAAAAAGTGAAAGAATAGTTCGCTCTGTGCTCACCAACTGGCAATCCAAGAGGAAAGCCAGTAGCAAGCCACAACCGAGCAGTAGGGGTGAGCGCGGTTCCCGGGTAGAACCGGGAACCGGAGAACCGAACCGCAGGGTCCGGTTCGGTTCCCGGTTCTAAAGAGACCGGTTCCGGTTCCCGGTTCCCTTTTTCTGGGAACCGGCGTTCCCGGTTCCGGTTCCGGTTCCCATAGGAACCGGAACCGACGGAACCGGAGGAACCGGAACCGGCGGAACCGGAGGAACCGGAACTGGTTTAAATTTTTAAAAAAAAACCCTAGAGTACCTCGTGATTTCCCCCTTCCCCTTTCTTTTCCTCTCTCTCTTTCTTTTCTCCCCGTCACGTCACTTCCTGCGCCCACTTTTTTCTTTTCTTCTCTCTCTCTTTCTTCTCTTTCCCCCTCTCTTGGCCGAAACCCTCCTTCTCTTCTTCTTCTTCTTCCTTCCTTCCTCTTGCTGGCTGCTGCTTCACCCACCACCACACCGCCGCCCCACGCCCTACTCACCACCACCTCTTGCCCACCGAACCCCCACCACCCACCGCTCTTCCGACGAGCCGTCTCGTCGTTGAGCCCGACGAGCTATCGTGCCGTCCGCGCCGCCGTCCCCAAGCCACCGTCACCAGACTCACCACCTCTTGCCGGCGCTCGCTTGGCCGTCCGGGCCGTCGTTGCTCCGAACCGCCACCATCTCCGCCCGAACCGAGCTCTTCCCCCCTTGGCCGTGGGTTGAGCCGTGACCACCGCCATCTTTGCCGCGCTGTTGGTGCCGCCGTTGGTGCCGTGAGACAGTGAGACTTGTGCCTTCGTCGTCGCCGCGGGCCGTCGCCGCATGCTCACCGTTGCCGGACCTCCCTCGACACCGCCGCTGGACGCCTTAACCCCTCGCTCGCCTCGCCGCTCAAACCTTGGTATTATCCTCCGAATTCGCTTTTCTTTGTGATTGCAAATCTAGTTTTCGACACATTCCTCATGGGAGACAACCTTTGCAGGTAGATATTGATTTCAAAACCGAACCCACTGGGGAAGGAAAAGATGGAAGAAAAGTATATTTGAGAGACATTTGGCCATCAAATGAAGAAGTGGCAACTGTAAGCCAATAAATCTGCTAGGAGCTTATGGAAATCTTTACTTTGACTATTAATTATAGAGATCGTAATTGGTGATTCTGTTTTTTCCTCTCATATAACCTGTCTTCAGGTTGTCCAAACAAACGTGCTTCCAGATATGTTTATGGCAACATATGAAGCTATCACTAATCCTACGTGGAATCAGTTATCTACACCATCTAACACTCTCTATGCTTGGGACCCAACATCAACATAAATTCATGACCCACCATATTTCAAGAGCATGACAATGTCTCCTCCTGGCCCACATGGCGTGAAGGATGCCTACTGCTTACTAAACTTTGGGGACAGCATTACGATTGACCATATTTCTCCGGCCGGTAGCATTCACAAGGATAGCCCGGCTGCAAGGTATCTAATTGAACATGGGGTTGATAGAAAGGGACTTCAACTCTTATGGAAGTCGCTGTGGGAATGATGAGATCATGGCAAGAGGAACCTTTGCTACATTCACCTTGTCAACAAGTTTCTTAAAGGAGAAGTTGGACCTAAAACAATCCACATCCCCAGTGGGGAGAAACTATCTGTTTATGATGTAGCCATGGTAATTTTCTTCACTCTGCAGACCCAATGCAGACACCGCATCACAAATGACAGTGTTGTGAGTGATGGGGCCTCATTATTCATAGTTGTTGGTTGGATAAGCCATTATATTTAGATTGGCCCTGAGAATTATGCTACTTACCATGTCTATTGCTAGTTCGTTTCTGCAAATTTTGTTTTAGTGTGAAAGAAGTTGATTTTTTGTTCAGTCCATTAATGCCAGCTAGATCAGCCTCCTAGCAACATCCTTCTGGGTCATCCCACTGTTAGTTGAGATTCATTTGACAGGTCAATGTGATATCATCTTAACTTGGATAACTTTTTAAAGAAAATAAGCTGATTTTAACTGTCCGCCTGCTGGTTAATATTCTATTAGCTTAGTATGGGTTTCATCAATAACTCATTATCTAATTATTGGTGCCATTGTGGCTCATACTAGCTTTGTCTCTTGTATGGCAGAGGTACAAGAGTGAGGGGCATGCCACCACTATTTTGGCTGGTGAGCATTTTCATGCTTTTTTATTCAATTTTTTGTCCAATTTTTTTCCTTAGGTTGTGCCCTAAGCTGTAATTCGTATCAGGGCATGAAAGCTGTCATAGCAAAGGGCGTTGAGCGGATTCACAGAAGCAATTTAGTGGGAATGGGTTTCATTCCTCTATGTTTTAAATCTGGGGAGGATGCAGAAATACTCGGACTGACTGGCCATGAATGCTACACCATTAATCTTCCAAATAGCGTGAGCGAAACAAGGCCTGGTCAGGACATCACGGTGGAGACAGACAATGGCAAGTCATTTGTTGATGGAGCGGCATTAGTTGAAGGGATAGAAAGGTGCTTTTTTTTATTGGATGCTTCTGCTCCCAAGGAACTATTTTTGGCAATTTATGGACATAGAAGCTTTGGTTTGTCTCTTTCCTTTTCCTTCTTCATTATAGTTTAAATCTGAAAATGAAAAAAAAAAAAAAAAGAACCTGTTGGAACCTGGAACCGACCCGGAACCCGTGATGGGGTAGGTTCCGTGTTCTTGGTTTTCGACGGGTAGGTTCCAGTTCCAAAAATGAGGAACCCGTACCCGAGGGTAGGTTCCAGGTTCCAAACGGAACCGAACCGGAACCGGGAACCGCTCACCCCTACCGAGCAGGGTAGAGCGGGCAAAGGAGTTGCCCTTGCTGCCCTCCAAACAAGCTTCCAACCTAGAGAGATGACGCACGGAGCTCATGGCAGTCATAGGATGGCTGGAGAAATTGAGGGCTTCAGGTAAGGAGGGGGCGGACGATCTGTAACTGCTGGGGTGGGTGGAAACCCTAGTTGGAGAATGAAAAGCTAGGATGGAAGGAGATCCGATAGCTATTCACTAAGCCACTCACCCGAATCCAACAGTCCACATCAGAGAAGATCAGACGGTCCCTATTTGACCACCAGCCTAGTTGAATCAAACAGCCTGTATTTGGCCATGACAGCACCCGAGTATAGGGTATCCGAAGGCTCATGAAATGCCACATCATCCATAAAAATTAATGGGCAAAATTCAAAAAATAAGGGTAAATATTGTGAATATTGTAAGCGTCCTCATCAGACTATTGACATGTACTGGAAATTACATAGAAAGCCAAGTGATAAGGATGAAAAGAAAAAAGAAATTGCTGCTTACCAGGTTTCGGCACAAAGGACTGATAGGGCGAATCAAATAATTAACCAAGATCAATATCACAATATAATGAAGGCATTAAGTCAGCTGATAACAAATGATAAGGCTGCGAGTTTCTCAAGTACTTCTCTATACAAGACAAATTCAATATCAGTCGATGCATGGATAATGATTCAGGTGCCAATGATCACATAGTTTGCAATGAGCGGTTATTTTCTAGTGCTCAAAAGAGGCCACATTCTTTAGTATATGCACATCTACCCAATGGAAATACCACTCATGTCACCAAAATTGGCATTGTCCACCTTAGTCTAGATGTTATTCTCAAAAATGTCCTATTCATTCCTAATTTCATGTTTAATGTTTTATCAATCTCAAAAGCTTGTGAGGATAATTATTGTCGTGTCGTATTCAATTCCAATAATTGCTTCTTTCATGACCTTTTGACTGGCAGAGTGATAAGCTTGGGTAGTGTTGTAGAAGGACTATATTTTTGGATCAATCCTCAAAAAGACTTTGAATTATGCTTGTAATGCCATTGCTAGTAATAAAAATCTTATTTTTCATCAACGCTTGGGTCATACAGCACGATTCCCTTATCCTAAATGTCCAATTTGTCCATTAGCAAAATAATCTCAGACAAATTTTCCAATTACCATTTATAGATCCACTAGTGTTTTTTCCTTACTTCATATGGATATTTGGGGACCCTACCACACTCCACATAGTGATGAATCTCAGTTTTCTTGACCATTGTTGATTATTAAACTCATGCTACTTAGGTTTTTCTTATGCAATCCAAGAGTCGGACTTTTTCAACACTGTCGAATTTTCTATCTCTCATTAAAAATCAATTCAACAAACTTATCCAAAAGATTCACACTGATAATGGACGTGAGTCCTTTTCTATGGAATGTGACTCTTTCTTGTCTTCTCGAGGAATTTTACATGAGAGTTCATGTAATTATGCACTCCAACAAAATGGGATTGTTAAGCGCAAACATTGCCACCCCTTAGAGGTAGCTCGAGCCCTAAAATATCAAGCTTCCATGCCTGAAAATTTTTGAGGTGATTGTCTGGTCACGACAACTTATTTAATTAATCGTATGCCAACTAGAATTCTCGATGGACGAACTCCCTTTGAATTGCTTTATGGAAAGCAACCGGTAATTGATCATCTTCGAGTTTTTGGATGTTTGTGTTATGCGGCAAATCTGGGCCATCGAAGTGAAATGGATTCTCATGCTATTCGGTGTATTTTTATGGGATATCCTTCTCTACAAAAAGGCTACCTCATCATGGAGATTTCTACAAGGCATTTCTTTGTAAGTAAGGATGTTATTTTCAACAAGGATATTTTCCCATTTCAAGAAACTACATCGTTGTCCTCAACCTCAAAATCAGATCATCGACCTTTCTTGTCAGAAGAAGATTTAACTGTCCAACCTCAATATGTACTTATTGCACCAGAACAACATATGCCGGTGACAATAGGTGATCCAAATCGAACCATTAACTCACCAGTTTCTTCACCTTAGAAGGATTCCTCATTAACTTCCTCAATGACTTCTTCGCCAATGATTCATCAAAGGTTATCTCCCAAAGTATCATAAGAGACCGGAATGGAGCAGCCTCGACGTTCTAGACGTCATACTCAACCTCCTACATGGATAAAAGATTATGTATTGCCTACGTTGAATTGGTCAGGTACACAATACCCAGTATCTTCTTATGCTTCGTTTAGTAGACTATCACCAAAACACATGTGCTGCATTAGTCGAATTTCCAAAGAAGCGGAACCATCTTCATACTATGAGGTAGCGTGTGACCCCAAATGGCAGCATGCTATGGAAGCCAAACTGAAGGCCCTCAATGAAAATCGCACTTGAGATATCGTTCCATTACCGGTAGGACGAAAACCTATTGGCTATAAATGGGTTTATAAAATCAAATTTAAGGTAGATGGATCCATTGAGCGATACAAGACTCGTTTAGTTGCAAAAGGAGTCATGCAACGGGAAGGCTTTGATTATCATGAAACATTCTCTCCCATGGCCAAAGAAGTCACTTTTCGCTCTTTCTTGTCCATTGCTATTTTTCACAATTGGCTGTTGCACCAAATGGATGTCCATAATGCTTTCTTACATGGAGATTTAGATGAAGAGATTTACATGAAGCTTTCACAAGGATTACGCAAACAGGGGGAGTCCCGTGTGTGTTGTCTTTGCAAATTCATGTATGGACTCAAACAAGCTTCTAGGCAATGGTATGCCAAGTTCACTACTGCACTAACCAACACAAGATTTCAGCATTCCAAACATGATTATGCCATTTTCACATGGACTGAAGGTACTTCATCAATTTATCTCTTAATATATGTTGATGACATTCTTATCATGGGAAATAATGAACTGGCTATTGCAAAATTCAAAAGCTATATGCATTCTACTTTTCATATCAAATACTTGGGATCTCCTAAGTATTTTCTCGGCATTGAGATAGCTTGATCTGACAAAGGAATATCCCTCAACCAAAGAAAGTTCATTCTGGAAATAGTCTCTGAAGCAGGATTGTTAAGATGCAAACCGATAGTTATCCTGATTAAACAGAATGCAAAGTTAACGACACATTAATATGATTCGAGCTCATCTTCTTCGATTGAGGATTCATTACTTGAAGATCCATCGAAATATCAACAACTTGTTGGAAAATTTGATTTATCTAATGATAACAAGACCAGATATGTGCTATGCTATGCAAATACTCAGCCAATCCATGCACAAGCCAAAGCAGTCTCATATGAATGTAGCCTTAAAAGTGGTGAAATACTTGAAGGGATACCCAGGATTTGGTATTTTTATATCTTGAGATTGCAACATGAAAATGATGGCGTATTGCGATACGGATTATGCCACTTGTCCGATAACGAGAAGGTCCATCACTGGGTTTTGTATCAAATTGGGAAAATCTCTTATCGCGTGAAAAACAAAGAAGCAGTCAACCGTATCACTATCATCAATAGAATCAGGATATCGGGCTATGACAAAGACTGTTTGCGAAATAATCTTGATACAAGGATTTCTTGCAGATCTTGGAGTGCAAGTCGATGGACCTAGTGAATTATTTTGCAACAATGATGTTGCACTCAAGTTAGCAACAAATCCAGTCTTTCATGAGAGGATTAAGCATATAGAGGTCGATTGTCTTTTCACTAGAGAAAAGGTTCGAGAAAGGATTATCACGACGAAAGGAATAGGAACTACAGAGCAACCTACAGACAACTTTACCAAGCCATTGTGCTAAAAACAACATACATACCTATTGAGCAAGTTAGGTGTTCTCAATATATATAGGCTACCAGCTTGAGGAGAAGTGTTGGAAATATGGTTTGATATCTTAGGAGATACCAATCCTCAATATCAATGATTGATTCATTTAATTGGTAATTGAGTTGGTAAAATGGGAATTAGAATCAATGTAAATTTTCGTTACACTTTACTCTTGTATTACAAATAGAGTAGTGAATTTGTACAAATGAATATACAGAAATACATAATTGCAATCTTCCTCTCCATTCAATTTCAATTTCTGTCAAAAATACACACATAATATTACGTACTTATAGAATGATTGAGGATATGTCAACTCACTTTACTCATAAATATTTTATAAGATTGGACTGGACTTGGGTGGGGTGCACCAAGCAAGGACAGTAGTGCAACGCCCAAGCGACGCTCGAGAGGCCCAGTAGCAAGCTACTGCTATGGCCTCTCCCCCTGAAAAAATTAATTTAATATCGTGTGGACCGATGGCCCACGTATCAGATATTAAACTGATAAGAACAGATACTACACTTGATCTTAGCCAAAAGGCCGAGAAAGGTATGTTTTGTTCAGTCGCCTCGCCTCCTCTTTTGTTCCCTATTCTGCTCCGTGATTCCTTGCTGATGCCCGAGGTGGGACTCCTAGTGTTTCTCTTCGCAAGAAAGAAGCAAACGGACATTTGAAAAACGATAGAAAGCTCCACGTGGGATGGCACTGACATTTTTTAATAGCTAGTGGTGGCATCGGAGCGGTCCAGTTTCTGAACTGTACTGATCGAGGCGCAGAACCATCAAGACCGCCTTGCCTGCTTTGCTGCCTAGTGCCTGTTATTCTCCATAAGGACAAGTGACGAGGACTCGAAGTGGGCAAAAAGATATGGGTGAGGCAGTCCACGGTCTGGCGTGCGCCGGTATGGCGTTAAACCATGAAGACGTAAGGATGCTCGACGCCTGAAATGGGTGCCGCAATAAATTCGATTTGAAGCTAATCAGGCCCTAGTGCGCGCCCGACAGACAAAAAGAGAATGTGGAAGCCGTACGTATGTCATCTCCGCTCTTAAGAGCTTAAATTCGATGGAGGACGGTGATGAACGTCGCACTCAACCATATCTAGAGAAACTGATTTTTAACAAGATGCTGGAGTTGCATTAAGATGCATTCATACTGCTTTGTTAGTACTAAATACGAAGCATCTTTGTGATGTAGGAAGCTATCTAAAATTTTACGCAAGCATTCAAGTTTTTTACTTTCGTCTTGAGGGGAGCTCCCTATGATTAGTATGCAGATGATAATCATTTTATTTCTCCATATCTCTATTTTTGTTCTCCCGAACAGAAAATCGTTTAGTAACACAATTTCATTTTTCTATTTTTAGAATAGATTTCTACTCCAAAAATAGATTTGGAGCAGAAATGAGTTTTATATTTCTAGAACAAAATTAAGAAATGAAAACTTTTCTTATCATTCACTGTCGTCATCGTTCACTGCCCACCCACCGCCCATGGGACGTCGGACGCCACCACCAATCGTTGGACGCTCGACCTCAAACACCGAATGCTTACCGCCGGCTGTTAGCCCCCAATTGCCAATCGCTACTTGTCGCCAATTGCCTGCATGCTACCCACCTGCCTCCCTCCATCAATTGCCAATCACTAGTCGCTACCCACCGCCCGCCCCTAGCCCCACCCTTCTGCCTCTTGCCGCCAACCATCAATTGCCCACAACCAATCGCCCACCTCCAGTCGCGCACTGAACACCTCCCACCACCACTTGAGAGGGAAAAATTTTGTGATATTATCGAACAAATTTTCTATTTTAGAAACATAAATTTTATAAGGTTATCAAATGCATATTTTTACTAAATAGAAATAAAAAAAATTAATTTTTAATCAGAAATCAATTTATAAAAAAGAATAATTATCATATGCGCCACAGAGCCCCTCCAAACATTGAAGGAGGCAGCTCACTTACGGTGAACACACGGAAGCAATACTCTCTCATGCAAGGCGGAAAAAAAAAAAAAAAAAGAAAAAGGAAAAGAATAGTCTGCTCCGTCCTCACCACGCAGCCACACGATTCTTGCAAATGACCCGGTTAGGATTTTTTTCGAGTGGCTCCCTGTCAAACATGCCTATTCTGTTTTCAATATAGGACTCCTAAACGGTCCTCCATGTTGGCGCATCTATTTCCTAGGATTCTGATTATCGGCATCAAGTATTTTTGCTACTTTTTGACTAAGGTATGAATCCAAACAAAGTCTCTTCCGAGGTTCACGCTCTCGCCACTCCAGTCATCTCTGGGGGCGACCGTCAGGCGCTCAGCATTTGCCTCGGCCTTTCCACGATCGTAGGTCAAAGGCAAACAACTAACGAAGTTGCTTGAATATGTCAAAACCATGCTGTTGGCAATATTATGATATTTTGATATCTCTTAGAGATTTTTAGGATATTTCATCTTATTTCAATAACTATTTTGATTGTGCATATGATTTCCTCTGTTTAAGCCCTATAGATAGGCTCTTGTATTCCTCATTACAATACATTGAAACATACATAATTTTCTATTACTCTCTTCCGCATTATTTTCAACTTGGTATCAGAGCCTCCTTTCCTGAGGCAACTTAGTGCACCTCAGGCACCTAGAAATTTCTTTCCACTTTACACCTAATGCACCTAGTAAAATAAATCCATCTAGCCCTCAACACTCGATTGTCGTGTTACAACATCTCTACGCATCATCAAGTTGAGCTTTTCGTTTTCACGGAAATACTTTTCAACGCCGCAAAAATGCATCTTCGCATAGTAACTTTTCCCTCAACAAAGCCGAGCTAATTCCACTTCTTGTAACCACGCTAGCCATATCGGCTGCATTTAAGTTACTGTCCCGACAGCAAAGTTGACCTCAAAAGACACATACTGCTTGGCTCCAATACCTTTGATTCTCAACATTTCACGTGTTTCAAAAAGCCACACCATCACCGCACTTAGCGCTCTCAACTAGATCTGGAAGTTTCATCATCAACAGCTACTAGTTGCCACCTCATCTACTACGTCGTAGCAGTTGGACATTGTTGAGGCTTGCATTCAAAATCAAGTTGCTTGCATTCAAAATCAAGTTGATTTGTTTCAATTCAACTTGGGTTTGAAGGGGATGTTAGTAATACTAGGATATTTATGTATCCCTTAGAGATATTAAGGATATTTCAATCTATTTCAATATCAATTTTAATTGCATATCTAATTTAATTTTTTTTTATTTCCTATATCTAAATCTATAAATAGACTCTTGTATTCCTCATTATAATATATCGAAATATACAAAATTTTATATTCCTCTAATCTGCATTATTCTCAATTCGTGTGAATCAAAATTTGCAGATTGCAAGTGTTAAAATTTGTATCACCGCTTCCTATAGTCTGTCAAAAACACAGTGCAGGGTTTAATGATTGTGAAGAACACCTAACTCGTTATGACATGTATGGACAATTTTGAACTCAATATTTTAGGAGCTCCCTCAGCTGAGGAAACCCCTCCAAAAATAGGCGTATGCCACTAATTGTGGCGAGCACACGGTATTCTTTAGTAAAAGGCGAAAGAATAGTTCGCTCTGTGCTCACCACATGGCTGCGTGACTCAATGCAGTGGACGACCTCGTGTTTTTGTGACTGGCCCTGCTGCCATTTCTTGCCTCTTTTTCCATTTGGGACTTCAAACTGTCCGTGCTGCTATTGCTGATGGAATCATCTTCAAATATTGGAGTGGAGCACTGCATCCATTTTAACTTGTATCAGCACCTATCCGGTACTTTCTGGTTTCTCGAATGGGAGCTAAGATCAGAAACCATGGTGGGGGATCGACTGGATCATATTGACAGTGAGTACAGGAATCAAAACGATAGTCCCCGTTTGCTGTCTCGAGTGAGGTTTGCACATGCAGAAAACATGCCAACTTACAGACCCTAGTATGAAACTGTCAAATCTAGCGGTGGGCCTCCAGGGGAATTTGCACAGCCTTTAGATCGGCAGAAGGAAACTCAGTTTCCGGTTGAACGATTGAGACTCGTGAGAAACTTAAAAGAACTAGGAAAATCAACTGAATTTTTGTGAAAGAAAGAGGAGGACGACTCGTTGCTCTTTATCCAGAACCTCCTCCAATAAATTCCAGACGAGTGTTGGAGAAGCCCTCCCGATAGTGGGTATGCAGTGGGATAGAATCAAATTCGCATGAAGCTTGGTTAAAGAGCTGACTTTTGTATGTCAGTGAGACAATTTCGCCGTCCTTTACATCATCTGGATGCGCCTCAGCTGCTACAATATGGGGACAAATCCGATGTTTATACGCTGAAGTTGGGCTCGTTCACTCATTGCAGCGCAGTCTTCAAAATTTTAATGTTCAACAAATAAAAATACTCTACTACTCACGGGCCATAATTTAGGTTGTTAAATTTCTGCTGAAGGCTTGCGCTCCATCTAAAAAAAAAAAAGAGATCCAAAGACGCTGCAGGACGCGGAAATATCTGAAACAGAAAGCAAACTTGACAGCTCCAGTCCATTCACAAGTTTTTGTGAAGTGTCCATATCCATGGTGTATTAGATATAACTCAGCCAGCACAAATTGAAACTAGATTTGCATCATTTGGAAGGTGAAACAACGTCTGCCATATCACGAACAAGGAAAGAAGCATGCACGCTGCACCACTGACACAGCATTATTGGCCTTACGGGACATTCGAATATTTACAGACATGCAACTGATTTTACCTTGTTCACTGGCCTGATTGTACTCTAATCATCTTAGAATCTCCCTCAAGCAGTTTCCATTTCCATGAGATCATGAAATATCAATGAGTAAAGATCCTTCCCTGCCTTCTGCTGCAATTTTCCTTGTTGCACATTGACAGATTAAACATGTGGCCGACATCTCCTGTTCCCCTTTATGAGATCTTGATTCACACTTGACTCTCTCTGAATACGTCGGACTTTGTTGGACATTTTGACAATAGAACGTTTACGCATTCCCAAGGTGCAGAACTTGACGGTCTTATAAAATGCCAGCTCCAGCAAACACTAGAAATGAAGAGTCTGTAATCAACTTATCTATAGGATGATAGTACAAGTGATGCGAGTGAATACTCAAAATATGGCTCTGACGCTGAAAATGATTTGAGGACATCTTTCCTCACCAAAGTGTCGTTTCTAGCTGCTATGCATCCAATTCTTTCGATTCACAAGATGTTATAAAAGTCCAGGAACTTCAAGGCTCAATTCTGTGATGACATCGTCGGGGATCTTTGGGAAAATTCAGTCGGGTCAAGTTAGGTTGTATTTGTGGTTGGTGGGTTTGAAAATGAGCCATGAATTTGTGGACGTTCACCATCATAAAACTACTCCAATGCTCATTGTATAATAAGAACAGAACCACTCGGCACAAATAAACCCGAGAAACACAAATAGATCACTAGTCTTTTGGATTCTTCGCTTCAGCAATGATGTTCGCTTGGCTCCCTACGGCTACAACCCAATACTCACCAACACAGAGAGCGACATCGACCACTCCTGAAAGCTCTGGTCTAGTTCTGCAACACAGAGCATCATCTTCACGTATTAAGTAGCAAACCTAAAGTATTTTACAACCAAAGTGATAATGATAAGAGACTAATAATAGAGAAGCAAATCATTTAGACTGGGCTTGGGTGGGGTGCGCCAGGCAAGGACTATAGTGCAACGCCCGAGCGACGCGCGAGAGGCCCAGTAGCAAGCTACCGTGCGGCCTCTCCCCCTTAAAAAATTAATTTAATATCATGTGGACCGATGGCCCACGTATCAGATATTAAACTGATAAGAACAGATACTACACTTGATCTTAGCCAAAAGGCCGAGAAAGGTATGCCTTGTTCAGTGGCCTGAGCCTCACATTTCTGTCCTGCTCTGCTCTGTCATTCTTTTCACAGGCCCTATGTGGGACTGCTTTTCACTATTTATCTTCGCAAGAAGGAGACAAATTATGGCAGATTTGGAAGACACGCAAAAACCTTCAGTGGAATTTGGATAAGAGAGGATTGACACAGAACATTTCAGTGGTTCGGAGATGGCAGCATACTGATTTTGGTTCACAGTTTGAATCCCATGAGAAATTTTTTGCAATCACTTGACTTGGCTTAGAAGAGCAATCGATCCATATTGTTCGTTAGTTGGTCGCAATTGAACGTCAATTTGTCCACTTACATGAGGCAAAGATCAGAGGCAAAACTCAGAAACTAGAAACGCAAGGCTTGATGTGAAGCGAGAATCCATGATCCTATTACTCCTGCTCTTTCATTGTTACTCATGCGAAAGAGCCCAAGAGATGATAAAGTACACTAGAACAAGTGAAGGCAATTGAACTGAATCGGAGTTCGATCATTTTATATCAATGGAGACTGCAGTAGCAAGAAAATATTGCTCCCTAGGTTATGCATTTTGAAACACAAATTGGCCTAGTAAATAATGTTGATTTGAAGCTAATAGTCACAGTTTTCGAGCCTGAAAGTTCCTGAGGATTTGCGAGTGCACGGACACGGTTTTTCTCTATTTAAAGCCTCAACCATAATCCTGTTTCATCTTCCTCCGAGTCCAATATTGCCACAGGTGTTGACTACTTCTCAGCAAGGAAAGCATCCATAAATCCGCTTTCTGTGGTTTTAAGCCCTTACAACGCGGAGATAGTCACATATACCCTGTTGGTCGAGAGGGTATAAAATTAAGGTCGCTTGAACTCTGGTCGAGACCTGAGACATTTCTGTCATCTTATGTTTATTTCTGCATGCCTTCGCTACTAACATGAAGGGGCTAAACCTGATCTCTGTAAACTGAAGGCTGACTGAGTCATCTATCGTTTCAGAAAATGCAAGTGTAGAAATCAATTTGCAGGATGCTAATGTTCTGCTTTCAACGCTTTCTCAGGCACGGGTTCTATGATCTTGAAGAACAGACCATGTTGTCAGCTATGCACGAACGGATTTTCCACTCAATATTTTAGGAGCTCCTTCAATTGAAGTAGCCCCTCCAAAAATAGGCGTATGCCAATAATTGTGGCGAGCACACGGTATTCTTTAGTAAAAGGCGAAAGAATAGTTCGCTCTGTGCTCACCACATGGCTGCGTGATTTTTTTTGGAGCCGACTTCACGTTTTTTAACCTGGCTTTGTTGCCATGTTCCTGCCTCTTGCCCTATGTGGGACGTTGTATAAGAAGAGGCTCTTTTAGGTTCATTACTTTTAAGCTTATTTGTATTTTATATTAATGAATTGTAAACTTAGCACTACTTATGTGTGATCGTGTGTTTGTATTATTCACTAAATAACATATTTTTTAATTTTACTTTTTTTAAGAAATTAAGTGGGTGATAAATTAGAATAAGTTATATGATATAATAATCAAAATTTTAATATATTACTTGTAAGCAGGATATAATTTTCCCAAAATATACAAAAGGGGCAGGACTACTACAGGCCCGTCCCACCCTACCTAATGCCTTGTGATTTCACGAGAAAATTCTGCGTCATTCGCAATGAGGCACCGCGGGACATTGATTGCTCAAGCCCGATGTCCATCCGTAGTGTCAATGATTTGAGACTATGCGAGTGATTTGACGAGATCTTATTTTCAACTATTGAATCTCAAGACGGTTTTGTTGTCTTAAATTATCTCTGCATGCCTTTGCCGCTCTCCATTAAGGGGTTAAGTTGTGTCTATAGACCAAAGATTGGCTTATGATCCACAAGGGAAATAACATGTACCTAGACTTGTTTCAAGAAAAGAAAATGAGGTGTTTTTCTAATAACTGCTTAAGTGTCAACTTTAAAAAATGTTCACTTAAGTTACATTTGATTGCCTTGGCCTGAAAATCCTCCAAGATGTACTGTGACTCGCCAGAGATATGACAACGAAAATATTTTAAAGCGATGTCCTTCAAGCTTTTTTTTGCTCCCAATTAGAGAATTTGGGACTAATCATGTTGTCAATCCAAACCTTAACTACTCTTGTCAGTCATGCCAAAATCAATGATTCACTTTGGACACCACACCAGCTGCCCTTAGCTGCCCTCCTGCTTGGACCGCTATCGCCGCTCCCATCATCATTACCATCTCTTTCTCCCTCCGTCCCTCCCTCGGCACCCATCACTCCCCACACAACCAGTGTCGATGTCAAACGTTCCGATGAAGCCCCCGTTCAATTTCATCAACACCTTCCTTATCATGCGGTGAGACGGGCGCCTTATTGTGCGATGAGACGGGCGCCTCATTATCGAATAATCCGTTCTAGTTGAAACAGAAATTTGGGGCTAGGATTTTTTGGAAGAAAAATTAAACTTAATTTCTCACTTCGGGTAAAGATTTTGGCTTCATGGTTTAATTGATGGAGCAAGTTGAACCTAATTTATCAATTTTGGGCAAATTTAAGTTGCCAAACAACATCACGTGATCCATATATTGGGTGTTAACAACCCCAGTGAATCACTTTAGATTATTTATTGTAAAATAATACTACATGTGATTTTTTGATGACGTAAGAGACTAATGTCACATGAAAATGATCAATTTTTAGAAATTATTGCATTTAAAAGGTTATAGCATCAAGTGAGTACTATATGAAACTTGTCGCACTTTAATATGCTTTTCTCCTTTATTTGAATAGTGTTATGAGCCTTTCTCATACCAAGAGGGGAGATTAGATTTCTTGGTGGTATGAGATGATAAATGAGTTGAAGTAGCTTTATCAATTGAAAAACCCATCCTAATATAAAGTCTGAACTCATTCCTCAATCAGTTGTGTACGAAAGCCCAAGACTTCATCTTATATAGCATTGGGCAAATTTGATGCCGAACTCTTTTTTTGAAATTTCTATTTCATGTGATACCTAGTAATTCAGTCCAAACTTTCTACGTTTCGGACTAACTGTGTCGATTGACAAAGATCAAAATTTTGCACAATTTTATGACTGTCAAGTCTTACCGATTTTACCATCTTCAACCACAACTGCTTAAAGCAATTTTATAAACCATCGAGGCTATTCAACAAATTTTGGATTCTTTTCAAAAAAAAAGCCAATCTAGGATCTTAAGGAAAATTCGGTTCAGGTTAGGTTACATTTGCGGTGGGTGGGTTTGAAAAGTAGCCATGATTTTGTGGGACTTTCTCCATCCAGAAAAGGCTTTAATGCTCATTGTATACTAAGAACAGAATCACTTAGCACAAATATACCCGAGAAACACAGACAGATCGCACTAGCCTTTCGGATTCTTCGCTTCAGCAATGATGTTTGCTGGGCTCCAAGAGCTACAACCCAGCAATTATTCAATGATGTTTGCTGGGCTCCAACAGTTACAACCCAGCAGTTATTCATCGACGCAAAGCAAGTCAGATACCACGCCTGAAAGCGTGTCTACCGCAACACAAAAGCATCGTCTCCGCGTGTTAAGTATGTAACAAACAAAGTTACAATTAAAGAGGCTAATAATAGAGGAGCGAATCATTTAGACTGGGCTTGGGTGGGGTGCGCCAGGCAAGGACTATAGTGCAACGCCCGAGCGACGCGCGAGAGGCCCAGTAGCAAGCTACCGTTGCGGCCTCTCCCCCTCAAAAAATTAATTTAATATCATGTGGACCGATGGCCCACGTATCAGATATTAAACTGATAAGAACAGATACTACACTTGATCTTAGCCAAAAGGCCGAGAAAGGTATGCTTTGTTCAGCGGCCTCGCCTCCCATTTTGTTCCCTGCTCTGCTCCGTGATTCCTTAATCATGCCGATGTGGGACTCCTTTACCCTGTTTCTCTTCGCCAAAAAAAAGAAACAACAATGGCAGACTTGGAAGACTCCTGAAAACCTCCGGTGGTGAGTTGAGATGATAGACGATTGGAACAGATTCAAATATGGTGGCGTACTGATTTTGGTTGAGAGTTCTAATCCCATTGTAAGAAAGTTTCTGCTGTCGCTGAGCGTGGCTCAGCGAAAGCAACTGATCTGTGTTGTGTGGTGTTTGTTAGTTGGTGGGGATTGAACACCAGTCAATTTGTGAGGCAGAGAACAATCGAAAACTTGAAAATTAGAAACTTGGTGTCAAGCGAGAATCCACGCCCCTATCACTCTTGCTCTATCGTCGGTATCCATGTGAAAGAACCCCATCGATGGTAAATACCACTATATGCGAATAAGCAAAGCCAATTGAACTGAATTGGAGTTCAACCGTTTTATATTTAACGAGGACAGCAGTTGCAAGAAACAGGTGCCCCATAGGTTACGCATTTTTGAAGCACCAACTGGTACAGTAATAATGTTGATTCAAAGCTAGCAGCCCAGTTTTCAAGACTGAAAGTTCCGAGGATTGCAAGTGCACGGACGCGGTGTTCTCTGTTGAAAGCCTCAATCATGCTCCAGTTTCATCTTCCTCCGAGTCCAGCGTTGCCGCAGGTGACTATTTCTCAGCAAGGAAGGCCTCCATAAATTGGCTCTCTGTGGTTTTAAAGCCCTTAAAACTTGAAGTTAGTCACATATACCCCGTTAATCGAGAGGGTATAAAATTGAGGTCGCATGAACAATGGTCAAGACTTGGAGACATTTCTGCCATCTTATGCTATTTCTACATGCCTTTGCCACTAATCCGCGAAGGGGCAAAGCCTCTCCGTATTCTCAAGGTTGGCTTATACCCACGAGGGAAGAGAAGCATGCGCTTGCGTTTTTAAGCTTGAGCTTTTAGAAACCGTCAAACGTTTCGTAGGATTCTGATTCTTGGCTTCGGTTGTTTTTGCTACTCTGACGGAGATATGACTCCAAACAAAGTCTCTTCTGTGATTAATGCTCTTGCCACTCCAGAGTCATCCATCATTCCAGAAAAAGTGTTCAAACTTCCTGCTACGCTAAGGTACAAATTCCATGATATTAAAAAACACCTACCTCGAAGGAACCAATTCGTAGGACTAAATATTTTAGGAGCTTCCTCAGTTGAGGAAACCCCTCCAAAAATAAGCGTATGCCACTGATTGTGGCAAGCACACGGTATTCTTTAGTAAAAGGCGAAAGAATAGTTCGCTTTGTGCTTATCACATGGCTGCGTGTATTTTACTGGGGGATGACCTGTTGTTTTGTGAATGGCTTTGTTGCCATGTTCTTGCCTCTTTTCCTATGTGGGACGTTCAAACTGTCCGTATTGCCCCCGCTGGTGAAATCATCTTGGAACATTAGAGCGGAGCACTTCATATATTTAACTTATACCAGCACCTAGCTGGAATACATCAAAAGCTTTCAATGCACAAGATGTGGGAAAAGTCCAGGAACTTCGGGCTCAATTCTATTAAGATGTCCATGACTATTTGAAGTCTTTAAAACATATTCTTTCTGCACTATGATGAAGCTCATGCGTCAACTCCTTTTGACTTGTGTAGGTTCTGATTAGGCAGAGGAAATGTCTACTTATCACGAGAAGCTTCCTTCCATTCATGCCCTGGATTTCTCATGCTTGCTATCCTCAGAGAACCAAGCAAATGGGCTAAAATCCTTGATAAGTATGCGCCACTCGAAGGCTTTTCCTCTGAGAAATCTGTCTAAAGTTCACATTTACGACATGGACATGTATTCTAGTTACTATTGTCATGGTTTCGGCATGTGTGAATCTCTCACAAAACCATTGAAACCCAATGCATGTTGGTCATTAGATTCACCGTGTCGTGTGGACTATAGAGCAGCATAGCATGAACGTTGTTGACTAATGACAGTAGAGATGTTTCCTAACAACAAAAGGAAAACTATAAAGGACGATAACGATATCTCTAAGAACTTATGGCTGTAGTAGTGACCATCGTCCGAGCCTCCTCGGGTAAGTTGGAAACCAGTTAAGAAGGAAAATGTTTCCTACTGCCTCTCCATAATTTTCTGAGTCATCACTTCTTATTCAGCCATTTACTTCTTATAAATGCATCAAAGAGAGGGATAGCGAGCCCACAAATTCCACAGTAAGAAAATTTAGAATGCAATCACACGGTCCAAGGAGTCAAGTTCATGCATATCAGATGTCAACAAAAACATTACTTCACTAGAAAGAACGTTTCGTGCTTCCTTCCACATGTAGCTCAGCCTAAGTAAATCCGCTTATCCGTGAAAATTATATCAAAATCACAGAAAAGAAAGGTTGCCAAAGGGTTGGCATTTGCATCATTGCTGTTTGAGGAAGGAAACTGATGACATACACTGTTCTTATAACTAACCAGGAAGAAGAAAGAGATACACAGATAGTGCATGTCTTTACAGTTTACAGCATAAAATTCTTTTTCGAAAGAAGATACAGCACATTACACAACACCCTTCGCCAAAGTGTGGGCTTTCCGCAGCCTACTCTTGACAGATTTACTTCCATAGCTCCTCGTTGGAGTCAAGTAAAATCTTAGCAGACCGTTGTCGAGATTGTTGGGGGAGTATTTCACACTCCGATTCCTCGTTAACAGAGACTCCTCCCTAATCCTCAAGCCGATCCCTTCACTCTGAGCAACTCCTGTGCCGTTCAAAGATCCAGGCCCATCCATCTTGGAGGAGTTCCGACTGTAACTGCGGTTGAGCCTGTGACTTACAGCACCATTTGCTTCTCCATTGGAGACTCGCGGCAGCTGTTCTTCCATATTTTCAGCAGCGTGACGTTCCTCAATGGCGCATTTGCTCTCGCTCCTCCTCTGAATCAAACCCCAAACATTCCATGCTTTTCGCCAACCGGGCAACTTCTTGAACCGTTTCTCATCAACCCCGCCAGCAACAGAACCATCATCCTTCGATGCAGATTCGGTACTCTCGGTCCTGTCATCATTGCTGGACTTTGAGCTCGAAGCCCTCAATTCTTCCTCTGCAAGGAGCAATTTCGCCCCGTAGAATAACTCAGTGGAGGCAGGAGAGATCTTCATATTCGATACCATCTTCACATCATCGACATCCACCAAACTTCCCTTCCTAGCCGAATTCAGCCGCTCGAAACTTTTCCTCCGCCTCTGCCCACAAAATGGCTCCTTGTAGTAATCCCTAGTCTGAACAGACCCACCTGGGCTCCTCCCACCCTGCCCATTCACCACATTCGACTGGTCTTCAACCAAAACCCTGTTCTTGAAACCGATGTCGATCACCTTCACGTCCTCAAGAAAGGACACCATCGGATTGAGCCGCGGGTACTGGTAACTCCTCCCGACCAGATACCCATCCCAAGATGCCCTCGGCTCGTCCAAGGAGCACCGCACTTCATCGACTGAGACCCTACCCACATCGACCGAGAACCTCGGATCCGTATCGCACGACCTCCTTCCTAATCCATACTCTCCGACCTCAGATTGCGCTTCCCTCAACTTCCTCAGACTGATCTTCTTCCCTGTCGCATCCGCTGCAGCCCCCAGATCGTCGCCGTTACCACCGCATTGCTCCTTCATCTTCTCCCTCCGGCGCCATTTCCCCAATCTCCGGCGAAACACAGAAGCTGCCTCCAGCAAACCCCTGATGTTCTTTCTCGTCTGCTTCTTGCTCTCCAACTCGAGATCTATAAACTCCTTCATGGTCTTGAACTCCGCCTCGTCGTCAAAACCCTCGTCGACACTCCCATTATTGACGACATTCTCATCCGCCCGTACGCTTCTCGCGCAAACCCTAATTTCCTCCTCCCCCTCCTCCCCCTCCTCACCCTCCGCCTCCTCCTCCGCCTCCTGCTCATTCTCATCCTCCTCCCTCAGCCCGAACAAGGCCTCGCCTTTCTCGCATTTCCCTCCGTCGTCGAGGGTGAACAGATCGGAGAGGGTGCTCCGCCCCCGGACGTCGCAGGACTTGCGGCGGGGCTCGGCGGAGGCGGCGCCGCCGCCGCCGTCGGAGGGCCCATCGCGCCGGGCGGAGGAGTGGGACTTGCAGCGGCGGGGGGGTGGCTGGGGTGGGTGGTGGGGTCGATGCCGGCGAGGCGCTCCCGGAGGCAGGAGGCGCAGAAGCCGGTGACGGGGGTGGCGGTGGGGTGGCGGGGGCAGGTGGAGGGGACGCGGTGGCCCTGGGCCCGGGCTTGGTGGGTCATTGGCGGATCGACGGCGGAGGACGCGGCCGGTGCATATCAGGGGAAGGAAAACGGTGAGTGGGTGAGCGGGTGAGCGAGTGAGCGACTGAGTTAGCGACTCGGCGGGTGAAGAAGATCGGTGCAGTTTCGGTTGGGAGACTTTCGGGTTAGGTGAACATGAAGCGAGGCGAAAACCCCCGTATAAACCCTTTCTGCGGGTATTTATGTCTCCGTTGATGGAAGGTACGTATGACCGTATCCGTATGTATTTTGTGGTCGGGTTGCTCTACGGTGGAAAAATACGTCCGACGAAAAATTGATCTTTTCTGCATTCAAAACCCAATTTATCCTCTTTTTGTTCCTGTTTTTTTCCCCTTGAAATGAACCGAATTGCAAAATCAAAAGAATAGTTGACTTTCTTTTTACTTTGCTTTTGATGAGGAATGGACAGTTTCTAGAGTAGCTAGATTAATCAATAGTTAATGGACAAGCTTGTATATTTTTGGTCTCGGCTTTTGTTGTTTGGTCTCTCTATCTCTCTCTCTTTTCTTTTCTTTTTTATAGCAACTGTTATGAATGAGGTCTCTGATTCTTGGTCCCTTTAACATTGGTTTTATGTTTTAAATTTGATTGTGACTTATGATTTATCAAGGTTGAGTTTTAATATTGTAAAGATTCAATTCTCAATAATTTTATTATCATAATAATGATCTCATACTCACACTAAATATTTAATTTAAGTTATGATTAACAAAAACTGCCTATGATTTAAAGATTCGAAATTGACAAGTCTGTTACAATGAACCCGTAAAGATTCTAACAATTAATGAATCTCTTAACGCAAAATATGTCAAATGGTCATGTTCTAGTTATTTTACATTTCTTTTACACCAATATAAATGCATTTTGAAACTTAAAATTTGGGGTCACAATTAATTTCCTTCTCTCAAGTGTTATCCATAACACAACATTGAGATGTCTTTTGCATCAATTTCAAATTAAGTTCTCGCTTTCTAACTTTTTTTTTTTGTAAATTTGATCACAAAAAAAAAACTAGGAAATATAAATTACATTTACAATATCAAAAAAAAAAAATTGAGCAATCTCATTGTAAATGGATTTTCAACTATATGGTGAATATATACGGTTGTCTTATGTATATTGAATGAAAAAAAAAATGGTATTATTAGTACTTCCAAGATACTCTTTAACCATACTTAGGAAGGAAATGTTTATTGAGAGAAACGTTCTCATTTCTCATATACATGTCGTCCACGATAAAATCTTTACTATTTCTATTTGCTTAACATGTAAAAAATTATGTTTTCTTTCTTTTGCCCCGCGGCAACGTTCGACTGTACCAAAAAAAGAGAAAAGAGGCGGTGCCAACCGATGTGGCCCGAGCCTTGAAAGCTCGTGCAAGGGCCGTATCGATATTCGGTAACTTTTCGCGGGTTACGATGGCACGAGACAAGAGCCCATGGGGACAACCCGTTCGCGAAATCATTTCCTAATTTTGCCGCGTCCCAATATTGTTTTCTTTCTTTTTTATTTTTAAGTCAACTCCGCTAAAGACCAAAACCATCTCTGGCCTCGGAACCGGTGCAACTTGACGAAACATCGTTGTTGTTGGAATCTTCATTAAATGCTGTCCATAACCGGTGAACTACTCCTTCACTTCCCCCTTTGTTTTTGACCTTTTCTTCTTTTGTTTGCCGAGTCTCATCGGTTGGGCTGGCTGGATGACACCTATGTTCGACTAGATGACCAATCGAGATCGACTCGCCTGAATTTCGAGGTGGAATTCGAGTTATTCGAGCATCTCGCTAAGGCAAGCTTGGGCTTGTCAATACTCAGCTCGATAAATTTCGAATTTAATGAAACCTAACCACCAAACCATTTTTTTATTTACAAAATAAAACAACCTCGTCGTTTTATCTTATGATCGATGAAAATCTTCTATCTCCGAAAAATTCTTGAAAATTTAACACACAATTGAGCTTGAGTCAAGTTTCAAGCATCAAGTATGTGAGTCAATATCAATATTTATAGTATAGGTTTTAAGACCCTTCCATCTTAAATTCTTTAAGTTGTGAATGAAGTACAATGAGGGAGGACACCCCTTTATATACAAGTATAAGGCAAACATGACATCTACCAATCCGCATTTATTGCAAGATGCTCGCATTTATCGACCTCTCGATCATAATTTCATCTCGTTTAGGCGCGTCGGAACACCGGATGTACCGATTGAGTTTTGGTGGTAGACTCCCACGATCCGGATCTTCCTCATCAACTTGGAAAGGTTTGAGCATACTTACGTGGAACACCTAGGATGTACCTTGAGTTTTGGTTAGCCCGGCTTGTATGCGACCTTCCCCGTTGCGGACTCGAAATGGTCCCTCATAGCGACGAATCAACCCCTTGTGCACGTCCTTGTACCGAAGGACCACGTGCAACTTGGCCAACACCGGTCTCCAACTTGGAACCCACGTGCCGTCGCTTCTTATCCGCCCATTTCTTCATGCGCTTGGAGGCTTTGTGTAGACACGCCCGGGCCAAGTCCGCCTCTTCTTGCATGTTCTTGGCGAACTTGTACGCGGGCGGACTATCCCCGGTATCCCGAAGCAATGGTGCTCGGGGTGTTCGGTTGCGCCCGTTGCAATCTCGAACGGACTCGCGGCCGACTCGCTCCGTTGCGAGTTGTAGGAAAACCGGGCTACGTCGATCGCCTTCGCCCAATTCACTTGCGTCGTGCTCACGTAGTGTCGGAGGTAGATCTCCAAGAGAGCATTGACCCGCTCCGTCGACCGTCGGTTTGGGGATGCAAACAACATTCCGTGAAGCGAGGATCCCGATCACTCACGATCGTTTGTGGAACCCCGTACTTCACTACGTGCTTCATGAATAATTTGGCCGCTTTCTCGCCGGGCAATCCTTTGTTGCGTGCACAAAGGTTGCGTACTTGAAAACCGATCAACCACCACCATTAGAGTCCGGCACCCTTCGGACTTCGGTAGGTTGACGATGAAGTCCATGGAAACGCTTTCCCATGGACGAGATGGAACGGGAAGTGGCTCCAGCAAACCCGGCGACGACCGTTGCTCCAGCTTGTCTTGTTGGCATACCAGACAAGTCTTCACAAACGCCTCCACGTCATCCCGCAAATCGACGAGGCCAACGTGCGGTGGATCCCAGGATGACCCGCCCACTTTGAGTCGTGGCACTCGCGCAAGACGCCTTCCCATAGAAAGGCACATATAACCGCCTTCCCTTTGTCCTCGCACCAAAAGAGTCTTGCCCTCCTTGGCATACCCGATGAGGGCTTGGGCTCTTGGATCATGCGCCAAATCGGTTCCGTCCTCCGACTCAACGCGTCCGCCACGGAGTTGGCCTTCCCCGCTTGTACTCCAGCCGCGTAGTCGAATTCCGCCGTAAAATCCCGCCATCGAGCTTGCTTTCGGACTCAACTTCTTTTGGGTCTCGAAAGTAGCTCGTGGCCACGTTGTCCGTCTTCACGACGAACTTTGATCAGTGTCTCGAAAGCGTGCACAACCGATGAGGGCTTGGGCACCACCGCGGTCATCTCCTTCTCTTGACTTTGATCGGGGTAGTTTCGCACCATCAAGTACGCTCGGTGTCGTTGGTTTCGGGAGTCGGATGTCCATCCGCATAAGAACACCACCGATCGCATAATCCGATGCATCGGTCTCTACCTCGTAAGGTTTGGTGTGGTCGGGCAACGCCGCACCGCACTCCTCGGTCATGGCGGTCTTCAATCGATCGAAGGCTCTTTGGCATCGATCCGTCCACTCCCACGCGTTGTCCTTCTTCAGGAGGTCCGTGAGTGGCACGGTGATACTTGAGTAGCTCCGGACGAACCGTCGATAGTAGTTGGTGAGGCCCAGGAATGACCTCAACGCAGTACCTTCGTTGGCGGCTCCCACTCGACGATCGATTGAATCTTTGCCTTGTCCATCCGCACTCGTCCACCTCCGACGATGTGCCCCGGGGAATGGAACTTCCTTTTGAGCGAAGGCACACTTCTCGCGCTTGACGAACAGCTCGTTCTCGCGCAAGGTTTGGAACACCGCCTTATGTGCTCGACATGTTCTTCCAACGTCCGACTATATATGACAATGTCGTCTAGGTGAACCACAACAAACCTATCTAGGAAAGGATGGAGTACCTTGTTCATCATTGTGCGAGAAGGTGGCGGAGCATTGGTCAAGCCGAACGGCATAACCAGGAACTCGTAGGATCCGTACCGCGTCACGCAGGCTGTCTTTGGCTCGTCCCCCTCTGCGATCCGAACTTGGTAGTAGCCCGATCGAAGATCCAGCTTGGTGAACCATCGAGCTCCTCCAAGTTGATCAAAGAGATCCGCAATGAGCGGGATCGGGTACTTGTTCTTCACGGTCGTTTGTTCGGCGCCCGTAGTCGATGCACATCCGGAGTGACCCATCGTGCTTCTTTTGGAATAGGACCGGCGCACCGAACGGGGCCTTGGACGGCCGTACATAGCCGAGCGTCGAGCAGCTCCTTGAGTTGCTTCCTCAATTCTTCCAACTCGGGTGGCGCCATGCGGTAAGGCGCCATGGCGATGGCGGTCGAGCGTCGGGCACAAGCTCGATCCGGTGATCTACCTCCCTCTTGGGCGGCGGCTTCTTCGGCGCTCCGAAGGCATGACATCCTTGAATGAGTCGAGGACTTGGGTTGCTTCGTCGGGATTTCCTTCCCTTCACCCTTGTTGTCCTCACTCTTCAAGGCCGCTGGAAGGTCACCTCTCCCTTCCTTGCTCCTTTGGTGAGTCGTATGGCCGAGATCATTTTTCGATCACGATCCGACTCATGATGAACCGGAATCACGCATTGGCTACCCTTGTCCAACACGCATATGCATTCCGCAAAAGGAACTACAACGGCATGGATCTTATCTAGAAATTTAATCCCAATGACAATATCGTAGTCGTCAAGTGGAATTACCTCTAGCGTCTCCTTGCCTCTCCATGATCCGAGTTGTAGCTCCACGTCCCCGCCACCCCGATCGCAGGACTTCCTTTGAATTCACGGTTTTGAGCCGGTGGCTCCCTTCTCAACCCGTAGGTTGAGTTTCTTCGCGGCCTCTTCCGAGACGAAGATGTCGGATGCTCCGTGTCCACGAGCGCACTCATCGTGGTCACTCCGATCTTCACGTCCGCGAACATCAAGCCCTTAGGCTCCTTCGCCTTCTTGGCCTTGATCGTGCTTAGGAGTCGCAACGATCCCAATCGCGCTTCCTCCCTTGGCTCGTCCTCTTTGCCACGAGCGGCCAGCTTGGCCTTGTTCGGGCAATCCCGCGCCATGTGTGGACCATCGCAAAAAAAGAAGCGGCTATATGAACGTACCTTCCTTTGCCCACCTCCGTTTTGACCAAAGCATTAGCCCGGTGAGGATGAGGACCATTTACGTGGTCTAGCTCCGGTCGGGCGATTATTGAATCTACCCCGATCTCCCCACCGGTGCCTTTGTCCCTTGAACGGTTGTCCGGTCGGGATGTGGAAGGTGACGCCTTGTACTCCACGAGCGACCTCGGCTACGGTCATGGCCGTAGTGAGATCTCCCACGTTGTACCGCTTTAGCTCTTGCTTCGTCCATGGCTTGAGACCACCCATGAACTGGTGAAACGCTTCGACTTCATTCATCGAGGGGATTTGGAGTAGCAACTCCGAGAACCGCTTGATGTAGTCGCGCACACCGCTCTTCTGTTCGAGACGTTTCAGCTCGTCACGAGCTTCCTCTTCCGCATAAGCGGGGAAATAGTTCCGTCGGAACTCCTCGACAAAACCATTCCAGTCGTGATAGGATTCCCACACCTATCATCCGACCGACGACGCCACCACAACAATGCACTATCGGCTAAATACATCGATGCGTGTTTACCCGAGTTTGGTCGTCGTTGATCCCCATGGCCTGGAAGTACCGCTCCATGTACCACGAAAGTTGTCCACGTCCTTGGCCACCCGCGAGCCGGAACTCCTTTGGCTTCGGTGTGTCCACTCGTGGACCTTGCACCGTGATGACACCGTTCACGTGTGCGCCGAGCTTACCCGTAAGCTCCGCAATCTCGCCGCGCATGGCCGCCATTGCGGCTTCGAAGGGTTCGTACCGTTGTGCCGGTTCCTCCCCGCAAGGTCCCCAAAGAACTCGTGACGGAGTTCTCCCATGCCGGTCTTGAGCTCTTGCACTTCCGCAACCAGCTCCTCCCCTTCGGCGTCAACCCCCGTCCACGGTCGGGGGTCATCGACCGATCCTCGGACATCGGAGACGAACGCCTCTAGCTTCGTCATCCGCCGCGTAAGATCCCCCATAGGTTCTTTCGACACACCACGGCCCTTTGACACCCTTCTCAAAGCATTCGCCCACGATGGTCATCACCCAAGACCAACGCCTCATCGGATCGTGGATCGGCCATTGCACTTGCGCTTGGATCGCAAAGATACCACTTGTCACGGGCCGATCGATCAACTCTCGATCAACTCTTGATTCACCGTGCGGCCTTAAGGTTTCCCAATTTGAGACGACTAGAGAGAAAATTGGCGAGAGAGAACGGATTTTTATATAAGTTGTGAATTCTCATTTATGATTAAATCTAATCACGGGCTTGGCGATCCACAAAGTCGTTGGACATGGCTCAAGGCACGAGTGTACAAACTTTTTGAGCGAAGACATTTAATGAGGAAGCTTGACTCATCCCAACCTAAAAAATAGGTAACGAAATTACAAAAAACGCCCTTCAATCATTTTTCGCATCTATGGCCCCTAGCTTTCAACACTACACGACAACCCTTGAACTTTCATTTTGTCGCAAGCATTAATTCTTCGATTTTTTTTTTCCTTCGGCATTGTAATGCACATGATTTTTAAGAGGAGAAATTATATTTTCATCCTGCCTTTACGAAGGAAATATCTTATTTACCCTCAATTTCCATGAATAATTGGAAAATATATATAGAAAATAAGATAAAATGAAATTAAATAAAGTACATATTACTATTAATAAATTAAGGGATAAATGTAATAGAAGTCTTAAAACTTGTCATGAAAGTGCAATTAAATCCTTAAAATTTTAAAAAGTGCAATTACGTTCAAAAACTTGTCACAAAGTGCAATTGAGTCATAAAATTTTTAAAAAGTGCAATCAAATTTTAAAACTTATCAATTTAATCCAATCTAAGTCCTTCCATTAATTGCACTTTTTAAAAATTTTATGACTCAATTACATTTTCGTGATAAGTTTTAGGATTTGATCGGACCTTTTAAAAATTTTAGGACTCAATTAAATTTTCGTGATAACTTTTAGGACTTGATTGTTTTTTTTAAATTTAAGAACTCAATTGTACTTTCATGACAAGTTTTAGGACTTCAAACGCACTTATCCCATAAATTAACGATAAATAACTTTCAGCCCTATTGGGCTAACGCGAGTCCGGCTTCTCATGGCCCAATTTCGAATCCAGAGCGTTTCTCGGGCCAGGGCCCACCGAGCCCATGCTCGCATTCCCCATCCAAGCTTTAACTCTACTTTCTTCCCCAACGGCCTAGCCCACCGCCATCGATGGAGAAGGCGAAGCAATTCCTCAGCGTTCCCGACGAGGCGTCGAAGGCGGTGTCGCGCCTCGCCGTCCCTCCTCGCCGCGCCGGCGATAACCCCAGCTTCTACGAGAGCTTCTCCCTGAGGGGCCTCCGGGTCGACCGAGTCGAACCGGGGCTCGTCGTCTGCTCCTTCAAGGTCCCTCCTCGCCTCGCCGTGAGTCCCTCGAAACACTCGCCTCTCCTTTCCCGATTCTCCGAAAACGACGCGTCGTTCCGCTTCACCCCGAATCGCGCGTTGCCTTTCGGCGACGATTATCAGTTTCGGTGATGAAATCGAGAGAACGAGCTCGATTTTGCTGGAAAAAATGCGGATCCACGTTAATTCGTAGTGCTGATCGCGGTAGATGGATGGGTGCTGCTGGGAGACAGTAGCTACCAGAATGATGCTTTGGAATGTGGCTAAGTCTTTGCAATAGTACAGATTGATTTTTAGTTGCAATTCATGGTTTGAAATGAATTTGGGACAGGATAGGAATGGGAACTTGGCTCAAGGTGCGATCGCCAACATGGTCGATGAAATGGGATACGCGGTGGTGCACGTCGAGGGTATCCCGATCAGCGTCTCGGTCAACATGTCCATCTCCTACCTCTCGGTGGCCAAGGTCGATGTAAGCAAGCCATTTGACTCTATTTTCTTGAGGCTCAGTGGATGCTCTGAATGTATATACGGCGCACCTCCTTGTTCTCTGGACGCGAATGTAATGCGCGGTCGTGTCTTGTTTGCATATCCAATGGGTTCTTTTGGGGCCCGACGTGTCTGAATGGAACACAAAAGTGCCTTCTTGTTGCATATTCTACTTAGATTGATTTTTTGGGGCTCTTCAAGTGCTCGATTTAGCTAATCATCTGCGCATGGTTCTTTTCCACTCTGACCGTATATAGTTCGGGCTTCTCTGTTTTAGGTCGGGTCTCAAGCTGTTATTGAGGCCTTTTCCTAAAGTTTCGTCTTTTATAAATGGCCTGATAGTTAAGATCACAGTTGTTGGAAGGAGGAGATTTTTTGCAGCACGAGGTGGTTTCATAAACATCGTCGAGGATGACATTGTCAATGATCTTTTCTTTTCTTGTCTTTCATTTTTCGCTATCAGAGAGTCCTACACCATTGAAATGTATTTTGGTAGCTCTAATTACCAGCCAAGTTGTTGAGTTTCGGAACAATTAACCAGCATGCACGACCTTTTCAAAGGCAACGTCTTGGTCCGTCCTCACTACTAGAGCTCTTATTTGGCATAAAGATGAAGTAATAAAACCGAAATCTCGAGTAAGTATAGCCTAATACAGTTGCATTACTAGGTCTGCGCAACTTTTGGACACTAGGTTCGTATTGGTTGTTACAGTATCACCTTTTGAATATGATTTCATACTTGGTGGACAGTGATGGATTTCCAACTTGAATTGCAGGATGAGCTAGAGATCACTTCGAAGGTTTTAGGACAGAAAGGGGGCTTTTCTGCAACCATTGTACTCGTGAGGAGCAAAGCAACAGGGGAGATAATTGCTGAAGGTCGTCACTCGTTGTTCAATGTGCGTGCTAGCAAAATGTGATCACATTTTTAAAGTTGAACCTGAGAATGTGGTCTAGCATGCCAGTGGCGACAGAACACTGGTCTCGAAGATACATCGACCTTTCTCTGGGTTTCAGGATGTGAAAAATGGCTCAGATGGGGGTGCATCATGTATATGCTGTAAGTTGTATATTTAGAAAGCTTTGGATTGGTCACCTTTGTATCCTCAGCTTTTGTCGATGCTAGTCTGTTCTCATCGCCTCGTCAACATTCTCCTTGTCTAGACTGTCGAGCCAAACCTGTGCATCGTCTTCTTCCAGGAATTCTATGTTCGAATCGTTGCATGGATCTCGTGTCGTGCCTTTGATTCAATTAGGCCATGTCCTAAAAGCATCGCATGCTACTTTTAACTGCTCATCTCGTGCAGTCCGAAATTAGTATGATTTAGGGCCTGCATGTTTTTATTCCTAAAAAGTGTTCCTGGAACACTTTTTTGTTTTTTTTTTTCCAGGAACAAAAAAAGAACAGAAACGCATTTGGTTGCATTTCTGTTCTTTTGTTCTCGGAACACAAAAAGAACAAAAAAAAACAAAAAAAACTTATTTTTTATTCCAGAAACAATTTTAAAAAAATGTTTCTTCTTCTCTCTCGTCTTCTTCTCTTCTTCTTTTCTTCTTCTTTTTTTCTTCTTTTTTGTTTCGCCGGTCGCCGGCCTCGGCCATGGCCGGCGACGCCATCGAGGGTCGGCAACCTCACCGGAGCCTCGCCTTGGCTAGGCGAGCTCGAGCTCTCCCAGCCATGGCGAGGCTTGCCGTGGCTAGGTGAGGCTACCGGCTGAAAAAAAAAAAAAAAAAAAGGAAAAAGTAAAAATAAAAATAAAAATATTAAAAAATTAAAAGAAACAAAAAAAATAAAATTTATCAAACTTATTTCGTTCATTTTTTATTTCTAATAAATTTACCAAATGCGTTTTTTTATTCAAAAATTATTTTCCGAAATAAAATCTTTTTTTTTATTTCGTTCCAAGAAAAAAAGAACAGAAATAAAAACATGCACGCCCTTAATTTCTGTGAGAAATCTGGAATCCTATCTTTGCAGAAACGTTCCCTCCTGAAAGATTCACCAGTTGGTTTTGGCACTATTATACGGGCGAAAATGATCGACTATTCGACTGAGGAAGGCGAACTTGGTCCGACGGTGATGTGACCCAACTTTCGGAGAGCCCATCAGGCCGCCACCACTTTTTCCGTTAAGTAGAATTAGGTGGCAAGAACATAGATTAAAAAAAAAGAAAAGAAAAAAGGACGCACTAAAATTCATTTTGTGAAAGCTATCCAGGCGATGACGATCTTGCGAAAAAAACAATCATTCGCTTTTGATTTCAATGACTTATATTGCGCATAAAGGAATGGTTGCTATTCGGTGTCCATTCTTATCAAATTGCAGATTTCTTTTTCATAATTAGACAACTTTACTTTATGATAAATACTTCCACTCAGACCTAATATGTCATTAAATCACAAACTTCTTTTCTCACAAATTGACAAGCCTTAGCACGTGCATGATAAGGTATGTTAATATCCATGTAACAAGTTGGTGATGGTTTTAGTTAAAGAATTCTCCAGTAGAAATAAAATTATTGATAAAGTAATAAACCAGTACACCCAATATTTAGATTTTAATTAGTTTAATCGTTGGTTCCTTGATATTTGTAATAAAACCCTAACATGTGGTCCGTGTATCATTTACAAGGACGAAAGTGTAATATAATTTAATCAATTATGTTACTACGCATTTCAATTAATTATTTATTTGAATTATGAAACTCTCATTTGTCCTATTAATCAGCTTATCTATTGACATATATACACATGTATATTTTATTTCTTCCAGCTAACATATAAAATATTCAAACAATATTCTAACTTCTAATTAGCAAAATCACAAACTCAAACTAATAGTCGAAATAGATATCGACTTATTTAGATGCGGTCATCTTATTTCATTAGTTAACAGATATTAACACAATAAATTTCACTAACATATAAACCATAAGTAACCAAAGTTATTAAATAAAATATATTAATGTTTAATAGAGGATAGACATTTCCACCTCATCATAGCCAAATCCTAAAATACTAAAAAAGGAGGAGCTGCGACATAAATCCCTTCGGAGATTTTGGGAGTTTCTCTGTACAGTGAAGCGGCGAAACAATCTCTCCCCGGCAATTCGCTACAGGAAGAAGAAGACGACGTTGAAAAAGAACCCAACGCCACAACAAGCACGCGCACTGAAAATCCATCGGTTCGGTTCGCCGCCATGGACTTCATCTAAGCTCCCTCCTTCGCCGTCGCCGTCGCCGTCGCCGTCGCTTCTCTCGGGATGGATTCCCTCCTCTCTCCTCTCCGGCGGCCGCCGCTCCCCTCTCCCCATCATCCTCCTCCTCCTCCTCCTCCTCCGAGCTACTTCCGGAGGCCCGCCATCTCCGTCGGATCAGCCGCGTTCAAGGTCTCGTCGCGCGCCGGCGCCACCTCGAGGCGGAAATGCTTCTGGCCCGTGCCGTCGCCGGATTCCCCGAGAGCCCCGCGCGGGCTCGGGCCGGTGGAGCCGACGCCGCAGTTCGCGGCTCGGGGGGTTAGGGTTTCTCCGAGCGGCGCTCCGTCCGGTCCGTTATCCGACGGGGAAGCAGCGGAAGCTCCGGGTTTTGTCGAGTTCATCACTTCGGAGAGGGTCAAGGTGGTCGCTATGCTCGCCTTGGCGTTGGCGCTCTGTAATGCGGACCGGGTGGTGATGTCCGTGGTTATCGTGCCTTTGTCGCTTTCGCACGGTTGGAGCCGATCGTTCGCCGGCATCGTTCAGGTTGGGTTTCCGCTTCTCTTTGTTAATGCTGCTTTGGAAAATGCTTGCTTCAGTTCTTTTGTCGTGATCCGAATCGAATGCATCAGACACTTCACTTCGTTGACTGAATTTTACTTGGCTCAGTATCTGCGTTTCGCTGTTAGCCTATTAGTTCCTTGTTCAGCCTAAAAGAAGAAGATTTCGCCTGCAGTTGCAAAGCATTAATCTAAAACGAAGTTGTTGTAAAATAAATATGATATCTTTTGTATTGTTTTCCATGGGATTCAGAAACCTTTCTGTTAAGTTTCCCACTTTTCTGTGTCTGGTAGTACTTACTAAGTGAATTCTCAACCATGAGTTATTAATGGACTGTTAGTTTAGTACCAATGTGACTTGTCAATGTGTTTGCCCACAACTGATTACAAGAGGTCTTTCTTTTCTTTTTATCTGTTTGACATTTGATACATTCTTGATTCTTAAGTTGAAATTGATTCCTGTGTCAACACTCGCCCCAGTCGTCTTTCCTTTGGGGATACTTGATATCACCAATAGCTGGAGGAGCTCTTGTGGATTACTATGGGGGTAAAATTGTCATGGCATGGGGTGTGGCTTTGTGGTCCCTAGCAACATTTCTTACCCCTTGGGCTGCTGAAGCTTCTTTACTCGCTCTCCTCGCGATGCGTGTTTTACTTGGCATAGCAGAAGGTGTGGCTCTTCCTTGCATGAACAAAATGGTAGCAAGGTAATAAAATACGAATCTGTTCATCTTCTATCTTAGTAAAAAGTAATCTCTTATTTGTTACTCGTGCTTTTTTATTGCTGCTTGAATATGTTGTGACAATGAAGTCATGTTTGGATATCTTAGATGGTTTCCAGCAGCCGAACGAGCCAGAGCCGTCAGTATTGCAATGGGTGGCTTTACACTAGGAAATGCCATAGGACTCACCCTTTCTCCAATTCTTATGTCACAAGGTGGAATATATGGGCCTTTCTTTATTTTCGGATTGTCTGGGTTTCTCTGGGTTTTGGTATGGTTGTCTGCAATAACAAGCACTCCTGACCAGCATCCTCAGATATCAAAATATGAGCTAAATTACATAAGGAGTGGGAGGCATGAACCCTCAGAGCCAGATACTAAAAGCAAGAGAAGTAGCATGATCCCTCCTTTTAAGCGCCTGCTATCCAAGATGCCTACATGGTGCCTAATTGTTGCTAATGCCATGCACAGCTGGGTAATGCACGTCTTGACTCCACGTAGAGCATCACCACTAATGTCATGCGGATAATATCACCAGTATATCCCTTTTTTGGGGGGCGCAAAATGGAAAATAAAAGAAGATATCCTCATATCAATACAGTAAATTCTTTATGCTAATTGCGAGTGCTTTCCTCCTATTGTTGCTGTAGGGTTTCTTTGTCATTCTCTCATGGATGCCAATCTACTTTTACTCGGTATGGGACCATTTTGCTTGTAGCTGTAGATCAATTGTATGCTGGTGCATCTAGTTACTTTCAATTGAATATGTTCCTGTGACAGGTCTATCACGTTGACCTTAGACAAGCAGCATGGTACAGTGCTGCTCCATGGAGTGTGATGGCATTTGTTGGGTACTTAGGTGGTATGTGGTCAGACTTGTTGATACAAGGAGGCACAAGCATCTCTTTGACTCGCAAGCTTATGCAGGTGGGTTTTCCTCTTAACTTTTCTTTTTTTGTGCATTTCCTCTTGACTTGGCCAACTTTCCTTTGCTGTCATAATTATCGTCTGACATTTTGGAAACTGCTTTACTTGCTCTCACTGCATAAATGTCTCTTATTCATCAACTTGGGAATTTTATGGTGACTGTGGTTTTGGCTTTGGACTTGTTCAGTGGATATTGAAGCAAACTATCAATGATATTTGTGGGTTTTTTTTTTCCTGTTAAAGGTTCTTTTTAACGAAAGTCATGAGATTTGTCAGGCACTGCACACCAACGATATATCTTTGCTGATGAATTTATGCTTCATTGTTACCGTTAGGAATTGGCAATAGTATCATAGTAGATGTGTATATTGATTTTGTACAATTATGTAATACTGGACACATGGTTTTTCTGTCCAATCCTTCCTTTCATTCTTACAAACACTATTATCCACTAAGAATCTTCTGTATATTCGTTTTACAGTCAATTGGATTCATTGGTCCTGGGATTGCTCTTATTGGCTTAACTACAGCCAAGCAACCATCTATTGCATCTGCCTGGCTTACCTTAGCAATCGGGCTGAAGTCTTTCAGTCACTCTGGCTTTCTTGTGAACTTACAGGTTGCTTTCCAAGCAAAATCTACAGTCATCACCTATAATCTTTCTTTCTTGTATGTAACTGTGTATTTTCACTTTCTATCAACAGGAGATCTCTCCAAAGTATTCAGGCGTTCTACATGGTATGTTTGGAATATTGACTCAAATTGCTTCCATGCATCTTATTCAGTAATTAGTAATTACCCAGTCATCGGGGGCTCTCATGACTTGGATTTACAAAAGTGAAAGTATTCAAGGCTCATTCTATCACTCTCCTCTTGAAGGAAAAGCTCATGCTTTTTAATATTTAATAGTGCATGCACTTCTTTTGCTGCTTTAAGGCTTCTATTGATGAGGGGGGAGGCGTTTCGTGCATAATTTGTAACTAACGCTAGCATTAGCAAGGTTTTCATCTTCTTCTTCTTTTTTTTTTTTAAATTGTTGTACTGCAATCTGTACATCCTCCAGGTCTGTGAATTCCATTCTTTGATATGTGCTCTGCTGCAGTCTCTTTAGTTGCACTAATCGCCCCTAGGACTTATGATATCTTCTGAAAGAAATACCTACCTGTGCTTCTAGGATTGTCGAATACAGCAGGAACATTGGCAGCTATTGTGGGAACAGTTGGAGCAGGTTTCTTTGTTGAATTAGTTGGTTCGTTCAGAGGATTTCTGTTGCTTACATCAATACTTTATATTTTTGCTGCCATTTTTTGGGATATCTTTTCTACTGGAGAGAGGATAAATTTTGATGAGACAGGTCAGTATCACCTATTCCTCTTTGTATCTTTGCCCATTCTTTCCTACTAATTTTGTGCTTAGGTCACTCTACTATTTTCAGATAAAAGTACCAGAAAATGAACACATATAAGCATAGCTTATTTCTTTGGCAACTTCAATAAATTACCTAAACATTCTAGTCTGTGGAATGTGCTAGGATTGCTATCGTTCTTTCCTAAGAAAGCAGTTCTATCATCTCACAGTTTTTTTTTAACAGATCTGTCACCGCATTCTGGGTCAGCAGTTTCATGAGAAGTGCCTTTGCATCGGCTGGATACACAGCCCCAGGCAGCAGAGGTCAATTCCGCACATCTTCATCGTGGAAGAATGGTAGATAACGCCTGTCAGTGAAACCTTCAATCATTCATATCAAGAGGGTATCAAGTACCGACATCTTCATCCCACGTGAAGATTTTTGTCCCCTCTGGTAAATCCATGTAAAGAATCTGGCATTATTCGATCATAAAAAACAAAAAAAAAAAAATCTGGCATTAAAGAAATATAAAGTATAGGCATCTTTCTAACTGTTTTGATTTCTGGGGTTGATGTGTGTGAGATCAGTTTGATTTAGGGGTTTCCTTGAAGCAGATATCTTAGTTCTTTGAGATGGTTAAGCAGTTGTCCACTAAAGGTAGGCTTTACTGTCATTCTCCTTTCAATGTATAATACCATCTCAAGCACACAGATGAATAACACAGATGAATATGGTTTGTTCTTAGCTTGGTTCAAACTGCTCGATGGCCATTGTCCTCTTTTGGGTCTGCAGTAACCGTTGGATAGCAATTTATCATTTATGAGTGATGAAGTCACAACCGTCAATTTGGTTGGCCTGCTATGACAATGGATAGGAGTGGGGAAAATTTGATACACTCTAGCCACAGATTTTGTTTTCCCACAATTTCTTTTCGCGTTGACATGATGAGATAAATATTTGTACTTTTCCTATAATCAAGACCATCGCGAAAGATGGGAACCAGCAAGTTGCCAAACATTTTCCATCAGTTGAGGGTCTGTTGGCTGGGTAGAGCACGTCTTGTCGCATCCATCACTGCTGTGCGTGGGAAGTAGGTCCTGCCGTGTTTTGTACTTCTGAGGATGAAATCCCAGGGAGAGGTTAGTCCCCCACATCGAGCACTGAACTCGGGTTCGGTCAAAATGGGAACGCGCTAATTCCATTCCTTACGATTAAATTCTCAAGGGTTCTACATATATACTGATAACAACGCACGAGGCCCTTGCACGTCCATGGTCAGTTCGTCCCAGCACGCAACCGTGGAATCTATAGGGGGACACCAACGATCATGGACGGAAGCTCTATGGGGGTTTAGGGGGCGTTTGGTTGGGCTTTCTCAAGGGGCTTTCGGCCTCAAAAGCCCCTTGGGCAAATTTTTTTGTGTTTGGCAAAACTTTTGAATGCTATTTGGTGAAATGGGCATTCCAAATGCTCAAAACCCTTTGAAAGATTCGGCATTCTCCCAACGCAAGCTCTACCGTTCACGCGTCGTTCACCTTCTTCCCATGACTTCTTCGAGTTCTCCGCCACCACCTCCATTGTCGACGCCGCCTCCACCTCCACCTCCACCTCCGTCATCGACGCTGCCTCTGCCTCCACCGTCGACGCCTTACTCTTCTGCAACAAATCCATTCCCTTCGAGGAGCGCGAGCAGCACCGCGTCGACTCCTTTGGCTCGCGAGAACCGGGCCTCACGCCGCTAGATCTAGCCGTCGAGGCCGATCCGGCGGTCCGGAGGCTAAATCTGGCCGTCCGACGCCCGGATCCGCCTTCACCCCCTCGACCAACTCGATGGCCCTCCCGCCCGCCGTGCAGGACACCCCCGACTTCGAGTTCTCCACCGGCCCCGCCGCCGCCTCTGCCTCTACCGTCGACGCCTTCCTCTTTTGCAGCAAATCCATCCCCTTCGATGAGCGCGAGTAGCACCACATCAACTCCCTGCTTTTGCACTCCGACTCCTTCGGCTCGCACGAATCAGGCCGCCGATCTAGCGTCCGGAGGCTAGATCTAGCCGTCCGGCACCGTCGGCCGCCGGATTTGATTTTCAGATTTAAAAAAAAAAATTAAAAGCAAAAGCCCATTTGTAATAAGTTTTGCCAAACGGTATTTTTACACAAGTCACTTTTTAATGTGTAATTTGCCAAACGTCCAAGATTCCCAAAAGCCCCTTTACCCTAAAGATATTTGCATTTGGTCAAGGGCATTTCCCCAAAATCGAACCAAATGGGCCCTTAATATACTTTCTAGAACGAAGAGGAATGAAGACCGAAACGGAGGAGCGCACAAATGTCAAGGGAGCGTGGCGAGGTGAGAAAAGCACTGATCGAAGAGAGAAGGACCCAGTAAATTAAGGAAGACAGCGAAAGGCTACCGGCACCACTAGGAAGGGGCGAATGATATTAGAAGTGTCTGGAGATTGAAGGACCGGTCTGTATCACAGCTGCATCTGAAGTGACTGGGGCTTTTATGGAACGGCAATATCTTCATTCCTTACCGCACGATTCATTTCGAAATGGCCAAATCTGCCCTAAATATAAAATTTAAAAAAATTCTGCGTAGGATGAAAATTACCTTATCTTTCAAATAATCAAAGAAAGTCGGAGAATTTTCACATTAATATAAGAAACGATGGCAGTTTAAATTTTTTATCTAAGAAAATTGATTTTTTTTTTCAAATGGAGGCAACGCGCAAAAGTCTCACTCGAAAGGAATTGGGAACTAGACGTTTTAGAGAAATTGAGTCAACTAGCTCTCCTAGGTCTTGGCTCAAGTCAATTGAGTAATTGAGTGCAACGAAAGTTATAGACTTATCAAGAAAGTACCATCATATCGTAAAACTTGTTAAATTGGTATTAATTGTATTCTTTGAAAATTTTAGAATTTAATTGCACTGTTGTGACAAATTTTGAGTTTTAGGATTTGATCACTTTTAAAGTTCTAAAACTCAATTATTATTCCATGACAAATTTCATTATGTCTTTCACAACATGTTTCATTATGACTTTCACTTCACTTCTTCCATCTTTTTTTAAATAATGCTCAATGTGTTAGTAAAATATGGCTTCGAATCGGGTAGAACAATGAAGACGGATCTTTAAAATACTCAAGTCGAACTTTGAGAAGTGATATTACTTTTTTTAAGGATTTATTTACCCTACAACGTTGCTAATGGTCACCGGCAAAAATCCTCCAAGATACAACAAAATCTCAAATGAGAATACTAGATAACAATTCTAGTATTTCTCCAGGTCTCTTTAGGAAACAATTGAAAGAATAGCCGTAGTTTTTTTTTTTTTCAGAAAGAAAGCTCGAAATGATGAAAAATGATCACTCTAGTTTTTTTCTATAAATATATATATATATATATATTATATTTATATAACACTCTTAAAACATAGGCAACTCTTTGAGAAAATTTTAAAAAACGAACAAACCTGTCCTTTTGGAAATTGCCTAATTGAACAAATGCGTCCATTCATAAGAAGTTGAAAAACAAACAATTACAACCCTTCGAGAAAAGTTGCAAATTGAATAAGTGTATTTTCCAAAGGCTGTCTCAAAAAGACACAAACAAAAATTTGGAATTATATTTATTAAATAAATAAAAATTAAAATTTTCATTTATATATTTTAATTTTCGAAAATTCTGAAAAACAAAAGGCAACCTTTGAATTGATTAAAAATGAATAACATAAAAATAAAAAATAAAATAACAAAAGGGGTTAGCGCTAATTAAACCGCAAATCGCAGGTATACCAAAATCGTGCAATTATTTGCACACCCACACGCTGATATGATGGAGTCTAGCTCCACCCAATCATTATTTTAATTACACCAAAAAAATTTCATACTTATTAATTGGCCCACTTTCTCCCATTTTTCCTAGTGGGACGAGGAAAATACACTTAATTTATTTTTACAAACAAACCTCAAACACAATGCTGGCAGCATTGATTTTCTTTTGATATTATTGGAGAAGCGATGTAATCATTTGTAGTCCGGATTCTTCCATTTTTGGAATTTGGCCAATTTGAGACCCTTTCGTCACGGCGGCACTCCGATCCGGTCTGGTCCGGCTGAAACCGTGTCCGCAGAAGAATCCCCAAGTCAATTCTTTGTCGCTCACCGGGGGTGCAATCCGATCTCCTGGACTGGAGCCTGCATCCCCGAGTCAGTCCGTTGACTCGGTTCGTTACCAAGATAAAAGTGGAAAACCGGTCAGGTAAATTTTGTCTCGTTCAAACCCAGTAGCCGTCATTCGAGCTCGACCCGTCGCTTGAATCGGTCGTCGTCGTCGTCCTCCTCCTCCCGCAGGACAACAACGTCATTTCATCGCACGTGAATCTCCGCGTCCGTCCGGACATGAAGAGCGAAGGAGACGAAGACGAAGGCTCGAGTCAATCCTGCTGAAAGCCGAACGACAGCCATGAGCGGCGGCGGCGACCGCGACCGCGACCGCCGGCACCGCTCCTTCGCGGACTTCTTCAAAGCCGCCGCCAGGAGAACCTCCGGAGCTCTCGCCGCGCTCCTCCACCTCCGCCGCAAGCGGACGGCCTCCTCGCCGCCCGCCGTCCCCGGCGCTCCCGGAAGCGGCGGGCAGGTCAGCGCCGCCTCCTGTAAGTCCTCTTTCCACTCTCTGCTCCTCGGCTGATTGGCCGTATCGTGTCCCCGCCTCCGAAAGGAAGGATTGACGACGTTCTGCAGGTTCTACAGGTACCGCTAGGACCGGCTCGTCGAAGGCGGCGAGGTCGTCTTTCTCGTACGCCTCCTCTTCTGGCTCCTCGATTGCTCCGAGCGGCGGGCTCGTCGCGCCGGCGTGTTTCACGATGGAGGAGATCGCCAAGGCCACGGGGAATTTCTCGGCGTCGAACGTGCTCGGGGAAGGCGGGTTCGGGACGGTCTACAAGGGCAAACTCAGGGACGGATCGCTGGTCGCCATTAAGCGCGCCAAGAAGGTAAGCTTCATGAAAAAGACATGGCTCGAATTTATTTGCAGTGCTTCTGGAATTGGTGTCTAAGAGGGGAGAAATAGGGAGAAAGTGTTTGGATTGATTTCAGTCATGTAACAGCAGTTGTAGGAAGAGATTATAGGACCTTGACCTTCTGCGGTGGATTTTGCTTACTCGGTTCGAATGATCTTTGACAGACCATACTCAATCTGCGCGCATCATCTGAGTTCAAGAACGAAGTCCTTACCATGTCGAAGATACAGCATCTTAATTTGGTAAGGTTGTACGGATTTTTGGAACATGGAGATGAGAAGATCATTGTGGAAGAGTACATTGGCGGTGGAACGCTGCGGGAGCACCTCGATGGTAAGCTAGCTGCATCTTTCATTCCTGAAGCTTGCTATTAAGTATGCATTGAAAAGACCATGTAATTGGTGAGCTTTAAGTCGATATAGGTGAGTGAATACATTGACGTGTTCGACAATGTTATCGATAACTTACCTCTTATGTCCTTTTTATCTTCTGAACCAGAATAATAAATTTATTTGTAACTTGATCCCGACAGAGATGAAATAGAAGGTGATAGAGAGAGACTCAAGTGTAACCAGCTCTTTGCTTCAAATTTCATATGATCACACAAGCCATAAAATTGGCCCTTCTCAGATGTTATTGTTTATTTTATTTGCTTGCTGTTAGTGCTAGTATTTATTGGGTCAACATCTTCAACCAGAGATAATCTGTTCTTATTCACAAAACACATGTTAGACTTTGGCGGGTTATAATCATGAATTAGTTTCAGTTGTTCATTAGACATTGATTTTCTAGCATGATACTGTTCCGTGAGCAGGATTTGATCTTATTATTTTGGGTAGTTCACCAGGTCATTTTTCATATCATGCACAGGGGTAAATGGACTCGAAATGACTGAGCGTCTGGATATTGCAATTGACATTGCTCATGCAGTTGCCTATCTTCACACATACTCTGGTACGTGCACTGGTCCTATCGGTTAATGGGATTAATACCAAACAATTTAGCTTTCAAATTGAGTAGGCCTTAATGCATCTCAAATGTCATGGATGTTCCCTTTTGTGTTCTCATATATTATAAGCAGAGAGAGCTGGTCGAGAAAAAAAAAATTTTGATCCTTTCAGCTTTGATGCAGATACTTCTAAACTGACAAATAGGAGAATCTTGAATGTTGGTGAATTACCGGATCATAATTTCCTGTGCTGCCTTTATTGAAAAGTGATATGTCTTAACACGAGCAATTTTGTTGCAGATCCTCCAATTATACACAGAGATATTAAAGCATCAAATATACTGATCACAGAGAAACTAAGGGCCAAAGTGACGGACTTTGGATTTGCACGATTGGCTTCTGAAGACCCTAATGCAACACACATCTCCACTCAAGTCAAGGGATCAACAGGCTACTTGGATCCAGAGTACCTGAGGACATACCAGCTTACTGAAAAGAGTGATGTGTATTCATTCGGTGTATTGCTTATGGAAATGATGACAGGAAGACACCCAATTGAAACGAAGAGACCACCCAAGGAGAGAGTAACCATAAAATGGGTATGCATTCTGAATCTAAGAAAAGAACTCTTATTGTCTTGATTCTTGAAAAAGAGGGAGGCGAGGGATGAAAATATTTTGTTTTGTTTGATTTCTAACTTTTAGGTAGACAAGAGAATACTAGAGTCTATTAATGTAGGATTAGAAAATTTAACCCAAGTCATCGGATTGCCCGTAAACAAATAATTCTATGGCAGGAACCTTGGACAGAAAGGCAGATCGTAGGAACCTCAAAATTGTGACCAGTAGAAATCTGCCCAAATGTCCGTCAGCACTTTAGCATAATTGCATCCTGGATAAACGGATCCCGTAGGCATCTGGAATATGTTGATCAAGTAGCACTAAAAGCTCAAATTTATTTCAGAAGACACAGAAGGATCTAGCCTTCTTGAGAAGTTTGCATCATGGTATAATAATCCATACGCTGTACGAAAACATTACCAGTTCCTATGTTTTAATGCGAATGAAATCAAGGCAAGTCAGTCAGTCACTTAAGACTTACGAGTTTAGTAAGCGGAGAATTTTTTTCACTTTCACACCTTCATGAGACACAAGTAGAGATGCATTGTTTCGTATTCTTCATCAATGAAGTGAAAACTCAACAATCCCCTTTAAAGGAAGTCAAGGGACCATGACGTGTAAGCAGACTTTGGGAGAGCATCGCTCTGGTCATTCGAACTTTTGTTGGAAAGACGATCTAATGATATGAGGAGGACCAATAGTCTATGACTTATCAATATAGGAGATGAACATCCAAGGGAAAAAAAGAGCAGTTTTATTCCAGTTGAAAGAGAAGCTTGTATGCCTGATCTGGTCGCATCTGGTGTACATATATGCAGGCAATTCAGAAACTAAAAGAGGGAGAACCAGTTCTTGTCATGGACCAGCGACTGCGGAGAAGTCCAGCATCCGTCTCAGCTCTGGAGAACGTCCTTAAACTGGCTCGACATTGCATTGCTCCCAAGAGAGAGTTGAGGCCATCCATGCGGAAGTGCGCCGAGGTGCTATGGGAAGTTCGAAAAGAATTCAGGGAAACAACTTCCTCCTCTTTGCCTTCTCCTATCCCTCATTCTGCAGATTATCCTGTTCGGGATGCGAAAAATCATCGCCAGACGTCATTTGGCATTGAAGAGGGTGAAAGCTATAAATTTGTGTCTGCATAACTGAGCTTCCATACATATTCTTTTGCTCAAATGTGTTATATATTGGGAAGGAATGCCTTGGTTTTGCCCGACTTCCCTTCTTTTATACCGATGGATGAGTAAAGCTTCATTTCACAGAACTCGTAAAGCAGAGTGACCACTGGCCACTCCCTTCGCATGATTTGTTCAAACTTCTTTTCGATTCGTCTCAGAAGACTAGCGATTTCTGGATTCCGGATGTGAAGAAAAGAGTAAATCCCGAACACGGCAAGGATGGCAGCTGCTACTCCTGGTTTCATCCTAAGGCTTTATCTAAAAGTTGCTCGAGTGCGAGGAAGGCCATTGGAATCGGGCGGCACCTGAGACTTTAAAGGCCTAAGTTTTCAAGAAAGGGAACCCAAAACCATGAAAAATAATCCTTGGGAGGATACTTCTGAATCTCCTCTTCGATTATATCTTGTATGTTATTCTTTGGTTATATGCATGATAAAGTCTTACATGGCCGTTTTACCCACAAAAGACAAAAAGTTCTAAATGGCCGTTGATGTGCTCAGTAGTTGACACGAAATGATTTCGCAAATCAATGCACTAGCAAAGAGCCTTCTCAAACTGCGTATGAATCCGAGGACTTTGGAGATCGAATTTCCTTTCCTTCGGCTAAGGAAAATTCACCCGATCCTATGAGATTTGGAAAGATCATGATGCTTTAAACATCAAATTGCTAATGCGACAAGGTTCTTTCTCATTATCTAATATTTCATACATCCGGTTCTGAGGAGACCCACTTGACCCTCTCGAATCACTGCCAGGACAGGATGGATGTCGTACCATGCCGACACGCATGGTCATGTGGTCACTGTCCTAGAACGAAAAATTCAGACTGACCATAAATATGGCCTTTCCCAGATGAATTGAGAATCGGATCCATATAATAGTAACAAGTTCTAAAAACATGACCATGTAACAGTAAAGTCGCAGTCCAACGCATATTAGATAATTCTAACTACTTGAGAAACTACACGCAGTAACCAAAGAAGAGTTTGCCTCCCGGAGAGGAGGGCTACACAAAATCCTGAACTCCCAGTTCGAAATGCCGAGGACTAATCCTAGAATGGACAAACCAAACGACTTACAAGCAAACCACATATCCCCTCCACAGGAACATTACTTAAGCTGAAGATGACGATGACCTTGGCGTGTTAGACCTTGTGACCGCTCTGGAACTTGCACTAACACTATGACTTGGAGTCACACTCCTAGAAGAACAGCTATCCCTCGAATGCCCGCGCCTGGATGAGTAGCACCGCTTAGAACTCCTCCTTGGGCTTCTTGAGACACTACGAGAGTAACTCTTCCTTGACCTTCTCCTAGGTTCTGGAGATTCGCTAGGAGTATCTCCTCCTCCTCGGCCTCGGGGAATAGCTGCTCCTAGAGTATCTCCCTCTTCCTGGTGAGAGGCTTCTAGAAATAGATCGATAGCGGCTCCTTCTGTGATAACGATCATCTGGAGAGTAGTCCCTTGAATCATATGGAGAGTAGGACCGATCCCGCCAATACACTGGCGACCTGCTGTAAGGGGAACGGGATCTACAGTATGATCTTCGTCGACTAGAATAAGGAGAATAAGCCCTTCGCCGGCCATAGTAAGGAGAGTAGGATCTGCGCCTCCTGTGGTAAGGGGAGTAGGACCTACTCCTGCTGCGGTCAGATGAATAACAAGGAGACCTGCTCCTACTATAGGGAGAATGGCTTGGAGTCCGACGGGGAGAATAACTAGGAGAGCGCCGGCGTGCTAATAAAACATTAGGAGCATTAGTTAGTAGGCAATCAACAGCAAACAGTCCAAATCAAATAACAATGCAAGCCATCTAACCTCGAATAGTCTTCAACCCCAGATACCTTCCTGGAGTAGGAGTTCTTCCCCTCCTCCTCCTAGCCTGTCATCACAAATATAAATCGTCAGTTACCTGAACAAACAAGGAAATAAAGGCAAAAAAGCAAGTATACAGTGTCAACGTTCCTGATGTAGCAATAAGTAAATGACACAAGCAAGATATCTAAATTCAATAGGCAGAAAGAAAAGAGATATGCAGGGCATACAACCCCAGTGATCTGATACTTCGTGTGTTTGATTTGTTTGTTTAGTTGTTTTTGGAATTTGATGAAGAGCTGCTACACACAGCTAACCTGCTGCCACAAAAACTTCAAGTGGAAAGAAACAACTTTCAAATAAACTTATAGCAATGTAATATATGCACAATCTTAAGCAACAAGACCTCCATCAGGAAAAGAAAAGGATAACTTTCAAAAGAAAACAATTGCTAAACACATACCCTTTCAACAGTGATTACGCGGCCTTCAAGCACAGATCTATCTAAATACTTGATGCACCGCTCAGCCTCCTCAATAGTTGACATAGTTACAAACCCAAAACCACGAGATTCCCTAGTCCACGGGTCAACCACAAGATGCACATCCACCACCTACACATCAACGAACTAACAGTAAGAGAGGTTTGCAGAAGCTCCTAAACAATATTAATACGAGACACAGATCAAGATTGAACTTAAGTCCACCTTTCCCTCGCTTGCAAAATGCTTTTCCAGTTCCCTCTTTGTAATCCGAGGGGACAGTCCCGTAACATACAAATTGTTGCCAGGGTTCTCAACATCCCTTGAAGCACTCCTGATATCCAAAAAGGGAGGATTACATCAGCATTCAAAAAACAACACACCAAATGGTATCAGAAAGGAAAGATTATCATTACACTTTACCTTGATCTGCTCCTAGAAACCGACCTCGACCTAGAGATTGACCTACCATACCTCCGGCGAGGTGAAGGAGAACAAGAATAGTCGTACCTTCTGGAGTAAGACATCTGGTAAGAGATAAAAAAAAAAAAGACCCGCATGGTAAATTTCGTATCCACAATGCCATCAACCGTGTTATAAGTGTAAATATTTCATTACACCCTCCAGATAAGATTAAGAAAAGCTTGAGAAGATCGGAGCAGACAACCAGTACAGCAATTTATCTCAAATCCCTTACAACAATGATTTCTGAACAATCGATGTTTATTCTCTAGACCATAATCCGCAAATAATTGATCACATGACAGATAAGATTTCATAAGCCTGTTCAACGAAGTAAAATCCAAAACAAAACTGAAAAACCACCCTTCTGGACATCAAGCACCTAAACCTTCCATCGGACATGAATAATTCCACACGAGAAACAAGCAAGCTACAGAGACCCTTCCCTTAGCTCTTTCTTTCCTATTGAATTTCACAAGGGCAGGCAGCCTCTCATGCCCTCTAATGAACCTATAATCCGACTGCCCGCCGCCGACCGTTGTCACCGCCACCCAACCACCGACCGCCGCCGCCGGCCGGCCGACCGCCAACCGCCACTGCACGACCGCCCGCTACCCACAGCCAACCAGCCGCCGCCCGCAGCCGGCCGGCGGCGAGCGGCAGTGGGCGGTCAGAGTTTGGCAATCCGTGATCAAGGAAAAAAACGAATAAATACAAAAATTTACGAATTCTAGTAAAGGCATTTTTTTTCTATTTCGAAAATAAAAATTGTGTATGTATGATTATCAAAAATTATTCGAGGGAGCAAAAATTAAAAAAGAACCATTTTTAAAAGAAATTGTTCACCAAAGTGCGCACACCAAATTGCATAACCCGAGGCAAAAAAAAAAAAAAAACCGACAAAGCTGGCCAGAAAGAAACTCCCGATTACGCCGTCGCGGATTGCCCAGAATCCAAAAACTAAACCACGAACTCATCGAAAACCAATCCATCCCGCTCCGCGATGGACAACATGCATGGGACAGACGCGAAATCGAGAGGCTCACCGTTTCAGCTATGATGGCGACCCGGAGAATCGAATCGAAGCTCGAGCAGAAAGCACGATCGATCGGCCGACAGTTTCTCCCCGCTCGATTCGAACTCTTAGCCAATCTCTCTGCAGGAAGATTGCTAATGCAGATATGGCGAATACGAAATCCGATGGTGGAAACGACGCGAGCGGTTTTTATAGGCGGGAGGGTCGGGAAGCTTCTAGAGTTGCGGACGCGAAATCCCCTTTTAAATCCATTTCAATCTTCTTCTTCTTTTTTAATTTCTTTCTTTCTTTTTTTTCTTTTATTTCGCCTTTTTTCCTCGTAGCCGTGGTCCGTCGTGTACTCTACTATCCCTTTTTCACCGTACAATAAAGAGAAGAAGAATGAGAACAGTGATGACGATAACAATAGTAGTAGCGAAAATAATAAAAAAAATGTTGTTGTTATTGTTATTTTATATCTTTTTATTTTTATGGCTGGAGCCATTATCAACTTATCTTATATGGTCTAGGGTTTGGAAAAAAACAAGTACTAGAAGAAAAGAGTAAAATTGTTTGTATGGATAATTTTGTCTAGATAAAATAAGACTTTTAAAAAATTTGAAAGGCTACTTATCTAAGGACATGTTTGACAACTTGCAAAATAATGTTTGATTATGTTCTTTTGTTATCAAAAGTAGATTTAGAATAGAATTAATGAGTAAAAAAAAATGTCAATTTTTTGTTTATGAAATGATTCCAAAATCAAGCTAGTTCAAATTTCTTATTTATCTTTTCTCCTCTTCTTTTCTTCTTGTTTTTTTTTTTTTTCTTTCTTTGTTCTTCTTCTATTGCCGTTGTCCACTACCACCAGTTGTTGGTGATTGGTTGAGCAAGCCTCGCCTTGCCTCGACCTCACTTGGCCGCCAATGGGACTCAACCTCACCAAGTCACCGCAAGGTCGGCGTCGCTCAGCCAAGGCAAGGCCAACCTCACGATGGCTTGGTGAGGCTTGGCCGACTAGATGCAACCTCACCAAAGGCGGGCAAATCTCCAGGAAGATTGTCAACCCTCATCTAGCCAGTCACTGGTCATCCCGAGGTTGGTAACTAACTAAAGCTTGAAAAAGAAGAGAAATAAAAAAAAGAAGAAAATAATAAAAAAGTAATAAAATTATTAAAAATTAAAAGAAAATGGTTTAAATTATAAATATCTAGAACAATACCAAACACAATTTTATTCATAAGAATAAAAATTTTGGACAGTTATTAAATACTTTAAAATGCTTATAAATTATTTTCAAAAATAGAATAAAAAAGAATTTTTTCTAATAAAATATTATTTTCGAAAACAAAATAATTACCTAACATACCCTTTGAGGCACCTTTGGGGAAATCATTGTGAAAGTACTTTGACCTCATGAGTGTAGTAGCCTCAAGATTTTTAGTAAATGTCTCAAAAAGTCAAAACATCCCATTTTACGGCTATAGTAGATGCCAAAAAATCAAGAAAAAAAGTATCAATAAAATTTTAAACCTACCGTAATTGTATAATTGAGTCTTAAATCTTTTAATTAAATCAATTTAATCATAAATATTTTCACATTTGTACCACTTGAGTCCATCTGACCAATTTAGATGGATTATTGTTGACATAAACATTGACGGTCCTAAAGCAAATATGGCATATTTTCATTAGTTTATGGTAAAAATATATGCTAGTTATAACGGTTTTTTTGCAGTTACATTAATAGTCATTTGCTCCATTGCTTCTACATTTTAAATTGCATATTTTTCTTCCTTCAATTTTCCATCCACTGAATAGCAATTTTTTTTTAAAATTATTTTATAAAAAAGCTGCTTTACTTCCACACTCAATTGCATACAAAAAGCTATAAATCTAATTTAAAAAGGATAATTCATACAAAAAATGGAAATAATTCCACGTGCGTAGCGCGTGCATAGTATATAAGCCAAAGTTAGCTTTTCCATTAAGGTATCGTCTATACATTGCTTAATTATTGTAGTTGTAATGCGATCAAACTTTAAAGGAAAAAATAAAGTAAATTGGCCAAAGAAAGTAACAAAAAGGTAAAAAAACATAGCTATCTACTTCTCGACGGAAACTTACGCTAGGTGAAATTCTTTGGCAGTCGTTGGAGTGCAACAACCGACTCCATCGTTTTCTGATTTTCTCTTTTTTAACTTTGAATAAATATTTAAATGCAATTATTGAAAGAATAAATTTGTAATTCGATATTTGCTTTAAAAAATCCGTATAATGTTCAAAAGATAATATATTTTCAAACATTTTATTTCCCCCTTTTTACTAAAGTTATTCCTGGCATTCCGACATCTGCCAACTTCCTGTACCACCACCACTCCTTCTCAATATCCAATCGCAATCTCATCCTTCCCTTCAAAGAAGATTTTTGTGGACGAGACACCATTAACACGAGTTGCCCATAAGGTTGTCTAAATTCCATTTTTAGGGTCAATTTGATTGAATGTGACTCCGGATAATAATTACTTCTCAAGCATTCTTCTCCTCTCATCCGCCGTGGCGGCACCTCCTCCATCGATCCCCACATGCTGGCCAAAATGGGAAGGAGCGAGATGCCGAGCGAGATCGCCGAGCTTCCTATTCGGCATCTCGCTTTCATCCTCCCTTATGGCGCGCATCATGCTCCACAATTGAAATGCCGTGGGAGCTCATCGTGGTCTGTTAAGTTGAGAAGATGGACCAGTACCTAACCCCTCACCCTATTTTCAGTGAACTCCCCCCTGGACAACATCTCGGAGAATCGCAGAAAACAATAGGTTGCATCAGGACCATCCACAAGAGATATCGAAGTCTCTAGGACCATCACAGCCTATCCATCAGAACAATGAAACGTCTGATGGAGTTCGAAGCCAGAGATGGAAAGTGTTAAAATTGCGACAATTCAACGGTGTTTCTCCACCTATATTAAACAGTCCATTGCCATTTGTTAGGAATCAGACGAAAGAAATTGAGCATCGATCTGATCGAGTTGATTACTGCCAACTATATATACAAGGTCGCAAAAATTACTCCTCCAGGAAAACAATCTCTTTTCCGCCAAAAGCCCCGATGATGCATCAGCAATTTTCTCGAAACAAGTTTGGTACACAAGCAGCAACGTTCGCTCTTCAAAGCTGGATTAGTCGGTTCAGTGATGGTAGGGAGTCTTGGGAGGGCAGAAGAGGCATTTTCTTGACCGGCACATGAAATAATTTTCCCCATAGCAGAGCCAAAGCCGAAACCTCGAGGGAGCAAAATAAATCCAGCTTCTGGCTCTTCTGCCTTCCCAAGACTCTCCCTCCCATCACTGTGCTGACTAACCCAGCTATGAAGAAGCACTATTAAAGCAATCGATGACCAGACTGGTGCTATGTCACATTCAAAGTTCAGCTAGCATGAAGTCACAAAATAACCCGGTCTTAATAATCGAAAAGCTCAAGAATTAGGCAAACTACAATTATTAGCCTTCTAAGGGCCAGATTGCAAAAGGCCTTACAACCAAAAACAAATGTCAACCATACCTTAGCAAAGGAGAAACAAAAAGCATGTTATACAATTCCAGCCGAAGATCAACAATAAATTACTAAGAAGGCACTGGTGGAGCAGAGCCCCCAGGTGTAGATCCCGAAGCTGATGGTGGTGCAGGTGGTGGAACAGGTGCAGAACCTGAGGGTGCGGATCCAGATTGCACAGGATGCTGCTGATACTGCTGAGTTGCCTGAGGGGGATGCGGTGGAGGCACCGTTGATTGGTTCGGCGGTTGGTATTGCTGATAAGGAGGCGGGGGCATCATATAACCATAAGGAGGGTAATAATGGGAATAATATTGCCCTTGAGGTGGGGCCATTGCGGGGTAAGCATAATGCTGCCCCTGTTGCTGCTGCTCCGAAGGTGGCCTGCTCTCACTCGACCCTGAGGGCCCACTGGAAGACCCTTCCTGGGAAGGAACAATCGCACCCATCCTTTGGGGGTCCATGGAAGGATAATAGGTTCTCTCTGGTTGAGGTGGCGGTAGCATGTTGTAGTAGTGCATTGCAGGGCCTTGGTCCTGGGAGCCAGGTGCTTGCATTTGGCTCTGTTGCTGAGATATAACTGCCCTTGGTAGCAGCCCACTATGAGCAACAGCTGCCTGCTGCCGTGCAGCTTCCGAACCTTCAGTTTCTGGTTTTGGGGCTTGAGGTCTACCCCACATCAGCTTCAGCCTTAATCCCTTTATCACCAGTTTATTTGAAAGCTCCTCCGCAGCTTTTTCTGCACCTTCCCTGGTCGTGTATGTCACAAAAGCGCATGCTCGTTGTAGCACCATCCTTATAGACTCAATTTCGCCATGGGCGTAGAAATTATCCTTCAAATCCTGCTCGGATACCCTTGCATCAAGGCCACCCACATACAGGGTTCTGATGCTCTCATCCTCGGGGGGCTCCAATGAGGGCATCTCCCCAGCCTTGTTGAGCAGCTTTAGAGCCACCGGATCATTTACTCTGGACATATTTATGCAAAAATCCATTAAGTTAAGCAACCAAATTCTGACATATATGCAGTTTCTAATGAGTTTATACGCTAACCATGTGAACCAAAAAAGAAAGAAATTAGGAAAGAGATTCTACTAGATGGAGATGACATTGACAGAGGAAAGGGTAATAGGTGTTGTATACATAAAGACAATATCAAGCAAATTGTGGTGCTCCCTATTAAGGTTCAACTATCAAAATACCTTCATTATTCTTATCAACCTTCGCTTACGCTCATCAAGAAGTTTGAGTAGACTACATAATCAACTAGATGGTCAGGTCAAACATTACCCCATTTTTACAAAATTGCAAGGGAAATGAAAAATTCAATTTAACAGACAATTCTAGCTGACATGTTTAACAATGATAAATGCAAGGGATGACAAGCTTCACCTGGAGCTACTGAAACCTTGCCAATATTTCACTTCTAGCGGGCCTAACTAATGGGACTATGCTAGGAATCAGTATCTACAGCCCCCTTGCATCCTCTCTCTTTATTGCCACGTAAAACTAACACATTAAAGAGAAATACCCATAATATTGCAGTACAAGATTCTTGAGGACCATAACTCAACACAATAGCATCGATTTATGTTTTTTAAACCCTCTCAAAAAATGACTCACAATAAAAAGAAGAAAAGACAGAACAATCTTCACTTCAGTTTCAAAAGAGCATAGAACTAATTGCAAAAGATAAAACAATTTAAGCATAAACCATGAGATGAACTTACCCAATTTTCATACAATGAAATCTTTCAAAGATGCAAAAATAGAAGAAAGCTTTGGTGGAATAACATATAAATTCTCGACTAAAAGCTAGGTCAAAACTTAAAACCAAAATGCATAAGATTTTGACAGAAAAAGGCATTAAGTTATGTAGCTTTGCTAAGGGAGATAACAACATACCACACACCCAAGCAGATGAAAAGACAAAAAACAAGAAGAAAACATCAAAGTGATATCAAACAATGAAGGATATCGTATATTAGTGAGAAGTGAAAATGAGGGAGGGAGTGAAAGTTTTCAAAATTCCCCCCCTTTTGTTCTCATTTTTTTTTTTTTAAATGATTCCCATTTTCTTCACCCACTACCTACATTCCTCACCTCTCCCTCCTTCCCAAACAAATCATTAAAGTCTCAAATCATGAACATACTTTTGGTGACATATTTAACTTGCAAAGAGGCTTTCTATTTTGCACCCATACAGCTCAAGGTCAAGAAACCAGGAAACCATGAAAAATGTTCGTCCAAGGGCAAGGACATGGATATGGATGGAAAGCGACTAACTGAGGAAGTTTTGCACAATAAATGCAATGCAAGGCAAGAGACATACCCATAGTAACGATCTTTTATATTTTGCTGAGACAACTCCCCAGTTACTGGCATTTCATGCCTATATGGACACTCAGCACCTCTGGTACACTCCCCTCTAATGTAGAAGCTGCAAACATGTGCTCTGTTTCTTTTGTAATATGGCGTTGTTCTTTGAAGTTTCAGAATAGTATCATTAGCCCGAACCTTTCCATATGAGGATTCATAATCTAATCCAGCCCTAGCCTGCACAGAAATGGTAACAAGTTTCATGATAATATTAAACTGCTGGGAAGACTTACTATCAATCTCCAAATCAAATTACTTCATGGCTAAGCATAAAACACAAAGGTCCACCCCAAATGATAAAAAAGAACAGTAAGCATACACGAAAATACATTAGTAGAACCTACATGCTAAAGATCAGAATCATATTAAGGTTTTTGTACTTATCACAGACAAGTGCATCCACTAGCAAAACATTATCATCCAAAGACCTTTTCAGTATGGGTTGAAGCCTGTGAATGTAGTGCTATCCATGCAAGCCATGGGGTAGTGCAATCCAATTAATGAACAACATGAAACATACCATTTAGGAATGAAACTTCTCACCCCTGGCACCAGGATCATACTTAACCTATGAAGCTACTCAGCAAAGCTCTAACTAATTAAAGATGGACATGATAGTCAAGGTTCTTTGCCAATCATAAACAACTGCAATTACCAGAAAAAAATTCTTATCCAAATATATCTCTGTATCAGTCAGAGCACGTGTATACCGCGCCATCTCTAATGCAACTCAAACCCATTTTATAGAAAATATGACACGTTCAAGCACAAAATCTCTCATCAGCACCATATTATATCAGCTACATCTAGCCTAAGAACCTCCCTTTAGCAGGATATTTTCACGAACCTAGGGATGTCAGCAATAATCATCACATAGTGCTATAAATTTGTACCTACTGCTCTTAACAGCCTCGCTGTTTCCAATATTCTCCGAATTATTATTTGATTGCAGATGGATGAGTATGAAAACATAAAGTGCGACTGTGCCAGCAAGTAAAAATGTGGAATCAGTGCGGAGGGGGAGAGAGAGTACCTTTCGATCATGCTCCTCTGCAAAGTACTCTCTATTAACATCACTCTTGGGAATGGCGTCATGTGAGCTGATGGATAAGGCAGTATCTCGAACCTGAACCGGCAACCCATATTCAAGATCCAAAAGGCAGACTTGACAGACATTTTTCAACTTACAACAAGTCTGGCAAATCTCGGTTTTCTTGTATCTTGCATCGCGACCTGGTCTCCACCTGAAAACCGTAAACGGACGCTGGCAGATTTTGCACTCCTTATCATACTGTGCCTTTGTCTGCATTCAAGTACATACGCCCAACAGCACAGAGAGAAAGATAGGTCAGATGAAAACAAATCAGAGCACGGGCATTACAGACAAGTCAGACCCAGCAGCTAAGGAACCTTAAAAAGGGGAAATTTTTAATTGCAGGACGAGCTGCCAATGACCGACGTTTATGAGGTAGAATATAAAGTCAAAAAAATGGCTGACAATTTTGAGCTCGCAAAGAGATGCTACAGGCCATGAGACGTACGTATTCGTGATCAGTGATCCAAGCCAACGCCGTCTCGAGAAAACCAGAACCCAAAAGGGGGCGAAACCTCAAATTGACAGCTACAATCGCAATCCATCGAACAAGAAACCCTCGTTCGGCAAGGAAAAGAAAAACAGGTAGATAAACACGAAACTAGGGCCAAACCAATCGAGGGAACGACCGACCTACGCAATAAACCAAGAGAACGGATCCAGAGGCGGCGAACACAAAACCAAGAGAGGCGGAGCAAACAAATGAGAGGTGCGATTGGAGGAGAGAAGGAGAAGAAGAAGGAAAAGATCGTTACCATGCGAACGTAAGGGTTGTCGCCGAGGCAGGACTCGCAGATGATGGGGAAATCGGAGCGCTCCCATCCGTCGGCCTCCGCGTCCCTCAGCAGCCTGTGCGCCATCGGAGCCCGAGGGGGTCTTAGGGTTTCGTCGCCCGAGCTTGGATTCGGCGCTTACTCGCGCTGCTTCGTCTCTCTAGATTTTCGGATTGATTGCTCTGTGGATTAGGGTTTGATCGGAAGTAGAACGCAGCGCAGTGCAGAGGCTGCAATGGCGAGGGGAAAGGGAGGGAATGGGGGATATATGATTGTGAAATAAAGATCGAACTTTAACACGTCGAGTTTAGCTTCTTTTTTTTTTTATTTTTTTCCTCTCTCTCTCTCTCTCTCTCCTTTGGCTTCGAAAGGATAATGCCATTTAAAAGCCTCCCGAAAAAATATCTTGGTATCTTCACGCATTTGCTCCAAATAAAAGATATTAAAATGGTACTTTAGCATGTATTCGCTCAAAATTAATTTTCATCTCATATCATCCATTATTTCAGACGATACATATATATGCTTACAATTACAATATATATTTGATATAAATAATGATAAATCTAAAGTCATGAAGTTCAAGTAAGTGGACATGTTTGAATTTAATTATTGAGACCCTTCTCAAGGAGCGAATCAATGAAGAGATGCTTTTTAGTACCTTAACTCAATTGACCTATTAACTAATTAACCATGTAATTTTTTACCAAATTTTAACTTATAAAGTTTTCTCCCGCCAAGTGTCTATGCAATGTTTCTTGGTATTAATTATGATCCTAAAACATAGCTTCACCGTTTAAATAGAATAAGCAAATCGCAACACAAAAATAATATAAAAGAACCAAGACTAGTTCATCAAAACAATAATAAAAGATAAAGTGCGCTACATTAATCAAATAAAAGCGGGTCAGAAAAATATAACGTGACTTTATTATTATGCTTCAAAACAACAATCCCTTGAGCTAGTTTGTAAATGAGACAAATTTCTTACCTAAAAGATCAACCAATCTAAACCCAAGCTATACGAGACGTAATTACTAAACTAAAAGATATATTAGATAAATAAAACTAGGCTACATTTAGTACTAAAACAAAAACAAACTACCGAGACCTGGTTTTAAGCTAATTCTAACTTTAAAAAAAAAAATCTTCTCTTTATTTTGTATTTTTTAATATAAAAATTTTGGAAAATGGGACTCGGGCTGGCCTTTGGGCCCTGTCCGAATGTGGACTTCTCTTGGACCTCCATAGGTTTTGGTCCGAATTTATAGGCCCGGTCCGAGTGACTATTGAACTTGGGCCTCCCAGGTATGGGCTTAGGAAGAAACAAAGGACCGGATATACGAAATGGGCTTCTTTATTCGAGTCCAATCCGTTCATAACCAAACTCCAGTTTATCTTCACCGAATCGAATTGAACCCACTTTTAGTAAAACCCGACTCAAGCCCCCTTTCTATTTCCTTTTATCATTATTTTCTTTATCGGTTTTTTTGTTATTATTTTATTTCATTCCCTTTCTACTCAGCCCCTTGGACCCCTTCAAACCAACCGAGGACGAAAAAACTTCAATCAAAACTTAAAACACCGACGAATTAGAACACGCATATACACACTTCCAAGTCAATCGACACAGCTCATTCATCAGGCCTCCATCATCGGCGGCACTATTCAGCCGTCATTGTAGGCCACCGCCATGACCCGTCAACCACCACCGTCACACCGGCCATTCATAATTTAAAACCCAATATGATAGGGACGCGCAGTGAATAAACAAAAGCTATTTCTTTGGCACCAGATGTTAGTGTTTAGTATTTACCTTATATGTAAATATAAATGAAATGAAATGTATTTTAATTTCGTAGGCTCTGTTTTTCACGGAAAATGAATGATTTAAAAGGTATTTTTCATAAAAAAAATGACCACTTGTATCTCTTACGAAAATGAATGATCGTAGATATAAATTTTTTTGATAATAAAAATATTTTCCACTAACTATTTATTTCAAGTGATATGAGTAATTATTTTTAGAAAAATATTATTCAGATTATTCATTTTCATGGAAAAAATGAGCCTTACTTATTGTATTTTCCTCCACGTTCATATCCAATTGAATATGGCCAAAAGAACAAGAAGAAGGAATTTGGAAAAATTGTCAAACCTATTATACTGCAGTTGATTCAGTCATAAACCTTTTAATCATAAACGCTTTGATAAATTGCTAGTTTGATCATAAATAATTTAATTGTGCTAATTTAATCACAAACCTCTCACAAATTTATCAAACCTTTGAATGAATTACTAATATGGTATTTCTAGCTAATTCGGGCTAAAAATTATTGACATGATGGTCCAACTAGTGTTGACCATTTTAGGTGGCATGATTGCCGTTGACATACGACTATTTATTACATTTTTATAAAAGCTTTTGGACTATTTTTCTTTTTACTTTTCCCTTTCTTTTTCTTTTTTGGTTCTAGGGGCCAATGCTACAACGAGGGTCACGACCACGCAATGGCATTATGACCCTTATTGGCAGCCAACAAAGCCTCCGTGGACCTGATCTAAGGGCAAGCAGCCCTTGATAAGTGGTTGCTAGCCCCATTGGCCCTTTGAATAAAAAAAATAAAATTAAAAATTAAAAATTTGGAAAAAGCTTTATAGAGATTTTAAAAATTGCCAACATTAATATTGACTGCACTATATAAAACAACCAATGTTGACTAGACTATCATATCGATAGTTTATGCCCAAACTTAGTTGAAGGACTATATTGGTAATTTACTAACAATTTTTAAGATGTTTACGACTCAATTGACACAATCGAAGTTTTTACTATTAATTGATAAATTATCAAAATATTTAAAATTAAATTAACATAATTAAAATGTTTAAGGTTGAATAGATCGTCATAGAATAGACATAAGACTTTTTGCAAAAAATTTCCAAAGAAAATTAGAACGTCCATTTGGTTTTCATTTTCTGATTTATTTCATTTCACTCTTTCCTTTTCCAGTCACTCTATTTTGCCAAAACAGCAGAGGAATTCATAACGTCCATATACTTTTCTAATTTTCCGTTTCATTTCTTTTCTGTTTTTTATCCATCTCCGCTCACTTCATTCCGTGAGTAATTAGTGTGCGTGCCGGATACACGCACGCTCCGTGCTCACCTGTCTAGGTCCAGCCGTTTAAAAATTGCGGGTCCCGCACGATGCCACTGGATCAACGGCTCTTACGAAACGAGCGCAAATCTTCGCGCCACAGAAAATCCCACCCACCCTACTACTTGCGTCCCGTTTCTCCACGTGTGACTCGCTCGACGGCGACGGCCCGTCGCTCGCGACTCCTCTTCGCGCCAGCGAGCCTCTGGCGCTCTCTCTCTTCTGTTGTCTCTGCACTCGCCGTCGTCCTCTCGTCGCGGCTGCTGCGATGTCAGCGAGCCGCGCGCCTTGCGCCTGACCAAAACGCCTCCCTTCCGCATCGCGGCGAGACGAAGCCGAGGAGAAGGCGACGCGGTTTTAGCCGTTTCCCTCTGCTCTGGCGGTCCCTACACCTGTCGGTCATTCTTCCATTTGCTGACGAACGCCCCCGCAGATTTCGCGACGTCCAGGTCGGTTCGTTGGTTTTACTGACTCCGTCTTCGCTCCTCTAGCGCTCGCTTCCCCCCTGCATGAGGATGCTCCATAGCCTCTCCACATCGCACCGATCTCTCTCCCCCTGCTCGCTCCGGTTCGCGTCGGTTCGCGGTTCTTCTCCTCTCTCTCGCTTCTCCCTGTTCGATTCCTCTCGCCTCTGTGCATCTCGCCGCGCGGCTCGGCCGTCTCGAATCCTTCGTCCGCCAGGGCCATGAATGGCTGGGACAGCCGCTCGATGTGAGTCGTGGTTCAATCGTCTCGGCCCGTGCTGCGATGCATCGGTGATTCCGAGCGTGTGTTGCTCGAGCTGACTTGGATTCCTTTTTTTTTTTTTTTTTTTTTTTTTTTTCCGATTTCTTTTCTCGTAGGCTCGAGCGCTGTATTTACGATTATATGCTCAAGAAGCAAATGCACGAGACGCTGGAGATTTTCAAAAGGGAGGCTGCTCTGACTTTTGAGACCGCCCCTCCTGGAGGCAATTTTTTTTTTTTTTGAACGTTTTAAATATTATGGTCTGCACTTCGACTGAAGTCTTTTTCATTATATTCTAGTCGGAGAAAACGAACTCGGGGCGTCGACTTAGCCGTAATACACTTTCACATAGGCTTTAGAATTGTAATGTGATCCTGTAGATAGCACGACCTTTGCTTCCGTATGGTCGTAATCGGTCATGCTTTTTCGCTGTTGCTCCTGTTGATGATTGCATAGTGTTTGGTAACTTGGTCCGTAGCAAAGCTATACAAAACAGTAAACTCTCGCTTTGAAACATTGTTAGAATTTGTTGCTAAGTGTGTGCGGAAATCTCGATCTTAGTTTCCTGTTTGCCACCGAATCCATTATTTACTGCTTCATTGATGGAGATCATGAGTGGATTGGTATCGTATATTCCCAGGAATAGATGTCCCGGAGGGTCTTCTTTATGAATGGTGGTTGATATTCTATGAGGCGTTCATGGCAAGCCAGCCAAATGACAGGAGTTTCTCGGGAAGTTCTCCCACAATGGTAATCCTTCATCCTGTTTCTTAGCTTGGTCAAATAATCTGTATCCCTCAAGATATTTTCTTATTTGCACCATCGATTGTCTTGTGAAAATGTCTGCAGATGATGACCTTTCCCCAGGAGACAGCTGCTTCTCTGACCAGACAGCCTATGATGAATGAGGAAATGACAAGGGACTCAGCAATTGATACTAATACCGGTATTCTTCTTGAACATCCTTCTGTCATGGGGTTTTTAGTAGAATCAAGCAATGGATATTGCATAATCCTCTCAAAGTTGGTGGTGACAGTTAAATTGTTCAGTAATCATCTGCTCAATTCTGCATGACTCAGTAGATGGCCAATCTAAAAAATATTGGATAATTTAGTCTATTTATATAATTGACATAATCTCAGATGCACGAATTATCCAATTTTATCGTAATTATATTCTTCTGATTATATGTGGAGGATTCTTTATGGGGTTATCTATTTCCCTGGGAAAGAAAGGTTTGTATCGATAAGTGTCAAAAGGATGATTCTTAAATCTTACAAGAATATACTTCTTGTTGTTAATCTTTCACTTTAAAAATGCTAGGATTACAACTAGTTCTGTGATCTTATTAAGCTTGTATAACTTTTGGAATTTTCTGATTTAAATAATCCAATTCCAGTAAGAAACTTTGGTGTGCATTTGTGCATGCAGGATTGATCTTTGGTGACGGTTTAATGTGGTCAAAAGAATGGCCTTCAACAGTAAGCAATATCACCAGATCCCTTTCTGTCAATAATCAGCGTAACCGACTCTTGACCTTTGTATGAACATCTTACCATGATCTTCCTGCAGAAAGTTGATCATCTCCCCCAAAATCTTATGGCTTTGATCTATCAACAGAATCTGTCGACTTTTTCCTCAACTTTGAATCCTGTGGTTGTGACTGATGATCTAATCCCACAAGGAGTAAGTTCTTCAGCTCACGAACACTGGGATTAGAAAATAGAAAATTGAATACCGGCCTTTGAAAGTGGTTTTGTAGAAGAAGCAGTTTCTTTAGGCAACTCTGCCTTGGTTCATCACTGGCAGGTGCCTCACATTAATATACTCAATATTTACTCACTAAACAGGGGTCGAGTTTCTAACACTAGCAATAGCGGCTTCAAAATCTCAATAGAACTAGCTTGCTGCAAGTGACATTTCTTCTTGCACCTGTAACATAGCTCTTATGATGGTCCTGAACTGGTTGTCTGTTGACAGGGACCACATCTCATGCCTCCAGGATTGGAGAATCATATCTTAAGTTCTCGGAAAAGTGAAGATCATAAGAAAATCATAGTACTTTCACGATTAGCAGAGGTAACTATCTGTCGTTTGTCTTCACAGGCAGTATTTGTATATGAAAGGCAAACTTTGGGAGGGGTCTCATCCAGATAACTTCTCAAATGTCATTGTTCTGGTATTAGCAAATACTTTTCCTATCTAGTGGCCTCTCATGCTCTTTAATTGTCGAGAAAGGCATCCACACTAGAACCAGAGAATGACTGATTACATCAAAAGGGATGTGCAAAATGTGGATTATCGTGGACGTGTCACAGTCTAGTGGAGTTTACCTTTCTGGTAAAAATCAAATGTGGAGGTTCATTGGTTTACTACCTTTTCAAAGGTGTACATGCAGAAGTTATTCTACATATTCAGAGTCAAACATCATGACCTAAGAAAGCGTCTGTTGATGTGCCTCCAGAGTTGTCTTACTGTTGTTTCCATACTTGTGCTATATTAACTGGAAGGGATTCCAGTTTGGCAATGCACCTCCATTCTTCTCTCCCAATTTAGTTTTCTGAAAAGCTGTACTGTATCGACAATCCACTTTGCCAGTAGACCCTATTTCCTTACATGGCACATGCGCACATTTCAGCCTATTATATTGGACTCTAGAAGTCTATTAACAATCAAGACAAATATGACGAGCATTATTTTATGTGAGAAGGGTCTTTTAGCTTCTTTGCAAGAGCCTTTAACAATTTCTGATGCTTGCATAGAATAGGGGCTGTCTTCTTCTTTTGGCAGAGAAGGAAGATACCAGCACCGATTATATGAGATCTTGTGCATTCCTCTGGCATTACTACTGCCTGGGCATCTGATTTATGGTGAAAAGTAATATGACTAAATCTGATCATTTGGATTATTCGAGTTTGATCACGTTACATGTTACTAATCAAGTGCTGATGGTCATTGCACCGTCACATACTTAGATAGCTGGAGCAGATGTGGTCACAGTATTTTCTGTAGAAACCATGATTTTGGTGAATTTCATCATTCCTTATGGAGTATTTGAGTTCCTTGCAGTGACACCTTAAATATAGAATGGGGTTACTTCAAAGAATGAGCCAAACTCTTTTAATAATTATTTGGCTTTGTTTCACCGGTACCTCATACTTCTTAGGAATCTCAAATCTATGTGTAGTGACCATCACGAGCTGTTTAAAATGGGAACTAATTAGTGCTGTGGAGAAGGCATTGATTGATTTTTGGTAAATTGTCCTGAAGGCATTTTTTCTTGTGAGCAGAGCAGCAAAAAGAGAAAAGCTTCATCAGAAGGAAACCCCGACATGCCAGGGTTCTTTTTACTACATTCAGAAAATACTGTAGACAATCCTTCTGATATGAGTGCTGAAGCAAATTCTTCTGATGTTAATGATATAAATGGTGAAGCAAATATTTCTTCTAGCGCCTCAAAAAAATGTTCTTCAGCTTCGGATGCATCCAAAGGTACATTCTATTCCAGGCTGCCAAAGGAAAGAGTTGTAGTTGGAAGCAACTGCTCTTGGTATACTTGCGTGCATGGGCATGCAAGTCAATGTGTCTATAGATAAACCTCCTGCTGTGCATTAGTTGATTCCCCCTTCATCGTTCTCTTCTCTTCATTGTGACGTAGTTTTCTAATATGTATATCCTTTTTAGTAACTAGTTTCCTTAAATGGAATATGTCGATAGCACTAAATATTTTGCGTGAGTTGTTGCGGATATGAATATGCTCTTTCTCAGTCACCCTCCTCTATCTATTTAGCCTGGGGGATTCGTGTCTTATGCACATGATAAATGAGTCATTTTTGTAACAAATGCTAAAGCAGTTATATTTGGGCTAATTCTAGTATAACAAATCCATAGGGCAGTCTAACATATAAGCTAATGCTCAAGTTTCACCTTTCTTATAGGAACTTACCAATTCTTGCATTAACATGCATCTGCAGCAACATGTTATTGTGTGCTTTAGGTTTGATTTTGGCAATCTGGTTGCAGATATTGTAAGTCCTTGAATCAAGATGGAACCAGTAGGACATACATTCAAGTTCATGGCTGGTTAATATTTTCCTCATATGCTGAAAGAGTTGCTTATGCTGCCATCTGAAGTTTGTGAAGTTACTCAAGCAGTGCTTGGTTTATCTTGTATAATATAGACATGTTTTGTTTTTTGCTTATATGCACAGTGGCCTTTTCTGGAGGTTGTCCTTTAATTTGCTTTAATTTGTGATGTGATGACATAAATTAGGTAAAGCAAGGCAGTAATTGGATATAATTAAACCTCACTTCTTTCTGCCACTTAAGAAGGAAAAAAAATTGACAGTGGAGGAGAGGCAGTGGTGGGATTAAATGCTAATTCTGACTACTTCTGCGCTTCCTTTAAAAGTTGGCAGTGATGGGGATTCCAGGAAGTTGGAATGACCCTTTTATTTCCAAGCTAGAACTTTCATTCTGTGCTTTCTTTCTCTCCAACCAGGAATATTGTGATTGAAGCAGATCACTCTTAAAAGAGTTGCTTCCCTATTCTGGTTGGCTAGCATGTCTGAAGTTACAGAACTTGCTGCTATTTCTTCTCGACTTAATGCAGCATAAGTTTTTCCCTCCTCGTTTCGCTCGGGTTTTTGCGTTTTGGGGGCCTCAAACCATAATGAGGATGAATCGTCTGGTCTTCTTTTCCCGGCACTATATCAAGACAATTACTTGAGTTACTCTTTGCTATTTTCGTGGTTTGTGACACTTTTCTTTAAAGCAAATACTGGACAGAAGTACAAAAAATCATTGGTTTAGAAACGTCATATGACAACTGATTTTAAAAATTTTTGTAGTTTCTTAGCTAAACCAATGAAGGAAGAAAAGCAAGTAAAATAATGTCAGCTTAGGAAAAATGCAGGAATTCTAATCTATTTTCTTCTATTACTGCCCACCTGATCTTATGCCTTTAATTCTGAAATATGAACTATGTAGCTTGTTCAATCGCTCTCGATCGGAGCAACCTTTGCCGAAGCTTGAAAGGGAAAGGTGGAGAAGAGCTCAGCAATTGTCTCGTAGACTGCAATTCAAGATTCTAATTTCATTTAAGAGGACATTTGTATGCTTTTGTCTTATTCAAATACCTTAATTAGAAGTGGGGTTCCTCCTAAGAACACTTTATAGTTGAATTCATCTAATTTTTTTATGGAGGGAGGTGGCTCTCTGTATTTATAGTTTCTTGCAATTCAGTCTGGGCCATTGTTGACATGCCAGTGGCATTTCTCTCTCTTTTTATAAAGCTGGTCAATGTTCAATTACTAGACAAAACTCCGAAGATTGCTAAATGTTCTAGCGATCAAATTGTCGTCTTTTATTTTTTTAATAGCAATTTGTCTTGCCATCTGTCAAGAGGTCTGCTTTTGTCCACATCTATGAAACTCCATGAAGGGTAAGGGTTGATATTATCCTGCTTAATTGTTAGTGGGGAGTAGCAATCCAGAACCTTCATGTTTTTGAGTCAGGAGAGCTGATATTGAGGAGGAATGGACCTAGATGTGAACCAGGAACGTCTTTATTTTTTGTCCATTCTAGGTGTTGTAGTGTTTCGTGCTATCAAAGACGCTCATAATATCTTTGTTGATCAGTTGATGGATAACTTATGTGGTAATATGCTTGTGGAAAAGGAATCTTCACATAGAATGCGATTATTCAAAATTTCTGGTCTCCATGTTTTGGTTTTTTGTTGTTTCCTCTTTCTGGAGTTGAGATTGCTTCTATCTACCATACGAAAGTGATGGGACACTCTTGCAAGCTTGCATGCCGTGAAGCTTGCTTCTGGTTTGAAAGCCTGCCTTGTTAATGTAAATAAGTTTAACACATGCTGTACTTGTTTTCTCACCAAGTTGTCAATTATAACTTCCTCAAAATTTTGCTTGTGCTTGGATAGCAGTTACACGAGAGCTATGTTACAATTCCGTTGTTCGAAAAAAATATTTTCTGGAAAAAAGGAAGATCTTCTGTAACGTCAGGTTTGACTTGTCTAATTGGCGTAGTGAACTGTTGACACCCAGTTTCCATCTGAAAGTGGTTTTCTTGTTTGGTCATTCCCTCACCACTGATTGGGAATTATAGCTTATACTCTTTTGCTGCCATTTAATTTTAACTAGTTGCTGAATATAAATGATTGAAAAGACTATATCAAAATAAAGATAAGAGAGATGGTATTTGAGAGGGATATTGTTTGATCCAGAGAGAGAAGTTTTTACGCATGTGCCCAGAGCATTCTTTCCAACTACAACACTTTTTTGCAGCTTATAAAGGATATACCTTTGGAAGCACTGGAAGCTGAAGAATAATATCCGTTTCAAGTGCTAGAAGAAACACTCGTTTCAGCATTCTGGTCGTTAACATGAGAAAAAGATCCTTCATTTACAGAGTTTCCGAATGTAGTACACAGAAACATGGTACGCTGGAGCTTCCTTTTGACGAAGAATTTAGTTTAAGGTATATTCTCATTTCTCATAATAATAAAAATTATAGTATCATATATTAACTCAACATTTTCTAAATGCATCAGCATTTATTTCTACTTGTTTCACAGCAATCGTTTGTCTATTTTCATTTTTGGGATGTTCTTTGCATGAAGATGATGAATCTTCAATTTGGCAGGAGCATGGGGTTAAATTTTTTGGTTGGGGCACTAACATTCATGGCTCCTTTGAAGCACTCTTTCCCTTTCCCTCCAATGCCGCACACCGTGGGAGGTCATTATTGGCAAACATATCAGTCAATTTCTCTCTGGAAAATTGAGTGTATCCAGTAACAGGGAGTAAAACATCGAAAAATTAGCCACTGCAGTGTTTTAACTCTTTGAAACTGAATTCATGCAGCATAGTTTGCATAATTACCTTAGTTGGCCCTGATTTGCCTATTATTGGTAAAAAGTTCATTGATGTCTTGACACATATGTGCCCAGCAGAACATTTTCTTGTGTGTGGAGGGGTCAATCAATACCATAATGCAGAAACTTGTTTCAGGTCCGTGTAACTTGGAGAACGGATTTTCCAGGTTGGAAAGAAAATCCGACCATATGTCCCGTATGTGTCTGATAGGGCTATGCCATTCATTAATTGGTATATATTTTGATGTAAAGGTCTATCATTCACATATAGGAATTTCATAAACAATGTTAGGTTCCATGTGGATAGTACCCTAAAGTGACAGAAAAAAAAAAAAGCGAACTGTTCTATTGTTGAGGTAGGCAAATTCTTGTGCAGTTACCATTTGATGCTGCAGAAATTTGGTGAATTAAAGTTTGTAAACAAGACTTTTTCTCAGACGGTAGTAGGCAACAGGAGAGTTAAAATGTCTGTCTTAATGGTCTTTTTAATGGTCTACGACTCTCTAATCTGCTATTGTTAGTGGATTTCAGTTATTGCATTAAAATCAAATTTTTTTCTGTAAAGAGTTGAAAGTAACGGATTGTGAGGATATATAAAATTGAAATATGGTTGTTCATTGTGCCAGAATGACCAATTTCCTTCTGTATGCTGGCTTTGAGAGCTCTCTCTCGAGCCCTCAGGTGTCAGGAGTCTGGAAGTTGGCAAGCAGAGATATAGGGTGCTCCACTTGGCTCCACCAGTTTGATATCAATATAAGACCTGGTATCATTCTCCAATACACCAGAAATGATCTACCGGAATCACAATTTGTGGATTCACCTGAAGTGTTATGGGAAGAGCCAATGTCACATTCCATTTGTAGTATTTTTCTACTAATTATCCGGTCCTCCATACTCTGAGTAATAAGCAACAAGATTAACTCTTCATTTCACTTTTTAAATGATGCATAACATTCAGAAACTTACATTTAAACACTGAAACATCTCGAAGAACATAATTCGCAGTACGTTTTCAGAATAGTAAAAGCTCATAAGCAAGTTGAAATAACTGCATAAAGCACTGGGCTTGTTTGAAGTCATAACAACATCATTGCTCTCTTCTCAATTATCACTTCTTTTTGGTTTATCGGAGTGAAATGTCACCTGAAACAAAAGGCATGATCTGAGTCAGAAATAGTGTCAAAAGCTACTGTTGGTATTTATCGAATTTCATGCAGATATGCTCGCCTACACTGTCAGAAGCAGCTGGAATCCACTCATTTGTTGCTGGGTTCCCCTTGCAAGAGGCATGATGTATGGTGGAGGTTTCCGAGTCAAGATTGAAGCCCTCGCCTTTGGTGTTCTCCACCGTTATAAAGCCTGTCCCAGTCTGGCATGTGCTCAGATAGTTAGAAGGTACTCACTGATCATCTCGCACTACCAGTCTACTTCTCAATTAATACCCTAGAGAACCATTAAAAGATATTTGCCAATCTATTAATTTGTGAAAAACGATTAAAAGATATTTGTAGGCTTAGTGAAATATCATTTTGACGAGGTAAATATAAGGGCATAAATTAAAATTTTGCAGAGCTTAATTTGATATGTGCTTTGATAAATGTTCATACCCTGTGGTGTTGCTTGTCAACGCAGTTGAGATCCTTGTAATATTCAGTCTCCATGAAGTCCTCCTTTGCTTCGCATGTACTGTAGACAAGTTTCTGTTTTTGGAAGAGGGGCAAATTGCGTTTATTTGTTGAAGGAGATCAAACCCAAGGCACAGTTATTAAAAGTAATGGTGCAAATTTGTTGGATGTGCTCTTATGTCCTTATTCTCCATATCTACTAGAGCATAAATGTAACAGCCTAATCTGTCGATTTATTGCCTTTAATTTGAGCAGACAATGAAGCACGTGACTGTGGTTTTTCGCTTGCGCATAACTATTTCCCTTTCTTTTGAAGCATTCTTTCTTTGTTGGTACTTTAAAAGTAATGAAGTCGGTTAGATCTACACTTGATGCAGCTCGAAAAGGCAATCCAAGTGGACCGACTGGATTTTGCTGCTCAAGTACAGTCAGATGAAAGAATTATGTTTTGCTACCTGAAACAAGAAAGGAACAAGAGAGAAAATGTATCTCAAATGACCCTTGTACTATGATGCTGTAATTTCCCGACTGCCTTGTTTCCCTATGCTTTCACCACAAGTCGTGGTTGCTTACGAAGCCAAAGGGCAATATGATCATTCAAACACAATACAAGTCTACTTTGTATGTTCCACCGTAATAAGTCTGATACAAATGAAGGCAGAGGGAGGAGGAACCGAAACCTGAGGATCATTCTCGAGGCGCTGGAACTGCACGAATTCCGGGATATCGTCATCAGTGGACAGGACGTCGACATAATTGGAGGAGTACTCGCTCCGCTGGGGCTTCGTATGCCGCTTGGGAGCAACACCGTCGAAGTACTCCTTGGTTTTCTCCTCGATCATGGCCTCTTCCTCCTTGGACAAGTGAACGTCGCTCCTGTTAGGCCTCCCGCAGCACTCCATTTCTCTTTCCCCGCTTTGCCCGAAATCTCTCTGTGTGTAAGTTCAAGAGAATTGCCTGATCTGGGGGGAATTTATAGGCCGGTCGTTCATAGAGCAGATATTAGGAATGCAGATATTTCTGCTTTGCCGTTCCAGGTCCAGGATGCATAGTCGCGTGCGTTGGGACCACCGGAGTAGAACTTTTCTACAAAATATCTAGATGCCTGCATCTGGTTTTGGATAAATATCGATAGGTGGCGGTGGGGCTCTTCCGCGGTTAAATCACGTGCTGGTCGTGGTCGACGCATGTGTCCTACGACATTTCGCTGGGGGACTTAATGCTCCAGACCAATTCGCAGAGCTGGATGGCTGATCCGCCATTTATTACGGGCAACCGAAGCTGTTCGAAAATGATCGGTAACGGGAGTGGTTTCGACCGAGCATTACCGCGGGCCTGGGAGATGCAAGGCCAAATCAAATCATTGACTCCGTCCCGCCGCGAGTCACTTCAAAATCTAGGGGCCATCCGTTCGTCGGTTTCTGGCAGACCTCGTAACTCCTGTTCCAAATATTTTTGTTTGGAACCGTGTATCGAACCCTTTTTTTTTTTCCTTTTTTTTTTAATTTCAATTCTTATAATAAAGTATAAAAGTTGTACCATTTCACTACCATGTATTAGTCAAGTGACTATGTTGCTTCTTCGTGTTAAAGATCAAGGTTCTATTCTCGGTGGATGCAAAACTATTTGTTCATTTAAAGGTTGTTCAACTGGGAATTGGTGGTTCAGTTCCCAGGTTGAATTGGACTCGCTGCTCATCCCTAATTCGCTCAACCTAGCGCCAAGCCAATTTGAGGCAAGTGAGTAATCGGAGTTTTGTTGTGCAGAGTTTTTCACATGGGCGTGTATTGACCTTGTGGACTTCAGTATTTTAACCTTTCACGTCGTGGGTGGATTCAGCAAATCATCACACTCGTTGCACCGGAGCACCGTTTGAGAATATCCCTACCACGAGACTTAAAGAATCATGGCCAGGCCCCCCTAAAGTGAGTTTCTGTCAGCACCTTCTATTGTTTTGAAGGAATGGTGCCTGATTCGTGACGATGTACAAACTATCGTAATTTCCGATTAAAGAGCAGTTTTGTGTTGAATTTCGTAGGTGGTGGTTTTAATATTAGAAAAAATTTCCCCTTTTGGCACCAAATAATCACATGCAATGACAATGGCTATAACATAACGATCCTGCGATGCGACCAATCGATATTCGATACCCTCTCCAGCAAGCATAGGGAGTTTTTTTTTTTTTTTTTTTTTTCTTCGTGCTTAAATCGATATAAAATCTGATCTTACAGAAGGGTCGCTCCGAAATTCCTAGCGCGCTCGAGGGGGCATTTTGGAAATCAACCTACGCCCTACGTACCGGGCCTCAAAGTCGAAGCCCACAACTAAGGCCCAATGCCCAAGGCCCAGAGCAAAAAAAAAAAAGGGCAGGCGCAAGGAATCCCTATCTGCACATGCCCGCAGGCTAACATAGCCCTCCTCGAAATCGTGGCGGGAACGCTTTAGGCCTTAGTCCCGCCAACAAAGAAAACCTCGCGCCCTTTGCAAATTAATTTTTTAAAAGAACTTTTTTTAAAAAATGTCAATAAATCTCGGTTCCGTCGGTTCGGGGCCGTGGAACCGGAACCGAAGAACCGGAAAAGAGAGAGAGAGAGAAACTCCCTCTCAAATTTTCCCTCACTTTCTCGTCACTTTCCCGCCGAAACCCTAGCTCCGTCCATCGCCGCACCGGGAACGATGCTGGAGCTGCGGCTAGTGCAGGGCTCGCTCCTGAAGAAGGTCATGGAGTCGCTCAAGGACCTCGTGAACGACGCCAACTTCGACTGCTCCGCGACCGGGTTCTCCCTCCAGGCCATGGACTCGAGCCACGTGGCGCTGGTGGCCCTCCTCCTCCGGTCGGAGGGGTTCGAGCACTACCGGTGCGACCGCAACATCTCCATGGGGATGAACCTCAACAACATGTCGAAGATGCTCAAGTGCGCCGGGAACGACGACATCATCACCATCAAGGCCGACGATGGGAGCGACACCGTCACCTTCATGTTCGAGAGCCCGAGTACGTTCCGCCTCTCTCTGCTTTCGGTTTTCGTTTAGGGAAGTGGATGGATGGGGGCGATTTTGGTGCTGTGTTTTTAGTTTCGACGACGATGCTTCCGCGTGATGCCTGGAATCTGTTTGTTTCTTTTGCTGAGTGAGTTCTGGATCTGTTGCTTTGGCTTGTTTCGTCGGTTGATTCTGGCCTTTGAGACGTTCGTTGTGCTGATCCTTCGTGACTATGGCGTGGTTAAGTAGGGTCAGCGCGAAGTATACGTTGTTCGCTGGGGTTTCTAACGGAAAACGGCGATGTTAGCGAATTGGTGAATCGTTTTGAGCTTACGTTGGCTTGATGCGGCACTTGAAGTTTGCGGAAGGTTATGTGTATGATCTGTACTGGTCCTTGTTGCAGTCTCAGCTTAGTATGTACTATGTAGTCAAAGAAGGATTTGACAGTGGATAAGCGATTGAAGCCCGTCTGGTGTCCACTCCCTTATAATAATGTCATCACTGTCCTTATGTATTCCACTTCATTCCTAAGGAGGTATAAAAGAGAAGAAAGACAAAATACCTTGACCAAGATGTCCTTTTCACGCCTTTTGTAAATCATCAGGCAATGAAAAGGAGGTATGATCCTTGGATATTCTGTAATAGCCCTTTCAATAAATTAGTTGAAACTGCTGCCTGCAAACCTCTATTTATCAGCGGATTAACCCTATATGCGTATTGTTTGTATTTGCTTGTGCTAGTTATCAGAGGGTCCTAATGGGGCGAGGGAGGAGTCTATATCCCCTGTCAATTTAGTTTGTTCATCTCTTTTGTTATTCTCTTGGATCTTGTGTTCACAATTTAGTGCATGTTACAGCGCAGGATAAAATTGCCGATTTTGAGATGAAATTGATGGACATTGACAGTGAGCACCTCGGAATACCGGAGGCAGAGTACCATGCAATTGTTAGAATGCCATCAGCTGAGTTTGCTAGGATTTGTAAAGATCTCAGCAGCATTGGTGATACTGGTATTTTTTCCGTTCTCTACTCAATGGCTTCTGAAACTGAGTTATCTGAAATTTTTTGGCATGTTTATAAGATTGGAAATTTTTCTTGATTCATTCCTGCAGTTGTTATATCCGTGACAAAGGAGGGTGTGAAATTCTCTACTAGAGGTGATATAGGAACTGCAAATATTGTTTGCAGGCAAAATACAACTGTTGACAAGGTGTGTCCTGTTTTCTAATGGTCCATTACATTATTCATATAATGATTCTGGGAAACATTTGCATACCTTTCACAATTTGAGGCCGCTCTTTCTCAAGAGTACACTGGTTCTGATTTAGTCTATTTGTTAATTGTTTTGGGTGAACGATTGCAGCCAGAGGAAGCTACAGTTGTCGAAATGAATGAGCCAGTGACTTTGACTTTTGCACTGAGGTACCTGAACTCCTTCACGAAGGCATCCCCTTTATCCAACACTGTGACTATCAGTTTGTCTTCAGATCTTCCTGTTGTTGTCGAGTACAAGATTGCCGAGATGGGTTATATCAGGTTTTACCTGGCTCCTAAGATAGAAGAGGATGAGGACGAGACAAAGCCATAAGTTGCTGGAGTCCTGAATTAGTTAAACCTGTTTTGCAGACTGCAGTAATTCATGTTCCTGTCTCAGGAAATTTTTTCTACTCTATACAGGTTCTTGCCCAGGTTGGAAAATGTTTGTAGCTTTGAATCACTGTTGTGTCTTCCCCAGTGTATGGTTTTCTCGTGCTTCTGACTTCAGGGAACCCTAATGGATTTTAGGTCTTTCTTCCAACTTGTGGCATGAAGTTTCAATTCCTTGCAACTTTTACGATCTTTGTGGCTTTTTTTTTTCTAAAGAGAATCATGGGTACAATAGAACCGTCCAATTTTGGGAAATGTTGAAGATGGTGCTTACATCACATCATCTGTGCTACTGAGAGGAAGTTCATGAGGTTGTAGTCCTGGTTTCGTGACTTGAGGTTGTGGATAAAATCAATGTGTGGAGACTGTATTGCAATTGGGTTTTTGGTGGGATCAAATGATGATTAATTGACTTAACACAAGTCTGGTAGCATTACACTGAGTTTATGCAATGATGCTTTGATATTCCATATGCATCAGTATTCTCATAGAGAAATTTTGGGGGTCACCATCAACTATCTAATGAATGGAGCTTTACACGGTATGCGGATGGAGCAATGTCTGTAGGATTGTCATTTATTTTTAATCTCGACTATCCACTTTTATTTTGATCAAGGGAGTCATGCAATCACAAAGTTAGTGTTAGTTTACAGAGCTATTTGATTGGTACCGAATGGATATGAAACAATTAGGGCATGTTCATCTCTCTTTAAATTAATGTGTACATTGAGTAATATTCTTGTCGTTGAATATGTTCTCGAATCATTGATTGCTATGTATGCAGCACAGCTAGGGTCATAAATATGTTGAAGTTGTTCTGGGCATATAATATATTCTCCCCTAGACCGTTTCATTAAGTTGATGAAACCGTGGAGTCAAGGGAAGGGCTGGGCAATTTCCGTTGCCGTCCTGGGAATTGATCTTGGTTGACCTCCAACGGCCCTTGATACTGGATCAGATGCCAGTGGAACTCGTCTTGTTTCTGAACCAGCTATATCTGGAAAACAAAAGTGATAGGAATGAAAATTTGAGTAATACGAGGAAAATGCAGTAGTTTTTATGAGGATGAGAGGAGAGAAGCTGAAACGCACCCCTTTTTAGCCTAGCGATCGCTTAAGAGCAAATCTGGAATTTTGTTATCGTGTTTAACTTTGGATCCTGACTATTTTCACGTAGAGCTCCCTATACATTAGGGCTGCCGTAATGTATCCTTACGCTCGAAATTTGCTTCTATCAACTCCTTACGGTTTTTATTCTTGTCTTGAGTGAGACGAGGTTTCTTGTAATCAGAAGACAATGCAATACGTGCTCGTTCATAATAGTATTTTGTGGTTCCTCTTACGCCCATGACATCGTACTCACATGAACAGCAAAACAAAGACAATTCGGACAGCTTAAGCTAGTGGTGATCGGGTTCAGGGTGGGTAGGGTTTAAACTTAAACCTTGTACCTGACTTTGTTATAATTGGTCATTTTTTCTGGACTTTATACCCGACCCTATTTGTATTTAACCCTGTACTCAACCCATCTCGTTTTTTCGATCCAGTTTTAGGATCAATCCCGTTTTCGCTAGAACTTGTTTTGCAATCTTCCGATATCCTATACGATTTCAAATTTTATATTAATACGCAAGAAAATAACGTAATCCTCCTAATTTATATTAAAACATTAAGCACTTGTAATAAATAAATATATTAATTTTTTTGACTAAACAAAAAATTAAAGATCCATAAGGCTAATTATAATAAATAAAATCATAAGACAAATAATTAGCAACAAACATGGATCTAATATTAGTCTTATTCTCACAACTATTATATGAAGCTACTAATTTATGCAAGTATAACCCTTCATTCAAAAGAGAAACTAGGGAAGCCAATTTATATGACACACTTCCATCCATTGGACGGTGCAAGAGGGAATCGGTGAGGGAGGGAAGTAAGTGAGGAAGAGGAATGACAAAGGAGAAGTGCCGTGCGTGTTTGAGAAAGCTAAGACAACGCATAACAATGTTTTTGTTCCTTAGAATTTCTATTCTTTTGTTTCTTGGAACAAAAAAAAGAACAAAAACCTGTTTGGCATTCCTTGGAATAGAAAGTTAGCTTGGGAATAGATTTAAAGAAGCAAAAAAAAAGTTATTTTTTTACCACCGCCTGCGCTAGCTTAGTTGGATAAATGCTCCCATGATCCTTTGCCAGAGGAGAGGAGAGAGAAGTTTGAATCCCGTGCGGTCCAGAAGAGAGGAGAGAGGAGTTCAAATCCCGCTGACCACACAAGATCTTAAGTGCGACGTTGGGGTGATGGGTCCTCCGCTACCATTGCTCTAGGGTTTACCCCCCGTTACCTCGGGCCTGTCGGACTGTCCGTGTTGGTACGGTGAGCGGGTTCCCTAAGCCATTAAAAAAAAAATTGCTTCTTGTTTCCAAAAATAATTTCTAAAAATAAGTGAATTTTCTTTTTTATTTTTCTTTTATTCATTTCTCTCACTACGGCCACCTCCAACCGCTCGAAGTCACCATTCCGGCTATTGCCGACGCTAGCCACCGCCACCCGTCGGTGGCCAATGGACTGTGCGGAGGCGTCGACTGACGATTGATAGTCGGCAATCCATGAGTAAGAATAAAAAACGAATAAATATAAAAAAGAAACTGTTGCGTTATCAAACACATTTGTATAATTATCAAACAGATTATTTTACTCAGAAATTATTCTTTGGAATAGAAATAGAAAAGATCTATTTCAAAAAAAAAAAAAACTCTTCTCTAGCCAAGAAGCATCGTCATGCACAACCTAAGAGAAAAAATGTTGTGTGATTTTGGCAGTAAAAATAGAAATCGAGAGGAAAAAAAAAAGATTTTGGACCTCTACTTACAAAACCGGTTCTAAAACCGGTCTAGAAACCGGTTTCTGGGTGGATAATCACTTGAAACCTATTCCAGGACCGATTTAAACCAATTCCGAATTTTGGGAATCAATTCCCGGACTAGTTTCAACGGGAACCGATTCCCAACCCTGTTTTTCCGAGTGGGTCGGTCCGGGAACCGGGTATATACTAGGTCTGGTTGCACACCTCTAGCTTAAGCTAGGTCCGTGATATCCAATTACCACGTTCCATGAAAGTTTTAGGACCAGTAGGTTACCATAAATGGGGCTATTTGCAGGCTCTTTGTGCCCAAGCCAACAGAATAGAACCAACATACAAATGGCAGGACAGTTCGATCCTGTATGAGGATTGCAAACGTCCGCACCTTACATTTAGTACCCGCACCATCGTTCACTGTGGCAATTGCTTCAAGGTATTACATATGATCACCTCTTCAAAGAGTGGCATCTCTTACAACTTACCCTAAAGTCATCGTTTATGGTTTCATGACCGGTTGGCAAGAGAGATTGTAGAACCAATATAATCATCTTTGCCTGGAATTTGCAGCACCTTCCAGGGGCAACGCCAATACTTTTACACGCAACAAAGAGTACGATAGGATATGGAATGCCTTACAAAGTAAACCTTCAGTAATACAGCCGTTACATGTCCTCGGTATGTCAGTGCAATAACCAAGACAGGGGAGCCGATTGATTGAAAGAATGATGGCAATAGCCTTTTTTAAACAAGCTCAACCCATGTTCCTTCCATTATGCCCGAATTCTGCCTACTCAATTACATCTATTTCCTTAATCTGAAAACAATGATCTCTAATGATCAAACGAAAAGCATCACAAAGAATAATACACATCTCTCACAAGGCATACTCAATCAAAAAAAGTTGGTCTTCCAATCATAACGATTTTTCTCAAGGGGTTGAACCAAATAAGGGAAAACAGTATCCAGTCCCGCTCAGTACCTGACCGTAATTAGATGGTCTTAACTCCCCATTAGAAACATCAACCGCTATGACAGCTTCCAATCTTCACCGATATAACCAGCTTGATCACCAAGCTCTTCCTCAATGCGAAGCAACTGCAAGAAACATTTCAGAGTTTAGTCATACATAGCTTTCCTTCTCATGCAGGAATGCTCTCTAATGGTTAAACCTTTTTACATTTTGTAGTCTTTGGGACCCTTTTGATGTTAAATTGTCAGGAATGCTCTCTAAAGACCGATACTTATCTAGAGGCTGAATCAACAGCTAAGATCTTTGGAATCTAGGGGCCGGCAATTCGTGTTCATGTGTCAAATTTAGGTCGTAAATTAGTGTCTAGTCATGTCATAGAAAATCATATAAAAATTGTTGAATTTTGAACATCACTTTCAAACTTTCCAATATCAGCTTTCATAAAAGTGTTAAATTGAGTAAAATCTTGTCAAAATTGCCAATACCCATATGACCGCATTCAACTCTATTTTACATTCATTATCCAAACAAGGTAATTATTGATGGCTGCAAGTACTTCAATGGTGCTTATATTGAAATTATCAAGAAATGAGAAAGGATCTCAACTTCTAAAATGCCCTGTAAAATCCTTAATAGAATCTATTCAAGTAGCATATGAACTGCAATAAGAGGAGTTCAAAGATGTTCTCAGGAGCTCCCTCTTAACAGTTCAAGAGAGCCTATCTTTTATAGTTTTAATAACACAATATGAGGCTACATGTTTAAAGACTTTGCTTCACAAATCCCGCTACCTCCTTCCCAGGTGTAAATGTTTAAGAATTGATGGTTGGCAAGGTTGTTAAAATCAAGAGCTGACTTAGGATGTATGGGACATCTGAGAGATCACATCATAAGACCATATCGAGATCATAAGATACTCAAAATTCTGAAAGAATATGTAAGACATAAATAACTAGTTGATATAGACTATAATATTTCTTAAGATCACAACTTCATAGAAGTATCATATTGGAGGCATATATCTTTACAAAAAACAGTGGTGTACATGAAGCTTATTGTCATTTTCTACATATGCAAAGTTCAGAATATATTCACATGAAATTTAAATTGGTACTATTGGTAGGATCATGTCAGACTTATGATGCTATCAATTAGGGTTGGAGACCTATTAAGATCCTCCTTGAAATTTGGACCATTCTTAAGGTTTCATACGGTCATAGTTGATTCAGATCAGGATATTATCAATCATGACAGTTAAGATTATATTTGTCAGTATGAAGGCAGACCTGGTTGTACTTTGCCAGTCGTTCTCCTCGACAAGGAGCACCTGCTTTGATGTGTCCAGTACCTAGTCCCACAGATAGGTCGGCTATGAAAGTATCTTCAGTTTCACCACATCTATGTGATGTTACAATTCCCCAATGAGCATCCTTTGCTAGCTTGACCACCTCAATGGCCTCCGTCACCGTTCCAATCTGGTTTACCTATTGGGCATTTCGTACATGTGGTGAGTCTTACCCCAAAAATTCATACAGAAGAAAAAATTGGGGTACTTGTGATGGGGACATTTGCTATCACTGAACAATAGCTTCTTCGCTTTACAAGCAGGCCCTATTACCTTTTCTGCTGCTCTCTCTTTAAGGTAAACTGTGATATATAAAGATTTCATGCGAATCTCAATGCCAAATAAGGCAGTTAACTAAAGCGAGAGTCTGATACCTTGAGAAGAAAAGCATTACAAGCGGACTCGTTGATTGCTCTCTCAACACGTTTGGGATTTGACATTAGCAAGTCATCCCCAACAACCTGAGAAATAAGTGTGAGATATCATTCATTTTACAATCACCGCAAAAAGAACTGAGGAATATAAACTTCAAATTAGATTAACTAATGCAATGAAGAGTTAATATCTACCATGATTATTGCTAGATCAAAAAGCTCTGCTAAGGAAAAAGGCAATCAGAGAGCACTCCATAGTTAATCATCATTTACAAAGGATCTAACTTAACCAATCTGGTAGCTGCTCTTTTGCTGTCTTTGCTCTAGGTATTAAGGAATTGGTATGGGAAGAGCAAGAGAACAGTAGCATCTAAAGTGTACTATGCATTACAGCAACAAAAAGGAAAAAGCATAAGACTGCAGAATTTTTCTTCCATGGCAAAAACTGGTCATGGATAGACTACCCATGGGATGAAGAGATGAAAACAGAGGTGTACCTGGCAAACTCCAAGGCTAGAGAAATACTTGACATGTTCCCAGTCCTCCTTGTCAAATGGATCTTCGATTGATACAATCGGATAGTCTAAGATTGGGAGAAAAAAAAAAAGAAAAAAAGAGTGGAACTCATCATGTTTTATGCATGTCAGAGGCTCATGAAATCAAATAGGTAAATTTGAACTAGACTATGTACCAGAACAGAGCTCCTTATACATATCTATCATATCCTCCCCAGATTTGAAATTCTGCCCTGACTTATTTGGAAACTTGAAGTCCAGATCATATTTTGTGCCTGTATAAAGTAAGTAGAGATATCAGTTTTGTGACAGGAAATTCCTACAGAGCATAAGCTGCGTAACACACAAAAGAGACATTGTCAAATTTTTCCTAGCTTTCTTGGACATGACACGCTTTATATATCCCATTATATGATAACAGAGTACTCCAATTAAATGCACTGACACAGATTCCGTGGGAACCATCATTAAAACATCATGCAAGAATTCCAAACACAGCTCCAAAAAAATCACACAGCACATTGCCTTTCGAAATTTGATGCCACACTTCGACAAAAGTAATTCAAAACATTGAAATTGTTACCTATGCAAAAATTAGTAGCAGCGACATCAATTGCTATCTTTATTCTCTCGTTATAGCCCGTTCTGCTGATAGCCTCTTTAACCAGATCCAGGGCTTCTCTAAGGCTGCCAAGTACCATAAGATGTCAATCAGTAAATCAAAATGAAATTTTTTTATCTTTTCTTTTTTGGCTTGATGTTGGTCGGATGGAACCCCTACCTATTGAATATGCTGCTGTATCATTGTTAAAATCGTTCTTCAAATAAGAAATGAGCAACAACTAGACACAGATTACCTGGACACAGCTTATACATCTTACCTATTACCAAAAAAATACAACTAGACACAGCTTGAACAATATTGATCCTCTATCATTCATGTAGTTTTGCTCGTCTATTTTTGCATGTAAAATGTGTGACAAAGATAAGTATGCAACCTGGACACATTCGGAGCAAAGCCACCATCTTCACCCACATTGCATCCCTGTGCACCATGTTTCTCCGTAATAACAGCCTGCCTTTTTGTTAACAAAACATTAACATCAGTGACAGTCTATACACACACATGGACATTAGTATAAAATAGTGTTTCCGTGGATCAAGAAGGCTAACTAGACACAATATAGTAAAACAGGATGGACATACAGAATAAACCACAGTAGAATAACTAATGATCAATTTTTGAGAATGATAGAAGGAAGTGGTTAGAACATCATCAGATAAAGTTCAGAAACGGTATAATCTTTATATGCTTAGATGGAAAAAAATAAAATAAAATTAATGAGTCATAGATGTTTAAGTACAATGCAGAAACTGAATGATCAAATTCAAAGTACACCTTTAAGTGATGATAGGTTTCAGAACCCATTTGTAAAGCCTCCTCAAATGTGGAGGCTCCAATTGGTAGGATCATGATTTCCTGTCAACATTTACAGCCAACAATGGGTAAATTCAACAGATTATTCATAGGTACATAAAAAGCTAAACAATCCACGGGCACACAAACAAGCTGATATACATTATAGCCACAGAAACACAGACACGCCAAGGAGAAAGACAGAGCATACCTGAATGGCAAGGTTGTTTCCAGCATGTTTTCCACCACTTATAACAGTAAAGGAAGGTACTGGAAGAGTCAGGTCGGGCTTACAAGCAAGATCAGCAATGTGCTTATAAAGGGGAACCTGCACAGAAGGGAAGTAGAATGAAGATTTTTAAGCCGATAGAAATGGATAAAAACCTTCTTAAATTCAATATGAAAAAACACATGCCTCCTTTTCAGCAGCACCAGCTTTGCAAGCAGCAATTGACACAGCCAATATTGCATTAGCTCCCAGCTCACCCTACAAGATGATTTCTCTCAGACCATGTTGTATTCAAGGATATGAAGAGCATCCCCAATTTTTCACATGAACCATAAGGCAACAACTCCAAAGAACCATTATGGTCCACCAAGGGCAAAATTAGGATGGATAGTCTTGTATAATATAATTAAGACACTGTTTGGCTGTCTGTGACAGTAGAAAGGTTACTTACAAATCATACATTTTCCAAAGTATGCGCCCAAATCACTTTTAAGAAGTAACATAACCAGCTAGCATTTACGTTGGTCCAAACAGGTGCTGTCTTAGAACTCATCATACAAATCAACTATGCACGACTATTCATAATGGAAGAATTGGACAAGTTCAATGTCTTACTGACATATGACAAGGTTCTTAAAAGACAAATTTCTTACACACCAACGCGAAGGCTGGCGAACCATGTACAAAACTCCAGCATCATAAATTTCCTAGGCAATGTGTTCGCAAAATGCTTTCTCCTTCAGGCAACTCCAAGCAAACAATCAATCCCTTCATCAAAAAACAGGTACCTTCTTCTCCGTTTTGTCCAGGTCTATCATGGCCTGATCAATCTGAGACTGAAGAATAGGATCCATCCCTATCAGCGCTTCGGAGATTTTCTCGTTGATATTCCTAACAGCTCTCTGTACGCTATTTCCAAGATACACTCCCTTGTCCCCGTCCCGCAATTCCACAGCCTCGTACCTGCAGCCATCGCCAGACAAGCCATCACGCCTCACGGTCGAACCAACAAATCGCGTCGGTACGTCATATGGACTATACGAGTGAACTCAAACAAGCACCAGCAACTCTACCGCTACTTCAAACTCACACGCACCAATCCGCCAGTATATAACGCGAAACGAAGAAAACGAAGAAAGAAGAGAAACCTCACATTCCGGTTTGGTCGCCGCTCGGAGCCGAGGCGCGGAACATCCCTTTGTGGGTGTACAAGTCGACCTCGACAGTAGGAACGCCCCTGCTGTCCAGTATCTGCCTGGCCTTGATCTTCGTTATGACCGACGGGACCGCCTTCCTCATGTGATTCGACTGCGAAACGAAATCATCCGGTTGAGCAACGACGGCGGCGCATCAGCCGAGGGGCCACCTCTCGCGGCGGCGCGAGGCCGTTCGGCTAGCTCGAACTCGAAGAACGCGCGGCTCTCGAAATCGAAGCCGGCGGAGCGCTTTTTTGCCCCGGCATTTTTTCTCGGAAAACGAGCGGGAAAGGATCTTCAAGGAAGGAGGAGGAGAAGGAGACGATTGAGGAAGAGGGCTTACGATGAAGAGGACGGGATCGGGAGTCTTGGCCCTAACCGCGGCATTGACGGCGTCTTCGATTTTGCGCGAGAGCATGTGCTTGTCCAGATACTCCTGCACCGACATCCTTCCCGAGCTTTCTCGCTCGCTCGCTCGCGGCGGATGGATGCTCTCCGGAAGCACGATCGAGCAGAGGGAGTCGACCTTCAGGAGCGATCTCCTCTGTTTCTCATTTCTTCCTCGCTTTGCTCAGGAAATGGGTCGGGTCGGGTCGGGTCGGTCAAAGGTCCGAGAGAGTCCGGAAAAGTGCATCCGTCTACTAGGCCCAAACGAAGTGATATTGCTCCCCATCTCGATGGGGAGAATTTTTTTTTAGGAAGCTCGGCATCGAGGTCACGATCAACATCGTCATTGAACTTTCTGTGGTTAGTCATTGTATATATTCATTGAATAAGTGATGCTTCGATGGTTCTCACTCCTTTCTTATTTTTTGTAATTCCTATGATGCAACTGGAGCTCTCTTGATTCAATCACAGTCGTTTAGTAAGAACAAAATAAAAGTTCCCCTATTCTGACTTTCCAGAACTTCTGATAGCACGACCGAGATATTGACAAGTTCTCTGCCCCTGCGGAGTGGAGCAACAGAAGTCTTGAGAATTCAAGAGAATGTCACAATGAGCATGTATTGTAAAATATTTTAATCTTTCGCCTTCTTTTTGCTTATTCTTGGTTATTCCAATTTTATAGGATGCCTATCAAGAGACTCTGGCCAGTCGTATCGTGAGTTCCTAAAGTGTCTTCTCAAGATGTGTACAACAACTAAAGCACCTTACATGATTCGATGTTTTGGAAATTGGGCTTTGAGGATAAGTGCCATTAGTTCGTCTGTCTGGAAAGAAAGCTTTTCCTACGTTTCGGTTCACTGGCTAAAAAGGGCATGTTTACATGATTCTTTTCCCTCCGTTCTTGGGGGACCTTGCGAGAAGGACTGTTTTTTGTGCTTGCCCTTTTCTTTCTATGTTTAACACTCGGGATACTTCCCTTCACAGCACGCTGGATACACATTCAATCGTCAGGCATTGGTTCTATGATAGCTTCATTTCTGTGCTGAATGTTCCTTGGTGGAGAACTCGATGCCATCAATTAAGAAACTTGATGTACAACTACCATGCTAACAGGGAAGTAAATCAGGCCGACACACAGGCACATGACTAAGCATATTCATCTACAGAAACCAGATTAGTGCTCGAAGCCTCCGATTAAGACAACTCAAAAGGCCCTCTGAGATGCGCAAGACAAGCTTCACGCCACCAATAGTCCCATTTAAACCATATGATAAGATGCCTTCGCTATACCTCGATAGAGCATATTAAGTACAACAACATACCCACACTCGGTTGCCTGTGTATATGTTCATGTTCGTGGTTTTTCCTCTTTTTCCCCCACTTTAAGATACAACAAAAGCACTAGAGGATCCAGCAAAGTGGCGTATTGATCCCATAAGACCCTTTGAGGCACCAAAATGTCGAATCCTATACACACCTGGAGTAGCTGATTCAGGTATCCTCCATTCTACAGTGGCCATGCTTCGAGTGCTCAGTTTTGAAGGTCTAGACCATATGAACCGAAGGCAGAAATCGTCATCATCGTAAGCTGGAACCCAAGTATCTTTTCCTTGGAGCGCCTCCACAAGGGCAAATGTACCTTCAGTCATCAGGTCATTCCTTGGGCAAGCTGACCAGAAGACCACCGACACCTTGTCACCTCTCTTGAAAGTAGAGTTCGTGTGCACATCGGTTTTGACATCCCCAAAGTTCGTTCCAGCTGGTGTTGCATCCATCACAACTGGTGTGAGTAAGCTTATCTGTTTAGCTAGAAGATCCGGGGGCTGTGGACCAGGTTGAACAGGTTGGCCACTTAACATTGCGCTTGCAAGTTTCTTGAACTCTTGGATATATGCACTGAGAGTGTGGGGACCATACAGTGTGGAGGCACCCTGAAAGCACCATTGAGCATTTTGTAAGCTGAAACAACTCAGTTACTTTGTAGGCTTCTTTACTATTACCAGTCACTCGTATAAACTTAGGAAAACAACCTCCGGATGTGGAAATCATGCCTTTTTTGGTAGCCACCGTGCAAGGAATTTCATCCCCCCAATAAAATCTTTCAGTTCAGCAATTCGGTCAGTCAATGAGCATACCTTTCGCAAACTCAAATTATGTTTCTCGTTATAAAATTTGCCTTCCCTGAACTTTGTTTATTTTGCTATAACAAAATCATGTCTGCATGATGTTCCATTCTCTTCAAAGAATGCAAGTATAATTTTATCGTGGAATGGAAATAATACCTCATATCGCTGGACCTGATACTCATCAAAAGTAGTCACATACTGAGAATAGGTATTGGTCAACCCTGCTATAACAACATGGACATCGCCTTTGAAATGTCCTTCACCTCCACTTGTAAGCACCATCCTTACGGCTTCACGGAGACGCCTCCCAGCCATAGTTGTGAACTCTACAAGAGAGTTGCCATAGGCCGAAATGATTTGATAAGATACAAAAGATACCAAGATACCATGATGCAAGGAAGCGGGTTCAGATGATAGCCAATAGTGGCGGCCCAAAATTTTTTCAGATCTCACGGTTTTAATACAGTACCTGAAGAGAAAATTTTAAATATGACCTTATACACTTTTGACTAAGTTCATGTCCATCTTCCGTTTAATTTGTAAGCTGATATAGATTGATTGAAAATGGGTTGTGGTCACTCAAGATGACTCTCGAAAGCATTAGTTGGGTACTCCAACTAGAAGTGGTACTTCAACAAAAAAGAATAAAAGAAAATTGACTCTTGACTGGGCATGAGCTGGTTAACTTGTGCCGTATTATGGCTGGCTTCCATTAAGTTAAAATTGAATTATAGACTTATCTCCAACATTAAACGCATTAATTGGCTTATTATTTTGGTGAACACTAAAAAAAGACATTTCTAAAAGATATTTCATGATGATAGTGAAATCAGTAAATAAGTACAGGAGATAAATCACTTCTATTTTTACAAAATTTGTCCAGAGTGGACAAGACTGATGGATCCAAATTAACCTGTTTTTCAAGAAACTCTACCAATACGTCCAGGAATACTTGGGCTACAATTTAAATGCATTTGACAATAACTCAATTACAATAGCAACCTTAATCCACGTCAAAATGTCATACTTTCATAGGAATAAAGAAGGGAGAAGAATACCTCCAGGTACGCTGAGAATGACTAGCTGTCCTATCCTGAACATTTGAATTGGAAGAATTGAAGGCTGCAAAAACCATGAAGGCAATAAAATCATTATTGCAGTGTGAAACAATTGAAGCTATCGCCCAGGTTCTCCAGGCATCTATATTCATCTGATATAAATGGATGGGGCAGAAATTTGAAAACCAAGATCTCTTTCCATTCACAAAAATGATGTATAGCTGAAAATTCCCCATCCCCTTGACATTCCAACTAGAAAAGAGAGAGAGTCAATTTTGTGTAAAATGCCCATCCGACAATAGCGCAAGTGTCAGAAACAACCGGCTAGGCAGTACCCACATGTAGACAGCTTAACAGATCTCACTTCACTTTTACCAGATCTCATCTCATTTGGGATGGACTAGGTCCCTAGCCAATCTGACAAGGGCAAGGAGTGATCAATGAGGCAAAAAGATTCAGACAAGATGCAGTTACTGACAAGCTTCCATGAAGGTGAAGGGTATTTTAAAGAACAAAATCAAATGTTGTATGGAGGAAGTATTGCCAGGCGACGGGTAAGTGCTGAAAGTCTATAAGACCCCAGATCATTAGATGGAGAGAGAGCACACAAAATAATCCATAAAGGAAAGCTCATCTCCAAATGATCACCACATGAGTACCATCCAAGGGCTTCATCCATGTGGAATGGGCATCATTTCAGATGGTATTGGGGTCAGGTTTCAATCCGTCATGCCTCAGTTAAGTTTATCTTGCATGTGGTCTTTAAAATTATTTTGTATGTGGCTCTTGTTTGTCCTAGGACCATATGGTTTCAATCAGATTTGCACACGAGAGGTGGTGTTAAATTTATCCCACATCGTTTGCTTATGAGATTTATCTTGGGCTTATATGCATGTACTCTTCTTCCACTATTAATTTAATTTATTTGTCAAAATTCTAACACCTGACAACCTAAGTTTCTGAGAAAAATGACTATCTAATATTATATCAAAACATAAGTAACGAGGGCAAATCCAAGCACTACCTCTTATGTTTATTTTTCCTGTAGATTGTTTCTCAATTATTTCCTTAATGTGGTAATGCCTAAGAACCCCATTTTTTACGCAAGGTCCAGCTTGTACGCTAGAGTCAATATTAAGGCTTTGTTAAACATGCTAAATGAGGAAATATTTACTTTCAAAGTAGTATTTATGCATATCACAAGGAAAATCAATGCATTAAAAATTGCAAAATTGCCTTATGTCGCTGCTTAACAAGGGCTTTGGAGGCACATTTTAAAAAATTATGGTGCAATATGCATCATGTCTATGTACTGACAACTTCAGATTCATGACAAATGGTTGCCTAATATTTCTGCTGATATAAAAAAGGTGTGATTGAAAAGTTCATGATACATGGTATACTGCAAGCAACCAAAGATGTAGCAACTTACCGCCCAATCATATGGCCGCTTCATTTCACCAGTATCGAGCAAGATGGGCTTTGGATACTGACAATCAACTTGTGTCTGGTTCGGAGTTTTAAGCAAGTTGCGGACCAGCTTCCAAAAAGGATTTCCCTGACATAGATCATGGAATAGACAATAAACTCAAAAGGATATACACTGTACATGTGTAGGGAATACCAGTTTAGGGGTTAGAGAATTGCCAATAGTCATTACCTGGTCATCCCCTTGCTTAAAATCAAAAGCTCCAGGTCCATCTGTTGTTCCGGCGGCAAATGCAAATCCCATTGAAGCAGGACATGTTTTTACCACTTCTGAACCTCCTCCCGGTTTAGGTATTGTCACCTCAAGGTTGGAAAAATCCAAATATACGTGACGGGAATCAACCTTCCCCCGCAACTGTTCAGATGCTTTGTTGAAAAGATCCAAAGCTTTTTCAAATTGCCTCTCCCCAATTATACGTGTGCTTTCAAATTCATCTGGGTAACTGCCACGTTAAGGAAAAGGTTCTTACAGTTAATGTTCAAATGGTTGCTGGTTTTTATACTTTATACCACATACAAGAAGTTGGTATTAATACCCTGGTCCACGGCCATAGCACAACTCGTTCTTCCCACCGCAGGTACTGTGATTAAAGTCACAAGGTAGGCCAGTGTCTGTGCAAAATGCTCCAAGCACATTCGGGCTAACATCGCCACAGTTTGTTTGACAAAAAGCAGCTACAAATCCAGGTTTCTCAGTCTGCCTTAGAGCACTCCTGACACGTCTAGCAACACTCAGAATCTTAGTAGCTGGTTTACCAGGGGGAGACTGGAAAGATGCAGCAAGCTCCAATAATTCATGATCTGCATCAGAATTAAGTGACTCAGCTCCATCGTCCAATTCATCAATTGATACCATAAAAAGTAGTGAATCAGACAACCCAGAATTAATCAGCATAATGATTGTAACAAGCCATCCTCAGAGTTCGATACTATCTGAAGACAGTAATGTATCAAGAAAAACTCTTATGCTTGGAATAGTTACTTGAATGGCTAAGATAAAATAGATTATTACCGACAATTCTGTTTATATTATTCTACCTCCAGTAGAAAACTATTGGATACCTTTGCAAAGCAACAATGAATTGACAACAATGAATAAACAGCTCAGCTATATCATACAAAGCAGTGGGGAACAAATTGCTTACGATTATTATGAACTTCAGGTACAATGTTTGAGACTCTTCGTGAATTTCCACCATCTTCAAGATCATCGGAATATGACATTTCGACACCGTTCTTGTTAAACCAATCTTCCATAAAACGAGCAGCTGCGCCTTTGTTATCCCCACTAATCAACGAGTTTGTACGACTCATAGAAGTTCCATGCGTAGCAAACCAATTGAAGCTACCCACTGGCCCCCACTCGCTATCCACAAACTTCAAAAGTGTCATTTCTTTGTCAACGTCATACTTATATTTGCTGCGTTCCGCAGCGGGGTTATTGAGGTAACCACTGGGACTGCGATTTACTCCCGCATCCAAAAGTTCCCCTGTTTAGCCATTGGCAAAAACTTGGTAAGGTTAGAAGTAAAGATGAAGACCTGATAGAAGAAATTGGATATCTGGATGATGGCAAATTGGCAATTTCCAAGAAGAGGCACGTTTCACTTAGTAGGTTGCTTCATGAAGTAGAGATTACCATGTCCAGGTATAAGGCAGGCCCTTCATTCAAAAGTGGTTATACAGATCGAAGATTTATAGTTTAAGCTTTTGGTTTCATTAACATGATAAACCTCACAGCCAAAGAAACAGAATCATCATTCCTAGTTACATATGCACATGACATGATCCAGCAGGCAAATTAACAGATCTTTAGGGGCAGGGCCGCAAGCACAAAGACAACATGTTCCAACTGAAGAAATCTAAGAGCAGGACCAAGAACACACTATTCTTGCCCATATGGTACAAAACTACAACAAATTCTCAAAAAGTGTTTGAATTGACGCAGACTGTGAACCTCAGGCTTAGGAAGAAACATAACGAATAAGATGTTGAGATTGTGTCTCTTACCTTTATTCACGAAAACTGATCCTGGCCTGAGATTTTCATGAGCTTCTATGATGCTCTTTTCGATACCATCAACAATGACATCAAATGACTGGCGCACAAAGCCAAGAGATGTGACAATATATACAACATATTGTAGGAAGCCACCGGGACCAGCATGCGTATGGATTCCACTGATAGCTACATTACTTTCAGTATACAGGTCACCATACCTGCCAACATGACAACATCCATTTGGAAAGCCCTCATTAGATAACCCCTTTTTGCATATATTAAGGAATTTTTTTATCTTCACAACATTAGTGTCGCAATTTAATCGAGACTGTACCAACAGAAGTAAAATCACAACAAAAATTGGCATAATGCGAGCGCTACCTCGCCTTCAATCTCTCGAGCACTTTGATTGTCACCAACTGAGACGCCATGCAAGCATCGAGATTCACGAATGCGACACGCTTCCCTTTTGGTTCCGCCACGATAAATGCCCTTGCTCGGAGCCTGAAGTGAACTCCCGCCGTGACCTGTTCTGTATTTGCGTAACCCATCATGTTGACATCAGCAGCAGGGCCAGTGATGTCGTAGCTCCCGAGACCAATCAAATAATTGGAATCGGAGCGCACTCCCACGCTCCCCTGCAGAAGCAACAGAGAAATCCACAGCCAAGCAGCCATCTGTGGTCTCTGGATGGGGAGATCGAAGCGACGAAGGAATTCCATCGCAGCTCCACCGGATAAAACGTTTCGGCTATTCAATTCGCTCTCATTTCCTATAAAGGAATCAGAAGAAAAACCGCAATTCATCATCTCTATGTGAAAAATAAAATCGCAAAGAGGGCATAATCCAGCTACTCTTCCAAGCAAAAACTTCAGCAAAACAGAACACTCAGCAGATTAGGGCGAGCGAAAACAAAGCACTAGCCACACGAGGTATCCAATGCGACGGTACCAAACGAGAGCAACAAACGACGATCACCAACCATTCACCGTATTCTGACGCACTACCGATCAACGCCTACACATGATAGGCGTAGGGACGTCGACCGCACCTGTTCGGCAACATAACTCAGTAGCTAGCTAAAAAGGAAGCAACAATCGACTGACGATCGACCTCGCCTACACCGCCGGGTCATCGGAGCTCACAGCTAAAGCGACCGGTCAGCGGAACTCTCGCGCGAGGAAGCGCGAGGGCGATGGCGGACGGGGAAACCACCGGCGCGGTCGTCGGAAAAGCGAGGCGGCGATGCGCAGGGAACGGAACTCGTACCTTCCGAACGGCCGGCGGCGGACGGCGCAGAAGGCGATGCTCCCGGCTGGTTCAGTGGATCCTCGGAGAAGACGAAGAAGAATTTACACAGAGAATGAGGGAGAGAAAGAGTACGTGGGAGTGGTGGATGGAGTCAGAGGGAGGGAGGGCGAAGCTGAGAAGCGAAGGCAAATAAATGCCGGTTGGTGATCGTAGCTTAGGAGTTTTCCGTTTTTTTCCTTTTCCCCTCTTGATTTTTTATTTTTTGATTTAAATATTTTCCTTCTTTTGATTTTTCTTGATGTGGAATTTTGAGTATCGGAGCGCGGTTGACCGGCGGGTGCACGCAAGCCGCGACCGCGACATTTTGTTGGAGCGGGAGGGAACGCTCTTCCGTCGCTATCCTATCCTCCGCCCCCTCGTCTATAGCGCCGGCGGGGCTTTTGTTGGAGATACCGTTCTTTTTCTTGACGCAATCGAGTGAATTGATTTAATTGAGAATTAAATCATGTGCAATTATGAATGTGTCATTTCCCTGAATTCAGCTTAGTACGCTAGGAAAAGGACTTCACGGGGATCAGAGGTGGGACTCTTAACAAGTAATGGGGCACTGTACGATATCGATGGGATCTTTATCCCATACTACTTCCCCTCACTTACCTGTAAATGGCTTGTGGGGGGGAGTCCTCCCGGGATGATCAATTCAGGAGGGAACCTTTTAAGGTCATGTTCAGGACCTGAATGTGTCTCTTGTACGTGCTTTTTTTTTTTTCTTTTCTTTATTACGCAGATACGTTGTATAATAAATAGAGACTTATAAGTATAAGTCTGTATGGGAAAGTGATACGCTTTTTACTGATTTCTCAATTCCTTTGTTTCTTCTCTATTCCATGTTGGTTTTGTCTCTTTATTATTTTTTTTTTGTTGAACTTTGCAACTTTGGACATAATCATATTCATTCATAGAGATATCAAAATCATGCATATTTAGTTGTACCGCATATTTCTTGTTTTGTCTCCTTTATCACGTAAACGAAGATGCGTAATATCATTGACCCAATGATACACTCCATATCACACACGAGTGTTGTGTACTATCAGGAATCCAAGTAATAATATCACGATGAAGTTTTTCACTTATAATTGCCATTTTGTAATCATTGTGATGTAACTTCTTTCACGATTGCAGCAATTATGGAGCAAGCATTACATCGATGACTCCTCATGTAATCGGCATGGACTTTGGAATTATAAGATGCCCTATCGATAGAGCTAACACATGCAACATGCGATATGTGTGCATTCATGATTCTTCCTATAGCAAAGCCAAAGATATATATATCTTAAATCTTTTCTAAAAAAATGAATTTATGAAAAATAGATTGGTTATTCACGAAGATATTTAGATATAATTTATTGTCGATGATTATTTCAAGTGGTATAAATAATTATTTTTTAAAAAATAATGTTTTATGAAACAAAGGCACTCGATTACGAAATTGATGCGTTGGGTGGGTTTCTTTTTCTTCCCCGCCGCGATCACGTGGTGGACAAAAGAAGGGCCAAGAACATGGAGTGCCATTCCCACTCCGTTGTCATAGCCCCGAAGACACGCCATCCGAGATCACCAATTTTTCCAGAGTCCCCTGATTCAAACTGGACACGCCCGCGTATACCAATTTGTACGTATTTAAGTACGCATAATTACATGAAAAGGGCCAGAAGTTCTGTAATCGGACCATATCTCTATACGTATAATTACGAACGGGATTAAAGTTCGATCATGAAACTCTTGTGAGTCCATCCGTGAAGTTACAAGGTTGGCTTATACGTGTTCCTCTGTATTCCCCAAACGTTTGTCTAATTCTAATATTTGGCACGTCAACGGGAATTTTAAAACATAATGATTATTTTGTTTGGTCGATTCGTGTATTGAAATATAAGCCGGCATGGGGTCAGTGATGCGTAGACTTTTAATAGGGTCGTGCATTTCGACAAGTTCAATTCTAATTATTCGTGTTTTCATGGACAGCCGTGTCACGCTGGCTCTAATTGGCCCGAAAGTCTTTCTTATGGAATTCAAGTGTCTTAGCTAATGAGGGTGGCTAATCTTTAATTGGAGTTCAGAGGTTGACTGAACTTAGACGATAACTCACCTTAATTTCGGGCGATGCCCAAGAAAAGGACATAATTTTGTAGAATTATAACTAAGACTTCCATAAAAATAAAGTTAAGATGGTGATGAAATACATTTGTCTTTTTTAACGAACGAACTCAATTAACTCAGTCTATTATTTTCCAAAGTATTTAAAAATTGTCAGGTTGGATTTTTCTGATAGTTTAATTAGACACGGTTAATAGAAGCATCTTTGATTGGATTCTAAGAGGTTGACTAAACTTGGACGATAACTCACCTTAATTGTGGGCAATACCAAAATAGGAGCACTATTGCGTAGAATTATAACTAAGACTTCCATAGAAATAATGTTGAGGTTGGGACAAAATACATTTATCGTTTTTAATAATCGCTTGACTAACTTGTTTCCATCATCTTCCAAAGTAATCATCACGTTATATCTTTAAGGGATAAATGCTGCGCAAGTCTTAAAACTTGTTACAAAAATACATTTGAATCATAAAACTTGCAAAAAGTGTAAATAAATCCTAAAACTTGTTAAAATATTTCATTCAAGTCCTAAAATCGACACCGTTAGCCTTTTCCGTTAAAAATGCTGACGTGGCATTTAAAATTAATTTTTATTTTCCATATGGCTTTTTTAAAATTAGTTTATATTTAAATTAGATTTAATTTTTTTAAAAAGTGAAGATTTATTTAAAAAAGAAAACAGTTCAAAAAAAAAAGAAAAAAATGGCAGCCTCATCGGAGGGGCCGACAACGATCGCCGGCCTTGGGCGCGGGTGGCCGGCCCTCGCCCGGCCCTAGGCGAGGGCCGGTGACCCTCACCAAGCTCGGGTGAGGGTGCGTAGACCTAGGCACGCCGGCCCTCGCGGGAGGCCAATAAGCGTCGCCGGCACGGGCGAGGCGTCACCCACCTTGGGCGACGCCTCGTTAGCCCTCGCTCGGGGCCGACGAGGCTTGCCGAGATCTAGGTGAGATCTCGGCGAGGCCCGGCGGCCATTGTTCGGCCTAGGCGAGTCATCGTCGGCCCTCATGGGGGACCGGCGACCATCGGCGGGCCTAGGCGATGCCTCATCGGCCCTCGCCGCCCCAAGCAAGGGCCGACGAGGCATCGCCCACCCGCATTTGGGCACCCTTGCCCAAGCTTGGTGAGGGTTGCCGACCCCTCCGACAACCGTTGCCAGCCCTTCTGGCAAGGATGCCTTCTTTTTGTTTTGAACTGTTTTCTTTTTTAAATAAATTTTCACTTTTCTTTTTTTTGGTTGAAAATAAGATGAAATCAATAAATCTACTTTTTTTAGTTTTTAAATCTATTTTTTTAAAAAATCATTAAAAAATAATTTTAAAAAAGCCACGTGGAAATTAAAAATTAATTTTAAATGCCACTTCAGCATTTTTAACGGAAAATGTTAACGATGTCGATTTTAGGACTCAAATGAAACATTTTTACAAGTTTTAGGATTTCTTTACACTTTTTACAAATTTTATAACTTAAATGCATTTTCATGACAAATTTTAGGACTTCCGCAGCACTTATCTATATCTTCAATTAGACATGGTTAATAGAAGTATCTTTGATTGGATTAGGTTGACTAAACTTAGACAATAGCTCACCTTAATCGAGGGCAATACCAAAATAGGAACACAATTGTGTAGAATTATAACTAAGACTTCCTAAAAATAAAGTTAAGATTAAGATGGAATACATATATTGTTTTTAATAATCACTCAATTAACTTGTTTCCATTATCTTCCAAAGTAATTGTCACGTTATATATATATAATTTTTTGTCACGTGTCATCAAATTCAGTAATTTAACAGTAAAATTTAATAAAAACTAATTGATGTAAATTTGACATAGGTATACCGGACCAGTATTTAGTGTTTTGTAATATGTAAATTTCGATATACAAGTTTGAAATTCCGAAATGTGATTCCGATACACACCTAATAATTTTAAAAAATTTCAATAAATGAGGAATCAAAATGTAAATATGTAAAAAAAATGAAAAATAATAAAAATAATAAAAAGGAAAAGAAGAAAAACCTAATCTTCTCTTCTCTTCAGCTCTCATATTCTCTTGACACACAATTCACCCCCAATGTTTATTTTTTCTCTTCTCTTCCGTTCTAACACACAAGTCCAAAATGTGGATTACTTATTTTTTTTTCCTCCAAATTGGATCTATTATTGAAATGGAGCTGCATTTATCAAATTGAAATAATTAATTATATTAACAAATGGTTGATTGATGTTTTTAGTGTAAATTCATTATTGATTATTTTTTATTATTTATTTATTTATGAATTTGAATCAAATTAATTTGATTAAAATAATTATAAAAATGATAATTTATCATGTATATATAAAAATATATATTTAATATAAAACTACCATAACGTATCGAATTTTTTGTTTTTTGAGAAACAATGTATCAACGTGTTGTGATGGTGTTGATGCCACTTAGATGATGGTAACCTATCTTTAATTGGATTTAAGAGGTTGACTAAGCTTGACTTCCACATTAATTGTGGGCAATCCCTAAAAAGGAACTTAATCCTGTAGAATTTTAATTAACACTTCCATAAAGATGAAGTTAAGATTGTGACGAAATACATTTATCTGTTTTAATTGATCTTAATTAACTTAGTCTATTATCTTCCGAAGTAATTAAAAATCATCACTTCAGATTTCTCCGTTACTTAAATTACACCAAATTAATAAAAGCATCTGAAACTACAGTTTTGAACAAATGAATTTATTGCACTTATCCGAAAGTTTTGAACTTTACAATGGATTTTCGCGAGAAGTGTTAGAATTCTCAACGGTCTTATTCTATTTCCTCCCAAAGAGAGACAAAAAAATAAAGGGGGCAGAAATTACACTTTTTTTTCCCTGTAAAAATTTACCATTTCATTTTTCCTTTTTTAAGGTATAAAAATAATTCCTGTGAGCACTCCCTCGTGCCTTGGGCTTTCCCTAACCTTGGACGCTCAGACAACCGCCGGAGGATCAAGAACGTAAGAGCTCTGATGTCCCAAAGCAGCCGCCGCGACAAGTGACGGCAGCTCTCGCGATTCAAGGAAAAGGGGGGAAGAACAATGGCGGCCGCTCTCGTCGGCAAGAACCCGACCCACCGAACCCTAGACCTGCTGCGGCAATCGTTCGGCTTCCTCAGGAACTTCAGCGCCGCCGCTTCGCCGCCGCCTTCTTCTCCGGCGAGCGGCGCTTCTCCTCCCGCTTCTTCGAAGAAGCCGAAGCGGAAGAAGAAGAAGAACCTGTTCGAGGTGGCTCAGTTCCTTCCCAACTGGGGCATCGGGTACCACATGGCCAAGACTCACTGGGCCGGCGTCTCCTACCAGATCACCAAGATCAATCTCTACAAGGTGGGGCTCGTCGATTTGCTTTGGGGGGGGGGGGTTTAGAATTTTTGGATATATTGCTCAGTTGGTGATTGATCCGTCTTTATCGGGTCGGGTTTTGATGGTTCCGGATTCTGAGGGTTTAGGGTTTATGTGATGTGTTTTGCGCAGGATGGGAGGCATGGCAAGGCATGGGGCGTCGTTCACAAAGAAGGTCAGTTCTGAATTACATCCTTGCGATTTGCGATTTATACTTCATCGGGTGGATGATGATTGAATACTTTAGAAGCTATATGGGAAGGAGTGATTTGACTTTAGCAGAAAATGCAATGTGGAATAACTTCGGTGCAGCGCAGGCCTTCGGTGCAGCGCAGGCCTGTTAGTTCCAAATTCCGAGCAGCGTTGAACCCTTTTTTGTGCGCATTTTCTTTGTTTGCTTTCATGTTCCTCTCTGTGATTGTTTAAGCATCTGAAGAGAGCTTCTTCTTTGACTTCTGAAGTGACAAGCTAATGCAAATCATTAGTAATTTCCAATGGCACTTGAAAAGATGTCAGCAAGATTATGCTATATTGTGGAGTTCTTTTGTGTAATCTTATCGACTTCATTGAGTTTATGAAGGAACCACATGATTGAGAATTCGGAGACGTAGAACGTGGGCATTGTGTAAGTAATTAACTCATCCCCCGTGTAAGGAGGGGGAGGTTCTGGGATAGGAAAGAAAGATGCGGGGTTGCCACTATTGAGGTTGCTTCTTGAATGGAGTTTGCATTTTTTGCTGTTGTTATATGCACGTGTTCTGTTAGGGTCGGTTGATCCCTGAAGAATCTTCCCGTATGTGATCTCTATGTACTGGAAACTTGTTAGAAATTTGCTTCTCTTGTTTAGTGTACTTGTCGAGGCAATGATAACTGCTGAAAGCTTCTCTCACAATTCCTCCTTCTCTTAAAACTTTTTTTTGTCTGATTTGATGTTTGGGGTTTACTTAACATTCTTGTTGCTTCACTCAGGGTTGCCACCTGCTGATGCTCCGAAGAAAATAGGTGGCGTTCACAAGCGCTGTTGGAGGTATATTCCTAATCTGGGAAGTGCATCTAGTAGCCTACCAAGTTCGACAAAGCCAACGGAAACTCCACAAGCTGAAGCTCAAGCTGCTTGACATTTGTTTGTTTAGATTTCACTGAAATGAAAGCTTGGAGGAGTCTTTGGGCTTCGAACTTTAGTGTATTTGATGAGTTCTTGGTGACGATAGTCGAGATTAGCACCTCTATTCCTGCCAAGAACTTTCACCAATTATGTGATGATTTTTCTCACATCCCATTTGGTGTGGGCCTTGAATTGGAGAAGTAGGTGGGTGTTAACAAATGCAGATGAAAACATTCCATTTAGATAATAATTTGACTGCCTACTAAGGAGAGTTATGGCCAGTGCAAATGTGAGTTGGTGCTGCCATCGCCGCTGGCAACATATGTGAGGTTTTTTGGCTCCATAGGTGGGCTATACAACGGCATGGTGATTTGCAGAGGAATAACTTCCTGTCGTGAAGTCTCGAGATCCAAAATGTTAGATCATCTTTCTTTAATTCTCCTCGTTTGAAGAAGGGGATTACTAAGCCATAGCACCTGAGGTTCTTAAAGATAGTGTTCGAGGTAGAGAACAATGTGGAAGCTATAGATAGTTACTCATATCGTTCGCACTTTATGAGCTGCACCATATTTGTCTGCTGGAACGTGAGAAATCTGACATGGTATCTGCTTATATAAAAATATTCAGGATCTGGTTCCGACATGAACCTAGGTGCCCCTACCAATATCTGGATGGCGGTCTATGAGAGCTCCGATGCGTGATGTGCTGAACATGAATGCTGTTTTGACAAAAACGGACTTACCCACTTTTTATTAGGGAGTCCTGCAACGAATTCTGTGAACGTTTTTTGGGTAGGAGATGAACACGAACAGCACTCATGCCGAAGGCCTGTCTGTCACCGAATCTAATCGCGTGACATGCCTGATTGGATTTCACTCATGAGACGAGATTCCCTTCAAAGGTCAGCACCGTACTGATTAACCTCATTGTAAGCAAGTGGAACTGCCGAAATACAATGATTCCTAATAAGAGAAGAGCCTGACGGTTCAATCAGTGTCCCGGCAAAATTGAGAGAATTACCATAAGGTAAAAACCATCACGAAACCAGGGAAAACTTCATGAAAATCAATGGAGTTGACCAATGTATAACCGTAGTGAATAACTGTGTTTTTCTTCACCAAACGTAAAAGGAACGAGACGAATTGATGGATGGAAGCTAGGGTCCCTGAGTTTATTGCCTTCTGATGGATTTTCGTGTCATGCTAGGTGTGGCATCGTGTCAACACCTGAAATGTAGGATTATCTATGTTCAACACAATCTGACACGATCACGAACATAAATATTTGATACATTTATAGGTGACATGAACCGGCACAGATTCAAAATAGATCAAGCGCTTAGCATGTTGAGCAAATATAATAACGTTTTATGATATATTCAAATTTAACACATAAATGCAGATCACAAGGCCTCAATAGTTAAAGTTTGGAGCTTGGAATGTACAGCTCCATGATGGGACGAGGTATTAGTTTGAGTACTATTTCATGTATGGTGTTAATGTCATAACATTAACAAACAACATCAAGTGTTATGATCATTGCACAAAATACTTGCTCGAGGGAAAATAGACAAAGCCATTATATGGCATTATTGAAGAACAGCGATAGATCCACCATATGGAGAGACTCGTTCTATAATCTTTAAAGCACCATTCCAAATGAATTTCCCACCATCAATAACTGATTTACGAAGAGCATACTCTGCGGTTTTTGGAGTTACACTGAAGGGAAATAATGAGGATCAGCATCACAGCTATCTTCAGCCTGTGTTATTATTGATATACTATCTTTCAGCCTTTCCCATCTTCAGTACCAGAAGTATTAGGTACATTACACCTCTACAAGCATCGGAAAAATCTTATCTTATGAAGCAACGGAAGCTGAGTATGTGGCAATTCTGTAGGCATCCATGCTCAGACTGCAGAGCCCATGGTAACCCCGTTTAAGAGATTGTATTGCTCTCCCCTGCCCTTGCTTTCCTTGTCTTTAGTACTCAATGGTAGGGATGGTGAATATGTAGCTGCCATTGATCTATCGGGCATTTCTGTGACAAAGAAACCACAACAGATTACTAGAGCATTCCATAAAAGGTAGCCACGTTTGTTATGCAAGTTTCAGAAAGACTAGCATGTGATCCATATTCATCAACTCCATGAATAAGTATCACCAATCAGTAATAGATCCATGCTTACAGTGAAAATTGCATGTATAATCAATAACCTACCTGGCAATTTCCTGTCAATACAAAACACAACCAGATTCACAGTATACCTGCATTGCAAATAGACAACTCTCAGTCCATATTTCGGCTAGTTTCCCGAAAAAAATCCACATAGAATTGTTATTACCATGCAACAACAATGTCCACCGTATAATGCTTGCGAGATGCTATAATTAGCAGGCTCTGGACCACTGCAAGTAACCAAGCAAACTGCTTGATAAACCTACAAGCAAACATAAGCACATCAACAACAAAGAAAGGAGCAGTCATAAAAATAAGACCACCCGTTAAGCCTGATGACTAGTCTTTTTCCAACTACAGCAATTAGTGGCCAGGGAAAAGGACTATTTTGCTTGAGAAATCACATGCATTTTGCAATGGACTACCTCTTTGTGCCATGCTTCTGATATGTGTTGACAAACACTAATGTAAAGATCATGTGTGATGAAAAAATCAAGTCACCGCAACCATAGAGAATCCCTCGTGGAACTGCAGGCAAAAAAGAATCACATCAGCATCAAAGCATAAAATGTCAATGTGAGGAAGTATATTTATATGTTACTTTTTAACACTCACAGTTTATAAATACAACTTCAAGCACACTTTTTGGAGGTGGTAACGTGGCAAGTTCTGAACCCTGAAGAAACAAATCCATTTTATTGCAATCACGAGGAAAGAAATCGCTAGGAACCAGTAGTGACAATTCCAAGTATCAAATAGAAAGATCAGAGAATATTACTGCATCCTACCTCACGGCAATGGTAGTTTGGACCAGGTAACTGAGTTGAATAGAATGTAACAATCCGGAGAACTTGAGAAGCCTAGAAAATCAAGGTGAACCTAAAGAAATTGTTAAGCAGATATAGAAGGATACTATATTATCCTTGAATCATACCATCAGCGATGCAAGGATGCAAGTTAAAATATATACAAATAAGACAACGACTCAACATGCAACAGAGGTATCATAGGCAACTGTCTACTATGAACCCGATTGGATCATTCTATTCATAGGTCATAAGCAGGGGATGAGTGGATTTACACAATGACATAGTGATGGGGCACTTGCCACTATGCCATTCTAAGGTATATTATCAGGATGGCTGAATATAGGCACGGACCATCAAAGAGGAAGCGTGGGACACACTAAAGTCTAAACTATCCCCCTTTCACTAATTGCCATTTTACAGCATCCCAAGAAATTTATTACAATGCGAATGATGACAAGGAAATAATTAATGAGTAGAACCTACCTAAGAGTAACTTCACTAGAAAGTCCATTCTTCATGTCCAAGTCACTTAAAATGGCACTTTGGAAGATGAAAGAAGCAGCTAATGCTTTTCCAAACATATTCCTAATCAACCCGACAGACATCAGCACTCAAACAAGCAGAAGCAAGTCCCCTTGAATGAGGTGCACTTGCTAAGCATGAGGGTATCAGTAGGAAAAAAATGTATGAAAGCAAAGAAGACTTAAAAGTGGAGAATCAACTAATCAATATAAAAAAGAAAAAGAAAAATTGAATGTAGTTGTGCAATTTCAGATCAGATACTGCCATAACTTTTTTTTTGGCCAAAATATATCCCCATAGATTAAGTGATCAATTTTTTCCTTTGTCTTTTTATATGCTGGAAAGAAAAAAGTTGGCTATGCATGGAAAGGTTCACTGAAAATTGGAATAACAAGATTCAGCATGTAAAATTTCTTGCCTACAGCAATTTTCCATTAAGTGACTGTTCCCCAGAAGAATCAGTATCAAAAGTTGCAATAGAAACCCTGAAGCCTGGGGATTCATTCACAAACTTGCATAACTATTAAAACAAAATGAAGCTACATAAGTTTCAGAAACATAGAGTTCACTTACAACTAAATAAGCAAGAACCCTGCACCATATCAGGACTGTATAAATTTTTTTGTTCTGGAATATGAATGGGTGAAAAGTCCACTGCAACAGAAAAAGGTTTCTGTTAGTCAAAAACTAGAGTAAAGAAACTGCTAGAGAAAAAAGGATTATTAACATGAAATAGAAATGACATAAGTTGTTGCACTTAATGCTTGGAAAATAAGTAACAACAACAACAGTTGAGTATAATCATGTCATATAACAGAAAATAGTCACAACAATAGTGAAGTTTTATAATAATGTCATGCACCAAATAATGGTATATGACCATGATGGTTGAGTAAGGGAAACATATAAGTTTTCTACCAAAGCCTTAGACAAGGGAGGAACTTATGCTGCCATGTGTGACCTCAGAGTGTCTTATTCTTTCGCCCATCACTACATCCAATGGAGTTTACCTATAAATGATGCCTTTCATTTCCTCATACAAATAAAAAGCCAGCCTTTGGGACATTATCTAACTTAAATTATGAAAAAGAGATATTGCAATAAATGTAGAATTAGTACCAGAAAATTAAAGTGATATTAAAACACATCCTCAAGGATATAAGTGAAGGTAGATACAGGAAAATCTTAAGTTGCAATTTCAGATTTATTTGTCAACCAATGAAAATTTTTTTAAAAGAATTCTCAGGAGCTCATTGATTACTTTGCACAGATCTACATTTGATTCAAGGAAAAAAGAACATCCATCTAAATTAAGTTTGTTAAAGCCCAGATGCACAATAACTTCTTGGGTTAATTGAAAAGCCACGCAGATGCCATGTATAACAGGATCACCGTGTCAAATCATAGTATGCACTTGTGAAAGTATATTTAAAGTAGGATTACGATAGTTTTCTGATCACCAAAAGAGAGGGGAACTTATTTCTAACTTCTAGATGATATGGAATGATAGAACTGCAATCAGGAGATATGATTTCTCCAAGCTTAAAAAACTTTAAAATCTCACCAAAGCAAACGAACAGAAGACGGAGGCAAACAAAGCCTCACTGATAGAACCTTTTTCTCGACCAAGTTCCTATAGTATCATGAAATGAGAAACAATCAGAACAAATCAACTTTTTCCAAAGACTGCAGTCTAGATCCGAATGGAAAAAGTATGCTTACAGGAATAAGAAGAAAACCAATGTCCTGAAGTATTGGGGCTGGACGATGCAAGTAGTGGACTCCTCTGGCAGCCAATCCATGAATGTACTGTCGATTATGGCACAGCAATCCAGCATCATTCATGCGATTCCCAAAAAACCATTTTTTTAATAAAAAGATACAAGTGCATACAGTCACTTAAGACACTCTAATTCCATACACAAAAATACTTCGTCAAACAATCAAGGAAATATAGTTTCCCAAATGAATAGCAGAGGACGTAGAAATATTACCAAAGCAGCTATTAACGAGTCACACCCCTTACGCTTCATTTTAGTCCATCACTTTCCAAGCATACCAGAACCGACAAATCACCAAAATACAGCGGACTGGAGAACAGAGATATCGACAGTGGATGCCAGTGACTCATCTTAGACACAAACGAACAAATTTGGCTGATATTGATATATACAATCGGGTGCATCACAACGAATTACCAAAAACTTTTCATTTTCCTGATCACCTAAAACCAATATAACTGTTTGAACCAGTAAGCACAGAACTATCAAGCTTTAATTTAGTAAATAAGCATAGCAGCACAAAACACCCGCAAAGCAGCAGTCGAATAATCAAAGGAAGGAGCAAAAGCAAAAACATCAAACCATCATTTATTCGAACCTCATTTATTAGTATGTCGCACTTAAGCAGAAGTTGATTTTCGAACAAGACATAACCACGACTCTCTCAGGACAAAGGACAGGAGGCAAAACCTGGAAAACAACTCCACCAAGAAGGTACTTCCAGCTCTCGGCAAGCAGCGGAATCTCTACCGTCACCTCCCCGCAAATCTTCCTCCACAACTTCACGCCGAGAAAACGAAGAACGCTCAAAAAAACGGAGCAGAGCAGACCTAAGGAAAAAGTGTATCCTACGGGAATCGAATATCGAGAAGCCAAGCAGGTACCTTAGAAGCCCCGCGGCGCACATAGAGCGGCATTCTTCAGCGGCGGCGAGGCTAGAGCTCGACATCGATCATCGTCAAAACCTCGATCCGTCGTCGAGATTCCCGAGCGCTCTCGGAAACCACCGGGACATCGCAGACCGGCGGATCGCGATCGAGGATCGAGTCGGAGCCGCCCGGACGCCTTCAGTTTCCGATCAAAAACCCCGGATTCGCGATCGAAGGGAAGCGCCGGCCGAGAGGGAAGTGTGGGGTGGGGCGGTAGGGGGTTTGACCGGAAGGGCGGAGGAGATTCTAGAGAGCGATATTTTTTTTTTTCTGCTTTCGATTGCGCGGAAAGCTGCTTTTGAAAAGAGCTGAAAACGTCGCCGGACGAAGATGACGCGACGGGGAGAAGAAAGCGAGAGGAAGAGAGAGAAAGAGGGAGCAGTTATTATCATCTTCACGATGCGGCTTGACTTCTCAAGACGACGACGACGACGACGACGACGACGCATGAGGGGCGATCATCCGATGCTTCGCGACCCCCCGGATCGGCACTTGACGTCGCCGTTTATCAGCCGCGAGATTGGATGCCGTCTGTTTCGGCCGGGTTGTTTCGCGCATCTTTCCTCGGGGAATCGTAAGCGGCCTCGAAAGTTCCGAGTGGGCCCCTTGCGTGGGGTCGGCATCGCTCGGATTTTTTTGAGTTCTGATGTATTTGGTGGGCCGCCCGCCACGAGAGAGACGGCGAGAGCTCTGCACCGCACATTAGTTTTTGTTAATCCAAACCTTAATATATTCGAAGTGGGAACGGATGTTGAGATCGGCTGACTTTCTGGAGAATTAAGAATTAGGGTCGAGCCGCTTAAAAGTCAGGTTCCGGATTTTAAAATCTGAAACCTAAACCAAACCTGTTGGGACCTTGAAGGCTTGAACCGGACCAAAATTGATCAAATAGGATTGACCTCATTCGGTTCCAAAATCTACGTTGAATCAATGCTCACCCACAATTAGGAAGGCAACAAAAAAAATTTTAAGTATCTTTATCAAAGGTAAGCTATTTTAGTTTGGGATGTGCAACTGGACTGGTTATACTTGAAAATAGACCAACCCATCCGGAAAATGGTGTTGGAAACTAGTTCCCATTGAAATCGGTCCAGAAACTGGTTCTCAAGATACGGAACCAGTTTAAACTAGTCCGGGAATTGGGTTTAATTGATTACTCACCGAGGAACTGATTCTCGGACTGGTTTTAAGTATAGGTTAAAAACTCTATTTTTTTCTCCTTATTTCTATTCTTACTGTAATCATACTGCTTTTTTCTCTCGACTCTCTCAAACATGCATGGCACTTATCCTTCGTTGTTCCTCTTCCTCACTTGCTTCCCTCCCTCATCGGCTTCCTCTCACACCATTCGACAGATTGACGGTGTTCATTGCCACAAAATTATTGTGTACCATGTGGATTAGCTAGCCTAATTTATCTTTTTAGGAGAAGTTATATTTGCATAAATGAATAGTTTCATGTAGTAGTTATGAGAATAAAATTAATATTAAATTCATGTTTGTTGTTAATTATTTACCTTATGATTTTATTTATTATAATTAGCCCTGTGGATCATTAATTTTTCGTTTAGTCAAAAAAATTATATATTTATTTATTACGCTATTTTTGGTGCTTAATGTTTGGTACTTAATGTTTCAATACAAATTAGGATGATTACGCTATTTTTTCGAGTATTAATATAAAATTCGAAATCATATAAAATATCGGAAGATTGTATAATACGTTCTAGTGAAAATAAGGTTGACTCTAGAATTGGATCGGAAAAATAGGATGAGTCGGATACATGATCCAATACAAATAGGGTCGGGTACATTATCCAAAAAAGGGAAACCGGTTATAACAAGATTTGGTATAAGGTCTAGGTCTAGACCCTATTCACCCTGGACCCGATCACCCCTCATTTCAATTTACCACATACTTATTCACGAGAATTACTTGTCAAACATACAATTGATGTGAGATTCGAAAGCACCCGCTGTTGTGACCGTCGACCCCACTGCACATTTCATATCATCTTTCAACCGCAGATACCGGCGGACAGACCCCCAAAGTATGCCGATGTAACGAAGAGATTCACCAGGAAATATACACACTTACGTTATGGAGTGAAGTAAAATAGGAACAGTTCTATGACTACATATGACATCGATACTATTGCTAGAACAAGGCGAGAGAAGAATTCTTCGAAGAAGGTCCCTGTTATTGCCCCTGAAACAAACATTTCCAGGATTTATCTTTGCTTAAGGTTTTTGCGTATATAAAGAAGTCCCGACCAGGCGTAGAAGGCCGACTATACTCCCGTATATTCTGTAGCTGCGACTTCGTCTGCGAGGATCGTGCTAAACTCTCCCGGCGGGAGAAAGAGGAGGATACGTGACATACTTTGCGGAAGCGTCTCGTACGATGTGATTAGGAGGCCGAGTGCCGTCCTCCCAGGTCGACATAGTTTTGCCAAGCGGCTTTTCTTCGGCTGCATTATGCATTTCTGAGCGCTCAATCAGTTTTCTACTGTCTAAGACCGCAATGCATATGGAGAAAGCTTGTAACACCGAGAGAGACGAACTAAACTCGACCGAGAATATGTTATCCTTGAACGGAGCCAAAATAAAGGCAGGCTGGTTTTCCTGTGTATCCACCTGCAAATAAAGATTGACCATAAAGCAAAGTCAATAATTTGATTTTACAAGCACGACGGATGAATATGATCAGCAGAGGCCTATACAGAAAGAGTACCTGAGACAGAGAGAAAAGGGCAAATTGGTCAGACAAGTTTGATGAACTCAAGTTCTTGCAAAGATGACCATGAGTGCCTAATATCTTAAGTTCACAACCCATGTCCCAACCTCCACAATCACAAGAGCCACCTGACTTCCACCTTTCAATAAGTGATGAAGGTCCTCCATTACTTGGTAGACTATGGACACCGCTCGGAAGTATCACCGTTGCGCCCATAGGCATTTCATTCATGAGGGGATTCTGATCGTCTGGATTTTCTCCGTTAGTAGAATTAGATAGTCGATTCTTTAAGGAAACCATTGATTCGAGCTCTGATAAGCCATCGTGGGAATTATTTTCAGGCCCATCATGGGCTGAACCTTTTTTCATAGGCCATGGGATCTGTGCAACAATAGCTGCAAGCTCATCCTTCGGTTGGAATTCTGTTGTTTGTTGATCTTGCTGTCTAGTGTCCACAGCAAGCAATACATACTCCAGAGATCCATACCGATCTGTAGAAATGCCTGATTTCGACTTTAAGAAGCAGAACCCAGAAACCTTCATCTGAGCAACGACATTAGGGATGTAACCCTGACCTTTGCCCTTATTTCCTTGACTAATCCAGGTCCCACTCTTTTTTCTGGCTTCACGAATTGTGAAAAACGTATACATCCAGCTGGATTTATCAGCTTGCAGGGAACTGCATTCCTTCATTGTGGCTGCAAGAATATCACTGTCATTGTTGACAGCAAATGAGAGCAAAGGAAGGCCATTTTTATATGCAACCCGAAGAAGAGCTTGCACTGGCAATGATCCTTGCCTCTTGTTTGAATGGGAGTTACGGACATCAATTGTTTTGCAACTAGATAAATCCAACTTCAATTTTGCTGGTTGTCCAGTCAGAGAATCTGATTGACCATTTAATGATGTGAATTTATCCTTACAAACTGAATGTTCCTGCAATGGATCACTGCAGTGATGGATAATTGACGACTTTGGTTTCAGTATTGGGTCCAGCAACCTTCTCAAAGGGCTGGACCTGGATCTTCCAGCAGAATTAGACCTGTCAGTGTGTGAATTGTCTGAGCAAGCAGAGAATTCAGCATTTTCTGGTATGAATTTGGCAGAAGCATGTTTGGCATCCAATTTCCTTGAGGTCAAACCCTCTTTTGACCCGGAATTTTTCACTATTTTGCCCATACTGATGCTCAATCGACGAAAAGGTGAAGTGCTTCTTACCTTCTCAGTTGTCACATTGCCTACTTTTGGTTCTGATCCCCTCAATGCATCTGAAAGCATAGGCATGATACTTGGAATTTTCTTCTCTGAATTTCCTACTCTAGATGTACAAGAAACTCCAGCTGACTGTTCAGTCTGATGAGACACATCCGGCGGAAACTTTGAACTGCCTGCATCCATGGAGCTACGCCTTTTCATTCGTAATTGGGTGTTACAGTCAAATTCAAGAGGTGAGGCACAAGTGCAAGAATGTTGCACGTCCGAATGGAGTCTTGCATGATGAGTTTCCCTGGATCTTTCCAGAATACCTCTTCTACTTACCTCTGATAATTTCTTGTCGGAGTGTGGTCTTGACTTCACAGGCTTGGATACTTCAGAATTAGCATGATTTGGCACATCTTTGGGCACAAGGAGAACCACTCTATTGGGTCTTTCTGTTGATTCTGGCTCAAAGACACCAGAGTTCGACTCTTGGGTCTTCTCAAATCTCTTCACAAAATCACATTCTTTAACTTCTGCCTTCTCAGTGGAACAAGATCCCACCTCAGCGCTTTTGAAGCATGGCAGAGTTTCAGCTTTCTGAATGAGCTCAGGCTCCAGCCTGCCCTTTTTATCCTTCATCTTTTCCCCTAAATGGATCTGAACTGTTCTGTTGACTTCATGCTGCACCTGCTGGTACTCGTTCTCCTGGACATCTTTCAGATCTTTACACTTACTGAGATTCTCTCTTGAAGGCCTCCCAGATTGCACATCCATATCTTTGGGAGAAGATAGCAGCTGAGATTGAAGTGTGGAGTGGGGTATTCTCTGGTGTATAGGGGAGCAACTACGACCTCTGCTGGAATGGCTGGATGATCCCTCCACTGAGAATGAAGAGGAGGTGCTGCTACTAGAGGTGGAATACCTGCCATTTCTGGGTGTAGTCTGTTTGTGGCTATGCTGCCATTTTTCAAGACGTCGCCAGTCAAGAACTCCAACACTAAAAGCTTTCTCCGGGACATTTTTCCCCCTCTCAAGAAAAGCTGGCAACTTCGACATGTACTTAACCAGCTCATCATCCTCGGTTGTATTTCTTCCGGTTCTAGCGTTCTGTTTATCCCCCAAAGGATAAGTTGGTTCATCTTCTACAGCATTCGTGATTTCATGATCGAAATCAGCACATGACAAATTAGCATCTACTTGGAACCTTTGGTGCAGGTTCATACCGCGATAAGCATGAGTCTTCCCATTTTCTTTCTTGGGTGCTTTCTCAACTCCTAAACTCTTGTTGAGCTCTAAGCATTCCATACTTTTAAGGATTTACTTATCTAAGACAGCATGATATTTTAGCGCCTCAGTCACATGCTACCTATCCCTTTCACCAAGCCACCACTGTATTTTTCAATCTTTTAAACCTCAATGCCCAGAACAATGTAACTCACAAATGTCTCTGGTGACATTAACTGCAAACCATAGGTAGATTAAACTCAGTAAACTGGGGTCTACAATCTGATAAATGATAACAGTAATAGAACAGATCAGCAGCTAGCATATTATGTGAGACAAGGTGCATGGCTATGCAAGTTTATTGTTTCGTAAAAGATATGGCATTCCATGCATGAAAAAACAACTGAAAGTGGCAAAGAAGATATCTGACAAGATAACAAACAAGTGTTCGAGGGAGAGATAAGGGGCATATCCAGACATTATTAAGGCAACGGAGCAGCCATTCCACAAACAAAGTAAAAGTAGATGCAAGTACAGGCATGCAATGAATTCCAAATAAGCAATAGTTCAGGAACTTTTTCCTTGGAACCACAAGGAGATGCGCTGGTGCATAGCTAGTTAATTTCTCCAGACTGAGCGAATTTTCTATCTCCAACTTTGACCAAACTTCCCAATATATTGGGGTGGAAATAGAGACTTTGCCAATTTTCGCTCAACCCAAAGTTGCTTCATCGATTTCAACCTAATCATAAACAGATTTTGACTAGGAGAAACTGGACAGCTTGACAGAGGTTATGCAGAATAAATTGCAGAAAACAGGCATCTCTTTTGGAGATCGAATTCCTCAGTCTGTTATGACTTTCTTGAATTATTTGAAAATCAGATTGCAAATCCTAAAGTGGCTCTTGTTCTTCAAACAAAATCCACAACGTCAGACACTCCGTACCTTAAATGGTTTGTCACACAACAGAACACCACCCAGAGACGACAAATATCTAAACCTCGACTTTCGATGACATTCGCGAAACAACCATAATCACAGATAAAGGCATCATCCAGCACCAGCACTCAAGGAATCACCATGACTTTCTCTCTGCTTCATTTATATATCAAATCATCACTTTGCACACACCCTACCCGACCTCGCAATCGTGGACATGGAGACTGGAAGTCTCAATCAGACGTGGGTATGGGGAGACGGATGAGATAGGCGCAAGACGACAATTAGCGACAGAGAATATACAAGAAAATGCAACCAATGAGCCAAGTTGGAACAGCATGAGCAGAAATCGGGTGGACCAAGAACACCGACACTTGAAGAGCTTGAGATAAGGAGGAAACGAGCCGTCGCAATCGAAGCACGGAGGAGGATGGTAGAAAAAGGACAAGATCCACACCCATCGAAAACAGAAATGACCCATTTCGAAATTCGAAGTCATTGTGAAAAGAACAAGAGAAGCTAGAGAAAGCAGATAAGGAGAAACAACGAAGTGCCCTGCAGAAATTCTCAATCTCGAGTCCCGAAGCAGAGTGTGGTTTTATCGGAAATTCAAGAAAAAGGGAAAGAAAGAAAGGAAGGAAGGAAGGAAAAAAAAAAAGGGCAAGCAGTATGCACTGACAGGACCGCACACAGCTCCAAAGATCACGAGACAAAGAGGCATTTGCGGATGACTGAAAATGCATTCCACGGTAAGAAGAGGAAGAAAAGAGAGAAAGTACCATGTCCCAGGAAACGAACGGAAGCTAAACTCGACATTCCTTGCTCGAGAAAGCGAAGCAGCACCCGCCCGTCAGAGATTCGGAGCTTCCAGTGCCGAATGCCGCCGTTAGCGACGGCCGCGCCGTCCCGGAGACGGAGCGGGGCGTGTCGGTGGCCGAACAACCGCGCCAACTGCAAAGCTCGCAGACAACCAGAAGCGAAAGAGAGAGAGAGAGGGCGATGGGGCGTTGAGAACAGGGGGGGCAGCAAGCAGCAGCAGCAGCAGCAGTAGTCCTCGTAATCGCCTACGCCTTTTCTGCCCTCCCAAACTCCAAAGCAGGATCCCGATGGAATGTCAAAAATGACCTAGAAAAAGTTCACAAAGGGCACAGCCTTTTCGGGCGCGACTGGGCGAGAAAGAGATAGAGAGAGCTCCCGTGTGCTCGTGTGGCGGAGCTCTTTCAGCCGAGACTGAACCCTCTGTACCTTTGTTTTGTTCTTATTCGACCCCCAAAAAAAGGAAAAAAAAAGAAAAAAATTTTTTGTTTTGTTTCGCCCTATTTTTCTGTCGTGAATCGCTCGCTACGAAAATATTTTAGCGCCCGTGACAATTTCTTCTTTAGGAAGAATCAGAGGCAAACGCACGCGTGAACCCAAAAAAAACAATGATGATTAGCAAAATAAAACGAGCGAAATGGATGGCTACTCAATACAGGTCGATAATAATTATTTTCCTCCCTTTCTGGCGAGGTGAGAATCCCTGATATTTTGTCCTATTTTCTCTCGACATGATTAGTCATTTTTAGATCGCTCGATTTTTTTTTTTTTTCGAACTCTAAAACGATTTTTTCGCATTAGTGTATTGCCACGAAATGGTAAAAAGTTGATATCGCCCATCAACTGATTCACTAACTAACTTATGGAGGTAACGACGTGAGGATAGACACCAAATTTGTAAGTTGGCGTTATATGCAATACTCGTGTACTATTGTATAGCATTCTCAAAAAATAAACTTATATCATGATTTGTTTTTATTCTTTTGTGCCGGCATAACTTGTTTTGTACATAAAGGCATTTTGTGAAATCGATGACAGGTAAGTGAATAAATAAATTACTACCATCATGTTTTTTGTATTTAAAATAAAAAGTTAAATAAACGGCAATTAGCTTGTCACACACAGTTTTGTATTCACACATAAGATTTTTCCATAAACAAGGAGTGCCTAAGTTGAGTTTATTTAAAGGGAAAAAAATATAAAAAAAAACTCTAAATTATATCCACCATCATACATTTAGCTTAAATTTTTTCTATGACATTAAAAGTTGCCAAACTTACATTTACGTAACGCATATTACCTTTTATCAAAGTTTTGTCAATAAAAATCATTAAAAATATGTCTACATAAACATCAGAAAGCAAATAGTATTCATCTAGTACTCACGTGATAATGACATTATTTTGGTTGAAAAATCACATAACGAAATGTTAATGTGGGGTAACGCATCAATGCAAGGAAAATTTTAGGTAAATATATCTCTGTAGACATGCTTTAAAGGTCCCTTGTGATAAAAAATAAGATTTTTTTAGATTCAATAGGTGCAAACCCTTTATTTAATTAAACCCAAGGGCATTTTAGGAATATTGAAGATCCAATCGAAAAGTTAAAAAAGAAGGAAAAAGATCAGAATTAATATCATATCAGAACGTCACATCATCGAGGCGCGGGGGAGTATGTTTCGGGGGCCCACGTAGCCAACCTAATTTGCAGCGTTCTTTTTATGGGATGGGATGGGGCGGGGTGTTATCAAGAAAGACTTTGACGTGAAAAGGTTTTCTCAGTAAATTTAATAATGTGGTGGTGGGGTCCAAGGTTATTTTGATTTGATGAGGGCTAAGGTGGTGGTGGTCGTGACGGTGGTGGGATGGGGGCCCCACTTGAGGGAGGAGATTTCATGTGACTTTCTTGCCCATTTGGTCCGTGTGGTGATGATGGGGGAGTTGAGCTGCTGAGTTTGTGAGATAAAAGAATTATGTAATTATGTAGCCCAGCGTTATCAGGTGATCCTTTTGTCTTTTTTGGTTGTCTGCCTCTCTCTTTTTCCGCGAAACATGAAGCATCGCACGATTAATTAATAAAACATATATTATGATTATTATAGATATTAATATTTTAAAAATTTAAATTTATTATCGTGAACGAAATGAATAGATGGATTTTTTGTGTATTTACTTTAAAAAATGACATGATCTTTTAAAATTACCCCATTGGTGGTGGAAATGCATTCCATGAAATGAATAGATGAGTCGCCTCGGGTTTTTTTTTTATTAAGAATTTTGTTTTTCTTGATTTTATCCATGACAAATAGGGTGAGCAAGACATGTTTCTTCGATGAGTCAATTGAATAATTTGGAATCATTATTTGTAGGATCAATTTTTTATAAAAAAATATATTAAAATCCATGTGTAAAAATTTTATATTATAAATTTATTAGATGTTTGAGGTTGAAAAAATCAAAATGAGAAATGAATTTATATTAAGCAAAAAGGTTAAAGTTTATTCGGATGGTAGGCAGTTTTTAGTGTGCCAACTTGTCCCTTTTATGAATGTTGTGGTAGGCTCAATAATTTGCGAATGCACAGTCAACTATTTGCTTTTTGGCAGGGTCTTTAGTCCAATTATTGACATGCTGATATAGGGAAAGCCTAATTATATGATCTAGCTTATGAAAGTTTCACTAATGGGCATCGGATTCCATGGGCACAAATTATATGAAATTAAAGCAAATGAAAGAGTCTAAAGTGAGTCCTGAAAAGAGCACACCCATTTTCTTTTGGATTAATAGCCCTTTGCTAGGCCTATAAGGTGTTAATTTCCTCTTTTAGACTTGTGAAAAGTAGAAGCATGCAAAATGTGTTTCAAAAGTGGCGACCTAAATTGAATTGAAAATAGGAAGGCAAGATCACACCTTCAAATCACAACATCCCTTGCTTAGGGCCATGCAAAACATGGATGGAGTTTAACTTGATGAATATGAATATGACGGTTTTTGCATGTAATTGTGGAGATAGTCGATATAAAAAGGTCGGATATTGCATGTAATATGAAAAGGAATTCAAATACGACATACTTACATAGATCCACGCCAATTCTTCTAACCCCTTCTTTCCCTTGCCAACTATTCATATAAGAAATCATTTTCTACAATCATTTCTAGCAATCATCTCTACCAAACATCGTGTAATCTAGTCCAAACTGTCATAATAGCCTCATAAAATAACCCAAGAGCTTCCCCCACAAAAATAAATGTCTGAAGACTCTTAGAGGGATTGCCATGGCCCATGAATCCTATGAAAAAGATTAAAAAGGAAATATAAAAAGATGCAAGCTTTTGAAACGTGCCCACGAGTACATCATGATATAAAAAAGCTACTGATCTTCACTTTCAGTGTTTGAAAAGCCTCAAAAAGGGGAGGGATATGAGGGGGAAAGGCATGAAGCGGCCAGCACCTTCGCACCAAACAAAAGAAGGCTTGAGCACGAGCATGTCATCATTACTCGGCGGATCAAAGTAGCACCCGAGTTTTGTTATTTGCTAATGAATGATTCATCCACGGATTCACATAAAAAGTTGACCTTGTCACATGATATTGGTATTTTATTTGTATAAGTGAATTATTATTTACCTTTTTCCTCCTTAACTTGGTCGGTGGCAAAAAAGTGTTTTTAATTCAGATATTTTTTTCCTCGGTACTTTCCTCCCTTTCATTTTTAAATGCGGGTAAATATACCTTCCCTAACATTTGGGAGGGCTGCATGCTATTATTGTTTTGCAAATTTAGCGGCCCTTAAAATTCGGGTGTTAGTTCGAGAAAAACATTTGACGCTTTTCAAAAATATAAAAAAAATATTGACATATTTTCGAATTGAAAAATATCTTTTTCATTTCCGTTATTGAAGAATAAAAATCAGAAACTTACTGAGTGGATTGTTTTCAGCATTCAAAACAAACAATAACAAAATAAGAAAGCAACTCTAATAGTGTACTGTGCAAGTCTTGAAAATTAAAAGGATTAATACCCTGAAAAATTTCAAATTGGTACACTTGTGACAACTTTACCCCAAACTATTTTTTTGACTAACAAAAACCCCAAACTGGTATACCTTTAACAAATTTACCCCAAACCTGGATATACTTGTGACAAATTTACCCTCTATTAGCTTTCGTTAAATTTTATTCTCAAATTATTAAGTTAAATGACACGTGACAATTAACCAGTATACCAATTTAGGACTTTACGCTCCATTTGTCACACTTTACAATTTTTGTGATTTCTTTTGTGGTATTAATCCAATTTAGCATAGGGTATATTTGTCACAAATTTACCATTTTGGGGTTTTTTGCATCGAATAAATTAGTTTGGGGTAAATTTGTCATAAATGTACCAGTTTATGATTTTTTTATAGTCATTCGGGCAGTAAATTTTGTCAAAAGTATACCGGTTTGGGGTCTTTTATGGTCAAAAAAATAGTTTTGGGTAAATTTGTCACAAGTGTACTAGTTTGGAGTTTTTCAAGGTATTAACCCAAATTAAAAAGAACAAATTAGGTGCACCATAATTTGTCATTAGGTGGAGTTTAAGAGGGCTGATCAATACATTGGCTGCACTTTTCACTTGGTTCATCAGGAAACCTCTCATTGAGATCACAAATAAGGTCTTTTGGTAAATAGAAAGGTTGTATTTTCCTCCATATCTAATTTGAGGAAATTTTCTCTTATCATTGATCTGGCTGCCCATAGGCTTGTCTAGGTCCGAATCCAGTCATTAAGGCTCAAAGATTTTTTGTACAAGTTTGGATAATGACATTAGCAAGAAAGCTTGGCATCACCCGAGTGGGGTTGAGTCAAGTCTAGCCTAGCCTAAAGATTTGTGTATCACAATTTCATCACGAAAGTTTAGGCCCAACCTTATGGCCTAGCCTAATTTGACCCGCTCAATCATGACCTTTAATTGGTGGAATTTCTAAAGAAATTTTACATCTAGGTAACCCCAATTTAATTTTGGAATAAATACACCTAATATCTCAAAACTTGTAATAAAAGTGCACTTGAGAATTAAAATTTGCTAAAACTATAATTAAGTCATAAAACTTGTCAAATTGTATAATAAGTCATTTCATGAATTTCGTTCAACTTAGGGACTGCATGGAAACGTTTATGTTCTTTTTCTGTTTCCGAGAATAGAAATAGAAAAAAGTGTTTCTATTCGGGGAATAATTTTTGAATAAAAAAACGCGTTTAGTAAACTTGTTCAGGAATGAAAATTGAACAAAACACGTTTGATAAATTTTATTCTTTTTTTGCTTCTTTTAATTTTTTAATATTTTTATTTTATTTTTCATTTTTTCCTTTCGGCCTCACCGAGGGGCCGGCAATGCTCGGCGAGGTCGCCGACCCTCAACGGCGTCGCCGGCCCTCAACGGCCGATCGTCGACCATGGCCATGGCCAAGGCCGGCGACCGGCGAAAGAAAAAACAAGAAAAGAAGAAGAAAAGAGAAGAGAGAGAGAGGAAAACGCGTTTTTCAAAATTGTTTAACAAGAAACAACTTTTTTTTGTTTCTTATTTATGTTCTTTTTGTGTTAGGGAACAAAAAAAAAAAAAAGAGAAACACAATCAAACGCGTTTTCTCTTCTTTTTTTGTTAAAGAACAAAAAAAAACAAAAAAAAGTGTCCCAGGAAAACTTTTTAGAAATGAAAACATGCAGGGCCTTAGCTAACAAAAAATGCCAACATGGTTCTTTTTTATTATTTTCTCTATCCTACGTGGATAAAATAACATTGTCTTGGTACAAATCTGATTTATATCAAATTAAAAAATAAGCTAAATTAAAAGAAAGGGGTTAGATAGTAGGCGACTGAGGGCCGCAAGCCTCGTTGTTGCCATCGCCCCAATATCATTGAAAACCCACCAAAACGACATCTTTATAGTCTTATGTTCATATTTTAGTCATGTTATTACCATGTAGGAGAGAGGAAATATTAAAAGACCATACTAGCATTTTCCATTAATCAAGTTGAATTGAGTTAATTGAAGAACTCGATTGCATTAATTTGACAAGTTTTGGAAGTGAATTGAAACTTTTTATAAGCTTTCAGAAGCAATTATATATTTACGACAAGTCTTAAGATTTTCGATACACGTCTTTTAATTTTTTTGAAGATAAGAAAAACCTCTCTCCTCTCTCTCTCTCTCTCTTCCCTCTCTCTCACACAGCCCACATCCTCATCCTCCTCTTCCCTCTCTCTATACACCCTCCTGAAATTGCATCGCCACCGCGTCTAAGCCGCCGCCTCCATCACGCTTGAATCATCACATTACTGCAATATTGAGTTGTCGCCGACACATTTGTACATGTGAAGAGTACATAGCGATGAGGTATTTGGCTGATCCAAATCATCCTCTCTCTCTCTCTCTCTCTCTCTCTCTATGTGGGAAACATTGTCCTAGGAAAAGAAAGGGAAGGTTCAATCACAACCACCCCCTTTAGGAGTTAGAGGTTAGCATAGGAGTACCACAACAGTTATTAAATGTCTATCTGAGCCATAATTAGTCCTCTGAAACCTCGATTTAGAGAAGTTTCAAAAGTTGAGATTTCGGGAAAAGACAAACACTTTACGGTAGCCTGTTGGTGTGCTATCATGCATAAAGATCGTCTCATGAGTGTACTACCGATTTCAAACTTGCAACAATAGCTGTTTTTGTGAAACTTTAAATTCCACATTGAATAAAAAACGCGTTTAGTAAACTTGTTGCAGGAATGAAAATTGAACAAAACACGTTTGATAAATTTTATTCTTTTTTTGCTTCTTTTAATTTTTTAATATTTTTATTTTATTTTTCATTTTTTCCTTTCGGCCTCACCGAGGGGCCGGCGATGCTCGGCGAGGTCGCCGACCCTCAACGGCGTCGCCGGCCCTCAACGGCCGGTCGCCGGCCATGGCCGAGGCCGGCGACCGGCCAAAGAAAAAAGAAGAAAAAAAGAAGAAGAAAAGAGAAGAGAGAGAGGAAAAAACGTTTTTTCAAAATTGTTTCTGGAACAAGAAACAACTTTTTTTTGTTTCTTATTTATGTTCTTTTTGTGTTAGAACAAAAAAAAAAAAAAAAAAACGTAAACACAATCAAACGCGTTTTCTCTTCTCTTTTTTGTTAAAAACAAAAAAACAAAAAAAGTGTTCCAGGAACACTTTTTAGAAATGAAAACATGCAGGGCCTTAGCTAACAAAAAATGCCAACATGGTTCTTTTTTATTATTTTCTCTATCCTACGTGGATAAAATAACATTGTTTTGGTACAAATCTGATTTATATCAAATTAAAAAATAAGCTAAATTAAAAGAAAGGGGTTAGATACTAGGCAATTGAGGGCCGCAAGCCTCGTTGTTGCCATCGCCCCACCATCATTGGGAACCCACTGAAACGACATCTTTATAGTCTTATAGTTCATATTTAAGTCACGTTATTACCATGTAGGAGAGAGGAAATATTAAAAGACCATACTAGCATTTTCCGTTAACCAAGTTGAATTGAGTTAATTGAAGAACTCGATTGCATTAATTTGATAAGTTTTGAAAGTGAATTGAAACTTTTTATAAGCTTTCAGAAATAATTATATATTTACGACAAGTTTTAAGATTTTCGATACACGTTTTTTTAATTTTTTGAGGATAAGAAAAACTCTCCTCTCTCTCTCTCTCTCTTCCCTCTCTCTCTCACACAGCCCACATCCTCATCCTTCTCTGCCCTCTCTCTATACACCCTCCTGAAATTGCATCGCCACGCATCGCCACCGCGTCTAAGCCGCCGCCTCCATCACGCTTGAATCATCACATTGCTGCAATATTGAGTTGTCACCGACACATTTGTACATGTGAAGAGTACATAGCGATGAGGTATTTGGCTTATCCTCTCTCTCTCTCTCTCTCTCTCTCTCTCTCTCTCTCTCTCTCTCTGGGAAACATTGTCCTAGGAAAAGAAAGGGAAGGTTCAATCACAACCATCCCGTTTATGAGTTAGAGGTTAGCATAGGAGTGACACAACAGTTATTAAATGTCTATCTGAGCCATAATTAATACTCCAAAACCTCGATTTAGAGAAGTTTCAAAAGTTGAGATTTCGGGAAAAGACAAACACTTTACGGTAGCCCGTTGATGTGCTATCATGCATAAAGATCGTCTCACGAGTGTACTACCGATTTCAAACTTGCAACAATAGCTGTTTTTGTGAAACTTTAAATTCCACATTGAATAAAAAAACGCGTTTAGTAAACTTGTTGCGGGAATGAAAATTGAACAGAAACACGTTTGATAAATTTTATTCTTTTTTTGCTTCTTTTAATTTTTTAATATTTTTATTTTATTTTTCATTTTTTCCTTTCGGCCTCACCGAGGGGCCGGCGATGCTCCGGCGAGGTCGCCGACCCTCAACGGCGTCGCCGGCCCTCAACGGCCGGTCGCCGGCCATGGCCGAGGCCGGCGACCGGCCAAAGAAAAAAGAAGAAAAAAAAGAAGAAGAAAAGAGAAGAGAGAGAGGAAAAAACGTTTTTTCAAAATTGTTTGGAAATGCTAAAACAACTTTTTTTGTTTCTTATTTATGTTCTTTTTTGTGTTAAAGGGAACAAAAAAACAAAAAAAGAAGAAACACAATCAAACGCGTTTCTCTTCTTTTTTTGTTCCCGAGAACAAAAAAACAAAAAAAGTGTTCCAGGAACACTTTTTAGAAATGAAAACATGCAGGGCCTTAGCTAACAAAAAATGCCAACATGGTTCTTTTTTATTATTTTCTCTATCCTACGTGGATAAAATAACATTGTTTTGGTACAAATCTGATTTATATCAAATTAAAAAATAAGCTAAATTAAAAGAAAGGGGTTAGATACTAGGCAATTGAGGGCCGCAAGCCTCGTTGTTGCCATCGCCCCACCATCATTGGGAACCCACTGAAACGACATCTTTATAGTCTTATAGTTCATATTTAAGTCACGTTATTACCATGTAGGAGAGAGGAAATATTAAAAGACCATACTAGCATTTTCCGTTAACCAAGTTGAATTGAGTTAATTGAAGAACTCGATTGCATTAATTTGATAAGTTTTGAAAGTGAATTGAAACTTTTTATAAGCTTTCAGAAATAATTATATATTTACGACAAGTTTTAAGATTTTCGATACACGTTTTTTAATTTTTTGAGGATAAGAAAAACCTCTCTCCTCTCTCTCTCTCTCTCTTCCCTCTCTCTCTCACACAGCCCACATCCTCATCCTTCTCTGCCCTCTCTCTATACACCCTCCTGAAATTGCATCGCCACGCATCGCCACCGCGTCTAAGCCGCCGCCTCCATCACGCTTGAATCATCACATTGCTGCAATATTGAGTTGTCACCGACACATTTGTACATGTGAAGAGTACATAGCGATGAGGTATTTGGCTTATCCTCTCTCTCTCTCTCTCTCTCTCTCTCTCTCTCTCTCTCTCTCTCTCTCTGGGAAACATTGTCCTAGGAAAAGAAAGGGAAGGTTCAATCACAACCATCCCGTTTATGAGTTAGAGGTTAGCATAGGAGTGACACAACAGTTATTAAATGTCTATCTGAGCCATAATTAATACTCCAAAACCTCGATTTAGAGAAGTTTCAAAAGTTGAGATTTCGGGAAAAGACAAACACTTTACGGTAGCCCGTTGATGTGCTATCATGCATAAAGATCGTCTCACGAGTGTACTACCGATTTCAAACTTGCAACAATAGCTGTTTTTGTGAAACTTTAAATTCCACATTGAATGGATGAAGCCTTATGATGCTATCCACAAGTAAGATCCGTGTCTCTACATGGTCACCATCTCACGTGATCATTCAGGAAAATTTATTTTAGGGGCTTGACCACATAAAACGGACTAGGTGGTTACAAATTGCATTAGGGCAAGACCACCGGCCACCTCTAGAAAATGCATGGCTCGTGGAAAGATTAGACTCACATCTGATATGAAGTGGGTGGAAGGTGATTACTAGAGAGCGAGATGGCTCGAACAATATGTGATTTCTAACATACTTCTAGAATGGCGAGGGGCGAGAAAAGATCAAGTCACATGCCGAACAAAGGGAGTATTGCCTGCAATGCTTTGAATGAGGGAGGAACCAAGACCCATATCGGATAGGTCAAGTCGTGCAATATTATTATAGGTTAAGATCTCTTTCAAATCATCTTCATTTTATACAGTTATTTATAATAGTCATTTTGAGAGCTTGATCTACCTAGATCGGGCTTGATGATTATAGTTTTCGTCGCTAAGCTACCATGATCGGAGCTGATTCTCAAGCTAACGGTCAACGAGCTGCCTTTTCGATAAAATGTTGAAATGAATATTATTGTCGCGTCATTCAAAGCAAAATTAGAGTAGAAGTATAGCTCAGAAAACTTCAGGTCGGGATCGCATGTGAAGTTGACTCTGCAGGAGCGTGGCACGTTCGCAATTGGAGAAAGAAAAAACCTGTAGTTAGGAGGCAAAAGCATTTGCTTTTGATTCCAAAAGATAAAGAAAAAGACGAGATGACAGAAGAAAAAATGATCCTTCTCTTTTGGAGGTACCCGAGAAAAAAAAAAAGCAATGATAAAGAGGTATCGTCGTCCTCATTTGTCTTTGTTGATTCGGACATGTACAGAATGTGAACAGCAAGATATAAGTCCTATGTAAAGATATTATTGGTGCACCGTTCATGATAGGGTCAATTATGCAAGGAGTACAATAATTGAGACAATCGGATCATCATCCATGATCTGCCCTCGAATGATCACTATCGGCATCTCTGTGCCGGCAAGAGACCTAACTTCACGATTCGGCTTGTTCCACGTGGGCCAAACTTCAAAAAGAGTAATTCGAGCGGTTGCAAAAAGTGATGACTATTTTAAAGGTGGATATCGGCTTATGAATCACTTAGCATGACTTTTTCCTTCTAACGCGACACTTCAAATGTCACAAAATTCCCCTACTCAAGAAATTAACATACTTATTAGTATTGCAGGCATTACTCTCCCTATTCAACGCGTGACCCGATTTATTTATATCCTTTTAACCATTCTAAAAACCTGTCAGGAATTATATCTTATTTAAACTCTCTTACCGTAATGATCATTATTTGCTCTCATCGGATCATGATATAAGTTTAGTGTCTCTTCAAATTATATATCCCTGGATGGGAAAGAAGATTGTTTAGCCATTTTTCTTAATGAAAATAATTTCTTTTACTTTAAAATAATTTATCATGTTTTAAAATTTCTAATGATAAAAAGTGTCACATCAACGTGTCACGTTGTCGTCATTAGCCTCATAAGCTAAGATCTTTTGGATTGATAGTGATGGCAATTTTAGTACAAGTATATGATTTTTATAAATAAGAACATATTCATTACCAGCAATCTTTTATTCTATTTATTACTCAACCTCCGTTCAATCCAAGGGCGTTTTGACTTGCACTTTAATTCATTTGCAAAATTAATAAAGCATATATCATGAAGTCGGAATTTGCTCATTAAAGTAATTATTTTTTGTCACGTGTACATATACAAAACATGACCTTTTCGATAATTGTCTCTAGGCATATTGTTAAGCATATTTTATAATTCTCAATTTTTTTTAAAGTAATGATCTTATCTAACACAGAAAATGAACACATTCAACGTTAATCCTTTTTAATTTAATTACTTAAAAAAGCAGACTCTTTCGAGGAGGATGTCTCGGCGTGTATTTTCTTCGTTTTACGTGATTCGCCTTCGTTATCATTTTTCCGATGACATCCACTTATGTCGTGTCATTGTGATGACCAACATATCTTGGAAAATCGAGAGAGAGAGAGAGAGAGAGAGGGAGAAGGGGGTGGTTGGGGGGGTGGAATACAGGGACATATCAATTTGTCTTTTACGGCTAAATCTGACAAAAAAAAAAACAACTTTCCGGCTAGAATAAAGTACTGAGACTGCTTTTTTTTTTTTTTTTTTTTTTGGGGTCGAAAGTATCGTGACTATTCAATGGACCTAAAAAATTCATAATTTCTATTTATTGTAAGGACAAAAAAGAACACTTTAATATTTGAGGAAAATAACATAAACAATCATTGAGCTATAGCCCAATGTGTGGTGCGGTTTATGAGCTTTTAATTTATTTAATATGATCTATCAACTTTAGCTCAATATGCACTGTAGTTCTCAAAGTTTTGATTTATTCAATATGGTTAATAAATTTTTTGTATATGTGTAATTCAGTCAAATATCACATTATACACTAAATCAAAGTTTAAATATCATTTGTGTCATTATCCTTAAATTTTTTTGTGCTTTGTACAATTTTTTAAATAATACATATGGTATTCAATTTCAAATATATGACTTGACTAATGCGCATTTTTCATGTATTAATTGTGTGAGACAAGTCATTCATATCTTGAGAGGATAAAATGTTTAGAACACCTTTAATTTGGTGATTTTTCCTCTTGATTGCCTGTGCATTCATATTTTGTTCACTCACATGATTAGGGATTTAGGAGGATAGTTGCACAATGAGCGTGTGAAAGTGAGGAAAGAAATGTGAGAAAGTGATAATAGAACGCAGGAGAAATCATCTTACGTTACAATTACAGTATGAGATTGTGATAGTGTGGTAAAATTGACCAATCATTATTATTCATGTGTTATGAATCTAATATTTTTTCACTATTTGTTATATCACGTACTACCGTCACCAGAGTTGATAGATAATGGCATGATTGACACCAAAAACATCCCTCCCATATGCATGGCATGGGAAAACTGAGGTTTGGTTAAAATCTAAGAAAAATAATCGCTAGCAACTGTTTCAGAATAATAAAAGGATAATTCGAACAGGAAATTAGCATCACAATTAGTAGAAAATGGCCTCTCACAACAGGGATTAAAAAGCCCATTGCTATACTGTCATTGGCCCACTAGCATTACTCCTATTAGCAGAATGACTATATTTTTCTTTTAGGAAAAATTCCTTTAATCGCCTAATATAATTGGTCGGACGATAAACATGAGCCGAGACTTATCGTAGAATCAGTTAATTCGGAAAAACCGATTGGATGAATTCTTTTTAATAAAAAAATGGAGGAAAACAAGGACCATGGTGAAAGACGATTCGTTCTGTCGATGATGCGGTGGACATGACTAATCGTGGTCCGGCCCATTTCAATTGACCGACGAATTCCTGGAGGAGGCCCGGTCCGCAGTTTCCAGATCGATCCGACCGGGTTCGCTATTTACGGTCGAGACAGGAAAGACCGCGAAGGTGCGAGAATGCTCCTGTCTTTCCTATTTAACCCTCGACTTCTCCTTTCCCAATCCACATCGTCTGACGATAGCAGTTCTAGTTTAGTGCAAGCATTCTCTCCAGCACTTTCTCGGCTTCAGTCTTGCGCGTTAGCCGGTGATCATCCCCGACAGCCATGTCGCTCATCCCGAGCTGGTTCGGCGGCCGCCGCAGCAACGTCTTCGACCCGTTCTCCCTCGACGTCTGGGACCCCTTCAGGGACTTCCCCTTCCCTTCCTCCTCCCTCACCGCCGCTAACTTCCCCCAGACGTTCCGCGAGAACGCCGCCTTCGTGAACACGAGGATCGACTGGAAGGAGACCCCGGAGGCCCACGTGTTCCGGGCGGATCTCCCCGGGCTCAAGAAGGAGGAGGTCAAGGTGGAGATCGAGGAGGATCGGGTGCTCCAGATCAGCGGCGAGCGGAGCATGGAGAAGGAGGACAAGAACGACACCTGGCACCGGATGGAGAGGAGCAGCGGCAAGTTCATGAGGAGGTTCAGGCTGCCGGAGAACGCGAGGATGGATCAGGTGAAGGCCTCGATGGAGAACGGGGTGCTGACTGTCACTGTTCCCAAGGTGGAGGAGAAGAAGCCCGAGGTCAAGGCCATCGAGATCTCCGGTTGAGAAGTGGTGAATCTACGGTCGGCGCTGCGACCTGTGCTGTGTATACATATGCGTATAGAGTGCCTGTTTGTGCCGTCTGCTGTGTGGCTTTTGCGTGTCCTGAGTTGGGAGTCGCGGTCTATGGCGATGTCTGATATGGCAATGTTAAATAACTATAGCGACTCTCTACTTGTAATGAGATCTGAGATATGCTGTAATATATAGTAACTTCTACTTTTTGTGATATCGGTTCCTCAAATTCCTTCGGTTTTTTCACCTTTCCATTTTCCTATTGCACTGAATTTGCCCGCGGCTTTGTTTCAAGGGAGTTTAATTGGTTCGTTCTTTTTGCGACGATTAATTCAGTTTGTTGTAAGGATTCTCGGATGTGCAACTGCTGTACTCGTTGCGATCATTTTTAGAATTGGGTTTGCGGTACCCACAAAACATTGTACTCATGAGCTCAGCGCGAGCTGCAGGGTGTCAGATAACAGGAGCAGTTATCCCAACAAGCTTTTCAATTTCTGCATGATCATCATCAGATCAGAGATCGAGTTCTCTAGTTCTTCTATTGTAGTGTGTGAACAACCACCTTTCTTGATGCTCAAGCTCGACTTACTGTCTTTGAAAGCTGTGTCTCTTAGCCTCATCTCTTTCCCTTCCTCCCCCATCAACCATCAGTCTTCCTTGCTGCTTTCGACATATTATATATTAAAAATATTTTTATATATAAATACATAAATGAATAATAATAATAATAATAATAATAATAATAATAATAATAATAAAAAGAACGTAAAATTATTTTATGTTAAAAATATTAATTCAATATAATTCATTATTTTAATTTTTTAATTTGATAAATTTAATTATATTCTATTACAATAATCCGTAAAATTTGGAAGGAAAAAAAAGTGAAGGGAAATCTAAAATAAAAATTCAAAGTAAGCTTATTTTCTTAAATAAAACCTTAAAATAGCTGTTGTCTTAAATAAAGATTTAAAGTGCTTAACAAGTTTCAAATAAGGACTTGAACTTATCGACAGGTTAAAATGTTCACCGGTCAGCGAGCGTGTGACATTTTTGGTGGTCGGAATATGGACAATTATGTCCAAAAAAATATAGATAGAAATTAATAAATCATAAAAACAAAACTCCTCAAACTCTTCACGTTCTTTTGACCTAAAAAAAACTCTTCACGTTCTCATGTTTTTCTTCTTTTGCTCTTCATCTTCTCCGTTCTTTGTCCTCACTTGCTTGGAGCACCGAATCGAACACAAATTGAAACACAACAAGAAACCCCTACTTTTGTTTCTTTACATTTTCTTCTTTTGTTTTTTGTCTTCATTTCTTTCCAACGAAAAAGACAAATCTCGAGTAAGCCAAGGATCTTGCTCCATTAACAGAGAATTTGGCTTCTCCAAACGAGAGGGGACAAAGAATGTAATGTAAAAGATGAGGAGTAGAAGAAAAAGAACATAAAGAGTTTGGGGGTTTTATTTTTAGGGTGTGTTAATTTTTATCTATATTTTTTTGGACAAAATTGCCCGGAAACGTCATACGCTTGTTGGCCGGTGAACATTTTGGCCGGTCGGTAGGTTCAGACTTTTATTTGAGACTTGTTAGCCACTTCAGGTCATCATTTGAAACGACAGTTATTTTGGGTCCTTAATTGAAATTTTCTCAAAAAGTAATTCAAGTTTTAGTATTAAATTTAGGGATATATGCGGTGTAAGTTTTAAAATTTGTCATGAAAGTATAATTGAATTTTAAAATTAATCAAATTGGTACAATCAAGTCTTTTCGTTGATACCGTCAATTTGTTTAACAAAAAAATCTTGAAAAAAAAGCTAAAATAATTCTTAACCTAAGAAAAAAAGGTAGGTTGGCTGCTTGGTTGGACAAGCAACTGCCACCGTCGGAGGGGGTCGGCGAGATAGCTGGCCCTAGGCAACGGTGGGTGGCAGCTTGTGGTGGAGTTGGGGGCCTTGCAAGGCCTCGCTGGTCTTGAGTGAGGGCATGGCATCACCTAGATTTGGGCGAGCCTTAGTCGGGCCTCTGAGGCATCGCTTAGATCTAGGCAAGCCTTGCTGGCCCTTGCTTGATTGGTGATGGCTTCGGTTGGGCTGGCGAGGCGGCCCCCTTGCCTCGTAGGGTCGGCACTTTGATGGTGGTAGCGGCGCCAGCCTACCCCTTTTTTTCTTTTTTTATATATTTATTATTTGACCTCTCAAGTATTGAAAAAATTTATAATTGACTCCATGCATGTTGGAATTCCGGATTTGCATGTCGGAGATTGTCGGGGAGAGTTGACCACAATCGGATTTTTCCAAACTCATTGATCGCATGTTGGAGCGTAGGACACCACACAAAGGTTTCCGGAAAGTGTCGCTACTTCTTAGATTCCACCTGCAATGAGTCCAAAAGCCTGGAAACTTCCTCCTGCGGAGCCCATCTCAATACGCGACCAGTTTCTCTGATTGTCTCTTTGAACCCTTCCGGTAACGGCTCGAATTCACTCTAAGCCTCTGACCATGCCAGGTCCGACCATCCACAAGAACGTTGCTGTTCGCCAGCCCCCAGCCGTTTCTGCAAACTCTACCTGAGCCATTTTGAAGCCAAGATTCCTAAGCTCACATGTGTAACTGAATATTTGCTTGCTTATAAAGCCCCAAGAGGCAACCGGTTTCTTCCCCCAATATGCTGGTTGTGTTGGAGTCGACGCCTAATATGAAAATAAGATAAGCTCTAGTTGGACTTTGCCTCTGATGTGCCGACTTATTCCAGTGAGAATGCTGGATATTCAAAAGCGGTAAGTGAAACCAAAAGTGAAGAACTCTTGGTCAAAAAGCAGAGGAACCGCCTCTGTCTCACTCTCTGTCTACATTTGTCTCTTGTCCTCCAGAAGCCGCAAGTTGCTAGAGAAGAAAGTCAAAAGAAAAGTTGCAGCCCACAATTGTTGACTCCTTAGCCAAGAAGAAAATGGGAGTCCATCATGCATGAAGTCTGGACGTGAGGCGGCGAAGTTTGAGCCTTCAAGCAAGGCTTGGGAGTGCCGACGTAAGGTAGGCCACACAAGTCGAGAGAAGAAGAGATTAAGAGAGAAAGAGAGTCTCGTCAGAGAGAAAGCAAGGTGTGAGCTTCACGCCAGAGAGGGCCTCAAGTCACCAGGTGCAAAGGTGAACTTCAAAGAGAGAGGCACCATAGCCTCAGCAACTCTGTGTAAGTGAGTTATCCCTCCATGATCGAGAAGGGAAAATAGAATAGCCGTGTATGTACATTTTTTTTTTTTTTTGGGTCATAGCTGTGTATGTACATGACCAGCTAGTTAGTTTGAGTGTGTGCTTGTATTAGCTAGCTAGTTTGGGTTTGAGTATTTTGAGTGCGTGGTGAGAGAAGATATACTGTAATAGTTGTGTCAGAATGTTTATTTTGAGTGTTATACTTGTACCACAATTTAGTATAACTAGTGTCTTGAGTTATCTATTACCATTCTCTCAAGTAACCACACAACGCTTCCGCATATCCTTGAAAGGGGTATCATGGCAAAAGCTGCGCACTCTACAATTAGTATCAGAGCAAAGGGTTGCATACCCTACAGGTTGGTGAAGCCGAAGCAACTTTGCACAGCGAGCTTAGTGAGAAAAACGGCGCTCGTGATTGTTTCTGGAGTTGGTCTGATAACTGTTTCTCAAGGCAGTCGACTGTGTTCCAAAAGACGCCTGAAGATGCCTTAAATATTGATCACCATAGCTGCTTACTTCATCATGGGTTCTACATTGCCCGGTAAAAGAGACGAGTCCTTGCGTCTCGTGGGATAAGTGCCTGGACCAGTATCAATCTGTTGCAGCTCTAGCATGTGTCAGTTGTACAACATCATAGTCCGATAGAAAACATATAAACTAGTCCGAGATTTGAATATTCTAGCAAGTCAAAAGAGATACTGTCGACTATTTTCTTCCTTCCTAGTCGGATTGCTTGACATGTATACGAGAATTTGATCTTATATGCAGTTTCAGCATGTGGGGTATTGTTGACTTCAATTACATACCTCCTCTGACTAAGGGAAGAGGTGATGACTCGTTTAGACACTTAGGGCAACGGCTATCAGAGTGTTTCTCCTTCTGGAATCTGAGTTAACCTAAAGACCTAGCATGCTTACTTTTTCTTTGCAGCAAGAGCATTTTACGAAAACGCAGAGATCCCTGTTAAAGTACTGCTAATGGGTAGAAGAAGAAGAAAATTACAGGCGAAACTCAAAATTTGTCTACACCGACTAATGATGCGAACTGTTGAGTGCAATTCATATTGGAGTCACGTTGATTAGTTCACTCTTTCTTTTGCTTGGCTAAACAATCTCTTCAAATCTTGAAGAACCCTCGCAGTGCTTTGCGATAACAAACATATTCAAATCAGGAGCCTTTCCAGTTTAGCATAGTACGACCAAAGCAAGCACATTCCTTAACATTCAATCGATATTGTGACACTGCACCACTTGATTTCCAGTGAAATTACTGTCAACCTATGTCGTTGAGGTTTTTCTTTTGTGTACATCACAGAGGACAGCAGAGTGCCGATACTACTAGTACGCAAAGCGATGCTAGGAAGTTTCATATGATGAGCTGCCGCTTCTGCAAAGTACATCAACGAATCATGAATCATGCAAGGGATTTTATCGTTGCTCCTTCCTTTGCCATCATATCTGACAATACTTGGTGGAGAGGTCCTTCACAGTTGGTGTTGAGTCTCGCTGCAAGAGCTAAGGGAACTCAGAGGGGAGGTCATCCTTTGGTAAGCAGTGGGGAAATAGACAGGAAGATATAAATGGGGAAACTGGACGGATTGAGATGATCGAATTGAGTGTGAGCTATTCCAATGGGGAAGCACTTGGAATGCAGGACTGACCCCAATTGAGTATCGGGGTTATGTGCCCTTGAAAGGAAAATCGGGACTCGCACCTATCTATGATTGCGTCTCTGTCCTCGTTCCTCCATTGCTCTCATCTGACCCCAACCAGAGCCTGGGTCCTGGATCATTTGAGCATACGAAAAGTCTGGTATTCGGTACTGCGTCAATGGCATGTTAAGAAAAACAAAGGAGACTTCTCTAGTTATTTTGTGTTTCTTGCCTGGATGGTAAAATTGAAAGGGGCATACAAATCGATTGCATCATTGAAAGGTGACGGGATTACGGGAGAGCGGCTTTCGTACTATGAGACATGTGGAGGAAACAAAACTACTTGAGAATACCTGAAATTTTGTTACCTTTCATATCTGGATTTGCTCATTCTTATGTTAAGGCCAGCAGAGATAATTCCTCCTCTGGCAGCTAGCTTCTTTCACCGAGGACTTCTGGTTAATTTGACTTCCATCCCAAAACTTGGTCTTATCTCTTTGCAGATTTTCACTATTCCACTGGAGGCGACTCCTCCGATCTGATGGCATTGAAATCCACTGCTACCGACGTCACCATAAGCTCGTTATCAATCCGAAATGAAGTGATTATAACTCGGTTTTAACATGAGAGTGCTTGTAACCTTCTTAAAAAAATTCAAATCAAAGAATTCTTTTGGAATCCTACAACCATATTAGCCTAACAGAAAAATCGTCTTGGAGCAGAGTCACGTACACATATGTATTGTAGCCGACACGCACAAACCTTAGGCGAGCTGATAGAGCTTGTCTATCCATGAAAGCTAGAGAAAGCATGACTTAGAAGCACAAGAGCTTCAAAGTCTGCATCATTTCAGATACCTAGCTATTTCTCGAGACAAGTCAAGTGTATCAAAGAAATATAAAGCTCCATGATTCAGTTGCTGTGAAAGTCGAATTGATCTGGAGGATTCTCATGTTCTTTTTTTGTGATATAGTACAGATGTGAAATGAAAAACCTTGTCGTTAAGATAAAGATCAATTGTTATGCTGCTACTTCTTTCTTTTGTCAAATGACATGAGTGGTCTCTCGTGATTGACTTAAGAAAGAAGGTTCGTCCTCAAATTGTTGTCCCTGCAACAGTAACAAAAACAACTGAGTCTCATTCTGCTAAGTGAGGTCCGTCGTATGAATCCTATTAAGCCACTGCATTTTATCCTTTGTTAGATTATCTGTGAAATATAGATAGTACCCTACTTATCATACTAAGTTGGGTTAGTGATATCTTTCATTGTCATTTCCTTCCACATATTTTTCTGGTTTCTCTTGTCCCTTTTAACATATGGATCCAATCTTTAATCTCACATAGCATCGTAGGGCACTTGAAAGCTTTCCTTCAACATTACCAAACCATCTTAAATGGCCTTCCTCATCTCAAAATGCCTTTGAGATGTTATCTCTAGAATGGTTATGATGACATGGTGAAATCGACTTATTACTTTTATCTGCTTGTTATCCTATCTAATGTCAAATATGTTGATTTTGATTGACTTGTTTTACTACGTGTTATTACCACGTTATGGAACCAATAATGACACAACGGTCACATAAAACATCTTCTCCACATCTAAGGGATGGGAAGAAGTAATGATAATCAATTAAAATGATCGATACGAATGAAATTGTGGATAGTGCAATGGGAAAAATGAGGTTTGGGTAAAGCTTAATATCAATAACAATCATTATCAAACTCTTTCCATGAGTAAAAGAATATTTGGGAGAGAAAAGAAATCATTGGAACTAGCATGATATAAACAATGACATCTCACAACGAGGTTATGTAACCAATAATGACACGACCGTCACATAAAACATCTTCTCCACATGTAAGGGATGGGAAGAAGTAAATGGGAAGAAGTAATGATAATCAATTGAAATGATCGATAAGAATGAAATTGTGGATAGTGCAATGGGAAAAATGAGGTTTGGGTAAAGTTTAATATCAATAACAATCATTATCAAACTCTTTTCATGAGTAAAAGATTATTTGGGAGAGGGAAAAAATTGTTGGAACTACCATAATATAAAGAATGACATCTGACAACAGGGATTAAATGTGTGCGTTTGATTCAACATTTCATATGATCCTCTGAAAGCTTTTGGGACGAGATTGTTCCTTGAGTTGCAAGAGGTTCCATGATCTAGGCATCACTTGCTCTGTGACAAAGAAGAGGGTCCTCTCTAGTCCCACATTACTTAAGGCGGAGTTATGGGCTAGTTTATAAGGCTTGGGACCCATTTAATTTGTGTAACGCGTTTTAAAGTCATGAGGATTCAGTGTCCAAGGCGGACAATATTACATAGTGGGGTCCGGATCGTTACAAATAGTATCAGAGCCGACTCCTGACTGCAATGTGGCCCCTTAAGGGGTGGAGGCTATGACAACCAAAAGAAGGGGAGGGTCCTCTCTAGTCCCACATCACTTAGGGGGAAGTCCTAGGTTAATTTATAAGGCTTAAAGCCCCATTTAATCAGTGTAACATGTTTTAAAGCACTGAGGACTCAGTGTCCAAAGTGGACAATATTACATAACCTCTTCAAGGCTACCAAACGATTTGCTTTCCAGGTCTACTTCCAAGATAATATATTTCCATTCTCCAGTGGCCATACCCAATGGTTTTTCGTTTTTTTACCTTCAAAGCTACTTTGAAAAATGCCCCAACCAAACCTTATCTGCTGAAAGCAAATAATGGGCTTTGCGTCTTAAAGACACTCTCTCGAGGATCTTCCAAATGAACCCTAAAAACCCCATTGCTATGAAGTCATTGGCCCAGTATCTCCCTATTAGCAGAATGGCTATATTTTTGCTTTGGGAGAAGCTCCTCGAACCGTATCTTTTGATTAGCGGAAAATAAACGCCAGCTGTAATCATGATTTGGGATCCAATTAAATTTATTGGCTGGACGAAATTTTATTTAATCAATAGTAGAGGAAATTAAGGGCGATTACAAACTAGAAATTCAGAATTCGTTTTATCGTCTCGTGGGACGAGTTCGAGTTTTTTCTTTCCCTTACTGAAAAGATCCTGACGGGGCCCAGTCCGAGGTTTCCAGATGGACCGACCGGATTCGCCAAATCACTGGAACGTTCGTCCGAAAGACCGCGGAGGTACGAGAATGCTCCTCCGTTTCCTATTTAGCACCCGACGCCACCACTTCCAAACCATATCGTCTGGCAATAGCAATTCCTGTCTTAGTCCGAGCATTCTGTCAAACGTTTCGTCGGCTCAATCTCATATATTCGCCGGTAATCCCACAGCCATGTCGCTCATCCCGAGCTGGTTCGGCGGCCGCCGCAGCGGCGTCTTCGACCCTTTCTCTCTCGACCTCTGGGAACCCTTCAAGGACTTCCCTTTCCCTTCCTCCTCCCTCTCCGCCTCTGATTTCCCCCAGGCGTTCCGGGAGAACACTGCTTTCGTGAACACGAGGATCGACTGGAAGGAGACCCCGGAAGCCCACGTGTTCAAGGCGGATCTCCCCGGGCTCAAGAAGGAGGAGGTCAAGGTGGAGATCGAGGACGATCGGGTGCTCCAGATAAGCGGCGAGAGGAACGTGGAGAAGGAGGACAAGAACGACACGTGGCACCGGGTGGAGAGGAGCAGCGGGAAATTCATGAGGAAGTTCAGGTTGCCCGAGAACGCGAGGATGGATCAGGTGAAGGCGTCGATGGAGAACGGGGTGCTCACCGTGACTGTTCCCAAGGTGGAGGAGAAGAAGCCGGAGGTCAAGGCCATCGAGATCTCTGGTTGAGAGATGGTGAATCTACGGTTGGCGTGGCGATTTGTGTATACATGCACAGAGAGTGAGTGTCTGCGTGTGCTGTCCGCTGTGTGGCTTTGTCCTGAGTTGGCTTGAGTTGTGACTCTCAGTCCTCGTCTATGGCGGTGTAATAGATCGGAATTATGGCGGTGTAACATAACTATAGTAACTTCTGTTTTATGTGATATCGGTTCCTCAAAATCTTTCGATTTTCTCGCCTTTCGCTTCCCCATTCAGCACCGAATGCGCTTACGGCCTTGTCCCAAGGGACTTAAGTTAGTTCTTTTTTGGGATGGTTAATTCATTCTCTTGGAAGGATTCCTGTGAAGTGCAAGTGTAGTACCTCCCAGGTTGTGATCATTTTTTTTTTCAACTGGGTTTGGGGGTACCTGCAAATTGCATTGAGAGAAGCTGACAACTTTCGGGATGAAACGAGGCTTAAAACCATGATGCTCCTTTTGAGCTCAGCGCGAGCTGCAGGGTTTCTTATGCTGCATTGTATTGGGTTTGTCAGATAACATGACTAGATATCCCAACAAGTTTTTTATTTCCGCTTGATCGTCATCAAATCAGAGATAACAAGATCAGATATCTTTTCCTGATGCTTAGCTCGATTTCGTCTTTGAAAGCTGCGGGTTTCATCCTCATCTCTTCCCCATCAACCATGAGTCTCCTCACCGCTTGCTCCATCTCTCTCTGGTTTAGATCACCCTCCAACTCCAATCCCACCATCCAAAGATGGCACGGGTACCCTGCCTTCACATTCTGGTCCCTACGGTTGGTTTATCGTGGGGACTCCTTACGAAATAATTTCCAAGGTCGAGTTCCATCTGCAATGGGTCCAAAAGCCTCCCGTGTTACGGTGTGCTAAAACTTCCACTTCCAGAGCCCATCTCACAACACGGCCAATTTTCTGTTGGCTTTTTTGGACCCTTGCACTAACAGCTCGATCCACTCCGAGCCTCTGACTGAGCCAGGTCGCACCAGCCGGAAGAATGCCACTCTTTGCCAGCCCCGAAGCTGTTTCCGCAAACTCTCCCTGATCTATTTTTAAGCCAAGCTTCCCTAAGCTCACAGGTATAACTGAATTATAGGCTTGCTTATCAAGCCACAATAGGCAACTGGTTTCTTCCCTCTATTATACTGGTTGGCGGAGACGGAGCAACTTTGTGCAGCGAGCCTGGCGAAAAAAATAGCGATCGTTATTGTTTATGGAGTTGGTCCGGTAACTGTTTCTCCACGCAGTCCACTATTCCAGAAAATGCCTGAAGATGCCTTGATGTTAATCAGGATGGCTGCTAACTTCATCATGGGTTCTAAATTGCCTGGTGATACAAGTCCTTGCATCTTGTGGGATAAGCGCCTGGAATAGTATCAATCGACCTTGGATCTAAAGAGTCATGGTGCTGCAGCTTAGCATGTATTGGTTCTACGACTTCATGGTCTGATAGAAAACATGAAAACTTGTCCAAGATTTGAATATTCCAGCAAGTCAAAGAGAGATACAACTTTTATTCGAATTTTATACACTGTAGACTGCTTTCTTCCCTTCTAGTTGGATTGCTCGACATGAATACGAGAGAATATGATCTTATATGCAGTTTCAGCACGTGTGGTACTGTTGACTTCAGTTACATGCCTCCTCTGTCCTCTGACTAAAGGAAGAGGTAATGACTGGTTTAGAAGGTGGGGCAACGGCTATTGGAGGTTTTACCTTCTGGAAACTGAGTCGCCCTAAAGACCTGGTATGCGTACCTTTTCTTTGCAGCAAGAGCATTTTACGAAAACACAGTGACCCCCGTTAAAATACTGCTTAATGAGTAGTAGACGATGAAAATTGCAAGCCAAACTCAAAATAAGTCGACATGGACGAATGATGCAAGCTGTTGAGTGCAATTCCTATTTGAGTCACGCTGATTAATTGACTCTCTCTTTAGATTGGCCAAGCAGTTTCTTTAAATCTTGAAGAGACCCTCGCAGTGCTTTGGGATAGCAAACATATTCAAGTCAGGAGCCTTTCCAGTTTAGTATAGTACGACCAAATAGAGCGCATTCCTAACATCCAGTCAGTACCGTGTGATTGTTACTATTGCTTTCTAGTGAAATTCCTAACAAGCTCCATCCCTGATGTAAAGAAGAGTTTACTGCAAGTATCATTATCTTAGAGTTTGTTGTGTATGTTGATATCCGAGGGTTAAAGATACCTTTTCAGGGAAAATAACTTTTCTTTTTGGAGCCAAGGGGTTCAGAGAAAACCAGCAGAGTGCCATACTACAAGAGCGCAAAGCAATGCTAGGAAGTTTTATATGATGAGCTGCCACCTTAGCAAAGTACATCAATTCAGTCTTTTCCGGTTAATTTTGGCCGGATTTTGTTGACTAAGTATTGATTGATTAACGTGACATGATCGATGCTTAATATGATAACATTTAGTAATATTTTAATTTTTTTGAATTTGAATTTTATTTAATTTTTCTTTTTCCTTTTTCTCTTTTTTTCTTTCTTCTTTTCCTTCCTCCAGTCGGTTGTTGGACCTTTGGTAACCGACCATCGGCAAGGCTCAAGCCCTCACGAGAGGCTCGAGGGCGATTGACAACTGGCCAGAGACAACAATCGGCGAGGTTGAGGAGGAAGGAGGGACAGAAAGAAAAAAAAAAGAGAAAAAAAAAAAAGAAAAAGAGAATAAAAAAGAAAAAGAAAAAGAATAAAAAATTAAAAAAATAAAATATTATTAAAAGTTGTTAAAGTCAACGCCGATCTTGTTATTTCAAATCGATACTTAGTTAGTAAAATCTGGCCAAAATTAACTGAAAATGATTGAATTGACACAAAGTGAAAATATTTAGGAGTAAATTAATATTTATAAAACGTTTGGGATTAAATTAGCATAAATATAAAATGTTTAGGATTTGTTGGACACTTTTCCCCAAATGAACTTGATTTATATTCATGATTTAGGATTCATTGAATTTAATTGGACAAAATCTTATTTAATCAAGAACAGAGGAAATTAAGGGCGATAGCAAAATAGAAATAGAATTCGTCGTCATCGTAGTGTGACGGACCAGGTGTTTCCAGATGGACCTGCGGGATTCGCCATTTCGCTCGAAGGTTCGTCCACCGACACTCAGAAAGCGCGAAGGTACGAGAATGATCCTCTCTTTCCTATTTTACTCCCAACTTGTCTTCCAGGCTCCACCGTCAAACGGTAGCAATTCTCATCATCCATCTCAAGCATTCTATCGAACACTTTCTCCGCTCAGTCTCGCATTTTCACCGGTAAACCCAACAACCATGTCGCTCATCCCAAGCTGGTTCGGCGGCCGCCGCAGCAACGTCTTCGACCCTTTCTCCCTCGACCTCTGGGACCCCTTCAAGGACTTCCTTTCCCTTCCTCCTCCCTCTCCGCCTCTAATTTCCCTCAAACCATCCGAGAAAATACTGCTCTTGTGAACACGAGGATCGACTGGAGGGAGACCCCGGAGGCCCACGTGTTCAAGGCGGATCTCCCCGGGCTCAAGAAGGAGGAAGTCAAGGTGGAGATCGAGGACGATCGGGTGCTCCAGATAAGCGGCGAGAGGAACGTGGAGAAGGAAGACAAGAACGACACGTGGCACCGGGTGGAGAGGAGCAGCGGGAAGTTCATGAGGAGGTTCAGGCTGCCGGAGAACGCGAGGATGGATCAGGTGAAGGCCTCGATGGAGAACGGGGTGCTCACCGTCACTGTTCCCAAGGTGGAGGAGAAGAAGCCTGAGGTCAAGGCCATCGAGATCTCCGGTTGAGAGTCGGTGAATCTATGGTCCTCGTTGCGACTTGTGTCTATATATAGAGCAAGTATGCTGTGTTACGTGTGGGTTGGGAGGCTCGATCCCATGGTGTCTGATATAGCGATATGTTGTCCGACAATGACTCTTTACTTGTAATGAAATTCGAAGTTACTATTTGCTAACTTCTGTTTGAGGTGATATTGGTTGCTCAAAAGTTTTTGATTGTGTTTTGTTCGTGGGACGTTCCATATTTTGATTTACATACTGCTTCCGGGAGTTCAATTAGTTTAATTATTTTTGGATGATTAATTCAATTTCTGGGAAGGATACCTCCAAAGTGCAGGATGTACTTTGCACATTGTGATCGTTTTTTCAGTTGGGTTTGGAGGTACCTGCAATATGGAGAAGCTGATAAGTTTGGGATGAAAACAAACTAGAAACAACATTACTCCTTTGGACTCAGTGCAAGGTTTGGGGTTCCTTCTGCTGCATTGTATCAAATTTGTCAGGTAACAGGATAAAATATTCGATATGGCCTTCAATTTCTGTTCCATCATCATCAGATCAGATTCACTGGTTCCTATATTGAGGCGTGCGAAGTATCGCCTTTTCCGATGCTCATGTTGATTTGGTCTTTGAAAGCGCGGCTCTCGACCTTGCAGCTCTCGGCCTTATCTCTGTCCCTTCCTCACCAACCGTCAGCCTTTTCTGGTCTAGACCACACTCTAACTCTAATCCCAGCATCCGAACGTGGTGCGAGTACCTCACCTTAGCATTTTGGTCCCTGAAGCACGGTGGGCATATCATTGGGACTCCTTCGGAAATGATTTCCAAGGTCGAATTCCATCTGCAATAAGTCAAAAAGCTTCCCGTGGCACGGTGTGCTAAAACTTCCTCCTGCAGAGCCCATCTCGCAAGAACGCTGTTGTTTGCCACTCTGAGCCTCTGGCTGAGCCAGGCCGGACCAGCCACAAGAACGCTGTTGTTCGCCAACCCCCAAGCCAATTCTGCAAACTTTCCCTGATTCATTGAAGCCAAGCTTCCTAAGCTCACATAAATAACTCAGGTAAATATGTATGTAGATTAAAAAAAGTCTATTTATGACTTTAAGCAAGCTTCTAGATGATGGTATTTAAAGTTTTATAGTGTTGTCAGATATAAAGTAAATCAGTGTATATACTGTATATATTTTTTTCATATTTTATGTAGATGATATCTTAGTTGCAAGTAATGACATTAGATTACTGCATGCATGAGATAAAGTGGATGTTATCAAAAAAATTTAACGTGAAAGACTTTGGTGAGACATCTTTTGTTCCTGACATTGAGGTCCATATGGATCGTTCTCGCTGTTCATTGGGTTTGTCTTAGAGAGCATATGTTGATCATATTTTCAAAAGATTCAATATGCAGCATTGCAATCTAGGGTGATAAATTGAGTCTTTTATAATACCATAATTCAGATTTTGAGAAAGCTTAAATGAATGCTGTACCTTATGTTAGTGTGTTTGGAAGTATCATGTATGCTCAAGTTTGCATGAGACTAGATATTACTTTTGACTTTTAGGCAGATATCAATCAAATCTAGGATGTGATCACTAGGTCGTTGCCAAGAAGATTTTAAGGTACTTAAAGATGACAATAGATTATATGCTGATTTATAGACATGTTCTGGACTTATAGCTAATAGGATATTTGATGCAGATTTTATTGGTTGTCAAGATGATATGAAATCAACGCAAAATACATATTTATGTTGGTAGGAGGTACATAAATCTATATATTCTTCTACCATGCAAGCAGAGTTTGTAGCATATGTTTTAGCTACTACTCAGGCTATTTGGCTCCAGAATCTTATTAGGGAGTTAACTGTTTTTTATTTTGTGGATAAGTCTATATAGTTATATTGTAACAATAACAATAGAAATCTCAAGAAGTCTAAGCATATGGAGGTCAAGTTTATGACCATAAAGGAATTACTACAGAATGGTGACGTTATAGTAGATCATATTCCTATAGATGATATGATTGTAGATCCATTAACTAAAGGCCTATGCCTTTGTGTGTTTGAAAGGCATGTCATTAGCATGTGTTTAGGAGCATTTTTGAATGCTGCTATTTAGTGAGAGCTGTTTTTATTTTTCTTTTAGTAAAGTTTATATTTGTGTTTGTTACATTTAGTAGCGTTTTGATATATATATATATATCAACGTTTACATTCAATAAAATATTTTTAAATGAATTGTTATTATGTTGAATATATATTGATAAAAGTCTCAATGTATTGTATAAACCTTAAGTGAATGTTAAGGGTATTCAGTTATTAACCTTGAGTATATGTTTTATTACACATAAAGAAATATTAATCGTTAAGACAATGCATATGTGGGTTCACTAGAACCATAAAAATATTTTCTAAGGGCAAACACTTAAGGTAAGAGAATGGTTATTGACAAATGTGATTTCTCTATGAGAGATGTTATCTATTTACCGCACTACCATATTAAATCCATATCAATAAAGTTGAAAGCACTCGTGACTATGAAAGATTTTGTGTGTATACATGCAATTCCTATCATGACTTGGTGTTTGAGATTTTATAGGATGTGATTGACTATTAAGAATTATCTCTAAACTAATGTGCGTACATACAGTATAATTTCAATCAATATAACTCAAGTGGAAGAATATAAAAGTTTTCCTAATATGGGTTACATTAATTAATATTGTAATTTATCGTTTTATGGGGTTTGTCTAAAGTGAGATAGAAAGTTTCTTAATTACTCTAATATAGGGTTGGTTAATGTGGGTCAAGTTGAACTTGACCCGTAATGAGATGGCCTAGTTGGAAATATTATAAATAGTGCTCAAGTCTCTCATCTATCCATAATTTTCATAATTATCCCTACAAATGAGCATTTACCTAACACAAAAGGGTGAGGGGCCGTCTCATTGAGTCAGTGATATAGAGGACAACAGAGAATAATGACTTGTGCTTGAATCATTGCTTTTTTGCTTCCGCATCAAGAATGATGAATTCCAAAACAAATGCGTTAATCTTTCTACTTGATTATATGTGTTCTTGTTTTAATTATGGAGATCATGGATTATGTGTTTTAGTGTCTAACATCCCTCTATGAAGTCTATATCTAAATTTGGGTCGCCCGTCTAATGCTCCGTCAAGGGTTGCTAGGGGCGGTCGAGGATCTAAAAGAGCATGTCTAGGTCACTGAGCATGGGTCTAGGTTGCTAGTCTAATGCTCCACTGAATGTTGCGCAAGGTTTGTTGACGATGGCTAAGGTTGTTCGATGGTTTGGGTTTGCTTGTTTGGGTTGATGATTCGCCTATCTAATGCTCTATCGAGGGTCAGCAATGGTGGTTGAGGGTCTCCAAGGATCTGGGTTGACGATCGCGTAGTCTAGGTCGTCGAGGTCATGCGACCCTCAGGATCTCCTAGCTTAGGCTACTCGAGGTTGCTTCACCTCGGTGTCACCTTGCATTACCTCTTTGACGATTCAATTGTTGCTGGCATTCAATTTGCTTCCCAAGTTTGCTCCCAAGATGAGATATCTCTACTCTCCAGTAGTTATGTACTTTATTTTTTTTTTGTTCTTTTTTCTACCTTCAAAGTTACATTGCAAAAATATCATGAAAGTCACTTAACCAAACAATATTTACTTCGAGTCAAAGATTCATGGGCCAATGACCTTGCATTCTCTCAAAACTCTCTCAAACATGCATTCTAAGTTAAAGTGATTGGTTTAAAGGTGGGTAGATTTTAGACCTAGAATCTGAAATCTAATCTATTAGAACCGATTCCCGGTTTTTGGAACCTAAAACCTATCTTGTATGTCTTGGAACCTGTCATTCTTTTGTTCCTTTTTTTAGGTTCGCTTTTTATAGCAAAATGATATAAGTAATAAAATGGTTCAAAGTAAAAGATGACTAAGGGTGAAGGAGCAAAGGTGAGTTAGGAATGAGCGAGGGTGAGCCGCGAGTGAGTGAGGAGGAGGGTGAGTTGCCAGCAAGCGAGAGAGAATTGCGAAATGTTTGAGTAAGGTTGAAGAGAACAAAAAATAAAGAGAGAAAAATATGTTAAGAGAAAAATTGGGATTTCTAAACTTTATGAAACTTGTACCAAATTTGATCTAATGACATATGGTTATTCAGTCAAAATTGCAAATAAGATTGATTCCAATGACCAACGATCTGGTTCTCAAATAGAACCGGCCCGACAGCAGAGCCGTGCTAACAAACCCCAGTGTCGTAAAACCTAGTGTTGTAACATCATTGGCCCAAGTATATGCCTAGAATGAGATGATTATATTTTTTTAGCAAGAGGAACTCCTCGAATCGCATCTTTTGACTAGTGGCAAATAAACTTGATTTATATTCATGATTTAGGATCCATCGAATTTAATTGGACAAAATTTTATTTAATCAAAAATAGAGGAAATTAAGGGCGATAGCAAAATAGAAATAGAATTCGTCATCATCGTAATGTGACGGACCAAGGGTTTCCAGATGGACCTACGGGATTCGCCATTTCGCTGGAACGTTCGTCCCAACTTGTCTTCCAGGCTCCATCGTCAAACAGTAGCAATTCTCATCATCTTTCTCAAGCATTCTATCGAACACTTTCTCCGCTCAGTCTCGCATTTTCACCGGTAAACCCAACAACCATGTCGCTCATCCCAAGCTGGTTCGGCGGCCGCCGCAGCAACGTCTTCGACCCTTTCTCCCTCGACCTCTGGGACCCCTTCAAGGACTTCCCTTTCCCTTCCTCCTCCCTCTCCGCCTCTAATTTCCCTCAAACCATCCGAGAAAATACTGCTCTTGTGAACACGAGGATCGACTGGAGGGAGACCCCGGAGGCCCACGTGTTCAAGGCGGATCTCCCCGGGCTCAAGAAGGAGGAAGTCAAGGTGGAGATCGAGGACGATCGGGTGCTCCAGATAAGCGGCGAGAGGAACGTGGAGGAGGACAAGAACGACACGCGGCATCGGGTGGAGAGGAACAGCGGAAATTCATGAGGAGGTTCAGGCTGCCGGAGAACGCGAGGATGGATCAGGTGAAGGCCTCGATGGAGAACGGGGTGCTCACCGTCACTGTTCCCAAGGTGGAGGAGAAGAAGCCTGAGGTCAAGGCCATCGAGATCTCCGGTTGAGAGTCGGTGAATCTATGGTCCTCGTTGCGACTGGTGTCTATATATAGAGCAAGTATTCGGTCCCATGGTCTCTGATATAGTGATATGTTGTCCGACGATGACTCTTTACTTGTAATAAAATTCGAAGTCACTATTTCCTAACTTCTGTTTGAGGTGATATTGGTTCCTCAAAAGTCTTTTGATTGTGTTTTGTTCGAGGGACGCTGCTTATTTTGGTTTACATACTGCTTCCGGGAATTCAATTAGTTTCATTATGTTTGGATGATTTATTTAATTTCTGGGAAGGATACCTCCAAAGTGGAAGGGACGTACTTTGCACGTTGTGATCATTTTTTCAGTTGGGTTTGAAGGTACCTGCAATATGGAGAAGCGGATAAGTTTGGGATGAAAACAAGCTAGAAACCACGTTACTCCTTTTGAGCTCAGTGCAAGGTTTGGGGTTCCTTCTGCTGCCTTGTATCAAATTTGTCGGGTAACAGAATAAAATAATTCATGTGGCCTTCAATTTCTGTTCCATCATCATCAGATCAGAGAGAAATGATCAGATTCACTAGTTCCTATATTGAGGCGTGCGAGTATCACCTTTTCCGATGCTCATCTTGATTTGGTCTTTGAAAGCCGTGGCTCTCAGCCTTATCTCTGTCCCTTCCTCGCCGACCGTCAGCCTCCTCACAGCTTGGTCCATCTCTTTCTGGTCTAGACCACGCTCTTAACTCGAATCCCACCATCCAAACATGGTGCGAGTACCTTACCTTAGCATTCCGGTCCCTGAGGTGCGGTGGGCATATCATTGGGACTCCTTCGGAAATGATTTCCAAGGTCGATTTCCATCTGCAGTGGGTCCAAAAGCTTCCCGTGGCACTGTGTGCTAAAACTTCCTCCTGCAGAGCCCATCTTGCAACACGGCCAGTTTCTTCGTTGGCTTCTTCGATAGCTCGATCCACTTTGAGCCTCTGTCTAAGCCAGGCCGGACCAGCCACAAGAACGCTGCTGTTCGCCAACCCCCAAGCCAATTTTACAAACTTTCCCTGATTCATTGAAGCCAAGCTTCCTAAGCTCACATGAATAACTCAGGTAAATTTGTATGTAAATTAAAAAAAAGTCTATTTATGACTTTAAGCAAGCTTCTAGCTAATGGTATTTAAAGTTTCATAGTGTTCGTTAGATTTAAGGTAGATTAGTGTATATACTATATACATTTTTCTTGTACTTTACTTGCGAGTAATGATATTAGATTACTGCATGTATGAGACAAAGTAGATGTTATCAAAAAATTTTAACGTGAAAGACCTTGGTAAGGCGTTTTTTGTTCTTGGCATTGAGGTCCATATGGATCGTTCTCGTTGTTCATTGGATTTATCTTAGATGGCATATGTTGATCGTATTTTAGAAAGATTCAATATGCAGCATTGCAATCTAGGGTGATAAATTTAGTCTTTTACAATATTCTAATTCAAATATTGAGAAAGCTCAAATAAATGATGTACCATGTTAGTGTGTTTGGAAGTATCATGTATGCTCAAGTTTGCATTAGACTATATATTACTTTTGTGACAGGACTTCTAGGCAAATATTAGTCAAATTTAAGATGTGATTACTAGGTCGTTGCCAAGAATATTTTAAGGTACTTAAAGAGGACAATAGATTAAATGGTGATTTATAGACATGTTCCGAACTTACAACTAATAAGTTATTCGGATGTAGATTTTGCTAGTTATCAAGATGATATGAAATCGACGACAAAATACATATTTATGTTGGCAGGAGGTGCATAAATCTATATATTCTTCTATCATGCAAGTAGAGTTTGTAGCATGCTTTTTAGTTATATTGTAACAATAAATCTGCATTGTTGTTTATTAATAACAATAGAAGTCTCAAGAAGTCTAAGGACATCGAGGTCAAGTTTATAACTGTAAAGGAATCAGTACAGAATGGTGACGTTATAGTAGATCATATTCCTACAGATGATATGATTGTAAATCCATTAACTAAAGGCCTATGCCTTTGTGTGTTTGAGCGGCATGTCATTAGCATGGGTTTAGGATCATTTTGGGATGCTGTTATTTAGTGAGAGCTATTTTTATTTTTTTTAATAAAATTTATATTTGTGTTTATTACATTTAGTAGCGTTTTGATATATATCAATGTTTACATTTAATAAAATATTTTAAAATGAATTATTATTATGTTGAATATATATTGATAAAAGTTTCAATGTATTGTATAAACCTTAAGTGAATGTTAAGGGCATCCGGTTATTATCTTTGAACATATGTTTTATTATACATAAAGAAATATTAATCGTAAAGACAAGGCATATATGGGTTTACTAGAACCATAAAAATATTTTCTAATGGCATAGGTTTTTGTGACACTTAAGGTAATATAATGGTGATTGACAAATGGGATCTCTCGAGATGTTATCCATTTACCACACTACTATATTAAATTAATATCAATAAAGTTGAAAGCACTCGTGATCATGAAATGTTTTGTGTGTATACATGCAGTTTTTATCATGATTTAGTGTTTGAGACTTTATAGGATGTGATTGACTATTAAGAATTATCTATAAACCAATGTGTGCATATACAATGCAATTTCAATTAATATAACTCAAGTGGAAGAATATAAAAGTTTTCTTAATGTGGTTACATTAATTAATATTGTAATTTACTGTTTTATGGGGTTGGTCTAAAGTGAGATATAAAGTTTCTTAATTAATCTATTATGTGACTAGTTAGTGTGGGTCAAGTTGAACTTGACCAGTAATGAGATGACCTAGTTGGAAACATTATAAATAGTGCTTAAGTCTTTCCTTTAACCCTAATTTTCATAATTATTCTCATAAATGAGCATTTACCTAATGCAAAAGGGTGAGGGAGCCGTCTCAATGAACCAGTAATATAGAGAGCAATAGAGGAGAAGGACTTGCTTTTGCATCAACAACGATGAATTTCAAAACAAATGCATTAAGTTTTCTACTTGATTATATGTGTTCTTATTCTAGTTATGGAAATCAAGGGTTACGCGTTTTAGTGTCTAACATCTCTCTCTGAAGTCTAGATCTAAATCTGGGTCGCTCGTCTAATGCTCTGTCGAGGGTTGCTAGGGGTGGTTGAGGATCTAGAAGAGCACGTCTAGGTCACTGAGGTCTAGGTTGGCATGGGTCTAGGTTGCTAGTCTAATGCTCCATTGAATGTTGTGCAAGGTTTGTTGACGGTGGCTAAGGTTGTCCGATGGTTTGGGTTTGCTTGTTTGGGTCAACGATTGTGTGTTTAGGTCGCCTATTTGATGCTCTACCGAGGGTCATCAAGGGTGGCCGAGGTTCTCCAAGGATCTGGGTTGACGATCGTGTAGTCTAGGTCGTCAAGGTCATGCGACCCTCAGGGTCTCCTAGCTTAGGCTACCCGAGGTTGCTTCACCTCGGTGTCACCTTGCATGACCTCTTTGACGATTCAATTGTTGCTGGCATTCAATTTGCTTCCCAAGTTTGCTCCCAAGATGAGATATCTCTACTCTCCAGTAGTTATATACTTTATTTATTTTTCGTTCTTTTTTCTACCTTCAAAGTTACATTGCAAAAATATCATGAAAGTCACTTAACCAAACAATATTTACTTCGAGTCAAAGATTCATGGGCCAATGACTTTGCATTCTCTCAAAACTCTCCCAAACAAGCATTCTGAGTTAAAGCGATTGGTTTCAAAGTGGGTAGATTTTAGACCTAGAATCTAAAATCTAATCTATTAGAACTGATTCCTAGTTTTTGGAATCTAAAACCTATCTCGTATGTCTTGGAACCTGTCATTCTTTTGTTCCTTTTTTTTTAGGTTCACTTTTTATAGCAAAATGATATAAGTAATAAAATGGTTCAAAGTAAAAGATGACTAAGGGTAAAGGAGCAAAGGTGAGTTAGGAACGAGCGAGGGTGAGTCATGAGTGAGTGAATGAGGAGGAGGGTGAGTCGCCAGCAAGCGAGAGAGAAAAATATGTTAAGAGAAAAATTGGGATTTCTAAACTTTATGAAACTTGTACCAAATTTGATCCGATGACATATGGTTCTTTAGTTGAAATTGCAAACAAGATTGGTTCCAATGACCGATGATGTGATTCTCGAATAGAACTGGCCCGATAGCAGAGCCCTACTAACAAACCCCAGTTTCATAAAAACCCTAGTGTTGTAACGTCATCGGCCCAGTATCTGCCTAGTATGAGATGATTATATTTTTTTAGCAAGAGGAACTCCTTGAATCGCATCTTTTGATTTGTGCCAAATAAACTTGATTTATATTCATGATTTAGGATCCATCGAATTTAATTGGAGAAAATCTTATTTAATCAAGAATAGAGGAAATTAAGGGCGACAGCAAAATAGAAATAGAATTCGTCATCATTGTAATGTGACGGACCAAGTGTTTCCAGATGGACCTACGGGATTCGCCATTTCGCTCGAACGTTCGTCCACCGACACTCAGAAAGACCGCGAAGGTACGAGGATGATCCTCTCTTTCCTATTTAACTCCCAACTTGTCTTCCAGGCTCCACCGTCAAACGGTATCAATTCTCATCATCTATCTCAAGCATTCTATCGAACACGTTCTCCGCTCAGTCTCGCATTTTCACCGGTAAACCCAACAACCATGTCGCTCATCCCAAGCTGGTTCGGCGGCCGCCGCAGCAACGTCTTCGACCCTTTCTCCCTCGATCTCTGGGACCCCTTCAAGGACTTCCCTTTCCCTTCCTCCTCCCTCTCCGCCTCTAATTTCCCTCAAACTGTTCGGGAAAATACTGCTTTTGTGAACACGAGGATCGACTGGAGGGAGACCCCGGAGGCCCACGTGTTCAAGGCGGATCTCCCCGGGCTCAAGAAGGAGGAAGTCAAGGTGGAGATCGAGGACGATCGGGTGCTCCAGATAAGCGGCGAGAGGAACGTGGAGAAGGAGGACAAGAACGACACGTGGCACCGGGTGGAGAGGAGCAGCGGGAAATTCATGAGGAGGTTCAGGCTGCCGGAGAACGCGAGGATGGATCAGGTGAAGGCCTCGATGGAGAATGGGGTGCTCACCATCACTGTTCCCAAGGTGGAGGAGAAGAAGCCTGAGGTCAAGGCCATCGAGATCTCCGGTTGAGAGTCGGTGAATCTATGGTCCTCGTTGCGACTGGTGTCTATATATATAGAGCAAGTATGCTGTGATGTGTGTGGATTGGGAGGCTCGGTCCCATGGTCTTTGATATAGCGATATGTTGTCCGACGATGACTCTTTACTTGTAATAAAATTCGAAGTTACTATTTCCTAACTTCGTTTGAGGTGATATTGGTTCCTCAAAAGTCTTTTGATTGTGTTTTGTTCGTGGGACGCTGCTTATTTTGATTTCCATACTGCTTCCGGGAGTTCAATTAGTTTCATTATGTTTGGATGATTAATTCAATTTCTGGGAAGGATCCCTCCAAAGTGGAAGAGACGTACTTTGCACGTTGTGATCATTTTTTCAGTTGGGTTTGGAGGTACCTGCCATATGGAGAAGCGGATAAGTTTGGGATGAAAACAAGCTAGAAACCACGTTACTCCTTTTGAGCTCAGTGCAAGGTTTGGGGTTCCTTCTGCTGCATTGTATCAAATTTGTCAGGTAACAGGATAAAATATTCGATATGGCTTTCAATTTCTGTTCGATCATCATCAGATCAGAGAGAAATGATCAGATTCACTAGTTCCTATATTGAGGCGTGCGAGTATCGCCTTTTCCGATGCTCATGTTGATTTGGTCTTCGAATGCCGCGGCTCTCAGCCTTATCTCTGTCCCTTCCGCGCCAACCGTCAGCCTCCTCACAGCTTGCTCCATCTCTTTCTGGTCTAGACCACGCTCTTAACTCGAATCCCACCATCCAAACATGGTGCGAGTACCTTACCTTAGCATTCCAGTCCCTGAAGTGCGGTGGGCATATCAGTGGGATTCCTTTGGAAATGATTTCCAAGGTCGAATTCCATCTGCAGTGGGTCCAAAAGCTTCCCGTGGCACGGTGTGCTAAAACTTCCTCCTACAGAGCCCATCTCGCAACACGGCCAGTTTCTTCGTTGGCTTCTTCAAACCCTTTTGGTAATAGCTCGATCCACTCTGAGCCTCTGTCTGAGCCAGGCCGGACCAGCCACAAGAACGCTGCTGTTTGCCAACCCCCAAGCCAATTCTGCAAACTTTCCCTGATTCATTGAAGCCAAGCTTCCTAAGCTCACATAAATAACTCAGGTAAATTTGTATGTAAATTAAAAAAATTCTATTTATGACTTTAAGCAAGTTTCTAGATAATGATATTTAAAATTTCATAGTGTTGTCAGATTTAAGGTAGATTAGTGTATATAGTGTATACATTTTTCTCGTACTTTACTTGCAAGTAATGATATTAGATTTCTGCATGCATGAGACAAAGTTGATGTTATCAAAAGATTTTAACGTGAAAGACCTTGATAAGACGTTTTTTGTTTTTGGCATTGAGGTCCCTATCGATCGTTCTCGCTGTTCATTGGATTTATCGTAGAGGGCATATGTTGATCGTATTTTAAAAAGATTCAATATGCAGCATTGCAATCTAGGCAGCATTGCAATCTAGGGCGATAAATTGAGTCTTTTACAATATTCTAATTCAAATTTTGAGAAAGGTCAAATAAATGATGTACCTTATGTTAGTGTACTTAGAAATATCATGTATGCTCAAGTTTGCATTAGACCATTTATTACTTTTGCGACAGGATTTCTAGGCAAATATCAATCAAATTTAGGATGTGATTACTGGGTCGTTGCCAAGAACATTTTAAGGTACTTCAAGAGGAAAATAGATTAAATGCTGATTTATAGACATGTTCCGAACTTATAACTAATAGGTTATTTGGATGTAGATTTTGTTGGTTATCAAGATGATATGAAATCGATGACAAAATACATATTTATGTTGGCAAGAGGTGCATAAATCTATATATTCTTCTACCATGCAAGTAGAGTTTGTAGCATGCTTTTCAATTGTTACGCAGGTTATTTGGCTTCAAAAGCTTATTAGAGAGTTAACTGTTTTTTATTTTGTGGATAGGCCCTATATAGTTATATTGTAACAATAACTCTATAGTGTTGTTTATTAATAATAATAGAAGTCTCAAGAAGTTTAAGGACATGGAGGTCAAGTTTTCAGTATAGAATGGTGACGTTACAGTAGATCATATTCCTACAGATGATATGATTGTAAATCCATTAACTAAAGGCCTATTTCTTATATGTTTGAGTGGCATGTCATTAGAATGGGCTTAGAAGCATTTTGGGATGCTGTTATTTAGTGAGAGCTGTTTTTATTTTTATTTTAATAAAATTTATATTTGTGTTTGTTACATTTAGTAGCATTTTGATATATATCAATGTTTACATTCAATAAAATATATTTAAATGAATTGTTATTATGTTGAATATATATTGATAAAAGTCTCAATATATTGTATAAACTTTAAGTGAATGTTAATGACATCTAGTTATTAGCCTTGAACATATTTTTTATTACACATAAATAAATATTAACCGTAAAGATAAGGCATATGTGGGTTCACTAGAACCATAAAAATATTTTCTAATGGCATAGGTTTTTGTGACACTTAAGGTAATAGAATAATGATTGACAAATGAGATCTCTCTATGAGAGATGTTATCCATTTACCATACTACCATATTAAATCCATATAAATAAAGTTGAAATTACTCGTGAACATAAAATGTTTTATGTGTATACATGCAGTTCCTATCATGATTTGGTGTTTGAGATTTTATAGGTTGTGATTGACTATTAAGAATTATCTATAAACCAATGTGCGCACATACAATACAATTTCAATTAATATAACTCAAGTGAAAGAATCTAAAATTTTTCCTAATGTGGTTACATTAATTAATATTGTAATTTGCTGTTTTACGGGGTTGGTCTAAAGTGAGATATAAAGTTTCTTAATTAATCTAACATGGGATTAATTAGTGTGGGTCAAGTTGAACTTGACCAGTAATAAGATGACCTAGTTGAAAATATTATAAATAGTACTCAAGTCTCTCATTTAACCCTATTTTTCATAATTATTCTCATAAATGAGCATTTACCTAATGCAAAAGGGTGAGGGAGCCGTCTTAATGAACCAGTGATATAGAGGGCAATAGAGGAGAATGACTTGCTTTTACATCAAGAACTATGAATTTTAAAACAAGTGCGTTAATCTTTCTATTTGATTATATGTGTTCTTGTTCTAGTTATGGAAATCAAGGGTTACGCGTTTTAGTGTCTAACATCCCTCTATGAAGTCTAGATCTAAATCTAGGTCGCTCGTCCAATGCTTCATCGAGGGATTGCGTCTAGGGGAGGTCTAGGTTGGCATGGGTCTAGGTTGGATCTGAAGAGGTTTGCATGTCTAGATCGATGGTTTGGGTTTGCTTGTTTGGGGCGATGATTGTGTGTTTAGGTTGGTTGGCATGGGTCGAGGGTCTCCAAGGATTTGGGTTGGTTAATCTAGTCTAATGCTCCATTGAATGTTGCGCATGACCTCTTTGGATTTTGTTGCATTCAATTTGCTTCCCAAGTTTGCTCCCAAAATGGTTTTTAGTTATATGTTCACTTTTTTTTATAGCAAAATGATGTAAATAATAAAATGGTTTAAATCTAAGTTAAAGTGATTGAGGTGGGAGATTGAAGGAGCAAGGATTGAGTTAGGAAGGTTCATTTTTTATAGCAAAATGTTAAAAGTAATAAAATGGTTCAAAGTAAAAGATGACTAAGGGTGAAGAGCAAAGGTGGTTAGGGGCGAGGGTGAGCCGTGCAGTGAGTGAGGAGGAGAGAGTTTGCGAGAGAGAATTGCGAAATGTTTGAGTAAGGTTGAAGAGAACAGAAAAAAGAGAGAGAGAAAAATATGTTTCTAAACTTTATGAAACTTGTACCAAATTTGATCCGATGACATATGGTTCTTTAGTCGAAATTGCAAACAAGATTGGTTCCAACGATCGACGATCTGGTTCTCGAATAAAACCAGCCCGACAGCAAAGCCCTACTAACAAACCCCAGTTTCGTAAAAACCCTAGTGTTGTAACGTCATTGGCCCAATATCCACCTATGAGATGATTATTATTTTTTAGCAAGAGGAACTCCTTGAATCGCATCTTTTGATTTGTGCCAAATAAACTTGATTTATATTCATGATTTAGGATCCATTGAATTTAATTGGACAAAATCTTATTTAATCAAGAATAGAGGAAATTAAGGGCGATAGCAAAATAGAAATAGAATTCGTCATCATCGTAATGTGACGGACCAAGTGTTTCCAGATGGACCTACGGGATTCGCCATTTCGGTCGAACGTTCGTCCACCGACACTCAGAAAGACCGCGAAGGTACGAGAATGATCCTCTCTTTCCTATTTAAGTCCCAACTTGTCTTGCAGGCTCCATCGTCAAACGGTAGCAATTCTCATCATCTATCTCAAGCATTCTATCGAACACTTTCTCCGCTCAGTCTCGCATTTTCACCGGTAAACCCAACAACCATGTCGCTCATCCCAAGCTGGTTCGGCGGCCGCCGCAGCAACGTCTTCGACCCTTTCTCCCTCGATCTCTGGGACCCCTTCAAGGACTTCCCTTTCCCTTCCTCCTCCCTCTCCGCCTCTAATTTCCCTCAAACTGTCCGGGAAAATACTGCTTTTGTGAACACGAAGATCGACTGGAGGGAGACCCCGGAGGCCCACGTGTTCAAGGCGGATCTCCCCGGGCTCAAGAAGGAGGAAGTCAAGGTGGAGATCGAGGAAGATCGGGTGCTCCAGATAAGCGGCGAGAGGAACGTGGAGAAGGAGGACAAGAACGACACGTGGCACCGGGTGGAGAGGAGCAGCGGGAAATTCATGAGGAGGTTCAGGCTGCCGGAGAACGCGAGGATGGATCAGGTGAAGGCCTCGATGGAGAATGGGGTGCTCACCATCACCGTTCCCAAGGTGGAGGAGAAGAAGCCTGAGGTCAAGGCCATCGAGATCTCCGGTTGAGAGTCGGTGAATCTATGGTCCTCGTTGCGACTTGTGTCTATATATAGAGCAAGTATGCTGTGGATTGGGAGGCTCGGTCCCATGGTCTCTGATATAGCGATATGTTGTCCGACGATGACTCTTTACTTGTCATAAAATTCGAAGTTACCATTTCCTAACTTCTGTTTGAGGTGATATTGGTTCCTCAAAAGACTTTTGATTGTGTTTTGTTCGTGGGACGCTGCTTGTTTTGATTTCCATACTGCTTCCGGGAGTTCAATTAGTTTCATTATGTTTGGATGATTAATTCAATTTCTGGGAAGGATCCCTCCATAGTGGAAGGGACGTACTTTGCACGTTGTGATCGTTTTTTCAGTTGGGTTTGGAGGTGCCTGCAATATGGAGAAGCGGATAAGTTTGGGCTGAAAACAAGCTAGAAACCACGTTACTCCTTTTGAGCTCAGTGCAAGGTTTGGGGTTCCTTCTGCTGCATTGTATCAAATTTGTCAGGTAACAGAACAAAATATTTCATGTGGCCTTCAATTTCTGTTCGATCATCATCAGATTGGAGAGAAATGATCAAAAATCACTGGTTCCTATATTGTGGCGTGCGAAGGACCACCTTTTCCGATGCTCATGTTGATTTGGTCTTTGAAAGCTGTGGCTCTCAGCCTCATCTCTGTCCCTTCATCGCCAACCGTCAGCCTCCTCACAGGTTGCTCCATCTCTTTGTGGTCTAGACCACGCTCTTAACTCGAATTCCGCCATCCAAATGTGGTGCGAGTACCTTACATTAGCATTCCGGTCCCTCAAGTTGGTCCAATAACTGTTTCTCAAGGCAGTCGACTGTTTTCAAGAAATGCCTGAAGATGCCTTGATATCGATCGCCATAGCTGTTAACTTCATCATGGTTCTAAATAGCCAGGTAGGAGAGGCAAGTCCTTGCATCTCGTGGGATAGGCGCCTGGAGTAGTATCAATCAACATTGGATCTACATAGTCAAGGTCTTGCAGCTTAGCATGTATTGGTTTTACGACATCATAGTCCGACAAAAAACATAAAAACTAAACCAACATTAGAATATTCCAGCAAGTCAAAAGAGAGATACTCCTTTTATTCCAATTTTATACACTATAGACTACTTTCTTCCTAGTCGGATTGCTCGACATGAATATGAGATGATCTTATATGCTATGACGGCCCAGGCGACAATGCATGGGGAGGAGGGATGGTGATGCGTTCACACCTCGGTCCCCGGACGTGCACAGGAAGGGAGCGCATCTCTTGTCCCACATTGCCTAGGGAGGGAGTCTGGGCTATAGCTTATAAAACTTGGGTCCTTTTAACTATATATACGCGTTTTCTTGGGGTAGTATGAGTTGTTCGAGAAGAATAAAATCGTGATGACTTAGGAGTGTATGATAATCAAAATTTCGGTTTCAGAAATAGTTTTTTTTTGCACGTGTTTTTGAAAGAGAAATTCATTTGATAAATCTATTCGATTTTTCTATTTCTGGAATAGATTTCTATTCCAGAAGTAGGTTTGGAAGAAAAATCAGAAGTTAAACTTTTATACTTCTCTATTTATAGAATAGAAATGAGAAATAAAAATTCTTCTTATCATTTGTCAATCGATCCTTCATTTGTCGCCGTTGACCACAGTTTGTCGATTGCTTGCTGTCACTATCGCCGATTGTCGCCGGTCACCGCCGTTGCTGCCCATTGTTGCCGCTATCGTTGCCGCCTTGGCTGCCGCCACCGCCGCATGCGGCCGGCCGCTATTCGTTGCCCCGCCGCCGCCGCCGCGTCGGTTGGCCGCCGTTGCCCTCCTGTTTGCCGGTTGCCGATGGCTCGTCACCGTCGGCCGTCGTTCAAAAGGAAGAAATTTTGTGTTGTTATCAAACAAATTTCTATTTTTAGAGAAGAAATTTTGTGTCATTATCAAATGGTTATTTTTTCTTAGAAACTTTTCTAAAAATAGAAATAGAAAAATCTATTTCTATTCCAGAAACTATTTTTGAAACAGAATGATTATCATGCATCCCTTTAGTGTCTAAAACGGGTTTTTTTAAAACACTCGACAGCTAACACTGTTTTACCTTCTGGAAATTGAGTGACCCTAAAGACCTAGTATGCTCATTTTTTGTTTGCAGCAAGAGCATTTTACTAAAATAAAAGTTATGCTTAATGAGAAGCAGAAGAAGAAAATTACAAGCTAAACTCAAAATATGTCAACATGGACTAAGGACGCGAGCTTTTGAGAGCAATTCATGTTTGAGCCTCATTGATTGATTGACTCTCTTTAGGTTGGCAAACAGTTTCTTCAAATCTTGAAGAGACTCGCAGTGCTTTGGGATAGCAAACATAATCAAATCAGTAGCCTTTCCAGCTTAGCATGGTACAACCAAAGAAAGAACATTCCTATCATCCAACCAATACCGTGTGATTGTTACTCTTGATTTCTAGTGAAAAAACTATCAAGCTAGGTTACTGAGATAACAGGAGAATTTATTGTGCGTATATATTGTGTATATTACTCAGATTGAAGATCCCTTTCCAAGGGAAAGTGATCTCTCTTTTGGAGCGGAGGATATTCAGAGAAAACCAGCAGAGTGTCGATACTGCTAGTGTGCAAAGCCATGCTGGGAAGTTTCATTTGATGAGCTGCGGCTCCTGCAAAGTACATCAAGGAATCATATATCGTGCAAGGGATTTTATTCTTGGTCGCTCCTTCCTTTGCCATCCTATCTGACAATTATTGTTGGGGAGTTCCTTCACAGGTGTTGAGATTTGCTACAAGAGCTATGGGATCCCAGAGGAAAGGACTTCCTTCGGTAAGCAGTCGGGAATAGACAGGAAGATAAATTTGGGGGAAACCGGACGGATTGGGATGATTGAATTGAGTGCGTGCCATTCCAGTGGAGGAGCCCTTGGAATGCAGGACTGACCCCCATCGAGTATCGGGGTTATTTGTCCTTGAAAGGGATACCGAGACTAGCACCAAGCAACGATTGCATCTCTGTCCTTGTTCCTCCATTTCTCTCATCTGACCACAACCAGAGTCTCGGTCCTGGATCAATTGATCATTTGAAAAGTCCTATATTCAGTACTGCATCAATGACATGATGCCTGGACGGTAACATAAAAAGTGGCAAACAAATTGATTACATTATTGAAGGGTGACAGGATTACAGGAGAGCGGCTTTGTTACTATGGACATGTGGAGGGAGCAAAACTACATGATGATACCTGAAATTTTGTTTCATTTCATGTCTGGCTTTGCTCAGTCTTATGTTAAAGCCAGCAGAGAATATTTCTCCTGTCCCAGCTACCTTCCTTCACCCAGGGCTTCTAGTTAAGTTGAATTCCGTCCCAAAACTTGGTCTTATCTCTTTGCAGATTTTATATATTCTGCCGAAGGCGACTCCTCCTTTCTAATGGCATTGAAGTCCACTGCTACTGGCATCATCAGAAGCTCGTCCTTGATCCGAAATGAAGTGATTATGACCTGGTTTCAACATGAGAGTGCTCGTAACCTTCTCAAGAAAATCACCATATTGACCTTACAGAACAATTGTCTCTGGAGCAGAATCACATACACTATGTTTTGTAGCCGACGGTCACAACCTTGAGGAAGCTGATAGAGCTTGTCTAACTCAAAGACAGCTAGAGAAAGCAGGACTCATAAGCTCTGGAGCTTCAAAGTCTGCATCATTACAGACACCTAGCAATATCCTGAGACAACTCAAGGGTATCTAAGAATAATAAAGCTCCATAAAACAGTTGCCATGAAAGTCGAATTGATCAGGAGGGTTCTCCCTCTCTCTGCGATATAAAGAATGCCAATCTTTTTCATATGGAAAGTTCTAAAAGGACTAGCATCGTAAGGCCTGACAGATAGAAATATGAGATGAAAATCCTTGTCCTTGAGAAAAAGCTTAGCAATGATCAACATATATGCGGCAAAATATTGCTTCAAGTGCCAAAAGTTGGTACAAAGGGATGGTTAAGTGTCAAAAGTTACGAAAGTGACACTCTGTCAAAATCGGAGCAAAATGAATTACTTAAGTGCCAATCTGGCCAAAATCCGGCCAAAATGCTGATGTACGCAATTTCCGATGAAGTAAGTACAAAACAGCGTCGTTTTGCACGCTGATGTGGCTAGACAATGTGAAAATGACGTCGTTTTGATGCTGATGTGGTAAAAAATTAATTAAATTAAATTATAACTAAATTTATTTAAAACATTTAAAAATAAAAATACAAATATTAAAAAACATTTTAAAAAATATTAAAAAAAGGAGGCGGCGGGGAGGGCTCATCACTCAGCCGCCTCCCTCCTCTTTTTATTTTTTTTTAAAAATTTTTGTATTTTTATTTTTAAAATTTTTAAATAAATTTCGTTTTAAATTTCATTTAATTAATTTTTATATTAATTTTTTATCACGTCAACATCAAAATGATGCCATTTTGCACTTACTTTATCGGAAAATTGCCACATCAGCATTTTAGCTAGATTTTGGCTAGATTCTTACTTAAGTGATCCATTTTACTCCGATTTTAGCACTTAAGTGCCATTTTTTAGCACTTAAGTGTCATTTTTATAACTTTTGGCACTTAAGTGTCCATTTTGTGTCAATTTTTGGCACTCCAGGGTCTGGGTGTCCATATATGCTACTGCTTCTTTGTTTTGTCAAATGATGCGAGTGATCTTTCATGGTTGACTTAATAAAGAACATTCGTCCTCGAAACGTTGTCCTTGCATCAGCAACAAAAACGATGGAGTCTTATTCTGCTAAGTGAGGTCGGTCATGAATCCTATTATGACTTTGCACTTGATCCTTTGTTGATTCTCTTCCAAATATGGATATTACCCTACTTATCCCACTAAGTTGGGTTGGCCATATTTTTCATTGTCATTTCCTTTTGCATCTTTTTGGGGCTTCCCTTACCCCTTTTAACGAATGTATCCACCCATTGAGCATGCGGCCCAATGGCAAGGGAATTGAGCGGGGTGAGGACATTTAGCTTCAAATGTGGAGTTCAACTTTTGTACTTTGAGAAAAGATTGGGTAAAAGTGTGAGAAAAGATTTATAAAAAAAATAAAAAAATGAATGTAGCCAATCTTTATTCACACATCGTTTTCAGTGGGGCATTTGAAGGCTTTAATTCAACGTTACCATTTCATCTAAGATGCATTCTCTTATCTCAAAATGCCTTCGAGATGTCATTGCTACTGTGGCTGTGATGACATAGTGAAAACAATTTATTATTTTTATTCATGTATTATGAATACCATCCTAATTGATGTAAAATATGTTGTGCTTTCATTTTTGATTGACTTATTCTACCACGTGTCATTACCATGGTAACCAATAATGACATGACCGTCACATAAAACATCTTCTCCACGTGTGTGGGATGGGAAGAAGTAATGATAATCGATTCAAATAATTGATAAAAATGGAATTGCGGATAGTGTAGCGGAAAATGAGGTTCGGTTTAAATTTGATAACTACAATATAATCGTTATCAAACTCTTTCCATACGTAAAAGGATAATTAGGATGAGAAAAAGCCATCGAAACTACCGTAAAATAGAGAATGACATCCCACAATAGGGGTTAAGTACGTGTTTGATTCAGCGCTTTGCAAAAACATCCCAAAAGTCACTTATACCAAACCTTATTTGCTCAAAGCAAATAATGGGACTTTGCGTCTCAAAGACTGTTGGGGACTCTCAAAACTCTTCCGAAATCACCCTAAAAACCCCGTTACTATAATGTCATCATTGGCCTAGTATCTTCCTAGTCAGAATGAATATATTTTTGTTACGGGAGGAGCTCCTCAAACCGTATCTTTTGATTAGTGGGAAATAAACATTAGTCGTATTCATGATTTGGGATCCGATTTAATTTAATTGGTTGGACAGAATTTTATTTAATCAATAATAGAAACAGAGTTCGTTTTATCGTCCCGTGAGGCGAGTTCGAGTTTTCTTTGTTTTCTTGCCGAAAAGATCCTGACGAGGTCCAGTCCGACGTTTCCAGATGGACCGACCGGATTCGCCCTTTTCACTCGAACGTTCGTCCGTCGAACCTCGAAAGACCGCGAATGTACTAGAATGCTCCTCCGTTCCCTATTTAGTAACCGAACGCATCCTCTTCCACACCACATCGTCTGACGATTGCAATTCCTGTCCTAGTCCATGCATTCTGTCAAACACTTAATTATTCGCTGGTAATTCCACAACCATGTCGCTCATCCCAAGCTGGTTCGGTGGCCGTCGTAGCAACGTCTTGGACCCTTTCTCCCTCGACCTCTGGGACCCCTTCAAGGACTTCCCTTTCCCTTCCTCCTCCCTCTCCGCCTCTAATTTCCCCCGGACGTTCCGGGAGAACACTGCTTTCGTGAACACGAGAATCGACTGGAAGGAGACCCCGGAAGCCCACGTGTTCAAGGCGGATCTCCCCGGGCTCAAGAAGGAAGAAGTCAAGGTGGAGATTGAGGACGATCGAGTGCTCCAGATAAGCGGCGAGAGGAACGTGGAGAAGGAGGACAAGAACGACACGTGGCACCGGGTGGAGAGAAGCAGCGGGAAGTTCATGAGGAGGTTCAGGCTGCCGGAGAACGCGAGGATGGATCAGGTGAAGGCCTCGATGGAGAACGGGGTACTCACCGTCAGTGTTCCCAAGGTGGAGGAGAAGAAGCCTGAGGTCAAGGCCATCGAGATTTCTGGTTGAGAGTGACGATTCTACATAGAGGAGCGTCTGTGTGTATGCTGTGTTACTATGCGGGTTTCGTGTGTCCTGAGTTGGGAGGCTCGGTCCCCTGGTTTCTGATATGGCTATATATTTTCCTACTACGACTCTTCAATTGTAATGAAATTCGAGGTTGTCATTTCCTAACTTCTGTTTGATGTTATCTTGGTTCCTCAACAGTCTTCCGATTATGTTTTGTTCGTGGGACGCCGCTTATTTTGTTTCGCATACTGCTTCGTCGGATGGGGAGTTTAATTAGTTTCACTCTTGTTGGATTAATTCAAATTCTGGGAAGGATCCATCAGAAGTGCAAGTGCCACACTTTGCACGTTGGTATCGTTTTTTCAATTGGGTTTGGAGGTACCTGGAATATAGAGAAGCTGATAACTTGGGATTACAACAGGGTAGGAACCATGTTACTCCTTTTGAGCTCAGCCCAAGGTGCAGGGTTGGGTTCCTTCTGCTGCATTCGATCACATTTGTCAAATAACAGGATAAAGTATCTCGATTAGCCTTTTATTTCTAGTGAGCATCATCAGATCAGAGAGAAATGATCAAATTCACTAGTTCCTCTATTGCGGCGTGCGAAGTACCACCTTTTGTGATGCTTAACTTGATTTGGTCTTTCAGAGCCACGGCTCTCAGCCTCATCTCTTTCCCTTCCTCACCAGCCATCAGCTTCCTCACAGCTTGCTCTATCTCTTTCTGGTCTAGATCACTCTCCAACTCCAATCCCACCCTCCAAACGTGGCACAGGTACCTCGCGTTCACATTCTGGTCGATGAAGCACGGTCGGCATATCATCAGGACTCCTTCGCAAATGCTTTCCAAGGTTGAGTTCCATCCACAATGGGTCCAAAAGCCTCCCACGGCACGGTGTGCTAAAACATCCTTCTGCGGAGCCCATCTTACGACACAGCCTGTTTCTTGGATGGCTTCTTTGAACCCTTCTGGCAACAGCTCGATCCAGTCTGAGCCTCTGACTGAGCCAGGTCGGACCACCCACAAAAATGGCTGGCCACTGTTCGCCAGCCCCCAAGCTGTCTCTGCAAACTCTCTTTCATCCATTGAAGCCAAGCTTCCTAAGCTCACATATATGACTGAATCATTAGCTTGCTTGTCAAGCCACAACAGGCAATCGGTTTCTTCCTCCAATGTGCTGGTTGGTAAACTTGGAGCAACTTTGTGCAACGGGCCTAGTGAGAAAAATGGCACATGGTATTGTTTCTGGACTTGGTCTGATAACTGTTCCTCCAGGCAGTCCACTGTGTTCCAAAGAATGGCTGAAGATGTCTTTATATTGAGTGTCGTAGCTATTAACTGCATCATTGGTTCTGGATCGCTTGTAAAAAGAGGCAAGTCCTTGCATCTCAAGGGATAAGCGCCTGGAACTGGATCTTTCGACGAACGATCTATAAAGTCAAAAATACTGCTGCTTGGCATGTATTGCTTATACGATTTCATAGTCTGATAAAAACATAAAAACTAGTCCGAGATTTGAATATTCCAGCAAGTTAAAAAAGAGATGGTCCTTTTATTCCTATTTTGTATTTAGTGGACATTCTTTCTTCCTCCCTAGTCAGATTGCTCTGCATTAAGGCGAAAATATGATCTTTCACAAGGAGTTTCAGCATGTGTGGTTCCGTTGACTTCACTTCCATGCTGTCTACTCTGATTAGACGAAGGGTAATAGGTGGTTTGGACAGTTGGGCTAACGTCTACGTCGGGCGACCACTGAAGACCATCACAGAGGATCGCCGGACGTCGGGCAACCACTGAAAACCATAAGTGTTTCGTCTTCTGGAAACCGAGTTGCCGTCAAGGCCTAGTATGCTTACCTTCTTTTTGCAGCAAGTGCTTTTTACGAAGACACAAAGATACCCTGTTAAAGTACTACTTAGTCAAAAAAAAAAAAAAAAAAAAATACTACTTAGTCGAAGAAAAAGAAAAATACGAGCCAAACTCAAAATGTGTCAACATGGACTAATGGTGCGATCTGTCAAGTGCAAATTATACTTGAGCCACATTGATTAGTTCACACTCTATTTAGCTTGGCTAAACAATCTCTTCGAATTTGAAGAGACCCTAAATTTTGCTGTTGCATTTCTTTGTGATACAAACACAATCAAATCAGAAGCCCTTTCGGAGTTCCACCAAAGAAAGTGCATTTTTAGAGCGCGTTTAGTAATGATTCCGTTATGAGGAACAATTTTTAATGAAAAATGGTTTTTTTGTTTCTGTTTCCGGAAATAATTTCTGAGTATAAAAATGCACTTAGTAACTACAAAAAATTTATATTCTCGGGATAAAAATATGTTTGGTAAAATTGTGTAATTTTGTTGTTTATTTTATTTTTTAAAATATTTTTATTATATTTTTCCTTTTTTTCTTTTTTCTTTTTTTTTCCTTCTTCCTTCTTTGTGGTCGATTGTTGACCATGTCGGCAGCCGGCAACCAGCTAGGCGAGGTTCAGCGACCTCGCCGGAGCCTCGCTAGGCCATCGCGAGGCTCGGCCTCGCTAGATCTAGGCAGGGTCGAGCCTCGCTGGTGGCCTTGGTGGCTAGGCAAGCCTTGCTTAGGTGGCGTGAGGTTGGCTCGCCCTAGCTTGGTGAGGTTGAGCCTCGAGCCAGTTGACGAGGCTCGGCTCTGCCTTGGCTGGGTGAGCTCAAGCTCGCCCACATCTAGCGAGGTCGAGCTGGCCTAGCCACTGGCGAGGCTCGGCCTCGGGCCATCTCTGGGCGACGCCGAATTGTTCTTGAGAACAAGAAGCTACTTTTTTCTACTTCTATTCCAAATCTATTCCTAGGAGCAAAAAAATAAATTTTTTGTTCTCGTGAACAAAATTTTTACCAAACATGTTTATATTCTTTTTTGGTTCTCCGGAACAAAAGGACATAAATTTTTGTTCCGGGGAATAGAAGATATTTTTAACAAACAGGCCCAATTGCCGCATGCTTGTTACTCTTGATTTCACTTTCTGGTGAAATTACTGTCAAACTACATTGCAGAGGTAACTAGAAGTTGATTGCGCATACTGATATCTGATAGTTTATTGTATGTTACTATATGAGGATTGAACATACCTTTCGGGGGAAAATAACCTTCCTTTTGGAGCCGAGGCAATTCAGAGAAAATCAGCTGTGTGCCGATACTACTAGTGCGCAAAGCCATGCTAGGAAGTTTCACATAATGAGCTGCGGCTTCTGCACAATACATCAGTGTATCATAAATCACGCAAGAGATTTTACTCTTGGTTGCTCCATCCTGTGCCATCATATCTGACAATACTTGGTGGGGAGGTCCTTCACAGTTGGTGTTGAGATTCGTGGTAATAGCTGCGGCATTCCCGGAAGAGAGGACATCCTTCGGCAAGCAGTCGGGAATAGACGCGAAGTTAAAATTGGGGAAACCAGATGGATTGGGATGATTGAAGTGAGTGTGAGCTATTACAATAGAGAAGCCCTTGGAATGCAGGAGGGACCCCAAATTGAGCATCGGGGTTATGTGTCCTTGAAAGGGGCAGGGGACTAGCACCAATCTACGATTGCTTCTCTGCCCTCGTTCCTCCATTTCTCTCATGTGACTACAACCAGAGCCTCGTTCCTGGATGAACTCGTCATATGAATGGTCTTATATTCAATACTGGGTCATCGGCGAAATGTTAAGTAAAACAAAGAGAAATCCTCTCATTAATTTGTTTTTCTTGCCTGGAGAGATAAGAAAGTGGTGAACAAATTGATTACATCATTGAAGGGTGACGGGCCAACAGAAAATTGGCTGTCGCACCATGAGACATGTGGAGGAAACACCTATCCCAGCATAATATGAATGTCCCAGGATATATATGAATGTTTTGTAGCTGAAACTCACAGCCTTAAGTAAGCTGACAGAGCTTGCCTTAGTCAAAGACAGCTAGAGACAGCAGGACTCAGAAGCAAAAGAGCTTCGAAGTCTGCATCCTTTCAGACACCTTTCTATTTTTTGAGACAAAATCAAAGTGTATCAAAGAAACATACAGCTTCAAAATTCAGCTGCTGCAAAAGTCAAACTGATCTGGGGGTTCTCATGTTCTTTTTGGCAATGGGAGAAGTGCCGATGTTTTTTAAGTAGAAAGTTCAGAGGGAACTAGCATCCGAAGGCCTGACAGACTGAGATATGAAATCAGATTTCTTAGCTGAAAGCTTCATAAAGACCAATAATGCTCCTGCTTCTTCCTGTCGTCGAATGACACGAGCAGTCTCATTGGGATTGACTTAAGAATGAATGTTCCTCCTCAGGATGTTATCTCTACAACGACAACAGGAGCAACCGAGCCTCGTCCCACTAAGTGGGGTCAGCCATAGGAATTCTATCATGCTGCTGTGCTTGATCTTTTTCTAGATTTTCTATGAGCTCTTCCATGTCTTTCTGGGATTTCCCCTACTCCTTTTAACTAATACATCACATCTTCATTCACATCGCCTTGCCGGGGCACCTAAAGGCCTTCGTTCAACATTACCTAATGATCTCAGACGGCCTTATCTCATCTGAAGGCCTTCTAGATGTTATGCTGAGATCTTAGTGGCCACATTTCTTTCAATTGTAAAGCCATGCGCCAGGAAAAATGGACAGACTATTTGAGATTTCCATTGGTTGTATAATCTTAAGGATCTAGAAAACCTACTTTCTATCTAAATAGGTGGAGACTAAATCACGTGTTCTCACACGGGTCTTTTCAGTCTCTTTAGAAAGGTAAAACTAAATAGTCACTCAACGTCCTCTTTACCACTGGTATGGGAACGCTGCATGTTTCAAATAAGTGTTCAAAACATCTAGAATTCTGAGGAGTCCTATGTTTTCTCTGCCGTTTATTTGTTTTTTGGTGTCAAAATGACATAAATCGTTGATGAATTTTAGTCTAATTTGCAATATCGTCCATAAATTTTAAGTTGTTCTATGTACCCGTTGAACTTTGGTCCAATGTGAACATTATTCTTCAACTTTTAATTTGTTTAATATGGTCTCTGAACTATTAATAGATGTTCTATTTCATCTCTTAGATTATTTCAAATTGACATTAACGGAATGACTATATTGAACATTCATCAGTAGTTTAGGGATTATTAAACAAATTGAAAGTTCGACAACGACAATGCATATACAACCAAAGTTTAAGGACTACACTATATAAACTAAAATGTCAGAGACGATATTGTAATTGGACCAAAGTTCATGGACTATTTGAACTATAATCCCTTCTTTGGTTGAGAAACGATAACAAAAATAAGATCCCAAACTTAAGACACTTTATGGGAAAAGGGTAGTGGCAGAGACATTTGTTTTCTTTTCAACAATAATTCTCTCTTCTTCACATTGTGATGTAAGGAAGCTATTCCAGACAATATATGGTTTTAGGTCGTCTCACGTAGCGCAGTACGAATTGATGCTTCACTGCATTATTCTCACATAAATAGCATGCATGTAATTATTGCACAAATAAGGTCACAATCAGACTGGCTGAAAAACATGTGGCAGGGGCTGAGCAGAAACGGTTTCGGTGGAGGGGATGGACAACTTCGGTGGCGTCGAATCCAAGGGGAAGCAGCGGTCTTCGACAGAAACAGAATAGAAGAAAAAGGGCAGAGACTGAGAGAGAGATAAATGAAAGCGAAGCAGCACCGTGAAGAAGGAGGAAAGAGGAACGACGTGGACGAAGCTGCACCGAATGAAATGAAAAGGAAGAGGCGTCCGTGGAGAGCAGCTGGATGGATCGGCTAAGGAGATTAGAACAAAAGGAGTTGGTCAAAAATAAATATCTAGGCATTAAAGCCTTGTCTCCCCTATTTCTTTCTAGCAGATATAATCCAAGAATTAACTAAATTGATTCCAAAAATCGGTCCTCAAACCATAGCTCCGAATTTCACTGATTTTAGAATTCAATTTTATTCTCAAATTCTCAATTTCGAAGTCCAATTTCGTCAAAGAAAAATCCCACACATTTCCACAAATTCCCATCACCTAGTGTTTTCTGTGAATTTGATATTTTAACTTGAGTAGGCAGTCTAGGCGAGCCTAAGACAGAATTTTTGGATAGGAGGGCCATAACCATGAACAACGAAATCCGGGATTGAATTCTCGACGCTTTCTTGCTTTTGTCATCATCAGAGGAGCCGTGTCCTTTTTCTTAAACGCTTAAGCGATTAAAAAGGGGCTAACCATGAGTAACGTATGATTTCGATTATCTCTAGGATCACTGAAGTTGAACAAAAACATTCTGTATAACTCCTATATCATACGTCATAACGATGAGATGGCGCTCAACCAAATCAATTATTTTCGATTATTAAAATGATCTTTAAATGGGAATGCGCGATGGCAAAAAGGAACAGAATTATGAGGAAGGGTAAGAGAAGGCGACGTAGTTGAACATGTTACGCAGCTTCGAGAAAGAGCTAGAAGCCCATAACCAGAACCTTCGCTCAGTCTTACCCCTCGCTCCGGAAATTTCATTAACGCGCGAGAAGACCTCGTCTTCTCCCCATACATACCCAGCACGGCCCTCTCCTTCTGACAAGGATCCAGAAAGCAAGCAAATTCCCAAGAAACTCCAAACCTGAGCAGAAATCAATTCCTCGCGTCCTGCAAAGTCAAGCTTCATTCCGCCGACTTATTCAGAGACGATTTCGCTCATAGTTCAACTTCAGGATTTGTTGGATCGCCGGAGGGAATCTTTGCTTTACTTCTTGATTTTGTTCGCTTGTCTTTTGTTTGGCTTCACTTCAGGAATTATTAGGAATTTTCCTAGCCAGCAGTGTATGTTTTATCCACTAGCTCACGAGGACCAGCGAGGGAAGAGGGTTGACGTGATAGTCCCTTTAATTACTCAACAAAAAAATTATCTGAATCGAGATGCTGTGAACCAGAACACCTGCCAAGAAGCAGAAGCCACAGATAGAGATATTCTCTAAATATTCATTAAATGCCGTGTCAAACTCGACCACAAAGAGAGAGAGCGAGCTCCGCTAAATTTTCATTCAAATGCCAGGTCAAACTTGACCACAGATGTTTACAATATGCTTCTATTCCTAGCTTTCACAAATTGACCGTTGGGAGTGACCCGCTTGCTTGTCCTTCATTGCTGGGTCTTTGCATCCTCCGTCCCATTACTTCTTATCTGAGTAGACTTTCAAAGAAAGTAAAACTAGCCTGGATCAGTAGAAGCCTGTCTTCAAGAGCATAACTTCGCATAGCATCTGAATATCTTTGATTGGAAAAAAGGATAGAGAGGATGGAAAGTGAAGGGCGAAATGGCAAGAGAGTGGTCCTGGTCCCACGACCATTCCAGGGCCACCTCACTCCTATGCTTCAGCTGGCGACAATCCTCAAGTCCAAGGGCTTCTCCATCACAATTGTTCACACACATTTCAACAGTCCAGATTCTTCTGCTCACCCTGATTTCACCTTCTTGTGCACACCTGACGGCTTGTCTGAAGAAGATGTTGAAACCCTGATCTGATAGCCATTGTGCTGAGGCTTAATGTCAACTGTGAGTCCAGCTTTAGGGAGTGCCTAACTCAGGACACAAACCGTATGGAGCCAGGTGACAAGATTTGCTGCATCATCTACGATGCAGTTGTGGACTTCTTGAAAACCATTGCCCGCGATTTGAAGATTCCGAGCATTGCTTTACACACGAGCAATGCTGCTACTATCGTAGTCCACCTGATTCTTCTCCAGTTAAAGGCACAAGGACACATTCCGATCCCAGGTACATGCTGAATCTCTCTTATTTGACTTACACTCATTTCTTTGTTAATTAATATTATGGTTGCGGAGAATCTTGCTTGTATTCCATTTTGTTTGTGAGGATGGATGTATCACCTAAAATTTATTGCAGTTTCAAAATTTGTATGCGTGACCTTCAGCATGACCCTATGTACTATGATCTGACGAGTCTCTTCTATGCCTATACTTTTTTAAAACTGGTTTCTTTGTCATCATCCAAGTTTGACACCCATGCCAGATTATCCTGAGTGTCATCAAACCGTAAGTATATAAGCTGATGGGTTCTAGCTCAATTGTCGTTATGCTGACTAACAAATGCCCTGTGTTGTACCCTGTTAGATTCCATGTTGCAGGCTCTGGTGCCGCTGCATCAGCCCCTCAGGTTCAAAGACCTTCCACTCTCCAATTTTGGAAGTTTGGACTAGTTCTTGGAGATGGTAGTCTTGATGAGTAGTATCAGATCGTCTTCAGCCATTATATTCAACACGATTCACTGCCTAGAAGAGTCGCCTCTGGCGCAGCTCCACCAACAGTACCAAGTTCCAATTTTTTCAATAGGCCCTCTGCACAAACTCTCTCCTACCTCAGCCGTTAGCTTACTGCAAGAGGATAGTGATTGCATTCCTTGGCTTGACGAGCAAACTCATAATTCAGTCATCCATGTGAGTTTGGGAAGCATAGCACATCTGAACCAGGACCAATTGTCTGAAATGGCTTGGGGACTTGCAAATAGCAGGGAGCCTTTCTTGTGGGTTATTTGGCCTGGCTCAATTCTAGGTTTGGAATGGATCGAGTCGATGGATGAAGAATTCAAAGAATTTGTTAAGGACAGGGGATGCATTGTGAAATGGGCACCTCAGAAGAAAGTACTGGTTCATGAGGCGGTGGGAGGGTTTTGGAGCCACTGTGGATGGAACTCCACCCTGGAGAGTATAGGTGAAGGCGTTCCAATGATATGTCAACCATGTTTTGGCAGCCAAAAGGTGAATGCGAGGTACTTGACTCACGAATGGAAGGTTGGATTAGAACTGGAGGGTGGGATAGAGAGAGGGACAGTAGAAAGGGCTGTTAGAACATTGATGAAGAAAAAGGAAGGTGAAGAGATGAGGCAGAGGGTCTTGGATTTGAAGCACAAGTGCGATGTTAGTATAATTGATGGTGGATCTTCTTGCCATTATCTGAGTGAGCTAGTCGAGTTGTTGAGATCGTTCTAGCAGCACAGAGTTGTTTGCTAATAAAGAACGGTGTGGAATGAAGCTTGTGTAGTGCAGAAAGTGCAAAGATTCGGTCTTCAGGCATTGAAGAACAGAACAGAACAGATGATGCTTTGATGGACTGACAGGAGTTTGCTGACTTGTCATATGCAAGTTTGAGTTGAAGCAATCTCTTCTTTTTTTCTATCTAACCAGTGGACCTGATCTGAATGAGTCAAATTCACTTCTCTTTTCGTGTTTGAATAAACTTAAGATGGTTATTCATTATGTCACCATTTTGAAACCTCAACACAACAAGCTTATAAAATGATAAGACACATTTGACTTGTTTAAGATATGGACCACTAGAACAGCCATGTCAAATACGTACAGATGTGTAAAAGTGTGTTCAAATGTGTGTAAATTTTCTTAAGTGCATTGTCTCGTTGCAACTAACTTATCAACTATGTCATCAAACTTGTCTAAACATTTCATAGAAAGGATCAACCCCGGACAAATACTATCGTGTCCACTGCTTGAGAATACCCTCATGGTGTTTTAGTCAGTTAAGAAGAAAAAAATCAGTTACTAGAGGAAGACAGAAGCAAGGGAGGACCCGGCAATCTTAGACTTAATTTAAATCGATCCTCACACCTGGCCTCAAGGCAGATAAAAGACCAGGCAAAAGAAAGAAATTATAATAGCAGTCTTGTACAAGCGACATTGTTTCTTTTACGACACAAATCTCTGTAAAGTTGACGTGCGCACACTCAATGACATGTCGAGTAAACGGGCTGTGTCGATATCTGCTCAACCTCATTCGAGATTGATCAACATGCCCTACTATTATGTCCGATGAATGTTCTTCCAGCCCAGTAAAAATATCCCATAGTAACAACCTTTATCTCTTTTCGATTGGCAACTCTTTTTTATCTGTTGTACTTTAATTCAATGTGAAAATGGAGAGTGCAAAGTGCTGGAGAGGGACCATAAATTCACTTTTCTTTAAATTTATGAGGAGTAGCTTGAGAACGAGGATAGACCGATGATTTTCCCGTTTTGACAAGCCAGTGCCAATGATCGGATTCTTAATATCTCGATTTTATTGTATGGAATTTTTCTGTGAGGCAATTCTATTGGTTGTTTATTTGTGAAACAAACAAAATAATGTTTTATCTTGTGCCACACAGGAAAGTTAGAAGGATGTGGGCCACTAAATAAATATGAATGTCTTCTAAATTATTCAAATGAAGACAATGGCTTGTGGGCTAGATCCCATAATCCCCCCACAATGAACCCACAAGCGGTGCCATATGAATAGGGCATCTGAAGGCCTTTAATCGATGTTACTAAACCACATCAGACGGCCCTATCTCATCTCAGAATGCCTTCGGGAAGTTATCCTACAGTGGTGAATGTATTGCTGAGGTCTAGCGCTCTCTGTTTTCTAGCCATATACCAGGCAAAATGGACAGACTATATGAGTTTAGCTTCTGCTGCATAGTCTTAAGGATTAATCTTGTCTAGATTACTGTGCAACCTCTAGCGTAGAGGCCTAAATTTTTTTTTTTACTCTGTCCCCCTCAACTTTGTCAACTTATCTAAATCTGCCCTAGATAACTGACTTTCTATTAAAATGGGTGAAAACTAACTTAAGTGGCGTCACACGAGTCTTTTTAGCTTTCTAAAAGGATGAAAGTAATTAATCACTCAATTTAGTCCTTACCACTAGCATGGAAGGTTACACGTTTCAAACAACACGTTTCAAACAAACTGATCATGTTTAGTTTATAATTTTACGTAGTCCTATATTCTCTACCAATTTCCCCATCCTTTGGCCAAGGAGAGAATTGAAATTGAAGATTGCTGCATGATATATTATGAAAGTTCGCCTCATGTGGGCTGCAGATTTGATGCCTCACATTCATTACGCTCACGTGAATAGCTTGCATGCAAGTATTGGACAACATAAGGTAATAGACGCACAGAGTTCTATCAACATTTTGACTTAAGTAGGCAAAAATTCGAGCGTATTAAAGACGGAATTTTTGGATAGTAGAGCCATACAATCAAACTACGAAAATCAAGAATTGAATTTTCGACGCCTTTTCACTCTTGTCACTATCAAAGGAGCCCGTTTCCCCCAATAACTTAACTATCATGGAGCAAATCAATAATATATTTATAACATACGGCTTAACCGTCATTTCAAGTAACATTGAAACTTAAGAAAAACTTTCTGTATCACGCCTACATCACGCAACATGTCGGTGAATAAGCGACGACAAAAAGGAACAAAATGGAAACCTCGAGTCCATAAATGATAAACATGTCGACATAGTAATCTCGTCAAACCGAAAGAGAAGTACGAGGGACATGAAAAAGGAGACGAAAAGGCGAGTAGTTGGATATGACACATGTTATGCCCATGACCATGAGCAAGGCCCAGCGTCGAGAAAGAGCTAGAAGCCCATAACCAGAACGTTCGCTCAGGCTCAAGCCTCGTTCCAGAAATCTCATGAACGTACGAGAAGACCTCCTTTGTCCCCGTAAATACCCACCACGTCCCTCTCCTTCCGACAAGGATTCAGCAAGAAAGCCAATCACCAAGGAACTCCAAAACCGTGCAGAAATCGATCTCGCGTCCTCCAAAGTCAAGCTTCAGTCCACCGACTTATTCAGAGACCATGTCGCTCATTCCGAGCTGGTTCGGTGGCCGACGCAGCGACGCCCTCGACCCCTTCTCTCTCGACTTCTGGGACTCCTTCAAGGACTTCCCTTTCCCTTCGTCTTCCCTCCCCGCCTCTACTTTCCGGGAAAATTCCGCCTTTGTCAACACCAGGATCGACTGGCGGGAAACTCCCAAGGCCCACGTGTTCGAGGCCGATCTTCCTGGGCTCAAGAAAGAGGAAGTGAAGGTCGAGGTTGAGGACGATCGGGTGCTCCAGATTAGTGGAGAGAGGAAGGTGGAGAAGGAGGACAAGAATGACCAGTGGCATCGAGTGGAGAGAAGCAGCGGGAAGTTCATGAGGAGGTTCAGGCTGCCGGAGAATGCGAAGATGGATCAGGTCAAGGCTTCGATGGAGAACGGAGTGCTCACCGTCACTGTTCCTAAGGTGGAGGAGAAGAAGCCTGAGGTCAAGGCCATTCAAATTTCTGGTTAGAGTCTGTAGTAGTAACTTGCGAGTGCTAATGTGAATTCGAGGCTTAGTGTGTGCAGAGTCTTTTCTTGTGTTTTTGGAGAGTTGTATAAACCGGGTGTTGTCTCTGATACACTGATGTAAGCTGAACTACCAATACTTTCCTGGAAAAAAAACTTTACGTTAATGTTGCAATTTCAGCTCCATTTTATCTGGTAAAAGCTGCCAATAAGAAGAGAGAGAGAGGAGAAAAACCAAGTGCTTCTTTAAAAAGTTCAATTGCACCGAGCTTTCGCAAATTAACCATTTGGTGTGTCCTGTTTATTTGTCCTTGATTATTGGGTCTCTTCTGCGTAGATTTTCTAAGAGAGGAAAACTAGCCTGAATCAGCAAAAGCCTCTGTGTGTGAGAGGTTAACTCTGCATAGCATTTTATATCTTTGATTGGAAAAGAGATGAAGAAGATGGAAAATCAAGGGGGAAATGGTAAGAGACTGGTCCTGGTCCCGGGACCATTCCAGGGCCACCTCACTCCCATGCTTCAGCTGGCGACAATCCTCAAGTCCAAGGGCTTCTCCATCACAGTTGCTCACACATTTCAACGGTCCAGATTCCTCTGTTTTCCCCGATTTCACCTTCTTATGCGTGCCTGACTGCTTGTCTGAAGAGGATGTTCAAAACCCTGATCTGATAGCCATTATGCTGAGGCTTAATGTAACTGAGTCCAGCTTCAGGGAGTGCCTAACTCGGGGCACAAATCATATGGAGCGGGGTGACAAGATTTGCGGCATCATCTACGATGCAGTAGTGTACTTCTCGGAAACCGTTGCCCACGATTTGAAGATTCCTAGCATTGCTTTACACAAGAGCAGTGCTGCTACTACCATAGTCCGCCTGATTCTTCTCCAGCTAAAGGCACAAGGACACATTCCGATCCTGGGTACATGCTGAATTTCTTCTATTTAAGTTACACTTATTTCTTTCTTAATTAATATTATGGTGAGGATCTTGCTCTTATTCCATTTCTTTGTGAGGATGGATGTATCACCGAAAATTTGTTGCAGTTTTAAAATCCGTTTGTTTGACCCTCAACACGACCCTATAGTCTACGATCCGATGAGTCTCCTCTATGCCTATACCTTTTTTAAGACTGGTTTCTCTGTCATCATCCAAGTTTGACACCCATGCCAGATTATCCCGAGTGCCGTCAAATCGCTAAGTACATAAGCTGATGGGTTCTAGCTCACTTGTTGTCGTGCTGACTAACAAATGCCTTGTGATGTATCAGCCCCTGAAGTTCAAAGATCTACCACTCTCCAATTTTGGAAGTTTGGACTATTTCTTGGAGTTGGTAGTCTTGACGAGTAATATCAGATTGTCTTTGGCCATTATATTCAACACGATTCACTGCCTCAAAGAGTTACCTCTGGCGCAGCTCCACCAACAGTACCAAGTTTTAATTTTTCCAATAGGCCCTCTACACAAACTCGCTCCTACCTCAGCCGTTAGCTTACTGCAAGAGGATACTGATTGCATTCCATGGCTTGATGAGCAAACTCATAATTCAGTCATCCATGTGAGTTTGGGAAGCATAGCACATCTGAACCAGGACCAATTGTCTGAAATGGCTTGGGGACTGGCAAGTAGCACGGAGCCTTTCTTGTGGGTTATTCGGCCTGGCTCAATTCTAGGTTTGGAATGGATCGAGTTGATGGATGAAGAATTCAAAGAATGTGTTAAGGAGAGGGGATCCATTGTGAAATGGGCATCTCAGAAGAAAGTACTGGTTCATGAGGCGGTGGGAGGGTTTTGGAGCCACTGTGGATGGCACTCGACCCTGGAAAGTATATGTGTAAGGAGTTCTGATGATATGTCAACCATGCTTTGGCGACCGAAAGGTGAATGCGAGGTACTTAACTCATGAATGGAGGGTTGGATAGAACTGGAGGGTGAGATAGAGAGAGGGACAGTAGAAAGAGCTGTTAGAACATTGATGAAGGAAAAGGAAGGTGAAGAGATGAGGCAGAGGGTCTTGGATTTGAAGCACAGGTGCGATGTTAGTATAGGTGATGGTGGATCTTCTTGCCATTGTCTGAGCATGCTAGTCGAGTTGTTGAGATCATTCTAGCAGCACAGGGATGTTACTACTAAGGCACCACACGGAATGAAATTTGCGTAGTGCAGAAAGTGCAAAGACTTGGTCTTCTCGCGTTGAAGAACAGAACAAAACAGATGATGCTTTGTGCACCGACAGGAATTTGTTGGCTTGTCATATGCAAGATTTGGTCTTCTGGCTTTGAAGAACAGAACAGAACAGCTTAGATGCGCTGACAGAAATTTGTTGGCTTGTCGCACGCAAGTTTGAGTTGAAGCACCCCTTTTTTCTCTCTAACCAGATCTAAATGGGTCGAATTCACTTCTCCTTTCGTATCTAAACATGTTGAATAAACTTGATATGGTTATTCATTATCTCACAATTTTGAAATAAAAAATACGGCACACTTATAATACGACAGGACATGTCACGCCTCGACCCTTGTCCAGCACGCATCCCTCTGTGGTCAATACAAATTTGCAACTTTCCAGGATTAGTCGCCGATCATTTCATTTTTTTTATGTATATGCGGAAGCGAAACAATAACCCCTAACAACAAATAACATGAGATAGAAAAGCTGGTAACATTTCACAAAAACACATTTTTATAAACAACTGGGTTTATGTCAAAAAGAGTTTAGGTAAAAGCCTATAAAATGATCGACTCTCAAAAGAAGCTATTCTACAACATACTAGTAGGACACCTACGACGATCATTCATACGTCACCTCCACAGACTTTGAGGCTTCGGTCCTCCACGACAATGATCTAAGGACTTGAAAATAGTTATACAATAATCAGTGACACAATGTCTTAGTAAATCCACCATCTAAACCCTTATTATGAAGGAAATACACTTTAGGGTGCCCTAGTCACACAACCATACAATGAGAACATGGGCTTACCTCGTCTCAGTTCTTTCCTACACGTTAGCACAGTTCATATCCTAAATGCATATAATTAATGCACACAACAATTGAAATATCTCATCAACTTAATCAATCATGCGTTCCAATTGTTAAATTTGCCCCTTATGGGTACCACCTACTCATAAGTTATGTGTTTACTAGCATAGTTAGGCATCGTCTCACCGCCATTGAGCACAATCACTTTTATATCTTAATAGACGACTTCCCAAAGGGGTGTAGGTCCATAATTTACTGCGACCCGAGTCACCTCCTCATAAGTTCAGTGTCCTTTTGGTGTAGCCAGGTGTCGTCTTACCTCCATTAAGCACGACGACATCTATATCTTAATAGACGGCTTCCCCAAAGGAGCGTAGATTCAGAATCTATTGCGATCCGCGATCCAAAAAAATAGATATCCCATATAGGGTAATGTTTGGCTTAAAAGCTCGAGACAGGTCCTCTTTAACCAACACACGACCAATCAATATCAACCCAAGACACTGTGCATTGCACTCAAATGTCTCCATTAAAATAGTGATCTTAGCTTATTTTCTTTATATTAAAAAAACCCGTTGAAAATAGTTGTGTGTGAGTCCACGGTTAGATTGAACCCAAAAAATTCATATCCTCCAATTAAAAATTCTACTGTTTTATATAGTATATAAAACTATTTTCAGTGTTAAAACTCGACACCTGGGATTTTCTGAATAAATATTGAAATTCACAATTTTTTTTTGGAATAAATTACCAAAAATCCAATCAGCATTTAATTTGCACAAATTAACATCCAATTGTATAAACTAAACACACCATTGTAATTAGCATAAAATTCCGGTCGCCGGCTATCCCGGTCTAATTTCTAGAAAATATTTAATAATTAAATAATTATCAAAATTAATTAACTAATTCAATTAAATGCCAAAATTGCTAACCTAGGTTGGAATTGCATAATTAAATACGCGACGAGCCCGAAAATTTCCGAACCAATCTAGATAATTAATCAACCTATCTAGGCCTTAATTAACTTAATTTAACAACCTAACATGCAAAATCGGATATTTAAATAACTAATCTAATTACCTTCTAAGCATAATTAACTTACTAAGTGAGGTTTAGTGAGTTAACTCATTGGATTTGTAAGCCGGTGAGTTCATAGCGATGGCGGCGTGACGGCGAGTGATACTCTCCAAAGTGACGATGTCAACGAGGCACGGATCGGGCCTGAAAAAATGGCCCGCAACTCACGGCCAAGAGCTGGAAAATCGCTGCTTCTCAGTTCGGCTTTGAGCGGCTGATCTCGTGGGGTGAGAACTCGGTCGAGACGCATGGACGTAGACGGCATGAGATGGGCTGCTTCGGTGGAATGGTCTCGCGGCAGCTGGATGAAGACACGAAGGAAAGTTGGGCCGCCGGTGGGGTTTTGGGCTGAAGCGACAACGAGAGAGAGATTGGGTGGAGAGATGGCTTCGTGGAGATGGCCGCGTGGAGCTTCGGTCAACAAATCGAAGTCTGCTGCTGGAAGTTTGACTCGCGGAGGGGGACAAAACGTGGTGGTGATGGGCGTGGACAGCAGCTGCAGCGGAGAGAGAAGGAGTGGAGAATTGCTTCGGTGGATTTCAAATGAAGAAGTAGAATTGCAGAGGAAATGAAAGTGAAGCCAGAAGTTCACGCTAAGGAGATGGGCGGCTTGAAGACTTGCTCGAGAAGATTGAGGGGGAAAGAATAGTCAAAAGAAGATATCCAATCCCTTCGATGCTTGGTCCCCCAAAAGCATTCAATCTTATCCTACTTGCCCATAATACTTTCTTGTAAAGTAAATCCACCAAATTATTAAATTTTTGAAGTCAAAATGCTGTCCCTTACAAAGCTCCGAATTTCTCACTTTGAGCTTCCATTTCTTCGATAGATTTCCAAATTTAATGTCCAATTTTGATGAAGAAAAATGCCACAAAATTTCTGTAATTTCCTTTCATCAAGTAGCTCGGTTTGCAAGTCAAAAATCCATTCAATTCGGCCAATCCGAATTTCCGTTCTTTTTCCGAATTGTCCAAATCGTTTTTTTGTAAAAATGCTGGAATCTCCGAAAATTCTTCGAATGATGAGTAGACGTTCCTAAAATAAATCACGACATGACAGAATTTTCAATTTCTTAAATTGGGTTCAAATTCGCGGTTAATTTCAATCTGACGTGATTTTCGATTGACTTAACCTACCAAGTAGTTTTTAGGAATTTTTAGTGCAATTGACCCGTGGTCGATTATTTTCGAGCTACAACGTACATCTTAGACACATTGGCGATTCTTAGTTGTCGTGAAAATCTCGAGGTTTCAATTACGAACACGGGGTATCCAAAACGATAGAAAATCGGTCTATTGCCGATCGACGAGAATTTTGCAATTAGGTGAAATGACCTACACCCTGATCACCTATCTCAATCGAATCGACCATCTCCGGCCTCTGATAGATTTTCAATTGTGCAGTAATGACCCTTGCAAATTAGCATGGTGGTCGAATTCTTAAGTTTACTGCATTAAAATCCCTTAATAACTTTCCAAAGTAGTCCAGTTATTTCATAAGTGATCGGCTTAGAGAATAGTACTATAGGCGCGTCGATGAAAAGCCTGGCTCATTCAATCGAAAACAGAAGTGGAAAAATTAGACTGTTGTCGTGACCTAATTTTTTGGGTGCACCACCTAAAACTAGGTTAATGGACTACTAAGTTTTAAACTTAGCTCGGGCTCTCCCAAGCCCATACCAATTAACGACTTCAGGTTCATGTATTTAACATGCAAAAGATTATTAACTAGGAATCGCCACTAATCGGTTTACGGTAGGTCGATTAGACACCTAAGTAAAATAAAGGGAGATTTATTTTACTCTTACGAACTAGAGACTAAGGGTACGGGGACTTGGTTCTACTAGAATTCTCTAATGCCCTTTTCGTACCATTTCTTTTAATTTTCAAAATATTTTTGCAGGCAGCTCATTTATTTTAACCTAAATTACTATCATGCAAATATGGTGACCACACGGGTGCTCATCCATTATTAAAACATTCAAATAAATAAATTGCATTACACAAAGCAAGCAAACAACTTTTTTTGGGGTTTTCTTAAAAATTAGAATGCATTTTAAAACTAAATGACTTAATCTTATTAATGTGCAAATTCTAATTAAATGGGCCTATTATGCAAACTAGTTATTATGCACCTTATGACCTAACTTTTACTAGTGAACATATTTTAACTAAATAATCCTATTATGCAAACTAAATAATACTATTATGCAAACTAGTATTTTTGTATTTTTTATTGAAATTCGAAATTGATAAAAACCTTAATTAAGCTATCTAAAAAGAAATAATTTTCTAATTCATTTTTGAGATTAATTTGACTTAAACCCTATTCTGCCTTAGAAAACTATTTTTTATTTTAAAAAAAGGATGAGAATATGAAAATGTGCCAATTATATCTAAGACTCTAAAAAAGCCATTTAAGTCTAATCCTAACTTATTTTTTTTTAAAAAATATATCTAAAAATGCAGTCCTAAAAATGTTATCTAAAAATGCAATACTAGAAATATAATTCTAAAAATTTGATTAAATAAACCTACGTGTCTATTATATTAAACCCTAATGTCCTATATGCTCATGCAATTTTTTTGAATATTTTGATTTTTTTGATTTTTTTAGTTTCTTTTTAGTTTTTTTTAAAGCTGAATAATTGTTAAATTAGGGTTAAATCTAAACAATTAATATAATCGCTAAATAAAGGATCAAAATAATTGAAAAAATAACTTGTCGTCTCACAAGTTAAATTAACAATTATTCTAACCATAATCACAACAACTCAAAATAATTAAAAAATCTAGTCCGAAGTCTTACGGACCAAATTAAATAATTATTATGATTTAACAATTGAGATTCTACCAAAAAGCCCAAAAATTAAAAATAATTAGAAAAATGATCCGATGTCTCTCGGATCAAATTAATAATTATATTAATTTCGGACAAAATCCCTACGGATAATGCATACTAAATTCACAAATATTAACATCCACCATTACAAATTAAATACCTAAACTAAAAATGCTATCAAATGAAATAAGCAAAAATAACATAACAAATAAAATAAACTAAATTATAAAGAAAGTAAAAGTAAAAAGTAAAAAGTAAGAAGTAAAAATAATAAAAAAAACTACCTAGGTAAGTAAAGGAGACGAGGGTGACGCCGGAGGGGAGCAAGTGGTGGTGGGCTGGCGGCGCTTGGACTTTGGCGAGGGCTGAATAGCACCAGGACTGCTGGTCGTCGGCGGCGAGGTGGTGCACGGGCTGTGGGTCACGGTGGGCTTCGGCTTCGGGTGGCGTCGGAGCAGCGCAGGTTTCGGGCGTCGGGTTGAGATGCGGACGGAGCGGCGAGACCGGTGGCGCAGCGTGGTGGAGCGAGCGAACTAGTGAGGTGGCGGTGCGGAGGCGCGGCGGAGCTCGGAGATTGAGGGGCAGCGTCGCGGGCGGAGCAGGGTGTTGCAGCGGCGCGGATCGGCTAGGGTGAGAGCGTGGTCGTGGGGGCGCCTGGCGTCCAGTGCTGCTGGTGCGGTGGGATCGGGAGTAGCGGGCTTCAGAGCTCCGTCGTCGGCTGGGCAGGAGCGCGGTCGTCAGGTCGAAAGGCGGCTGGTGTTGCGATGGCGCGGCGACGGTGCTCGTGGTGGTGCAGCGGCGAGCGGGCTTCGGGTCGCGGGCCTGCGGTGGCTGGCGGATGCGTGGTGGAAGGAGGCCGGCAGGGACTTGGCGAGGAAGAGGAACAGTGGCTCTATTTTGCTTTTTCTTCTTTTTTTTTTTTCCCTCTGCTCTGACCTGCCTCTCACGTCACTTCTCTCTCTCTCAGCACTTTTTACTGACTTTTCCCTCTCTTTTCTTGGTCAGAGAAAGAAAAGAGAAATGTTTTCTCTGACTATGATGGACGAAAGCCTTGCACGAATTTCCTTCTCAAATTTTTCTCTCCATTTTTCGAGAATCGCCTCCCCCGAATACTGTGCAAGGTCAACCCCTTTTTATAGTGGTTCCGATCGGCCGCTTTCTATGGAAAATTTTAAACTTCCATCTTTTGTTGCATTAAATCATGGATGCAAATCGAAGCATGATTTCGCAATCAGCTCGATTTTGCATCGATTCCTTCCATTTTATCAAAATCATTGCCATTTGTTCACCTGATTTTAAAATTGTTGCTGTATTTAACAAAATCCGGACATTCATCAGAATTCCATATTTCCTTGCATACTTCAATCAAATCAATTTCCCCATTTTCATTTTTTCTTTTTATTTGTTCAAAATGCAATTTTATTTTTCCAAAATTAGGTGTCAACAGCTGTCCCTTTTTGAAGGTGAGCTCGTAGAGGTTGCCTTCAAAGACAAATTGAGACCTAATTTTAATTATGCACATGCATTAAATGACTTTTTGTTTTTGTTTTTGTTTTTTTTTGTTTTGAAAAATGAATCCCATTTTGAAATGAAATTTATATGATACATGGAAATGCTAATGCAAATGATAAAGAAACTTACCTAGAATTACTTACCTTCGGGGATGGTAGAGTAACTCGAGATAGATTAGTGTTACATGTCCAGGACCCGTATCATTCTACGGTCGCCCAGAATAGTAACATGACTTCGTAAAGTGATTGCTTTCCCAGGACCCGTACCATTCTACGGTCGCCCAGTATGGCATTGTTTGGTTGTGTCTAGGACCCGTACCATTCTACGGTCGCCTAAACGAAAAAAATGATTTTCTAGGACCGTACCATTCTACGGTCGCTTGAATGTTGTCTAGGACCCGTACCATTCTACGGTTGCCTTGAGGTTGTTTAGGACCCGTACCATTCTACGGTCGCCTAACTAAGGTTGTTTTAGGACCCGTACCATTCTAAAACCGAGGTTGTCTTACCATTCTACGGTCACCTAAACTGGGATCTATTTTCCAGGACCCGTACCATTCTACTGTCGCCTGAACTAAGGTTGTCTAGGACCTGTACCATTCTACGGTCGCCTTGACAAAAAAATGATTTTCCAAGACCCGTACCATTCTACGGTCGCCTTGAACGAGGTTGTTTAGGACTCGTACCATTCTACGGTCGCCTAAACGGGGATTTAATTTCCAGGACCCGTACTATTCTACGGTCGCCTGAATAGGTGTTGTCTAGGACCCGTACCATTCTACGGTCGCCTAAACTAGGATTCATTTTCAGGACCCGTACCATTCTACGGTCGCTTGATGAATCTGGGAAAAATCTTTGGGGGGCGACTCCATCGAGTGCTAGTTCTTGAAAAGGAATACCTGTACAATGACAAGTAGAATGACAAGTATTTAATGTATGGATAGAGATATACTTACCTAGTAACATCTCTGTTCCTTGGGGATATGCCTCCTGCAAAACACAGTTGTAGGAGAGGCAATATGCATTCACAGACATGCATTAATTCAATTAAGGTTCACGTGTGATGATTTCTATCATTACCTAATTTCCATTGGGAAGAATTTCAAAAGGATATTCCAATCTGAACACATGAGTATCATGGATGTGTCAAATGAAGGATCCTTCAATTTGAAAGGGCTTTGCGCTCATCCTCATTAAAAAGGGTCGTTTCATCCTGACTTTTGATGCAGGATTTTGACAATCACTCTATCTCACTGTCATCATGCTAAACAAGGTTTTGTGCAATCTTGCAAGTGGTACGACCGTACCAATCTGAGAGGTCTTGAACAAGGACTGTAATGTGGGCCTGGTCAACGGCTTAACAAAATGGACTTTTTGAGTCAAGGCTTTTGAAAGAAAGAGTGATATTCTATAATCATCTTTGGATTTACAAGTCAAGAACCCTGTAAAATGAGAAAGAAATAATCTTGCTCACATTTTTTCGAGCGATGCTTAAAACATGTGAACCCCTAGGTTAATTCAAGTGCCTTAATCTGAAGATACTTTGCAAGGGACGTAATGTAGGCTTGGCTCATAGGTTGAGAAATGAAAGGATCATTAGGCTCAAAAAGTGTTTAGGGAAGGGTCAAAGTTGGTGATCATTTTTGACATTTCCACCACTTTCCTTCTCCACTGTCGAAGATTTTTTTATCACAACTCCATTGATTGCAACAACATTTGAGAGTTTTTTTTTTTTTGGGTACCACCTTGTTGGGGATACGACTCAAGTGTTCGATTTTTTTTTTTTGGGCATTGGCCTTGCTTTTACCAGGCACACTGCTTTTTCATGCCTATATTTTGCACTTCTTCTTTTTTGACTTACACAGTCTTCTTTTATGAGCATTTTAGACCATGTTACTTGAATGATTGTCTTTTAGCTTGCCCTAGTGTGGGGGATGATTACCAACTGGGTTTGATATGAAATGAATTTATAGGCTCAAGTGGGCTATGCAATAGTCAAAAGTGTGCAGGATAAAGAAAGAACTGCTCTTCGTCATCCTAAGGCACTTGAATTACCGCGTAAATTGCAATGCAAAAGCGATGCTCGAAGATTGATGCAAGTGTGAGCAAAAAGATTCCTACCATTCATTTTGAATTTGCCCTAGTATGGGATGATCCTTGATAGGGGTAATTTTAAAAGAATCTCCATAAGTGTATGGGGCTCAAAGGGGTTGAGCAATGGATCACCCGTAGTGTTTGGGATAGAGAAAAGAATGCCTCTCATCACCTTGGTTGACGTACCCTTTGCGAGATAGCCCTCTTCCTTGCGAGCATGGAATTTTTCACGCAACTCACTAGGGGTTAGTGTATGAAATGGTGTATGGAAGAAGGCTTGCCTTTCATCATTCCAAAGTACCCCATTTGACACATTCAATTCATCTCACACAATTTATGCAAGATTTGCAACAAATTTGAACAATTAAACTCATTGAAGCAATTTATTGATCATTGAAATGCTTGTAATTCAAAACATGACATGGCAAACTCCATCATGGGTAATATTTTTTTGGCAACATCAAAATTAATTGGAGTGGAAAACTCATGACCATGCATTTCTGTCAAGATCAAGGCACATTCAAGAAGTATCTTCTTTACCACATACGGGCTACTGTAATTTGGAGCAAACTTGCCCCCAGGCTCCGGAATTGGATTGGACAATTTCCACACCTTTACATGTTATAAGACTGTCTCTGAAACAAAAATTAGATGGGTCAAAAAGACAAACATAGTAAATCAAGTTTTATTTTTTTTTTGAATTTTTTTTGAAAAGCATTTGGAAAAGCATTTTTTTGAAACATTTTGACACGAGAAAGCATGATGAAGCCTAGGCCTCAGAATTCTCCTTAGATTTTTCTTTTCTTTTATCGGTTGGATATCATCACCGGGATGGTTTGGTATACCTCATCATGCCCTCAAAATAAAACTTGTAATTTCATTGAAATTCATCAATCAATTACATTTATTGGATGAAAAAAATGCAACACTTAATCACTGAAAACATCTCTAAGAAAATAATAGAAATTCCCATGCAGGGGAATATGCAAAAGCAGTAAAAAAGTTACTCTTGTGGGCCAAAGCCCATCTCTTCAAGGGGTCCTTCATCAGGGGATCTTCGATGAGGTGTCGAACAAGGTAACCCCTTCCATCTCGGGCCATCTCCTCCATGTCCATGCCACCCCATCCATCGTTCGGCTGCCCAGGGTGTCCATCACATGCACCTTCAAGCTCTTGATTCGATTGGCGTCATGTTCCAAGATAGTATTCACCGTACCCTCATGCTGTGGTGGCGGATTTTTTTGGACGTTCGGCTGAGCAGTTTGAAACGAAAAGGCCTTCGTGTCCAAGAGATTTTGGATCTTATGCTTGAGAGTGAAACATTCATCAGTTGAATGCCCTAGTTCACCACTATGGTAGTCACACTTCTTCATCGGGTCATAACCTCGATTGCTTTCGCGGTTAGGACGCTTCGGTTCACTAGAAAGCAAACCTTTCTTTCGGAGAATCGCCAACACCTGAGATGGAGATCCAGGGAGAGGAGAGAACTGCCTTCCATTATTTGCTTGGGCAAATGATTGACGACCAGCAGTTTGTTGTTGCCTTTGATTCATTTGGATAGCCGAGTTGCGATTAGTACCTTCTGGGCTATAGGTCACATTCACATCCTCAACAACTTCCTTGTCTTTCTTGGTAGAAAATCTTTTAGTAGATGGCTCAGAAAACCATCCTTCCCTTATCCCCATCTCGATCTGTTCTCCTATAGGAATAAGCTGATTGAAGCTCTCGACATACGTACTGGCCATTCGATTACGGAACTCAAATGGAAGGGTCTTCACGAATAACTTCATCAACTCCTTGTTGGTAGGTTCAGGAGTAATTTGAGCCGCCAAGTTTCTCCATCTCACAACATATTCTTTAAATGACTCACTTCTTTTCTTTTCCATCTGCTCCAGGTCTTCTCGGGAAGGCGCGATGTCCATGTTGAACTTGTACTGTTTGAGGAATGCGTTCGCCACTTCGTTCCAGGTTTCAAGGAGGTTTACGTTTTTCATCACGTACCAGTTTAGTGCGGGCCGGTCAAATCGCATCAAACGATTGGATCATAAGGGGCTCATTTTTGACGTGCTAGGCCATGCGCACATGATACATCTGCAAATGAGATTTCGGACAAGATATCCCGTCGTACTTCTCAAATTCTGGCATTTTGAACTTGCTCGGCATTTTAACCTTCTCATAGACCGAGAGGTCGAATGGGAGTGAGCTTTGTGACTCCTGCAGTTGTCTCACTTTCTCCTCTAGCTTTGCAACGCGCTCATCCTGATCTGTCTTGGGAACACTGTCTAGCTTGGCCTTTCCAACAAGGACCATGTCGTCTTCCAATCCGGGCATTTCGTCATCACTCATTTGGGCCCTGTTCCTCGAGACTACTATCTCTGGGAGAACGGGTGGAGGATTTTGATTCACCTAGAGGGATTGAAGTTGAGCTGTTATAAGCTGCATGGAGGCAGCTAACTGTTTGAGTTGATCTTCCACGGAAGACATGCGATCGCGCATCTCGCTTTGGTCGGCCATTCTTGCTCTTAATCGCGTAATAATGGGAGAGCGCGGAGGATCCGTTATTACCTAAATGGGAAAATGAGGTAATGTAAGAACCAGTGACAAGATAGAAAATGGCCCATGACAATGGTCTAATCGCCTGATTTTATTCAAAATTCACTAGAAACATTAAACCAAACAATGAACCAAGAATTGAAATTCAAGTCCCCTAAACATTGAACTAGAAACATTGAATTGAAAATCGAAATCAAGCTCCCTAAACATTAGACTAAGAATCAAAATTCAAAAGATCTCATTTTATATGCTTTCGGGATTCCAACGCCTTGCGAAGCTTCTTATTTTCAGCTTCAATCATTTTCACTTTCCGCTTAAGATGCTCAATTTGTGCTCGCTGAGTGGGCTTCTCAGTCACATCAGGTATCACTGGACGTAAGGTTGCAGGAATCTGGTGTTGTTGAATGTAGAATGCCGACGCATGGTGGAGTTCCTCTTCCCCTTTCAGTCTTTTGGGCACCAAAATCTTCTCTGGGTGGCATTCATTCCATGCGGCAATGATCATCCGAATCTTGTTGAAGTAGTTATAGTCTGTTCGAACAAAACGAACCTGGAACATCTCTATCTTGAGTGGTGGAGGAACTTCCTGAAGAGCGTTGTACTGGCGGGCCACCCTATATGGGTAATAAGAAGTCGTACTAGAAAGACCCAGCAACGGGATGGGCTCATCATGCTTGTGTGAGAAACGAGCCTCCTTAAGTTCGGAACCATTTAGTATGCCATAGGATGCCTTAGGATTAGGATTTTTCAAAAAATTAATCCAACGAGCGTACTGTTTATTTGGAGAAAAACGCTCTAAGACCGCAAATTTTTGTATGGGGTGCCTAAAATCATCAATCTTAAATTGTTTCATGAGGTGCCCAAATCCTCTTATGTGGGAGAAAAACCATATTTGTAAAAGTTCAGGGAGGGCAAGCATGGTCTTTTCTTCATTTTGTTTGAAACGGTTTAATGACAAAAATATTTCAGCTAAAACCATATTGACATAGTTTAAGCCGTCACAAGCACGATTAACCACCCATGAAATTGAAGGATTAATGGCATTTCTTCGATAAGGAAAAACAATTAGCCCGAAAAATGCTAACATGAAGATCCTAGCTTTTGAAATCATTGATTGATTTGCAAAACATTTTTCCAAAAACGAAAATGGGCATGCAAAACAATTGGCTTTGACAACTTTCCTTACTCTTTCGGCTTCGATTTCTAAAAACTGTGATAATTCAGAAATAGAATCTATACCGATAGGTGGTCTAACAAGCTCCTTTTCTAGGGGCGTTCCAATGGCAACACTATATTCTTCTAGTGTTGGAGTCAATTCGTACTCACCAAATATGAATGTGGAAGTTTGTGGACACCAAAAGTGAGGGAGTGCTTGTATCACACTAGAGTGGATGTTGATCTCCAATAATGCGAGAAGTCGGGCAATCCTAATCTTCACATACCTCTGGCCTTCTTGATATAACTGATCCAACCACATCTTGAGCTCTTTTTTGGGAGTGAAAATGAATTGTACGTCGGTCCTCCCCATAGCATATAAAACAAGACGCGACGAAACCTATTGTCATGGACCGACAAAATTGCAATAAAGTAAGTAAATTGCGAAGTAAGAATTTAGACAACTTACTTTCACCAGAAGGAATGACAAGCACATAGACACACGCATGAAATGTGAGACTCGATTTCTATCTAAATGGCTTAACAAAGTGGAGCTAAGAGGATGATCTGATCGTTGCAGTCTCGCGTTAATGTGTTAGGTCCCCCTAACTCCGGCTCAGTCGAATGGAATGTCCAATAGTCACGTAGTCTCGCGGATATGGACAAACATATTCGACACCATGAAAAGACTTTCGGGGAAGAGAAGGTCAACCTCTACATAGTAGTCTCGCTTTAGAGGAAGTATCCTTCTCAACACCATCCTAGAAATCCTATCACAGCCCAGGTCCGGCCACAAGTTGTGTGTGCAATAGTGTAGTGCTAAAAACAATAAAACATGCACAACAGTTTAAATGCAAACAACACTTCTAATCATGGAAAAATAAATCATTAATCCTACACTCCAACCTGCAAGACAAAGGTTAGCATAGACTACTCCTCTTATACCTTCCATCTGCAAGAACATTTAACACCTTAGAAATGTTAGGGACATACCTAGGATCCTCGCTGCCGAACAAAAACATTTTAAAAGAAAAAGAAAAATTGGCCTAAGTCCACTAAGTGTTTTAATACAAGTCCCCAGCGGAGTCGCCAAGCTGTCGTGGCCTAATTTTTTGGGTGCACCACCTAAAACTAGGTTAATGGACTACTAAGTTTTTAAACTTAGCTCGGGCTCTCCCAAGCCCATACCAATTCGCGACTTAAGATTCAAATATTTAACATGCAAAAGATTATTAACTAGGAGTCGCCACTAATCGGTTTACGGTAGGTCGATTAGACACCTAAGTAAAATAAATGGAGATTTATTTTACTCCTACGAACCAGAGACTAAGGGTACGGGGACTTGGTTATACTAGAATTTCTCTAATACCCTTTTGGTACCATTTCTTTTAATTTTTCAAAATATTTTTGCAAGGCAGCTGATTTATTTTAACCTAAATTACTATCATGCAAATGTGGTGACCACACAAGTGCTCATCCATTATTAAAACATTCAAATAAATAAATTGCATCACACAAAGCAAGCAATCAATTTTTTTTTGGGGTTTTCTTAAAAAAAATTCTTTTATAAAAATGCATTTTAAAACTAAATGACTTAATCTTATTAATATGCAAATTCTAATTAAATGGGCCTATTATGCAAACTAGTTATTATGCACCTTATGACCTAACTTTTACTAATGAACAAATTTTAATTAAACAATCCTATTATGCGAACTAAATTAACTATTATGCAAACTAGTATTTTTGTATTTTTTTATTGAAATTCAGAAATTTATAAAAACCTTAATTAATCTATCTAAAAAGGATAATTTTCTAATTTATTTTTGGATTAATTTGACTTAAACCCTATTCTATCTTAGAAAACTATTTTTTTTTTTTTTAAAAAAGGATGAGAATATGAAAATGTGCCAATTATATCTAAGACTCTAAAAAAGCCATTTAAGTCTAATCCTAACTTATTTTTTTAAAAAAATATATCTAAAAATGCAGTCCTAAAAATGTTATCTAAAAATGCAATACTAGAAATATAATTCTAAAAATTTGATTAAATAAACCTACGTGTCTATCATATTAAACCCTAATGTCCTATGTGCTCATGCAATTTTTTGAATATTTTGATTTTTTGATTTTTTTTAGTTTCTTTTTAGTTTTTTTAAAGCTAAATAATTGTTAAATTAGGGTTAAATCTAAACAATTAATATAATCGCTAAATAAAGGATCAAAATAATTGAAAAAATAGCTTGTCGTCTCACGGGTTAAATTAACAATTATTCTAACCATAATCACCACAACAACTCAAAATAATTAAAAAATCTAGTCTGAAGTCTTACGGACCAAATTAAATAATTATTATGATTTAACAATTGAGATTTTACCAAAAAGCCCAAAAATTAAAAATAATTAGAAAAATGATCCGATGTCTCTCGGATCAAATTAATAATTATGTTAATTTCGGACAAAATCCCTATGATAATGCATACTAAATTCGCAAATATTAACATCCACCATTACAAATTAAATACCTAAACTAAAAATGCTATCAAATGAAATAAGCAAACATAACATAACAAATAAAATAAACTAAATTATAAAGAAAGTAAAAAGTAAAAGTAAAAAGTAAAAGTAAAAATAATTAAAAAAAACTACCTAGGTAAGTAAAGGAGATCGAGGGTGACGCCGGAGGGGAGCGGTGGGCTGGCGGTCTTTGGGACTTCGGCGAGGATGAACAGCATCGGGACTGCGGTCGTCGGTGGCGAGGTGGTGCACGAGCTGTGTGGGTCGTGGTGGGCTTCGGCCGGGCGGCGGCATCGGAGCAGCGCGGGTTTCGGGCGTCGGGTTGAGATGTGGATGGAGCGGCGAGATCGGTGGCGCAGCGTGGCGGAGGCGAGCGAACTAGTGAGGTGGCGGTGCGGAGGTGCGGTGGAGCTCGGAGATTGATGGGCGGCGTTGCGGGCGGAGCAGGGGTGTTGCAGCGGCGCGGCGTCAGCGAGGGCGGGAGCACGGTTGTTGGGGCGCCTAGCGTCCGGTGCTGCTGGTGCGGTGAGATTGGGAGTGGCAGGCTTCGGAGCTCCGGCGTCGGCTGGGCAGGAGCGCAGTCGTCGGGGCGCTTGGCGTCCGGTGTTGCTGGTGCGGTGAGATCGGGAGCGGCGGGCTTCGGAGCTCCGGCGTCGGCTGGGCAGGAGCGTGGTCGTCGGGTCGAAAGGCGGCTGGTGTCGTGGTGGCACGGCGACGGTGCTCGTGGTGGTGCAGCGGCGAGCTGGCTTCGGGTCGCGGGCCTGCGGTGGCTGGCGGATGCGTGGTGGAAGGAGGCCGGCAGGGACTTGGTGAGGAAGAGGAACAATGGCTCTATTTTGCTTTTTTTTTTTTTTTTTTCCCTCTGCTCTGACTTGCCTCTCACGTCACTTCTCTCTCTCGCAGCACTTTTTACTGACTTTTCCCTCTCTTTTCTTGGTCAAAGAAAGAAAAGAGAAATGTTTTCTCTGACTATGACGGACGAAAGCCTTGCACGAATTTCCTTCTCAAATTTTTCTCTCCATTTTTCGAGAATCACCTCCCCCGAATACTGTGCAGGTCAACCCCTTTTTATAGTGGTTCCAATCGGCCGCTTTCTATGGAAAATTTTAAACTTCAATCTTCTGTTGCATTAAATCATGGATGCAAATTGGAGCATGATTTCGCAATCAGCTCGATTTTACATCGATTCCTTCCATTTTATCAAAATCATTGCCATTTGTTCACCCGATTTTAAAATTGTTGCTGTATTTAACAAAATCCGGACATTTATCGAATTCCATATTTCCTTGCATACTTCAATCAAATCAATTTCCCCCATTTTCATTTTTTCTTTTTATTTGTTTAAAATGCAATTTTATTTTTCCAAAATTAGGTGTCAACAACTGTCACATGGGTAGCTGCAAGGTGCTTCGGTGGAGAGGTGGGTGCATAACTAGAGCTGCTGAAGTCAACCGCCGGACTTCAATGGAGGCTGGAGTTGATTGCTGGAACGCGAAAGTGAAGATGAAAGTTTAGAGGAGTGGGTTGGCGAGCATGCGGATGTGTGGCGGTGGAAAGATGGGGGCAGCGATGGAGCAACAGCTTCGGTGGGATAGCAGAGGAGCAGTTGGCGAAGTCAGCGTCATTGCTGGAGTTGACCAATGGGAAGAAGATGCCAGTGGAGTAGCTGGGTTCGGCTTGGCTTCAGGGGAGACACGAAGCGGTGGAGTAGATTCGGTGAAGATGAAGTGGAACAACATAATCGGCATGAAGAGTTAGGGCTTCGAAGGAAAGAGAAGAGAAGGTAGTGAGGGAGAAGGGGAGCAGCCGGGCATGCTAGAGAAGCCAAAGGAAAGGGGGACCAAAGTCAATTTAATATATCAAAATTCATCATTACTCAGCCCACAAAAGTCCACAAGCCTATCTACTTGGTCCCTTAATACTTTCTTGCATTTTAATTCCACAAAAACTCAAGTTGAAGCCAAAAGTTGCAGCCCCATGCCAAGCTCCGAATTTCCTCACTTAGACTTCACTTCTTCACCAAATTCCCCAATTTGATGTCCAATTTTACTAAGGAAGAAGCCCACACAATTTCTGCAAGTCCCTTTTACCAAATAGCTCGGTAAGGAGACCAAAACTCTTTTCGATTTGGCCCATCCGAATTTTCGTTCTTTTCGAATCATCCAAATTGATTTTTTGTAAAAATCCTGAGCTTGTTTAAAATTCTTCGGAGGATGAGTCAACGTTCCTAAAATAAATCGTGACATAACATAACTTTCAATTTTTGAATTCAGGTTCAAATTCGCGGTTAATTTCAATCTAACGCGATTTTAGCGTGACCTAACCTACCGTGTTGCTTTTGAGAATTTTTAGTGTAATTGACCTATAGTCGATTATTTTTTAGCCACATTGTACATTTTCGACACACTGGCGACTCTCGGTTGTCGTAAAAATCTCGAGGTTTTAAATATAGACATAGGGTATCAAAACGACAGAAAAATCGGTCTAGTATCGTTTGACAAGAATTTTGCAATCAGGTGGAATCACCCATATACTAATCACATACCTATGTTGAATCGACCTATTTCCGATTTCTGATTGATTTTTAATTGCGCCGTAGTAACCCTTGCAGACTAGCATGGTCGAGCAGTCGATTTTTGCTCGAATTCTCAAGTCTATTACGTTAAAATTCCTTAACAGCTTCATATGATGGCTAGTTATCCCATGAGTGGCCAACTCAGGGAAAAGAACTATAGACGCGTCGATGAAAAGCCCAACTTATTCAATCGAAAACAAAACCTAAAATTCAGGATGTCATAGTTTTGATTGTGAATTTGTTTTATGAAACGATATGAGATGCTTTGCAAGAAAGTATATCTATCGGAGAAACTGAGTTATGAAAGGTTATATGATTGGTTTGTTAAATTTATGGTGGATTACGAGATTGATTATGGATTGAATTTCTGGATATTAGAAAATGTGGGTTTGATGCTCAATATCGCTATCTGTGAACCCATGAAGGGGCTTGTGAGTATGCGTACTAGGTTTAGAATATCCTTCTAAGCGAGCCACCAGCTATGTAGGTGGAAAATTTGTCAAGGAGGGAATCTTGATCACCTTGTCACTAAGTGTTACGTTGTTACCATGGTTTGATATTAAATAAAAGATTGAACGATGGATGAACCATCGATGTATGGTTTCATATAAGATGAATCAATGGCATAGATTATTGACGTGTGACATAAAATTAACCAATGGAATGAACCATTGGCATGTTTATTGATGAGATTGATCAATTGATTAGACCATTGATATTTATTATGGTTTTATTGATTTAACAAGTGTTTTTTTTATATGGATATGATTATGTTAAAGCGATATAACTCATTTATAATTTGTATGTGTACTACTACTGAAATTGAGATAAATGAATTATTATATTGCTTTGTAAATTACATAATGATTGTTCAATTTGCTTAGAAATATATACTACTTACTAAGCTTGTGGTTTCTCACCCCTTCCATTTCCAAATCTTTTTAGGTCCCTTATTAGCGACCAATAGAACGAGAGTGATATCGATGGAGACTTTTGGGAGTTGGATTCAAATGATTACAGGTTGTGTCCTTCGGTAGAAGGATGATCGTGTCATCCCCACCTCTATAGGATTTGGGGTGTGACACTAGAAATTTATAATTGAGACGTGGAGGAAACACCTCCCCTAGGACACCAGAAATTTTGTTTCCTTTCATGTCTGGCTTTGTTTAATCTCATGTGAGAATATTCTTCTTCTCTGGCAAGATTTCTAGTTAATTTGATTCCATCCCAAAACTTGCTCTTATCTCTTTGCGGATTCGAATTATTTTGCTGCTGCGACGACTCCCCCTATACGATGGCATTGAAGTCCACTGCTATTAGCATCACTAGAAGCTCAGGATAAAAACATTACAAGTGCCATAACTTGGCACAAAATGACACTTAAGTGCCATGACTTTCGAAATGTACACTTGAGTGCCACATTTGAAGCAAAGTGGGACACCTGAGTGCCACATCTAGCGAAACCGGCCGGAAATCATACGTGACAATTAAATATTAATATTTTTTTACTGAGGTGGCTTGCCAGAGAGCTGAGTTAGCTCTAATTCACCTAAAACGACGTCGTTTCGGGTGTTGGCCAAAATAAAGCCTTTAAATTAGCTAAAACGACGTCATTTTGGCATAATTTGAATTTTAATATCATATAAAAATTAATTAAATTAAATTTAAAATAAAATAATAATATAATTTATATTTATTATTATTATTTTAAAAAAAAATGGAGGAGGAAGGCAGTCGACGACTGAGGGCTGAGCCCTTGTCTCTGCCACCGCCTCCGCCTCCCCACCGTCGTAGGAAGGTGGGGGAGGGTTGGCCGGGGCTAAGGGCTAGCGGCCCCAGCCGACCAACGGCGAGGCGCCTACGTGCCCTCGCCCCGGATCGGGGCAAGGGCACGCAGGCCCTTGTCTCCGGCTCGATGGCCCCAACCCTCGCCGCCGGTTGCCTCCCTCTTCCTCCTTCCCCCCCACTCGCGGTCTCGGTGAGGGCTCGTGGCCCTCGCCCAGCCGGGCCAAGGGCCGCCGCCCACTCCCTCGCCGTTGGTTGGCTGAGGTCGCTAGCCCCTAGCCGGGGCCGGAGACCCCGGGTCGACTCTCCCCACTCCGTGCCGGCCCTTCCCGATGACGGCGGGGAGGCAAAGGGTGGCGAGGGCGAGCCCTCGCCCGCCTTCCTCCCCCCCCCGCCCTCTTTTTTTAAATATTAAAATTATTATTTTAAAATATTTTAAATAAATTTAATTTAATTAATTTTTATATTATTTTTTTACCACGTCAATCCAAAATGATGCCGTTTTTTGCATTATTTGGCCACATTAGCGTGCAAAACGGCATCGTTTTGCACTTGCTTCGTCAAAAAAAAATGCCACGTATGCAATTTGGCCGGATTTTGGCCGGATTGGCACTTAAATGATCTACTTTGCTCCGATTTTGGCACTTAAGTGTACCTTTCGAAAGTTATGATACTTAAGTGTCCACTTTCTGTCAAGTTATGGCACTCCAGGAGTCCGCACCTCCTAGAAGCTCCTTATTTATATGAAATGGGGTGGTTATAACTTGTTTTGAACATTGGGGCTTGTAACCTTCTTGAAAAAGTCACCATCCGATGGCATTGAAGTCCACTGCTACTGACATCACCAGAAGCTCGTTATTTATATAAAATGGGGTGGTTATGACTTGACCATAGGGAAAGAGAGCAAGCTTCTCTAAATATTCATTAAATGCCGTGTCAAGCTTGACCATAGGAAGAGAGAGCGAGCTTCTCTAAATATTCAGCAAATGCCGGGTCAAACTTGACCAGAGACTTTTACAACATGCTTCCATTCTTAGCTTGTGCAAATTGAACGTTAGGAGTGACCTGCTTGCTTGTCCTTCATTGCTGGGTCTTCGCATCCTCCGTCCCATTACTTCTCATCTGATTAGACTTTCAAAGAGAGTAAAACCAGCCTGGATCAGCAAAAGCCCGTCTTCAAGGGCATAACTTCGCATAGCATCTGAATGTCTTCGACTGAATAAAGGATAGAGAGGATGGAAAGTGAAGGGCGAAATGGCAAGAAATTGATCCTGGTCCCAGGACCATTCCAGGGCCACCTTACTCCCATGCTTCAGCTGGCGACAATCCTCAAGTCCAAGGGCTTCTCCATCACAATTGCTCACACACATTTCAACAGTCCAGATTCTTCTGCTCATCCCGATTTCACCTTCTTATGCATACCTGACGGCTTGTCTGAAGAAGAGGTTCGAAACCCTGATCTGATGGGCATTGTGCTGAGGCTTAATGTCAATTGTGAGTCCAGCTTTAGGGAGTGCCTAACTCGGGGCACAAACCATATGGAGCCAGTTGACAAGATTTGCTGCATCATCTACGATGCAGTCGTGTACTTCTCGGAAGCTGTTGCCCGTGATTTGAAGGTTCCTAGCATTGCTTTACACACGAGCAGTGCTGCTACTACCATAGTCCGCCCGATTCTTCTCCAGTTAAAGGCACAAGGACACATTCCGATCCCAGGTACATGCTGAATTTCTCTTATTTAAGTTACAATCATTTCTTTCTTAATTAATATTATGGTCGCGGAGAATCTTGCTTGTATTCCATTTTGTTTGTGAGGATGGATGTATCGATGAAAATTTATTGCAGCTCTAAAATCTGTTTGTGTGACCTTCATCATGACCCTATAGTCCATGATCCGACGAGTCTCCTCCAAGCCTATACTTTTTTCAAGACTGGTTTCTTTGTCATCATCAAGTTTGACACCCAAGCCAGATTATCCTGAGTGTTGTCAAACTGCTAAGTATAAAGTCGATGGGTTCTAGCTCACTTGTCGTTGTTTTGACTAACAAATGCCTTGTGTTGTGCTCTATCAGATTCCATGTTGCAGGCTCTGGTGCCCCTGCATCAACCCCTGAGGTTCAAAGACCTACCACTCTCCAATTTTGGAAGTTTGGACCATTTCTTGGAGGCGGTAGCCTTGGCAAGTAAAATCAGATCGTCTTCGGCCATTATATTCAACACCATTCACTGCCTTGAAGAGTCACCTCTGGCGCAGCTCCACCAACAGTACCAGGTTCCGATTTTTCCAATAGGCCCTCTGCACAAACTCGCTCCTACCTCAGCTGTTAGCTTTCTGCAAGAGGATACTGGTTGCATTCCATGGCTTGACAAGCAAACTCATAATTCAGTCATTTATGTGAGTTTAGGAAGCATAGCACATCTGGACCAAGACCAATTGTCAGAAATGGCTTGGGGTCTGGCAAATAGCAAGCAGCCTTTCTTGTGGGTTATTAGGCCTGGCTCAATACCAGGTTCGGAATGGATCGAGTCAATGGATGAAGAATTCAAAGAATGTGTTAAGGACAGGGCTTGCATTGTGAAATGGGCACCTCAGAAGAAAGTACTGGCTCATGAGGCAGTGGGAGGGTTTTGGAGCCACTGTGGATGGAACTCCACCTTGGAGTGTATAGGTGAAGGCGTTCCGATCATATGTCAACCATGCTTTGGTGACCAAAATGTGAACGCGAGGTATTTGACTCATGAATGGAAGATTGGATTAGAACTGGAGGGGGAGATAGAGAGAGGGACAGTAGAAAGAGCTGTTAGAACATTGATGAAGAAAAAGGAAGGTGAAAAGATGAGGCAGAGGGTCTTGGATTTGAAGCACAAGTGCGATGTTAGTATAGTTGATGGTGGATCTTCTTGCCATTATCTGAACGAGCTAGTCGAGTTGTTGAGATCGTTCTAGCAGCACAGAGTTGTTTGCTACTAAAGCACCGCGCGGAATGAAGGTTGCGTAGTGCAGAAAGTGCAAAGATTTGGTCTTCAGGCATTGAAGAACAGAACAGAACAGATGATGCTTTGATGGACTGACAGAAATTTGCTGACTTGTCATATGCAAATTTAAGTTGAACCAACCTCCTTTTTTTTCTCTCTAACCAGTGGACCAGATCTGAATGGGTTGAATTCACTTCTCCTTTCAAGTTTGAGTAAACTTAACATGGTTATTCATTATGTCACAATTTTGAAACCCAAATATGACAAGCTTATAATATGACAGGACACATTCGACCTACTTAAGATATAGACCACTAGAACAAACATGTCAAATATGTATAGACATATAAAAAAGTGTTCAAATGTGCGTACATTTTCTTAAGTGCATCGTGTCATTGCGACTAACTTGTCAACTATGTCGTCAAACTTGTCTAAACATTTCATAGAAAGGATCAATCCATTACAATTATTATCGAGTCCACTGCTTGAGAATACTCTCATGGTGGTTTAGTCAGTTAAGAAATAAAAAAAATCAATTGCTAGAGGAAGATAGAAGGAAGGCAGGACCCGGCAATCTTAGACTTTATTTAAATCGATCCCACACCTAGCCTCAAGGTAGATAAGAGACCAGGCCAAAAAGGCAAATATAATAGCAGTCGTGTGCAAGCAAGTTGTTTCTTTTATGACACAAATCTCTATAAACTTGACATGAGAACATTCGATGACATGTCGAGTAAATGGTCTGTGTCGATATCTTGTCAATATCATTCGAGATTGATCAACATGCTCTGCTATTGTGTCAGATGAATGTTCTTCCAGCCCAGTAAAAATATCCCATGTTAACAACCTTAATCTCTTGTCGATTGGCACCTCTTTTTTTATCTGTTGCACTTTAATTCAATGTGAAAAATGGAGGATGCATAGTGCTCGAGAGGGACCATAAATTTACTTCTCTTTTCTTTAAATTTATTAAAAGAATAGCTTGAGAACGAGTATAGACCGATGGTTTTCCCGTTTTGACAAGCCGGTGCCAATGATCGGACTCTTACTATCTTGATTTTACTGTGGAATTTTTCTGTGAGACAATTCTGATGGTTGTTTGTTTGTGAAGCAAACAAAGTAATTTTTTTCGTTACCTTACATAGGAAAGTTGGAAGGATGTGGACCACTATATAAATATGAGTGTCTTCTAACTTATTCTAATGAAGACAATGGCTTGTGGGCTAGATCCCATAATACTCAATGATGACCCCATTTGTCCAATGACACGAGTGGTGCCATATGAATAGGGTATCTGAAGGCCATTAATCAACATTACCAAACCATCTTGGACGGCCATCTCTCATCTCAGAATGCCTTCCAAAAGTCATCTTACGGCGGTAAATGTATTGCTGAGATCTAGCGCCCGCTCTGCTTTATGTTTTCAAGCCATATACCAGGCAAAATGTACAGACTATATGAGTTTAGGTTCTGTTGCATAATCTGTCGGAGTTTGAGGAATAGGCCAAGAAAGTGAGAACGACTTATAATTTCTATATATTCAGTCTAATGTTTTACATTGTACAAGCTCCTATTTATAGTACAATGAATGTCTAATTGTGGAAAGAATAAATGAATATACATTAAATCAAATCCAATCTTGGATTGATATAATCTATCAATTATAATCGCCTGCAATCTTGGATTTGTATCAACCACAATCTTCGGTCCTATCACAATCTTAGGTCCGATCCTCGCATATCTCCAACACTCCTCTTCAAACTGGTGGCTAATATATATCCATGACGCCAAGCTTGCTTAGTAGATATGTGTGTTGTCTTTGACATAATGGCTTGGTAAAAATGTTTGCAGGCTATTTTGTGGTTCTAATTCCATTTGTCTTGGTTACTCCTTTGTGGATCTTATCTCAAGTGTAGTGACAATCCACTTCAATGTGTTTCGTTCTCTCATGAAAAATGGGATTCACCATGAGTTTAAGTGCTGCATTATTGTCAAAGAATAAGTTCGTTAGTCCTTTGATCCGAATCCCAAGGTCTAAAAGCAAGCTTCGTATCCAAACTATTTCACAAACTATTTTGGCCATCGCTTGATATTCAGCTTTAGTGGATGATAATGATATGGTTGATTGCTTCTTCGTCTTCCATAATAGTAATGACTTTCTCAATTTAACACAAAAACTAGTAATTAATCTTCGACTCATGGGACATGTGGCATAGTTTGTATGATGATAAGCGTTCATTTCTAAATTGTAATCTCATGAGAATAGTATTCCAAGCCCGGACATCTCTTTAAATATTTTACAACTTTCAAGGCTATATTCATATGAGATTCCTTTGAATTAGCATAAATTGACTGAGTGTTTGCATTGCATAACATATATCTAGCCTGGTCATGGTGAGATATATAAGCTTCCCTACAAGCCTTTGATAGCGAGATGGGTCTTCGAATAATGGGTCATCAGTCTTAGAGGATGATCCGTCATCATAATCAATGGTAGTTAACTTGATGTTTCGATTAATAGGAATGGCAGCCGATTTACATCCTGATAAGCCCGCTTCAAATATGATTTCTAACACAAATTTCCGTTGGCTTAGAGAGATTCCCAAGTCTGAGCGAGAAATCTCAATATCAAGGAAATACTTGGGAGGTCCCTAGTCCATAATGCAAAAAGTAGAAGGCAGGTATTCTTTGAGACTCTTAATAGCCAATCCATTGTTTCCCATAGTAAGTATATTATCAACATATATATTTAGGTAGATTGATGACGGTCCAAGTGAAGAAAGCATTGTTGTGCTTGGATTACTTGAAACCAATGGTTGTAAGAGTCTTAGTTAATTTTGCATACCACTATCGAGAAGCTTGCTTGAGCCCATAAAGGGACTTATGGAGACAACAAACTCCAGGCTCCCCCTGTAACCGTAATCCCGATGGAAGGTCTATATATATTTCCTCATCAAGATCACCATGAAGGAAGGTATTGGGAACATCCATTTAATGTAAGTCCCAATCTCGGAAGGCAACGACAAAAAGAAAGGAGCGAACGGTAACTTCCTTTGCGACTGGAGAGAATGTCTCATGGTAAACAAAACCTCACATTGTCTAAAGCCTTTGGCCACTAAGTGGGCCTTATACCATTCAACAGATCTGTTGGTTTTGTACTTGATCTTATACACCCATGTGCAGCCAATGGGTTTCCGATGAGCACATGATGGGACTACATCCCATGTATGATTTTTAATTAAGGCATGCAACTCTGCTTCCATGGCCTTTTGCCACCTTGGATCACGAATTGCTTCATTGTAGGATGATGGCTCTATCTCCTTGGAAATACGACTAATGCAGTACATATGTTCCATAGACAGGTGATCAAACGAAACATAAGAGGAAATATGATATGAGATACCTCTTGAGTTGAGTGATGCATAGATATAGTCCTTGGTCCATGTAGGAGAGCGAGTGATTCATCTCGAACGTCATGGGGGAATATGATCAGCTGTAGAAGACGATAATTTCGAAGTGGACTATGAAGACAATTGGTCCGAATCAGAACTTGCTTTGATGTGCATTGTAGATTCTGCAACTGAATGATCTGGAGTAGATGGGGAATCCGCAATGGTCTCGATCATTGGAGAAGAAGTCGGAGCATCTAGAAGTGGGGCATGTACATAGTGGGAAATAGGAGATGAATCTTCTTCGAATAGAAAATGCCCATTTTGATGATTCGAGCTAGAAGATTCATTTGAAGATGCTTCATCCTGAAAAGAAAAATGTCTTCATGGAAAATGACATCCCTGCTTATAAAGAAGTTTCCTATCGATGGCTCAAAAACACGATTCCTTTTTGAAGAGTTGGATATCGCATGAAGATTCATCATTTGGCCCGGGGACCCATCTTGTCACAAGAACCCGGGGTAGTAACATAGTATAGGTAGCCAAAAATCTTCAAGTGATTAACCTCAGGCTTCTTACCATATAGCACTTCAAAAGGAGTACGTTCATTGAGAACTTGAGTCGGCATGCGATTGATCAGGTAAGCTACCATGACCACACAATCTTTCCAGAAAGTCTCAAGAATGGACGCTTGGAATTTAATGGCAAGTGCAAGTCCCAAAAGATGATAGTGCTTACACGTAACAATCCCATTTTGTTGAGGGATGTAAGTGCACGTGCTTTCATGCATTATTCCATGAGAGGAAAAAAGTAATTGACGGTCATGACTAGAAAATTCTTTCCCATTATTTGTTCGAACATGTTGATCGGATTCCTCAAATTGATTTTTTGACATGATTAAAGAATTCTTTAGATGGGAAAGAGCTCAATTCTTTGACTAATAAGGAAAACCCATGTAGCACGAGAATGATCATCTACAATGGTAAGGAAGAATTGAGACCCATCATGATGTGGGGTGTAATAGGGATCGCAAATGTCTACATGAATTAAAGAAAAATTATTTATAGTTTAAGATTTGTTTGTAGGAAAATGGGTGTGTGATTCTTTAGCAAGAGGATAAATTTTGCATTGAGGATGTGGAAAGGAAACACTATGGCCCAAACGTTGATGGGAAAGGATAACTTCATCATTGGAATAATATTACACAATGATTTTTTATTCACGGAAAATTGTGATAAATTAAAATTTTTGGGAAAACTGGTCCAAAATACAATCCTTGCGAAATACTACTTAAGCCTATTAGTTTGCCAGTCGAAAGGGCTTGAAAGAGACAAGTATCAGATTAAAGAGAATATGACAAGAATTGTCCTCACAAGCCTTTGATACTGAGATGAGGTTGAATTGAAACTTGAGAAACATAAAGGACATATCGTAGGAAAATCAAAGGACTAAGATTTACCATCCCTATCTTTGTGACATATATGGTATTTCCATTTGGAAGCTTCATAGTTATAGGGAAATGGTTTTTATGGGTATGAGAGAAAAGACTTTCATCACAAATAATATGGTCACTAGCACTTGAATCAATAACCTATATATCATAAGAATTAGAGTTGAGGTAATATGAAGTACTTGAGAAGCTTACCCTCTATCAGAAGTTTCCAGTTGTCTCAGTGCCCTCATGATTTGCTGATATTGATTTTGCGCAATCAACTAATTATGCCCAGTGACTTGACTAGCTGATGTTTCCTCCTTTCCTTTCTTCTTGGGTTTGCCGTGCAATTTCCAACAAGTTTCCACCATGTGATATGGCCATTTGCGATAATCACAATATAATTTCCCCTTTCCTTTAATATTTCCTTTTAAGGATGATGTGGCATTATGAGGGCCGTGTGATGCTTTAAAAATAGGTGCCATCATGGCTTGTTGAGAGCTGATGGCTTTAGCCAAATGATAGCCTTCGGATATTTGGAGCCTATCATAGCCGTTCATCCTAAAAAGATTAGGGCTTCTTTCTCCTCCTTTGCTTGCAGCAATAGCTTAACAGCCACCTTCTTCGTGAGGACCGAGAGATTTCCCACAGGTCGGTGGTTGCCCAGATCTGTAACTGGCGAGCCCTAGTGAGACACCCCCGGTCGAAGATAGTCCAGATCCGAATGCAGCAAGGGCTATCCCTTTTCCGGTTCATGCATGCTTAGCTGTAGTTGCCTTTTGGCTCTCCTCTTGGACCGCTAATTGGTAGATCCACCTGAGTGGCAGTGCTGGCTCCATCACAAGGATTTGGGGCCGGTAATGTGAGTAGCTTTCATTCAATATTAGTAGAAAATGTGTTGCTTTCTCCCTTTCTTGAATCGCTCGATATTGTTGAAGCGTTTTCTCTAGCCCCTCAAGCTGCTCTTCAACGGCCTCGAGTTTGTTCCACAAGGTCGAGAGTCGGTTGACACATGTTGTCACGGACTGATTTCCTTATTTTAGCTCAAAGATGACTTGGGTGCGGGAGAAGATTTTGTTCTCGTCGAGCTTTCTGTACATCTCACAGATGTTATCCCAAATCGCCTTCGAGTCTTTGATTGGTGGAAACTTGGCGGCTACCTTAGGAACCAAGCAATTACTCCACGTCCACACAAGTTGGTTACATCTTTGCCAGTGCTGCCGTGAGCATTCGTTTGTTAGAAAAGGCACGGTTCCGTTGAGGAACCTGTCTTTATCTTTGGTGATCAATGCCCGTTGGAGATCCCGAGCCCAGGTACTGTAGTTTTCAAGTCCACTGAGTTGTAAGGAGATGAGTTTTAGTTCAAGGTTGTCCCCTAGCAACGTAGAGAGTGGATTGTCGAGCTCCGGTCAACCACCGCTGGCTGGGATGACATACGGTAGGAATTCATGTCTTGGGATTGGGTAAGGATTTGCTCCCTAACCTTGTGACGTGGGCTCGGGTCCTAGGCTTGTCTAACATCTAGGAATGTCACTGATACATGTATTTTATATTACTAATCTCTTTTAGCATGCGGAAGCAAAAACAAACATTTACAAATATTCTTTTAACGATTAAAGCCTTACAATTATAACCAACATACTTCTACTTCTTTTATTTATATCATATATGAGTTCACAAATTCATTACATCACAAGCAAAAAGACAGACGTTTGAGTAGGGAGTAGGGAGACCTATTTCCAATCTATAATGTACTTCCAAAAGTTTGTCTATACAAATAACTAGACTGACTTACAAGTTGATAACTTCTTTGTTTGTTGCGTCTCCAATATCTCGATTGAAGCTACTTAATGGGTCAACTAATTCTCCATCAAGATTTTGGTACCAGGCAATGAATCGGAAAGGAACCCATTTTGCGAAACCTCTTATGTCAACCCATATTATAGAACTCCACTTAGTATATATTATCTCAGACTTTGGTTGGAGCACACTTTTGTAAAAAGCTTCATTATATATAAGGACTCCATAAGGGTTAAGGGGTATCCATTTTGCATGTTTAAAAAATAAGAGGGATGAGCTGAAAGCTAGTAAATGAAATCTCTAGTTTTATGTTAAGAAAATTATCTTACCACTTCACTTGGTGCACACAGAATGAATGTATAATCATCCAATAAGTATGATACAAACATAAACAGATTTTACCTTTCATTTTCATTTACCACATAAATTATCAACCAACAAAACATCCATCTAGACTCATACATGTACGCACCATGTTTCACACAAATGATTTAGTTCTATACATAATAATGTACTTTATTCATTAATGATTAATCCTCTGAATACTCTCAAGGTATCCTGATGCATAAGGCGTTCCGACACATGGGGTATCTCATCTCCGATGCATTCTGAAACACTTCTTGTGGCATTTTGGCACACAGGACATCGTCATTCACCGTTATACGGGTGACGGTATTACATTAATCTCATTCAAGCTATGATATATGCATACTCACAAGCATAGCACACATATCTCAACTCAATTTAATGTATTTGTCAAATAACCGCATATGAAATAACACACATTCTAGTTATTGAAGTCCAGATATTCAAATGAAATACATTCTGAGTCTAGATATCGAGCAGGTTCTAGACATCAAAATCTGATAAATCAAATGAGTATATTTTAAATTTGAATGAATAAATACATTATGATCGTAAAGTCTGAATAACCAAAAGGGTAAATTTTAGCTTGATGGAAACTTATAGAACAAAAGAACATATCTATCAATGAACCGAATCAACAAATGAACGGATTTAATGAAGAGTATATTCATATTCAGTAAAGTCTATTTGAACTAATAAACAAACATTCAACGAACCACTGGGATTCGCCCTAGTGGCCACCCTTCCAACATGGAAGAGAGAGGTGAGGGGTTCAAATCCCCACCTTCTTAGGGGAGGATGGGGTGGGGACGCGTAAGTTTCAGGAGTGGGTTTTGATTCCCACGCCCTGCAAGAGGCAAAGCAAAAGTCTGAGAGTAAGTATAGAGTAGGAATAGAGTAGAACTGACAAAAAAAAAAAACAAAACAAACATTCAACGAACATATTTACAAATTGGCAAATTCAGCAGGTGAATAGGACTCACCAATGAACAAATTTAAGCATATTCACAAATAGACAAAATCTTTCATAAGAAATTCTAGCAGAATTAAGTGAAACAAACTAATTTTGACTGGTAGAATTCTAACAAAACCAAATAGAACAAACATGTAATTGGTCATTGAGATAACTAAGGCAAAATGACTAGATTCTAACTACTCAGAATGAAGTAGAAAGAGGCGGAATGAACATGCAATGAATTATCAAGCTAAATATAGGTAGATCGGCTAGATTCTAATTACCCAAAATGAGATAAAAAGAAGTAGAACGAACATGCAATGGGTCACCAAGATAAAGATGGTAGAATGACCAGATTCTAACTATTTATAATAAGACAAAAATAAGTAGAACGAACATGCAATGAATTATCAAGACAAAGATGACAAAATGACTAGACTTTAACTACCCAAAATGAAGCAAAAAGAAGTAGAACGAACATGTAATAGGTTATCAAAAATAAATATGGTACAATGACCAAATTCTAACTACCTATAATGAGACAAAAAGAGACAAAACGAATAGGCAATGGATTACTAAGACAAACACAGCAAAATGACCATATTCTAGTTACTCGGAATGAGGGAGAATAAAGTAGAACAAACATGTAATGGATCTCCAAGACAAAGATGACAGAATAACCGGATTCAAACAACCCATAATTAGGTAGAAAGAGGCAAAACGAGTATGTAATGAGTCACCAAGATAAAGATAATAGAATAATCATATTTTAACTACCCAGAATGAGGTAGAAAGAGACAAAATGAACATATAATAGATTATCAAGATAAGTATGATAGAATGATAAGTTTTTAACTACCCATAAGGAGGTAGAAAGAAACATAGTGAATATGCAATGGGTTTTCAAGGCAAATACAACAGAATGACCATCTTTTGAGTACCCAGAACCACACAGAATGAAACAGAACAAACTTACATAACAACCACCATACCCACATCAAGACTTCACCTCTCATCCAACCAACCAAGATAAAAGTAACTAAGTAGATTTAAGTCAACTTAACACTATAAATTTCACTTACCTCAACACAACCGCAAATCACAAGCTACTAAATGCTTTTCCCATCTTAGTAGCTCTTGAATATGAAGTTTGCTTTCCAAATACTTGGATTAAAAGTAGAATTAACGCATGTAACTTCTGTTTGAGTTTTGAGGGAGCAAAATGGGTTATTTGGCAAGATAGAAGAAGTTCTATTTAAATTAATTAAGATAATTTAATTTCTTACCATGCTAGGTGTAAATTTGCATGTTAATTTTCTGCTTGATGTGGCAATAATGCAAAATAAAGTCCTTGCATGTGGCCAAAGAAAATGCAAGAAGAGGATGAGTCATTTGGGGGATATCATGATTTAATCCTTGATGTCAAAAGTAGTTATGAAAATATTGTTTGCTAAAGACGTATGGCCGTGCAATGCATAATATAAAGGCAAGTGATACTTTAAAATTCTAATTAATAAATTTTGTAAGGGAAATGTAACAAGAGAAATGTAATCCACTTCTTACACATTTACTAGCATAGGTTATCCACTATTATTAATAATCATAAAGTTTACACAATTTATAATACCCATTAACTATTAAGACAATAATAATTTAATTAATACCGTTCTACTATTAGCACACACATAATTTAATTCGAACACTGAACTTGGGATGACGTACGTTTACAAAAATTACTTGTCGCGTCTTCCGAAATTAACAATTCGACTAAAATTTTCATGTACTCGTCCGAATACTAAGGCAAATAATACTTAGCTTAAACCCTAAGTATTATTATCACATACGATGATTTTCTAATATATTATATAATTAGAAATATGGAAATTCAGGATGTCACTGTCCGAACCCACCTAGCCTATCCCAATGTTGAAAGGTGTTTGTCCTCCTTCAGTGGGCTGGGCTTCATGGTTCGGGAATCCTTCAATAGGCGTGCCGTACGAAGCTTAGGGTTGACTTGAGCCAGTCGCCTACGGGCCCTGAAACGGAAACCACTAATTTGGTGGCCATTAGATAGGGCCGGAAACATTTTCCGAAGCAAGGGCCAGATCTGAGGTGATTTGAGTCATAGATCGCACATCTTCTGCTAGATCAACCTCACCTGGATTTTAAAGTGAATTCTGGTTCGCCTCCACTGAAGTATTTCCTTCAGTATTCTTGGCCATGATAGAGTTAAATTCCTACTGTAGATTGTTTTGGTTTGCAAGCTTTGAGCTGCAGTAGCAAAACAAAAGGAAGCAGAGGAAATTTCTAATACTATGTCAGAGTTTGAGGAATAGGCTAAGAAGGTGAGAAAGACTTATAATTTTTGTATATTCAGTCTTATGTTTTACATTGTACAAGCTCTTATTTATAGTGCAATGAATGTCTAACTATGGAAAGAATAAATGAAGATACATTAAATCAAATTCAATCTTGGATTGGTATCAATCACAATCTTCGATTCGATCACAATCTTAGGTCGGATCCTCACATACCTCCAACATGGTCTTAAGGATTAATCTTGTCTAGATCACTATGCAACCTCTAGTGTAGGGGGCTAAGTTTTTTTTACTCTATCCCCCTCAACTTTGTCAACTTATCTAAATCTGCCCTAGATAACTGATTTTCTATCAAAATGGGCAAAAACTAACTTAAGTAGTGTCACACGAGTCTTTTTAACTTTCCAGAAGGGGTGAAAGTAATTAGTCACTCAATCTAGTCTTTACCACTTGCATGGAAGGTTACGTGTTTCAAACAAACTGTTCATGTTTAGTTTGCCTCACGTGGGGCCGCACATTTTTGATGCCTCGTATACATTAACTCACATGAATAGCATGTATGCAAGTATTGGACAACATAAGGTGATAGACACACAAAATTCTATCGACATTTGGACTTAAACGGGCAATTTGAGTGTCTTAAGGATGGAATTTTTGGATAGGAGGGCCATACCATGAACTATGAAAATCAAGGATTGAATCTTTGACGCCTTTTCACTCTTGTTACTGTCAAAGGAGCCCGTTTTCTCCAATAATTTAATTATTAGGAAACGGTTCACCAATGTATTTATAGCATACCACTTAATGGTAGAAAAATATTCTGTGTCATGCCTACATCACCTAACATGTCGGTGAATATGATTCAAAACTGAATAAGCGATGACAAAGAGGAACAAAATGGAAACCCTCGAGTCCATAAATGATGAAATCCAACATAGTAATCTCGTAAAACCGAAAGTGAAGTACGAAGAACATAAAGAAGGAAATGAAAAGGCGAGTAGATGGACATGACACATGTTATGCCCATGACCATGAGCAAGGCCCAGCTTCGAGTTAGAGCTAGAAGCCCATAACCAGAACGTTCGCCCACGCGGACACCTCGTTCCAGAAATCTCACGAACGTACGAGAGGACCTCCTCTTCTCTCCCATAAATACCCGGTGCGTCCCTCGCCTTCCGACAAGGATCCAGCAAGAAAGCATATTTCCAATTAACTCCAAACCCGAGCAGAAGTCTATCCCTCGCGTCCTCCGAAATCAAGCATCAATCCATCCACTGTTACAGAGGCCATGTCGCTCATTCCCAGCTGGTTCGGTGGCCGACGCGGCGACGCCTCTGACCCCTTCTCGCTCGACCTCTGGGACCCCTTCAAGGACTTCCCTTTCCCTTCCTCTTCCCTCTCCGCCTCTACTTTAAGGGAAAATTCCGCATTCGTCAACCCCAGGATCGACTGGAGGGAAACTCCCGAAGCCCACTTGTTCAAGGCCGATCTTCCGGGGCTCAAGAAAGAGGAAGTGAAAGTCGAGATCGAGGACGATCGGGTGCTTCAGATCAGTGGAGAGAGGAAGGTGGAGAAGGAGGACAAGAACGACAAGTGGCACCGAGTGGAGCGTAGCAGCGGGAAGTTCATGAGGAGGTTCAGGTTGCCCGATAATGCGAAGATGGATCAGGTGAAGGCCTCGATGGAGAACGGAGTGCTCACCGTCACTGTTCCCAAGGTGGAAGAGAAGAAGCCTGAGGTCAAGGCCATTCAAATTTCTGGTTGAGTCTGTAATAGTAACTTGCGAGTGCTAATGTGAATTCGAGGCTTCGTGTGTGCAGAGTCTGTGAGCTTCGTCTCTTTCTTGTGTTTTTGGAGAGTTGTATAAACCGGGTGTTGTCTCTGATACACTGATGTAATCTGAACTAGCAATACTTTTCTGGAAAAAAAACTTCACGTTAATGTTGCGATTTCAGTTCCATTTTATCTGGTAAATTTGATTGCTCGAGTGGATGTTTGCTTTACTCTTGATCTTGCTTGCCTATCTTTCATTTGGCTTCAAAGCTTCAGGAATTATTTGGATTTTTCCTAGCTAGCAGTTTGCGTAGTGTATTATCCAATTGTTCACGAGCACGAGCAATAAAGTGGGGACCAAAAAAGCTGCCATTAAGAAGACAGAGAGAGAAAAACCAAGTGCTTCTTTAAAAAGTTCAATTACTCCGAGCTTTCGCAAATTAACCATTTGGTGTGTCCTGTTTATTTGTCCTTGATTGTTGGGTCTCTCCTGCGTAGATTTTCAGAGAGAGTAAAACTAGCCTGAATCAGCAAAAGCCTCTGTGTGTAAGAGCTTAACTCTGCATAGAATTTTATATCTTTGATTGGAAAAGAGATAAAGAAGATGGAAAATCAGGGGCGAAATGGTGAGAGATTGGTCCTGGTCCCAGGACCATTCTAGGGTGACCTCGCTCCCATACTTCAGCTGGCGACTGTTCTCAAGTCGAAGGACTTCTCCATCACAGTTGCTCACACACATTTCAACAGTCTAGATTACTCTGCTTTCCCCGATTTCACCTTCTTATGCATACCTGATGGCTCGTCTGAAGAGGAGGTTCAAAACCCTGATCTGATAGCCATTATGCTGAGGCTTAATGTCAACTGTGAGTCCAGCTTGAGGGAGTACCTACTCGGAGCACAAATCATATGGGGCTGGGTGACAAGATTTGCTGTATCATCTATGATACAGTAGTGTACTTCTTGGAAGCCGTTGCCCACGATTTGAAGATTCCTAGCATTGCTTTACACACAAGCAGTGCTGCTCCTACCATTGTCCGCCCGATTCTTCTCCAGCTAAAGGGATACCGATCCCAGGTACATGTTGAATTTCTCTTATTTAAGTTACACTTATTTCTTTGTTAATTAATATTATGGTCACGGAGAATCTTGCTCATATTTCATTTTGTTTATGAGGATGGATGTATCACCGAAAATTTGTTGCAGTTTTAAAATCTGTATGTGTGACCCTCAGCATGACCATGTAGTTTATGATCCAATAAGTCTCCTCTGTGCCTATACCTTTTCTAAGACTGGTTTCTCTGTCATCATCCAAGTTTGACACCTATGCCAGATTATCCTGGGTGTTGTCAAACCGCTAAGTATATAAGCTGGTGGGTTCTAGCTCACTTGTCTCTGTGCTGACTAACAAATGCCTTTTGATGTGCTCTATTAGATTCCATGTTGCAGGCTCTGGTGCCCCTGCATCAGCTCCTCAGGTTCAAAGACCTACCACTCTCCAATTTTGGAAGTTTGGACTATTTCTTGGAGTTGGTAGTCTTAACCAGTAATATGAGGTTGTCTTTGGCCATTATATTCAAAACGATTCACTGCTTTGAAGAGTCACCTCTGGCACAGCTTTATCAACAGTACCAAGTTCCAATTTTTCCAATAGGCCCTCCGGCACAAACTCGCTCCTACCTCAGCTGTTAGCTTACTGTAAGAGGATACTGATTGCATTCCATGGCTTGACATGCAAACTCATAATTCAGTCATCTATGTGAGTCTAGGAAGCATAGCACATCAGAACCAAGACCGGTTGTATGAAATGGCTTGGGGTCTGGCAAATAGCAGGGAGCCTTTCTTGTGGGTTATTAGGCCTGGCTCAATTCCAGGTTCGCAATGGATCGAGTCGATGGATGAAGATTTCAAAGAATGTGTTAAGGACAGGGGATGCATTGTGAAATGGGCACCTCAGAAGAAAGTACTGGCTCATGAGGCAGTGGGAGGGTTTTGGAGCCACTGTGGATGGCACTCCACCCTGGAAAGTATATGTGAAGGAGTTCTGATGATATGTCAACCATGCTTTGGCGAACAAAAGGTGAATGCGAGGTACTTAACTCATGAATGGAGGGTTGGATTAGAACTGAAGGGTGAGATAGAGAGAGGGACAGTAGAAAGAGCTGTTAGAACATTGATGAAGGAAAAAGGAAGGTGAAGAGATGAGGCAGAGGGTCTTGGATTTGAAGCACAGGTGCGATGTTAATATAGGTGATGGCGGATCTTCTTGCCATTATCTGAGCGAGCTGGTTTGAGTTGTTGAGATCATTCTAGCAGCACAGGGTTGGTACTACTAAAGCACCGTACGGAATGAAATTTGTGTAGTGCAGAAAGTGCAAAGATTTGGTCTTCTGGCATTGAAGAACAGAACAAAACAGATATTGCTTTGATGCGCTGAGAGAAATTTATTGGCTTGTCATATGCAAGATTTGGTCTTCTGGCATTGAAGAACAGAACAGATAGTGCTTTGATGCGCTGACAGAAATTTGTTGGCTTGTCACATGCAAGTTTGAGTCCAAGCAATCTCCCTTTTTCTCTCCAACCAGAAGACCTGATCTGAATGTGTCAAATTCACTTCTCACCTGACATGGTTATTCGTTATCTCACAATTTTGAAACCAAAAATATGGGATGCTTATAATTTGATGGGACACATTAGATCCATTTAAGATAAGGACTAGTAGAACAAAATTGTCAAATATGTTTAGATGTGTAAAAGTGTGCTCAAATGTGCATAAATATTCTTAGTGTGTTGTGGCTAACTTGTCAACATCAAATTTGTCTAAACATTTTCTAGAGAGCATCAATCCAGAGATAAAGGCAGTCGCGTACAAGTGTATTGTTTCTTGGACGACACAAACCTGTGTAAGCTTGACATGGGCACGCTCAATGACGTGCCGAGTAAATGGGTTACGTTGATATGTGCTCAGCCTCATTTGAGATTGATTAACATGCCCTACTATTATGTACGATGAATGTTCTTCTAGTTTGAGAAATAACAGACATAGGAAGAAAGGGGAATACCTTTACGAATGTCCTATATTAACAACCTTGATCACTGGTCATTTGGCATCTTCATTTCTCTGTTGCACTTTAATTCAACGGTGAAAAATGGAGAGCGCATGCTGCTCGCGAGGGACCATAAATTTACTCCTCTATTCCTTGAAGTTTATGGAAGGAACAGCTTGAGAATGAGGACTGACTGATAAATTTTCCCGTTCTGATAAGCCCATGATGGTAAAATCGGATTCTTACCATCACGATTTTCCTGGATAGAATCTTTCTGCGGGGCAGTTCTATGGTCCATCAGCCACTGATTGACGGATTCTGAGGCCATAACAAATCTTAACCGCTTCCATTCTTGTGTAACTTCTATACAAAATGTTGTGATACATTAAAATTTAAAGGCAATCATGATAATAGGCAAGATACTCTTTATTGAATTCGGCGATTGTTGACTGTTACGAAATCTATTCCAAATGATCCTTAGAAACACCATATTCTATGATCTCTTGAGAGACTAATCTCTCATCGAATCTCATTGTGTTTTGAGTTATTTAGTCCTGAAGTTTTTAACAATTTACCAATTTACTTTTTAACCTTTTAATTGTGATAATTTAGTTCTAAAATATTTGGTAATTTGCTAAGATATTCATTTCTATGCATCATTATTCTACTGACTTATACATCTTTGCTCGAATAGTTACATATTTACATGCACGACAATATGTTTTCTATTGTGTTCCACATGCTTTTTATAATTTATTTAATATAGTGCATTGGATTTTCAAATATGTGACTTAGCTAATCCTCGTGGTATAATTAATAATTATGTGAGAAAAACTTTCAAATGTAAAATATTCAGAACCCTTTGATTTGGTGATTTTTCCTCGTGGCCTCGCGTGCATGCAATTTGGTAAAAATAGTTAATGTATTTTTAGCATTACAAAAATACCCCCTCCGTCCAATCAGATGGTTAGGGATTTAGGAGGGTACTTGCACATATATGTGTGATGGGTGGATGTGGGTGGGAGGGGGCTCGTAGAATATGACGACAGCATGCAAGAGTAAAGAAGGTATTTTATGTGATGATTACGGTATATGATCGTGAGGATGCGGTGAAATTGACCTTTCATCATTAGTTGCATTTTCACTTTTAACTGACTTGTTACACCACTTGCCGTCTGTCATGTAATGTAATCGATGATAACGTGATCATTGTGTACGATGGCATGGGTAGAAGTAATGATTATTAATTGAAATTATTGAAGATGGAGTTGTGGAAAGTGAAATAATAAAAGCGAGATTTGGTTAAAATTTTAATGACTATTTTTCAATGAAGAAAAGGAACGTCCGAGAAAAAGGCCGAGAGTACTATTAGAATGACCATTGCTATAACATCATTGGCCCAGTATCATTACCTAATAGCAAAATACCATATTTTCCTTACAGATAGTATTTCTGTAAAAGTGTCCGTTCGATTGGTGGAAAAATAAACATGATTCAAGCAATTAATCTATAAGCCCATATGGATATCTACATGCAATTCGCTCACTTTGGGAGGAGCGGACGGAAAGAGGAGGCTTTTGCTCTACTTGCTTCTTCCTCTTTCCAGGAATGAACAATTGCAAAAATGATTTTATTTTATTATTCTATTATTAATAAAATAATAAAATGAAGAGATAGATAGCCTGATTTTATTCCGATAGATTGAAAGAGTAGGAATGGTTAAAGGGGAAATCTCCTCTTTCTATTTATTGATGAGACAATTATTGATTTCTTGCCTAATCTGAATAATAGAAGTCCCTTTTTATTTTCATAATGTCAGCGAGAGTGTTGATTCCGTGCATTAAAATCATAGGTCTTGTTGTGACTTCCCTTGACCTTTGGAGTTAGTCCTCTTGTTTCAACATTGGTTGGTCATCTACTAATTTGATAAATTGGTGGAACGATTTCAAGATCAAATTCACTTTGTTGAAGGTGCAATTGATTAGTTTATGAATTTTGATTCAATGTATAGTGTGGTCTTTGAATTTTAACTCAATACATAATATGATTTTCGAACTTTTAATTTGTTCAATATAATTTCTGAATTTTTAGTAAATATTCAATTTAATCCTTAAATTTGAGTAATATTTTACTTTCGTTCATGTGTTTTAATTGACCAACCAGGATCTGGTGTTGCTGGAAAAGTACTGGCGAGGCCCAGTCCGCAGTTTCCAGATGGACCAACCGGGTTGGCCTTTTCGCTTGAACGTTCGTCCGCCGAAACTCAGAAAGACCGCGAAGGCAGCAGAATGATCCTATTTAACTCCCAGCTTCCCTCCCCAACCTCCATCGTCATTATACTGGACGCTTTGTCGACTCAGTCTCACATTTTCATTGGTAACCCAGCAAGGCAACAACCATGTCGCTCTTCCCAAGCTGGTTCGGCGGCCGTCGCAGCAACGTTTTCGACGCTTTCTCCCTCGACCTCTGGGACCCCTTCAAGGACTTCCCTTTCCCTTCCTCATCCCTCTCTGCCTCTAATTTCCCTCAAACGTTCCGGGAGAACGCTGCCTTCGTGAACATGAGGATCGACTGGAAGGACACCCCAGAAGCCCATGTGTTCAAGGCGGATCTCCCCGGGCTCAAGAAGGAGGAAGTCAAGGTGGAGATTGAAGACGACCGGGTGCTCCAGATAAGTGGCGAGAGGAACGTGGAGAAGGAGGACAAGAACGACACTTGGCACCGGGTGGAGAGGAGCAGCGGCAAGTTCATGAGGAGGTTCAGGTTGCCGGAGAACGCGAGGATGGATCAGGTGAAGGCGTCGATGGAGAACGGGGTGCTCACCCTGACTGTTCCCAAGGTGGAGGAGAAGAAGCCTGAGGTCAAGGCCATTGAGATCTCCGGTTGAGAGTTGGTGAATCCATGGTCCTTGTTGCGACTTATGTCCATATATAGAGCAAATATGCTGTCTTATGTGTGGGTTTCGTGTGAGGCTCGGTTCCTGGTGTCTGATATGGCGATGTATTGCCTCACTACGACTCTTTACGTGTAATGAAATTGGAGATTACCATTTCCTAACTTCTATTTGATGTTTATCTTGGTTCCTCAAAGCCTTTCGATTGTGGTTTGTTCGTGGGATACTGCTTATTTTGATTCGCATACTGCTTTGTTGGACGGGAGTTATGACTAGTTTTGTTCTTGTCGGATTATTAATTCAAATTGTGGGAAGGATCCATCAGAAGTGCAAGTGCCACACTTTGCACATTGGTATCGTTTTTTCGATTGGGTTTGGAGGTACTTGCAATAAAAAGAAGCTGATAACTTTGGGATTACAAACGGTTAGAAACCATGTTACTCCCTATGAGCTCAGCCCAAGGTGCGGGGTTGGGTTCCTTCTGCTGCATTCGATCACATTTATCAAATAATAGGATAAAATATCGCAATTACCCTTTTATTTCCTCGTGACAATCATCAGATCAGAGAGAGATGATGAAATTCACTAGTTCCTCTATTGCAGTGTGCGAAGAACCACCTTTGTCGATGCTCAACTTGATTTGGTCTTTGAAAGCTGCGGCTCTCAGCCTCATCTCTTTCCCTTCCTCACCAGCCATCAGCCTCCTCACAGCTTGCTCTATCTCTTTCTGGTCTAGATCACCCTCCGACTCCAATCCCACCCTCCAAAGGTGGCACAAGTACCTCGCGTTCACATTCTGGTCCATGAAGCAGGGTCGGCATATCATTGGGACTCCTTCGGAAATGCTTTCCAAGGTTGAATTCCATCCACAATGGGTCCAAAAGCCTCCCACAGCACGGTGTGCTAAAACATCCTTCTGTGGAGCCCATCTCACGACATAGCCAGTATCTCCGATGGCTTCTTTGAATCCTTCTGGCAACAGCTCGATCCATTCTGAGCCTCTGACCGAGCCAGGTCGGACCACCCACAAAAATGGCTGGCCGCTCTTCGCCAGCCCCCAAGCTGTCTCTGCAAACTCTCTTTCATCCATTGAAGCTAAGCTTCCTAAGCTCACATATATGACTGAATTATTAGCTTGCTTATCAAGCCACGACAGGCAATCAGTTTCTTCTTCCAGTATGCTGGTTGGTGAAGCTGGAGCAACTTTGTGCAATGGGCCTAGTGAGAAAAATGGCACATGGTATTTTTTTTGGACTTGATCGGATAACTGTTTCTCCAGGCAGTCCACTGTGTTCCAAAGAATGGCTGAAGATGTCTTGATATCGAGCGTGGTAGCTATTAATCGCATCATTGGTTCTGGATCACTAGTAAAAAGAGGCAAGTCCTTGCATCTCAAGGGATAAGCGCCTGGAACTGGATCTTTTGACGAATGATCTGTAAAGTCAAAAATACTGCTGCTTAGCATGTATTGCTTCTATGATTTCATAGTCTGATGAAAACATAAAAACTAGTCCGAAATTTGAATATTCCAGCAAGTTAAAAAAGAGATGGTCCTTTTATTCCTATTTTGTACTCAGTGGACATTCTTTCTTCCTTCCTAGTCGGATTGCTCTACATAAAGGTGAGAATATGATCTTTCACAAGCAGTTTCAGCATGTGTGGTGCCGTTGACTTCACTTCCAAGCCGTCTACTCTCATTAAACGAAGAGGTAATAGGTGGTTTTGACAGCTGGGCTAATGTCTACTGAGTGGTTCGTCTTCTGGAAACTGAGTCGCCGTGAAGACCTAGTATGCTTACCTTCTTTTTGCAGCAAGTGCTTTTTACGAAAACACAAGGATACCCTGTTAAAGTACTACTTGGTGAGTCGAAGAAAAAGAAAATTACGAGCCAAGCTCAAAATGTGTCAACATGGACTAATGATTAGTTGACTCTCTATTTAGCTTGGCTAAACGATCTCCTCAAATTTTGAAGAGACCCTAAATTTTGCTGTCACATTTCTTTGTGATAAAAAGACAATTGAATCAGAAGCCATTCCAGTTTATCGAAGTTCCACCAAAGAAAATGTATCCTTAACATCCAATTGTGCCGCGTGCTTGTTACCCTTGATTTCTAGTGAAATTACTGTCAAACTACATCACAGAGGTAACTAGAAGTTTATTGCGCATACTGATATCTGATGGTTTATTGTGTCTGTTACTATATGAGGATTGAACATACCTTTCGCTGGAAAATAACCTTCCTTTGGAGCCGAGGCAATTCGGAGAAAATCAGCTGAGTGCTGATACTACTAGTGCGCAAAGCCATGCTAGGAACTTTCATATAATGAGCTGCGGCTTCTGCACAGTACATGAGCGTATCATAAATCACGCAAGAGATTTTACTCTCGGTTGCTTCATCCTGTGCCATCATATCTGAAAATAGTTGGCGGAGAGGTCCTTCACAGTTGGTGTTGAGACTCGCGAAAATAGCTGCGGCATCCCCGGAGGAGAGCACGTCCTTCGGTAGGCAGTCAGGAATAGACAAAAAGGTAAAATTGGGGAAACCAGATGGATGGGGATGATTGAAGTGAGTGTGAGCTATTACAATAGAGAAGCCCTTGGAATGCAGGAGGGACCCCAAATTGAGCATCGGGGTTATGTGTCCTTGAAAGGGACAGGGGACTAGCACCAATCTACGATTGCTTCTCTGCCTTCGTTCCTCCATTTCTCTCATGTCACTACAACCAGAGCCTCGTTCCTGGATGAACTCGTCATATCAATGGTCTTATATTCAATACTGGGTCGTCGGTGAAATGTTAAGGAAAACAAAGAGAAATCCTCTCATTAATTTGTTTTTATTGCCTGGACAGAAAAATAGAAAATTGGTAAACAAATTGATTACATCATTGAAGGGAGACGGGCTAATTGAAAATTGGCTGTCGCACCATGAGACATGTGGGGGAAACACCTACCCCAGGACACCAGAAATTGGCTGTCGCTCCATGTCTGGCTTTGTTTAATCTCACGAAAGAATATTCTTTTTCTCTGGCAAGATTTCTAGTTAATTTGATTCCATCCCAAAACCTGCTCTTATCTCTTTGCGGATTCAAATTATTTTGCTGCTGAGGCGACTCCCCCTATAAGATGGCATTGAAGTCCACTGCTACTGACATCACCAGAAGCTCGTTATATATAAGAAATGGGGTGGTTATAACTTGTTTTAAACACTAGTGCTTATAACTTTCTTGGTGCGGGAACTTTTCACTGGTTTTCATGTGGAACCTTATACATCTAAATGTGCTATAAAAGTTGACTTCAGGAAGGCCTATGACACCGTAAATTGGCGGTTCCTTGAGAGTGTGCTACTTGCTTTTCGATTCCTTGATCGGCTGGTTCACCTTATAATGACCCGTGTGAGGACTCCTCAGTTTTTCATTGCGTTGAATGGGGAGCTTCATGGTTTTTTTTTTTCCCAGTGAAAGAGGCCTACACCAGGAGGATCCCATATCTCCCTACTTATTCACGCTAGTTATGGAGGTACTCTCTGGGATTCTTGGGAGATGCTCGCATTAGCCGGACTTCAGGTTCTTCTGAAGGTGTAAGTCCACTAGCCTTTTGCACTTGTTTTTCGCAGACTATGTGTTTCTTTTCTGTGAAGGTCACTTGCCTTCTATTAAGCTACTTAAAGAAGGTCTTTAGAGTTTTATTTATTTATTATGGAGTGGCCTTATTTTGAATCAGAGGAAGAGCGAGGTATTCCTCTCTAGGGGCCAACCGACTCTTCGAATCAAATCTTACGGAACTCGGATTCCATGAGGGGCTCCTTCCAGTTCGGTACCTAGGCATTCCAATCATCTCCTCGAGGCTGGAGAAAGCGGACTGTGTTGCTCTTGTCAAGCATATCACCTCTAGGGTGAAATCTTGGACACATCGGTTCCCTTCTGTAGCTAGTCGTCTTCAACTGATAGATCGGTTCTTTATGCCATTCAGGCCTACTAGGCGAGTGTTTTTATTCTACCCGTAGCAGTGCTGGATAAAATTGAGCGGATTCTTAGGCAATTCCTCTAAAAATGACCTCAATTGGGTAGAGGGGGAGCCAAAGTATCCTGGGAGGATGTTTGCCTTCCTAAGGTGGAAGACGGTCTAGGTATTTGGAGGTTGCGTGAATGCAATAAAGCGGCTATGCTTAAACATATAGATCTTATTTTCAGATAAAGAGTCTCTTTGGTGCAGATGGATCCACTCAATCTTCTTAAAAAGGGGGAACTTTTGGGTGGTGAAGTAGCTGACTTGTTGTTCTTGGGCTTGGAAGAAATTACTACAACTCAGGACAGAATTCCAGCTCCACTTCCACTGGAGGATAAGTGATGGTCTATCCACGTCCCTTTGGTTCGATAATTGGCATCCCCTGGGCTCGTTGAATCTAATTTTCATAGATCCGCTCATCTATAGCTTTGGTCTTTCTAGGTAGGCTTCAGTGGCTGATCTCTTCTCGGAGGATGGCCAGTTTATTAGATTGGTGATTCAGACATGGGGCTCCCCACTTCCCACCTTGACTAGTGTTATGGATCGGTTTTGTTGGAGGGAGGCTTCTTCGGGCGTGTTCTCGGTGGCCTCGGCTTGGGAGCTTATAAGGAAAGAAGGAGAGAGTTAGTTGGCACGGTCTCATTTGGCACAATGACATCCTACCTCGGTACCAACTGAACCTTTGGCTCATCACTAAGCGCAGGCTACCTACACAGTCCCTTCTTAAGTCCCATGGCAAGATTGATGTTGTGTCTTGCCCCTTCTGCAAAGAGGTACCGGACTCGGTCGATCACCTCTTTTTTGGTTGTCACATCACTTCGACTGTTGCCTTCTTTTGGGCAACTAGATGTGGTCTTTCTTGGAGTAATAAGCCTTGGGCGGATACGCTTAGTTGGGTTTCGGCCTTGCTCTCGGGCAAGGAATTTTATAAATATTGGCCGATTCTCTTTTGGAGCACTCTGCCACATCATTTTGAAGAATAGAAATGATATTCTCTTCAAGGGTGTGCAGATTTCTACTTCGGTTATGAAGAAGCACCTTCTAAAGGTTGTTAAAGATAAGGCTTGTACCTTCAAGAATGTGGGGGATTCCCCAAGAAATAGAAGAGTGCAACGTTCCTGGGAAGTGGACTTGGCTATCTTCGACGTCTGAGTTGGCCTTGCCTAGGTAGACACTTGGTGTTGCTTTGTGTCCTTCCTTGGCGTGTTCTCTTGTTTTGGTGCTATTGGCCGATTGGCCTTTTTTTTGGCTTCCTTTCACTTATCATGAGCCTGTTCATCTTGAGTGACAGTTTTTTTGAAGCCGTTTGTTTGTACTTTTTGACCTTCCCCTTAATATTACTTACCTTACCAAAAAAAAAAAAAAAAAAACTTTCTTGAAAAAGTCACCATACGGAAGCAGTACTTGGTATATATGAATGTTTTGTAGCTAAAACTCATAGCCTTAAGTAAGCTGACGGAGCTTGTCTTAGTCAAAGATAGCTAGAGACAGCAGGACTCATAAACAAAAGAGCTTTGAAGTCTTCATCCTTTTAGACACCTTTCTATTTCTTGAGACAAAATCAAGTGTATCAAAGAAATGTAAAGCTCCATGATTCAGCTGCTATGAAATTCAAATTGATTTGGGGGGCTTCTCATGTTCTTTTTTCACAATATGAGAAATGCTAATGTTCTTTGAGTAGAAAGTTCAAAGAGAACTAGCATCTGGAGGCCTGACAGACTGAGATATGAAATAGATTTCTTATCTAAAAGCTTCATAAAGACCAATAATGCTCTTGCTTCTTCTTGTTGTCGAATGACATGAGCAGTCTCATTGGGATTGACTTAAAAATGAATGTTCCTCCTCAGGATGTTATCTCTACAACGACAACTGGAGCAACCGAGCCTTGTCCCACTAAGTGGGGTTAGCGATAGGAATTCTATCATGCCGTTGTGCTCGATCTTTTTCTAGATTTTCTGTGAGATCTTCCACGTCTTTCTGGGATTTCCCCTACTCCTTTTAACTAATACATCCCATCTTCATTCACATTGCCTCGCTGGGGCACCTAAAGGCCTTTGTTTGACATTACCTAATGATCTTAGACGGCCTTATCTCATATGAAGGCCTTCTAGATGATATGCTGAGATCTAGTGGCCACACTTCTTTCAATTGTAAAGCCATGCACCTGGCAAAATGGACAGATTATTTAAGATTTCCATCGGTTGCATAATCTCAAGGATCTAGAAAATCCTACTTTCTATCAAAATAGGTGGAGACTAAATCACGTGTTCTCACACGGGCCTTTTCAGTCTCTTTAGAAAGGTAAAACTAAATAGTCACTCAACCTCCTCTTTACCACTGGTATGGGAAGGCTACATGTTTTAAATAACTGTTCAAAACATCTAGAATTCAGAGGAGTCCTAAGTTTTCTCTGCCATTTCTTCATTTTTTGGTGGGAAAATGACATAAATTGTCCATGAATTTTGGTCTAATATGTAATACCATCCATTAATTTTTAAGTAGTTCTATCTACTTGTTGAACTTTGATCCAATTACTTTCCGTGATTATTTAATTAATTAGTTATTTCCCGGAAATTAGACCGGGATAGCCAGTGACCGGAATTTCGTGCCGATTGCAATGGTATGTGTGGTTTATTTAATTTAGTGTTGATTTGTGCAAATTAAGTGAAAATTTTAATATTGGGTATTTATTCCAAAAATGGAGTAATTTCGATATTTAACCAAAAAATGCAGGGGCAACAATTTTTAACGCCGAAAAGGTTTTCAAACACTATATAAATAGTGGGATTTTCTAAAAGAAAAATATTGCATTTTTTGCTTAGGCCAACTGTGTACCAACACACGACTATTTTTATCAGGTATTTTTAACACGAAGAAAATAGGCCAAGACATTATTTTAATTGAGGAATTTAAGTGCGAAGCACATTGCCCTTGGCCGTGAGTTAATAATTGTGTGGTGGTTTATAGTCAGGACGTGTTGATTATTGAAAGTTGAGGTGATATATGTCCAGTTGAAGGAACCCGATGGGTTGTGAGCGGGTAAAGGATTAAGTATTATACGAGTATGAGATTTCGTGTGAGTTACCTCTAGTGCCTTATACCATTGCTTATTGTAATCAAGGGCTAAGTATTACATGATGACCAGAGTTGCATGGGAATTACCTCTAGAGCCTTGTAGTATTGTCATGTATAGTGAAGGGCTAAGTATTACACGAGAATAAGACTTCATGTGAGTCACCTTGTGACGCCTCAATCCTCGGGTACGGGCTCATCGTTCACCCTTGGTTGATTGCTAGCGATATCTCAGAATGTATTGCCGATCCTTTTATTTTAAATATGCACATGTAGAAGCAATTATAAAACCCCGGACAATAAAACAATGTGATAGAAAAATATGACTCCAAATGCCGAACTTTAAAAAACAACCACACTTATATTTATTACAAACCATAATACAAATATATACAAGACGAATGGTCAAGTCAGGTTTTAAATCACAAGTTCATAAAACCAAGTCTGCAACAAATACAAAGAGATTTATCCTATGACTATCTAGACCGATAGGATCATCAATTCTTTAGGTTTCCCCTCCTTCACTCCGGACCTCTAATCCTTCACTAATGTTGTCTAAGGACCTGAAAATGGTTATTCAATAACCAGTGAGATAACGTCTCAGCAAGTTCTACATCTTAAGACCCGATTAGGAAACTAATACACCTTAGGGCTACCTATGCACGACACGAGCCAAATGACTTACCTTAGCCTCAGTCCCAACCTGCAAATTAGTATAGTTCAATAGGCATCTAAACAATCACAACATATTGAAACATCGATTAAATCGACCTAGTCGATTACATGACTGGACTATCTCTTGGTTAGTCCCATACATACTATATAATATTCTAAATAGTATATAACTAGTTACCAAGCCATGTGCATTCGCCAAGGCGACGTACTTAGTTACCAAGTCATGTGCATTCTCTAAGCGCCAAGTTCGCCAAGGTGACGTATCGATCATCAACCACGTGCATTCTCTAAGGCGCCGTTTTTGCCAAGACGACGTACTAATCGTTGAGCTACGTGTATTTTCCAGGTGATGTATATAATAAACAGCTTATGTGCATTCTCTCAGGCGACCCACTCGCCAAGGTGATGTACTTAATCATCGAGCCACGTATGTCTATAAAAAAAAAGTCACATGCATTCTTTTAGGCGACCTATTCACCAAGATGATGTATTTAATCACTGAGCCACATATGTCTCATAATTCTTTCTCAACTTTAGTATACGCGATAGCATCGTATCTGATTGGTCCTAGCCAAGAGTATATTTGATTTATTCTCACGATTTTCTCCACTTTATAGCCTATCAAAGCATTACTAGCGCTATATACCCATACCCGGCCATTTACCAATCAATTATCCAAATTTACTCAATTTAGGAATAATTCCTAAAATTCCACAATTAATTCAATTCAACACAACGTAGGACTCAAATAAATAAATGAGCTGCACCACGACAATCAGTATAAAATTTCGATCGTCGGTTATCCCAGTCTTATTTTCGAAAAATAATTAATTAATTAATTACATAAATTAATTAATAAATACTAATAAATCCAAATTAGGCTCGTAATGTCTAATTGGAGCTCGAGACGGGTTGGGAAAAATCCCGAGAGACATTCAATAAACACTAGAGTATTTCTACTCCCTAATAACTATGTCTAACCACCTAACATGCATTGCAATTAACTAATAATCATTAATCTACTCTAATCTAACTACATAATCCTACTTAATTAACATTAATCAATCCTTAAGCATCATTAGTCTACTAAGCGAGGATTAGTGAGATAAACTCACATGTTTTACAATCCACTCAGATTGAAACGTCGGGAATGTCACGGGGGATGTTTAACTCCAAAGTGGGCCTAGGGTTCGGGGCCTAGAACACCCTCAAAGCGAGCCTAGAAACCTGCTGGAAACCCACAAAATTCTGGTCTGATTGAGCTGCAAAAACAGAAGCAAACAAGTTGGTTTGGTGCGGGAAGGCTCGGGGATGGACAACGTGGTGGTTTCGAGTCCAAATCGGCGGCTCAGGAGGCTTCCTTGATCACTTGCAGCAGCTAAACAGAGGCTTGGATGGTTGGACAGAGGGCTAAACGGCGTGAGGGAGGTAGGCAAGGGGCGGCATGCGTGGCGGAGCACACACGGGTGACGGCATGCGAATTGGCAACAACGAGGTAGTGATCCGGCTTCCAGGCGGCGTGTGGCTTCAGCTTCTTGTCCAGCTACTGGTTTCGCACAAAATGGAGGGAGGGAAGGATGTATGGTCGGGCAAGAGAGGGTGAGGGAGAGAAGAGATAGAGATGAGGGGAGACAAGGGCCTTATGGCCAAGTTTTTTCAAAAAATTGTCCCCCAAAGCTTGTCTAAAAAGCTAACATTCAAGGACTATCATCCACTTGCCATTTCCAGCTCATTTTCCCTTCTAGAAGACCCTTGAATTGGTCCAAATGTTGTGGGTTGAGGGGTGTTACGAATTTGGTATAAATCTCTTTCCATTGGACACCAATTCTCACTTGATTCAATCTCATTTGACATTTATAATTCAATTGATGCATCATTGATCATCTTAGCATTTTTCCTCACCCATATATTCATCATGCTTCTCAAATTTGCGACCAACAATAATCCTCGGCCTTGATTGAACAAAAACGGTTATAAACCGACTTTTTCCCAAAAAGTCTCAGTTATTAGAAAAATCTTCTGAGACTGAGTCGTAGGTCCTAGAATTTATTGTGATATAATATAATCTTCAATTTATGAAATCGAACTCAAATTGACGGTTAATTTCCAATCGGCGCGTTTTTAGCGTAACCTAGGCTACCGAGTAGTTTTCAGAACTTTTTAGGGCAAATGACTTATGGTCGATTTTCTTCGAGTCATAATGAACCCACTCAATACATTGTCGACTCTCAATTGTCGTGAAGATTTCGAGGATTCAATTATGGACATAGGGTACCAAAATAATAAGAAAATCTAATGCCGATCGAAGAGAATTTTTAAATTTAGTGGAGTCACCCACGATCGGCCACACATCTCAGTTGAACCGACCTATCTCTGATCTCAAATTTGTTTTATACTATGCCGTAAAGGCCTTTAAAGATGAGCACGATCGATAAATCGATTCCTAGTCGAATTCTCAAGTCTATTGCCTTAAAATTCCTTAATAGCTTACCCAGCTAGTCTAGTTATCTTAAGAGTGATCAGCTCTGAGAATAGCCCTATAAGCACATCAATGAAATGCCCACTTATCCAATCGAAATCAGAACCTGAAAATCAAGATGTCACACACCTCTAGTGCCTTATTCTAGTGCCTAGTGCAATAAAGGACTAAGTATCACACGATAGCAAGACTTTGTGTGAGTTACCTCTAGGGCAGAAGAACAGCCCAAGTGCCATAACTTAGTAGCGGATGACACTTAATGAGATAGCTAGTATAAGCACCTAGAGGGGGGTGAATAGATGAACAAAAAAAGTTTCTCGAGATAAGAGAGCAATACTAAGCAGACAATAGAAATGAAGTTCTCCTTTGGTTAACAAAACGAATTATGATCAAAGTAAAGTAGAGAGTAGAGAAGAGAAAATTGAATACAAGGTTTATAGTGGTTCGGCTTATTCCAAGCTTACGTCCACTCTTCTGCACTAACAGCCCACCGGCTGGATTTCACTATGAACAAAAGAGATGTTACAGCAAAACTCTCCCTTGATTCCACAGTGTAAATATTCTACCACACTTTCTTAAGGTTTCTCAAAGATATAGACTCTTTTTTGCACATAAGATTTCGCTTAACAAATGTATTGACTAAGAACAAAGAGCTTCAGATTTTGGAATTTTTTTATCACGCACACCCTAAAAAAAATTAGAACATCTTCCTTATATACTCCTTTATGCCATCATACCCGTTGGCACTTACCAAAGGAATTCCTCCAATCTACCCGTTGGACGGAATCAATTAGGAAGATCATTCGAGCTATTAAAGGAACATGTCGATAACCCATCAATCCTACTCGCCCATACAATTAGGATCTCGGTTTCTATAAGTAGAACCTTCCAAGTATATTTCGCCAATCATCGGATCCTTAATCTCCGAATCAATCATGATCAAATAAAGGATTCTGTTATGTCATATCCAGCCAAGAGATCTTCTCCAATCGATAAGGTCACATCCTTAATGAAACATCTAGTTCTGGATAGCCCTTCTTCGACGGATTAGAAACTGTCAATGGGAATAGACTTTGAGTCTTGAGTCTAGCAGTCCGGAGGTCTTTAGACTTTAAATAGTAGAGTCTGCAAATCTTCAGACTAGACTGATGGAAACGTTTTGTCAGCTTCAAAACATTTAACAAAGATTTCTCCAACAATCTCCCCATTTTTTATGGTGACAAAACTTTCCTATAGATTTGGATAACTTTGACTTGCAAAACATTACTCAAGCAAAAATAGATATCTCATAAAGATAAATGACTTAATGATAACACTAGAATCTGCAACCACAGAAAATAGGTTAGTCTTTCATGTGAGTAAAGCCATTCATAAGATATCAAAAGTACTTTATATAAGCAGTCAAATCCAAATCCCAAAATCAGTCCATAGCCAGACACAAAAGTCAAGTCAAACATCAAAACAATCCAAAAGTTCAAAAAGTTTAAGGTTCAAAGTTTTCAAATCTCGCATCTCTTCCTCTTTTTGTCAGCATAAAAAAGGTTGAGATGGAAATAGAATAGAGTCAAGATTGCTTGGGAACACGAACAAGCTGAAAATCTCCCATTAACTGGATGATGCCTTCCAACTTTTTCAATTCTTCCTTCAGTTGAGCTACATCTTTACCCTTAGTATTTGCTTGAATCTGAAGAGCAAGGGCTTGAATCTGATCATTCAAAGTAACTGAAGAAGCTTGACCTGCATTCTGCAAATTCTGAACCTCGCATCCCATAGCATATATCTGATCCCGCATTTCCAAGAGAACATCAAGAATTCTGCGAAAATCTACGTAATTATCAGTTTGCGTACTGGCTTCTGCATGATCAGATGGAGTAAAGGAAGCCGATGGCAAATCAACATAGTCACGCAGATTGGGCGATGAAACATCATGTCCCTCCTCAGGAAATTGAGAGGCATAGATGTCCTCTGGATATGCTGGAGAGCGACTGACTCCTTCATTGGTAGCAAGATATGAGAACATTCCTCTTTTCTCATGGTCTCCCCCTGTTTCCATGGCTTCAGGTGGAGAAGAGTGTTCCTCATGCTCTCCTTCCTCTTGATCTCTTTTCTCTTCTTCTTCTTTTTCAATTCTTTCCTCCTCAGCATCTCTTTCTTCTTCTTCTTCTCTCTCCTCTGTTTCTTTCTTCTCTGCTTCTTTCTCTTCATCTTCTCTTTCTCCAGTCCTTTGTTCTGAGTCTTTCTCTTGCCGTTCCGTTGATTCTGAAACAAAACGACTCAGGTTCCTCAATGCCATAACAGAAATGGTGATGTCTTCCTCATCATCTTCATCCTCAACGATGAGAGCTCTTCTTTTCTTGGATGGAGCAACCATGAGCTCCTTCCCTTTTCTCTTAGCGGCGGAAGAGACTTGATGAGTTTTGACAGGGGTTTTCTTCTTGAATTTCTCCAATGCCTTGTTGAGTTCCTTCAGACGCATTTTAGACACCATTTTCAGTCCCTCCACCATTTGATCACAAGATCAAGTACAAAGAATTCATGGAGGCTGAACATTCAAATGTCTAAATAACTTTGTCACAAGACCTGGATAAGGAAGTTGACATTTGTCCTTCACCACTGCTCTATACATGTGGAACATAATAGTGTGAGGAAGAGAAAATTTTTTCCCAGCAATGATGGCATACATTAGCTTTACCTCTGAGTTTGAAACATCAGTCTTTGAAGTACATTTTGGTTTGAGGCAATTAATGACAATCTTGTGAAGCAGAATGTTAAATGCACTCATCCTCGAGTAGGAAATCTTTTCCTTTTTCTTTCTATCTTTAACAAGTTCCAACGTAGCATGAGCAATAGAGACATTGATAGGTTGATATCTCCTCTCTCAACCCCAATGACATCAGTCAACATATCTACATCCACCACATAGTCCTGATCTCAGACACTAAAAGAAAATCTATTCGCATCCAAGAAACTGAGATTCGAATAGAAATATACAGTGAGTTCAGCATAGGCTTCTGTAGAGTCAGAACAGAACTATTCAAGTTAAAGAAGACTAAATTTTTCCCTCAAATTAACATTCACAGCATCAAGGAAATCAAAATCAACACTTCTAGGGTTTATCACCCTATACTTCAACAACTTAGAGTATAAAAGCTTTTGTTCCTCTGATCGAAACAAGTCGGTCCTTTTTCCCTAAATTTTTGCCGCAACACCCATTCTCGGTTGAAACTGACTATACATCTTATCATCATCATTCCCATCTGGCTGATTCAGCCCTCCAACAAGCGGATCACTTGGGATATTAGCAAGGGTTTCTTCTGCCAACCCCGCAGGGGCAATTCCCAAACGCTCCATATTTCGTGAAAAGATGTACTCATTTTCATACCCTTTGTCCTTAAGAAACTCATTGATGTAGTTCAACGGAGTACCGGTCTTCTTTAAAGCACGATAAAGCTTATAAATAAAAGAGGACTTTTGAATTCCTACAGGATCTACGCCTTCGATGATTCTTCATTTTCTCGATGAGCAACATCCTGTGGACTAGATGGAGGAGAATGACGCTGCTGAGAATGTTGTGGGTTCTGCTGCTGACTGGGAGACTCTTATTCCTCGGTGAGATCAAAGTGCGTAGGCCCCTCACGCATTTGTGGTCCCCTACTTGCAATCCTCAAAGACTTCCTTTGAGACGACATCTTTCATAGTCTTTGAAAGATTCCAAACTTAACTTTCCTAAGAAAGATGACAACTTTTTTGAAGATTAAACAAGAGAAGAAGACCGGAATGGAAGATCGATGCTTTTTAGGGTTTTTGGAGTAAAACGAAGAGGAATGGACAATATATAAGACAGTCGAAGAGAGGCATACAAAGCGTCGTAATGGAAAGTAAAAAGATGACCTTTAAAAAATAACTACCTTTTTTTAAAGGGAATAGATAACTGCCATTTTAAAAATTAACTCCTTTTTAGAAAAGAAAGATTGCACTTATCACGGAAATTTGAAAGTAGCAAAAATCAATTATAGATAGATGATCGTACCTTTCCAAGATTTAATATGAGAGAGAATAATTTATAGTCAAAATCTTGTTTGTCTGAGTCTGAGAGTCTCTAGACTTTAACTTCTTCAAACCTCAAAATGTTGAGTCTGGAACGGATGATTTCAAATTGATTTTTCTCCAAAGGTTTTGTGAATATATCCGCCAGTTGGTTCTTTAAGTCTACAAACTAAATCGAAACTTTTCCATTTTGAACATGATCTCTAATGAAGTGATGTCGAATCTCTATATGCTTTGCTTTTGAGTGAAGAATTGGATTTTTGATGAGATTGATTGCGCTGGTGTTGTCACAGTTAATCTCCATGCATGAATCTTCAATTCCAAAGTCTCTTAGCTGTTGTTTTATCCACAGAATTTGTGAACAACAACTTTCAAGAGCTACATACTCTACTTCTGTTGTAGAAAGAGCTACTGTATTTTGCTTCCTTGAAAACCAAGACACTGTCCTGCTTCCAAGTAGTTGACAAGTACCCGAGGTGCTCTTTCTATCAACTCTGCAACCAGCTAGATCTGCGTCTAAGTATCCAAGAGGAGTAAAGTCTCCCTTTTTAGGATACCAAAGACCAAGACTTGAAGTTGAAGCAATGTATTTGATAATACGCTTTGCAGCACTTAGATGAGATTCTTTAGGGTATGCTTGAAATCTAGCATAAATGCAAACACTAAATAAAATGTCAGGTCTAGAAGCAGTAAAATAAAGAAGTGCACTAATGATATTCCTGTATAATTTTTGGTCAATTTTCTTTCCTCCTTCATCTTTGTCTATCTTCAAAGAACTTGACATTGGTATGTTAGTTTTTTTCCAATTTTCTAGTCCAAACTTTTTGACAAGATCATTAGCATATTTTTCTTTATGAATAAAAGTCCATTCCTTCAATTGTTTCACTTGAAGTCCAAGAAAGAAGGTTAGTTCACCCATCATGCTCATTTCAAATTCATTCTGCATAGACTTAGAGAATTTCTTACACAAACTTTCATTAGAGGATCCAAAAATAATATCATCTACATATATTTGAACAAGTAGAAAACTTTTGTTTTCTCTTTTAATAAATAGAGTAGTGTCTACTTTACCTTTAACAAAGCCATTTTGAATTAAAAACTTACTCAACCTGTCATACCAAGCTCGGGGTGCTTGCTTTAGACCATATAAAGCCTTTTTCAGTCTAAATACTGAGTCTGGTTTCCTTGGGTTTTTAAATCCAAGTGGTTATTCCACATAGACTTCCTCATGGATAAATCTATTCAGGAAAGTACTTTTGACGTCCATTTGGAATAACCTGAAATTCTTATAACAAGCAAAAGCAAGTAATAATCGAATTGCTTCTAACCTTGCTACTGGTGCATAAGTCTCGTCATAGTCTATCCCTTCTTTTTGCGTATATCCCTTGGCCACGAGTCTTACTTTGTTTCTTACGACATTTACTTTCTCGTCCATCTTGCTCCTGAAAACCCATTTTGCTCCAACAATTGATTTACCTTTCGGTTTAGAAGTCAACTCCCAAACATCATTAATGCTAAATTGCCTGAGTTCTTTTTGCATAGCTTCAATCCAACTTTCATCAGATAAAACTTCTTCTATACTTTTGGGTTCTATTTCAAAAATAAGAGCCACAGCACTAGGCTCTTCGCGCATTTTGAATCTTGTGCGAATTCTTTCATTAATATCGCCAATAATGAGATCTTTGGGATGACTGGACCTATGCTTCCAGTTACTGGTTGATTTGTCATGTTGATGATCACTTCCTTCATTTGAATCTTCAATAATCACTTGTTGCTGGTCTTTCAAAGTTTAAGCTGCTTTTTGAGATTTAGACTTTGTAGAGTCTGGAGCATGTTCAAATTCTTCAAGATGAGTCTGAATAGATTCATTTTGCATAGAATCTTGGAATTTAACATTCATTGATTCCTCCACAGATTGAGTCTTCTTGTTGTAGACTCTGTAGGCTTTGCTTGAGGTTGAATATCCAAGGAAGATGCCTTCATCTGACTTTTCTTCAAACTTGCTAATTCAATCATTTGCATTTTTCAATATAAAGCATTTGTATCCAAATACATGAAAATATGAAACAATATGCTTCTTTTTTTTTAATAACTCATAGGGGTTTTTTTTTCCAGAATAGGCCTTAGAAAAACTTTATTAATGATATAACATGCTATAGAAATTGCTTCAGCCCAAAAACGTGAAGAGATGTTACTTTCAATCAAAAAAGTTCTAGCTATTTCTTGGAGCGACCTATTCTTTCTTTCCACAACTCTGTTTTGCTCTAGAGTATATGGAGAGAAGAACATATGCTGAAAACCAGATTCATCACAAAATTTTGTAAAATCTTGATTTTCAAATTCACCTCCATGTTCTGTTCTTATACTTGAAATAACATACCCTTTTTCATTTTGAACCTTTTTAGCAAACTTTTCAAAGTAAGATAAGGTTTCACACTTACTTGCCAGAAAATATAACCAAGTAAATCGTGAGTAGTCATCCACAATTACTAGGCAATATTTCTTACCTTCAATGCTTTGTGTTTTGGTTGGTCCAAAGAGATCCATATGCAGAAGCTGCAGTACACGATTAGTGAAAACTTGATTTATTGGTTTAAAGGAATTTCTTACTTGCTTTCCCAATATGCATGGTGTACATAGATCAAACTTTTGATATGATAGATTGGGTAATCCACGAACAAGCTTCTTTACTGAAATTTTGGCTATCTGCTTCATATTGATGTGCTCAAGCTTTCTGTGCCATAAGTTCGCTTCGTCTTGCATTGAGATTAGACATTGTGATTCATCTGGTTTCATATCTAAGAGGTAGATATTTCCATGTCTTCGACCCATGAATGACTAAGTAGAATCTTTACTAGTTCCTGAACATACTCCCTCTCGAAAGTTGATTTTGAAACCGGTATTACACAGCTGACTGATACTGAGCAGATTGTAGTTGAGTCCTTCCACTAAAGAAACATTGCTTATTGTGAGGTTTCCAACTTTTACAGTTCGAAATCCCACAATTCTTCCTTTGTTGTTTCCTCCAAATGAGACTTTTCCACCATTTACTTGTATGAGTTTTATGAAACAACTTGAATCTCCTGTCATATGTCTTGAGCATCCACTATCCAGATACCATTTAACCTTTTTTCTTGATAATGACCTACATTTAAAAAAGAGACTCAAGTTTTCTTTGGTACTCATATTTTCTTGGGTCCATTGGTGTTAATATGATATGCAGTTTTTACCCATACTTTCTTAACGGGTTTCCAAACCATAGGACATTCTTTTTCAAAATGATCTGCACTATTGCACTTTGAACATCTGAGAGCAATGCGACCTACTGGTTTTACAAAGATCTTTTTAAAATGATTTTTGTAAGCATCTCTTCTGGGTCTTTACTTAATTCTTTCCTTTACTTCAAGAAAATCAATTAAATGAATAGTTTCCGCATTCATTCCCAAACCAGATTTATAGAAATAAGATCTTTGAACAGAAAATTTTTTTTCTAGTTTCTCAGATCCTATAGAAAATCTTTTAGAAATATTTGAGCTATCATTTTTCAAGAATGCATTTTCTTTTAAAAGATTATCTTCACTTTCTTTAAGAGAAGAAACATTCATGTCTAAACATTTCACCTTTTCTTTCAAAACATTTTCCTGTTGTTTCAGTGCAGAGTTTTCCTTTTTGAGTTCGAAAATCCTTTTAAGAGAAGTCTTAAGGCTAAAACACAACTCATCAATGTATTTAGAAACTTTAATAGGGATTTTGAAGTTACTCACCTTAAATTCATTATTTGAATCTGAGTCTGTCTCGGAGTTTGAATCTGAATCTGATTGTGCCATCAAACATATATTGGCATAGTCATTATCACTTTCTTCATACTCTGTATCACTCCAGGTTTCTGCTTTGAGAGCCTTTCGATACGTTTCAACTTTTCCTTTCTTCTTCCTCAGAAGAGGACAGTTGGGTCTGATGTGTCCATTTTTATTACATTCAAAGCAGACTACATATTTGTTTGACTCATCATCCTCAACAGACTTAGTTTGTTGCTTTTGAAAAATCTGTTTCTTTGGATTTAATCTTCTTCCTTTTCTGTTCAGCTTTCTGAATCTTCTTATCATGAGAGCAAACTCCTCATTATCCATATCGTCTTCAGAATCTGTAACATCATAATCATAATTGGATTTTAATGCAATAGATTTCTTACCTTTAGGATCTTCATCTTCATTGATTCATTCCACTTCATAAGATTGAAGAGTCCCAACCAACTCATCAATAGATAGTGGTATGATTCTTTGTGTCTCTCTTATTGAGGTCTTTATGTGATTCCAATCCTTGGAGAGTCCATGCAGTAACTTTTTACCTTCATGGGATCAGAAATTGGTTGACCTCGATTTTCAAGATCATTCACGATTTCTGTAAAACGATTAAATATGTCAGTTATAGATTTTCCTGATTTCATTTTGAAAGCTATGTATTGACCGAGGATAATGTTGATTCTGGTCTCTTTCACTCGATTGGTTCCTTCATAGGTAATATGTAATATATCCTAGACTTCTTTCACTGTAACACAAGAAGATATTCTGTTATATTCACTAGGTGACAAAGTACAATATAAAGAATAAATTGCTTTTGCATCAAGAGCTTGTCTCTTGATTATCTCTTCCTGAGTCATTTCACTAGACTCAACAACTTCTTTTCCTCTTTCTGAGATAGGTGCAGCTTTAGGAATAATTCATTTATCTACAACGTCCCATTCTAGAGGATCCTTTGATCTTAGGAACGCTTTCATATTGTTTTTCCATATGTTGTAATCATTTCCATTAAAGTAAGGCGGTCTTGTATTGCTTTGCCCTTCTACCAGCCCTGGAGCTAACATACTAGCCATGGATCTTTAATTCTGAAGTAAAACACTTCAAATAAGGTAAGTACACATGCTCTGATACCAATTGAGATAGCTAGTATAAGCACCTAGAGGGGGTGAATAGGTGAAAAAAAAGTTTCTCGAGATAAGAGAGCAATACTAAGCAGACAATAAAAAGGAAGTTCTCATTTGGTTAATAAAACGAATTATGATCAAAGTAAAATAGAGAGTAGGGAAGAGAAAATTGAATACAAGGTTTATAGTGGTTCGGCTTATTCCAAGCCTACGTCCACTCTTCTGCACTGACGGCCCACCGGTTGGATTTCATTATGAACAAAAGAGATGTTACAACAAAGCTCTCTATTGATTCCACAGTGTAGATATTCTACCACACTTCCTCAAGGTTTCTCACGAATATAAAACTCTCTTTTGCGTACAAGATTTTGCTTAGCAAATGAATTGACTAAGAACAAGGAGTTTCAGACTTTGGAATTCTTCTATCATGCACATACTCGAACAGCTGGAACGTCTTCCTCATATATTCCTTTATGCCATCATACTCGTTGGCACTTACCAAAGGAATTCCTCCAATCTACCCGTTGGACGGAATCAATTAGGAAGATCATTCGAGCTATTAAAGGAACATGTCGATAGCCCATCAATCCTGCTCGCCCATACAATCATGATCTTGGTTTCCATAAGTAGAACCTTCCAAGTATATTTCGCCAATCATCGGATCCTTAATCTCCAAATCAATCATGATCAAATAAAGGATTCTGTTATGTCATATTCAGCTAAGAGATCTTCTCCAGTCGATAAGGTCACATCCTTAATGAAACACCCAATTCTGGATAGCCCTTCTTCAACGAATTAGAAACTGTCAATGAGAATATACTTTGAGTCTTGAGTCTGGCAGTCCGGAGGTCTTCAGACTTTAAATAATAGAGTCTGCAAATCTTCATACTAGAATGATGGAAACGTTTTGTCAGCTTCAAAACACTTCACGAAGATTTCTCCAACACTTAAGTGCCATAACTTCAAAACGGTACACTTGAGTGCCAGTTTCGAAGTTAAATGGAACACTTAAGTGCCACTCTGGTGAAAATCCGGCCAAATGGCTGACGTGGCAACTTTGGTCCAAAACGACGTCGTTTTGCACGCTGACGTGGCGGAGAAAATGCAAAAACGACGCCGGTTCATGTAAATAATAATATAAAAATTAATTAAATTAGATTTAAACTTAATTTTATTTAAAATATTCAAAAAATTAAAAAATTAAGAAAAATTTTCAAAATTTTAAAAATTAAGAAAATTTTAAAAATTTTTAAATTAAAAAAAAAAGGAAGTTCGAACGGGGCGGCTTAGGGTTAAGCCCTCGCCGCGCCTCCCTACCGTCGCCGGGAAGGGCCGATGACGGAGGGGGGAGGGTCGGGCAGGGTCGCCGGCCCTCGGCCGCCCGGGACGGCGAGGGCGCGAGCCCTTGCCGGATCTTGGCGAGGGCTGCGACCCTCACCCCGGATCCGGGCGAGGGCTCGTGGGCCCTCGCCGCTTGTCGGCCGACCCTTCCTAGCGGCGGCGGGGAGGTGGCGAGGGCTCGCCATCCCTCGCCGGATCCGGGCTCGCGGGCCCTCGCCGCGGCCCCGCCGCCACCGAGAACGGCCGGCAATGGTGTGGGGTGGGTCAGCCGGGGTCGCCGGCCCCGGCCGGGGGCCGACGAGGCCAACCGGCCCGACGGCGAGGGCCCGCGAGCCCTCGTCCAGATCTAGGGCAAGGGTCACGGCCCTCGCCGCCCTCCCCCTTCGTCGCCAGCCCTTCCCGGCGATGGCGGGGAGGCGGCAGTGGCAAGGGCTCAGCCCTCAGCCGCCCGTTCGACCTCCCTCCCCCCTTTTTTTTAATTATTAATTTTTTTAATTTTTCTTAATTTTTCTTAATTTTTTGAATATTTTAAATAAAATTGAGTTTAAATCTAATTTAATTAATTTTTATATTATTATTTACATGTCGATACGAAACAGCATCGTTTTTGCATTTTCTTCGCCACGTCGGCGTGTAAAACGACGCCGTTTTGGACCGAACTCGCCGGAAAATTGCCATGTCAGCTCTTTGGCCGGATTTTCGTCGGAGTGGCACTTAAGTGTTCCATTTTACTCCGATAATGGCACTTAAGTGTACAATTTTAAAGTTATGGAACTTAAGTGTCCCTTCGTGCCAAGTTATGGCACTCCAGGTGTCTCAATCTCTTACCTCTAGTGCCTTATACTATTGTTATTTGTGGTCAAGGATTAAGTACCGCACGATGACCAGGCTTCATGTAGGGTCACCTCTACAACCTTGAGTTTGATTTTGAGTGGGAATATTGAATTGGAATGTTGAGAATAAATATCGGGTGTAGATGGAACCACCGATATGATTTACTCACGCCTGATTATGAGACGAAATTGTGTGATACAGAATAAGACGTGTCATAACGATTTAACCTTATAATTGGGACTCTTGTGGATTGTTTGATTGAATGATGGATTAATGGTGTTGATTCAATTGATTGACTAAGATTGAACGAGACGTTCCAAATGCGCATGTGTTGTTACTGCACTTATGTGACATATGAATTGTGCTAACATGCAGGAGGAAACTGAGGTGAGATGAGTCCTTTGTTCTAATTGTGTGGTTGTGTGGTTACGATTCTAGACGTATTACCCTTCTAATCGGGGTTTAGAGTGTGAACTCGCTGAGATTTATATTTCACTTCGTTGTGGGCTTTAACTTTTCAGGACCATAAAGTGGAGGATCTGGAGCCAAGCTGAAGGGATCTGAGGTGTAGGTCAGATAGGATAGCTCCTTTTCAGAGCTAGTTTTTTGAAGTTTTATGTTTATAGACTTGTACATGATTCAATTGATTTATAAAAGCAAGTGTTGTTTGTGAATCTGTTGTCCTGCTTTTCTATCCCGAGATGGTTACTGTTAGGGGATTTGTTATTCGCTTCCGCATGTGCAAGAAAATGAAAAGATTGGCGACTCATATTGGGAAGTCGCAAATTTTTATTGACCACCGAGGAATGGGCACGGGCTCGAGGATCGGGGCGTGACAAGGAGGGCCATAACCATGAACAACGAAATTTGGGATTGAATTCTCAACGCTTTCTTGCTTTTGTCATCATTAGAGGAGCCGTGTCTTTTTTTTTTAAAAAAAAAAAATGCTTAAGCGATTAAAAAGGGGCCAATGATGAGTAACGTATGATTTTGATTATTTCTAGGATCATTGAAGTTTTTTTTTTTTTTTTTGAACGGAGGATCATTGAAGTTGAACAAAAACATTATGTATAACACCTATATCACATGATATAACGATGAGATGGCGCTCAACCAAATCAATTATTTTCGATCATTAAAATGATCTTTAAATGTGAATACGCGATGGCAAAAAGGAACAGAATTGACAGACAAATATAAGGAAGGGTAAGAGAAGGCAAAGTAGTTGAACATGTTACGCAGCGTCGAGAAAGAGCTTGAAGCCCATCACCAGAACGCTCACTCAGTCTTACATCTCGTTCCGGAAATCCCTTGAACGCGCGAGGAGACCTCCTCTTCTCCCCATAAATACCAAGCACGTCCCTTTTCTTCCGACAAGGATCCAGAAAGCAAGCAAATTCCCAAGAAACTCCAAACCCGAGCAGAAATCAATCCCTCGCGTCGTGCAAAGTCAAGCTTCATTCCACCGACTTATTCAGAGACGAAGTCGCTCATAGTTCAACTTCGGGATTTGTTGCCAGAGGGAATCTTTGCTTTACTTCATGATTTTGTTTGCTTGTCTTTTGTTTGGCTTCACTTCAGGAATTATTAGGGATTTTCCTAGCAGGCAGTGTATATTTTATCCACTAGTTCACGAGGACCAGCCAGGGAAGAGGATTGACGTGATATTCCCTTTAATTACTCATCCAAATAAATTATCTGAATCAAGATGCTGTGAACCGGGACAGCTGCCAAGAAGCAGAAGCCACAGAGAGAGAGAGAGAGAGAGAGAGAGAGAGAGAGAGAGATTCTCTAAATATTCATTAAATGCCGTGTCACCTTGATTACAGGGAGAGAGAGCGAGCTTCTCTAAATATTCAGCAAATGCCGGGTCAAACTTGACCACAGACATTTACAATATGCTTCTATTCGTAGCTTACGCAAATTGACAGTTAGGAGTGAACTGCTTGCTTGTCCTTCATTACTGGGTCTTCGCATCCTCCTTCCCATTACTTCTCATATGATTAGACTTTCAAAGAGAGTATGACCAGCCTGGATCAGCAAAAGCCCGTCTTCAAGGGCATAACTTCGCATAGCATCTGAATATCTTCGATTGAAAAAAGGATAGAGAGGATGGAAAGTTGACATTAAATGCCGTGTCAAACTTGACCACAGGGAGGGAGAGCGAGCTTCTCTAAATATTTAGCAAATGCCGAGTCAAACTTGACCACAGACGTTTACAGTATGCTTCTATTCGTACATCTATAAATATTCTTTCAACCATTAAATTTTTATGATTATAACCAACATACTTTTGCTTCTTTTATTTATACTACATACGATTTCATAAGTTCATTACATTACAAGCAAAATAATAGAAGTTTGGTGAGGGGTAGGGAGACCTATCTCCAAACTACATTGTACTTCCAAAAATCTGTTTATGCAAATGACTAGACTGAGTCATGGATCACTAACTTCTATGCCTACTACGTCTCCAGCGTCCAGATCAAAGCTACTTAACAGGCCAACTAACTCTCCATCAAGATTCAATACTAGGCAACGAGCTAGAAATGAACCCACTCCATGAAATCTCCTACATCAACTCATATCTTAAAACTACACCTGGTATATATTATTCTAGACTCTTATTCGAATACACTTTCATAAAAAGTTTCATTATATACAGGGACTCCATAATGCAAGGGTTAAGGTGTGTCCATCTTACACGTTTGAAAAATAAGAGGGATGAGCTAAAGCTTAGTAAATGAAATCTCTAGTTTTAGAAAAATCATATTATCACTTCACCCGGTATACACAAAATGAATGCATAATCATCCAATAAGTATAATACAAACATAAACATACTTTACTTTTATTTTCATCTACCACGTAAATTGTCAACCAACAAAATGTCCATCTAACTCATGCATGTGCGCATCATGTTTCATACAAATAATTTGGTTCTACTTATAACAATGGTTTTATTCATTAATACTTCATCCTCCCAAACACTCCTAGGGCATCCCGACACAGAGGACATCTCATCTCTGAGGCATCTTGCAAACTTCTACCACAAGGCATCCCGACCCATGAGGCATCTCGAAACACTCCTCAAGGCATCGTCACTCACCATTATACGAGTGACAGAATCACATTGATCTCATTCAAACCATGATATATGCATACTCACAAGCATAACACATATATCTCAACTCAATTTAATGCATTTATCAAATAACTACATATGAAATAATACACGGACATATTCTGATTATTAAATTCTAGACATTCAAACGAGCACATTCTGAGTCTGAATATCGAGCATATTTTGGATATCAAAATCTAGTAAATCAAATAGGTATAGTTTGAATTTGAATGAATAAATATATTTTAGTTGTAAAGTTTGAATAACCAAAAGGGTAAGTTTTATCTTCATAGAAGCTTATAGAACAAAGGAACATATCCATCAATGGACTGAATCAACAATTGAACGAATTCAATGAGTAAATTCATATCCAGTGGACCTGATTTGAGTGGTCCAAATTCACTTCTCCTTTCATGTCATGTTGGTTATTCATTTTGTCATAATTTTGAAATTTAAACAGAACACACTTATTTTTTGACATGTTTAAGATATGCAATATCAGCACTTCAATAAAAAAAAAAAAAAAGGTATGGGTTATTGGAAATATGTTTAGACATATGGATGTGTGGTCAAACGTGTCTAAATTAGATCTATCTTAATCCATATTTAATGGGCTGAGTTGTTATATGATAAAATACATTTGACACGTTTAAGATACACACTATTAACACATAAAAAAAAAAAAAAGTAGAATATGTTTAGACATATGTAAGTGTGTTTAAATGTGTCTAAATTAGACTTGTCTTAATCTATATTTAATGAAATGAGTTGTTATATGACAGGACACATTTGACATGCTTAAGATATGCACTACTAACACTTAAATAAAAAAAAAATACATATTATTAGAAATAGTTTAGACATATGTAAGTGTGATCAAATGTGTCTAAATTATACTTGTCTTAATCCATATTTAATGAGCTGAGTTGTTAAATGTATTAGTTATATTTAGTTAATGGTCATAAATGGGTTTAGACCTAACTCTATGGGTCATAAATCAATTTAATATGGTTGTTAAATAGGTTTTACAACTTGCTTGGATTTGCCTAACTTTTATAACTCCCTCTCCATTCTCTCTCGATATCGGGCACTCCATACTTTTATCTTATATTAGGTATGGATTTTCTTAAGTTGAGTTAAATATACAAGTGTTTTAGCAATATTGATTAGGTCATGTGTGAAAAACCCTAAACCGGTACACCTGTGACAAATTTACCAAAAACTATTTTTTTTTACCATAAAAAACCCTAAACTGGTACACCCGTGACAAATTTATCCCGACTAACCATAAAAAATCCTAAACTTGTACATTTATGATAAATTTACCCCAAACTAATTTATTCGATCATAAAAAGATCCCAAATTGGTAAATTTGTGACAATTATACCCTCCGTTAAATTGGATTAATACCATAAAAAATCACAAAAATTGTAAACTGTGACAAACGAAGTATAAAATCTCAAATTAGTATATCAATCAATTGTCATGTGTCATTTAACTTAATTAAAATTTAACGAAAACTAATAGAGGGTAAATTTGTCACAAGTGTACCCGTTTGGGGGTTTTTTGTGGTCAAAACAATAGTTTATGGTAAATTTGTCACAAGTGTACTAGTTTATGGTTTTTTTTAGGGTATTAACCCAATGAATTAATTTGAGTTGGATAATTTTTTGACCCGACCCAAATTCGAACCCAAATCACCATTTGACTAGTCTAGTCTAAATATATCCAAAGTGCATTGTGTTCACCTAATTAACTTGTCAACTGTATTATCAAACTTGTTTAAACATGTCATGGAAAGAGTCGATTCAGTTGTGATACATTTAGCTTTCGTGTACAAATAAGCTGTTTCTTTTATGACACAAACGTATATAAGGTTGACATGAGCACACTCAATGATGTGTCAAGTGAACGGGTAGTGTCAATATTTGCATTTGAGATGATCAACATGCCCTACTATTATTTTCGATGAATGTCATTACAATTCCAAAAAAAAAAAAAAAAACAGAAATTATAAGAAAGGGGGAATGCGAATGTAAGATATTAACAAGATCCCTTATTTGATTGACAGCTCTCTTTGTCCGACCCAAGCTATCTGTTGCACTTTAATTTAATGGCAAAACATTGGGAGGGGCAGAGAGCCTGCGAGGGACATAGATTCACTACCGTGGTGAAATTCAATTGCTGAGAACCGGTGGCCATGCCGCTTTCAGATGTAAAGCCGGATATCAGGCAAAATAGACAGACTATATGAGCTTTCCTTTGGTTGTCTTTTAAGGACTTTCCTCGTTTGGATTACTTTTCATAATGTGGGGAGCTGGCTTCTTTTACTGTGTTCCCCTCGACTTTGTAAATTTATCTAAATCCACCCCAAATAACCTGAACTTCTATCAAAATGGGTGAAAACTAAATCATGTGTTTGTCACACGGGTCTTTAAAGTCTTTAAACTAGATGTTCACTGAACCTGTTGTTCACCACTGGCATGGGAATGTCACATGTTTTTCTAATAAGCAATCCAGATTAACTCATTTAGAAGGGAGTCCCAACTCTTAAGGTTCCTCCACCATTTTTCCTTCTCTGGTCGAGGACACGATTGAAACCGAAGATGCTGGACTTATAGCCTTTACTACAAAAAAGTGATGGCAGAGATTCGTTTTCAGCGACAATTCTCTTCTTCATGAAACAATTGTCTTCGTGAAGTTTATGATGCAAGAAAGCAATTCCAAATGATACTCGATGAAAGTTTGGCCATGTGAGGCGGCGTGAATAGCATGGATGCAATTAATGTGCAACATAGGGGTCAAACACACAAGTTCAATTGATCTTTTGACTTGAGTAGGCACATATGGCAAATTTACGAAGAAAAATTCATATTTGAGGGCCATTGCTATGAATAATTAAAAGATTGGATGCAACTAATTTGCCTTTTTCGCTTTGTTAGAAGAATTGTTTTTTATTTTATTTTTTTGCAAAAACTTCAAACTTTCATAAAATAGATAGTGTATTCTGCATAACACTTATATCACAAAGAGGCGTCTGAATCAAAAGAGAGTAATCTCGTAAAATTGATGGGGGAAATACGAGTAAGGGGAAAAAAAGGCAAGTAGTTTGACATATTATGTCCGATCGTCCTTGAGCAAGGCCCAGCCTCCAGAAAGAGCTAGAAGCCCATGACCAGAACGTTCGCTAAGGCTTAAGCCTCGTTCCAGACGTGTCACAAACGTACGAGGAAGACCCCTCCTTCTCCCTATAAATACCCAGCACGTCACTCCTTCCGACAAGGATCCAGCAAGCAAGCAACCAACCAAATCACCAAGAATCTTCAAACCCGAGCAGAAATCTATACCTCGTGTCCTCCGACATCAAGCTTCAATCCACCGACTTTTCGGAGACCATGTCGCTCATTCCCAGCTGGTTCGGTGGCCGACGCGGCGACGCCTTCGACCCCTTCTCGCTCGACCTCTGGGACCCCTTCAAGGACTTCCCTTTCCCTTCCTCTCCCCTCTCCGCCTCTACTTTCCGGGAAAATTCCGCCTTCGTCAACACCAGGATCGACTGGAGGGAAACTCCCGAAGCCCACGTGTTCAAGGCCGATCTTCCCGGGCTCAAGAAGGAGGAAGTGAAAGTGGAGATCGAGGACGATCGGGTGCTCCAGATTAGTGGAGAGAGGAAGGCGGAGAAGGAGGACAAGAACGACAAGTGGCACCGAGTAGAGCGTAGCAGCGGGAAGTTCATGAGGAGGTTCAGGTTGCCCGATAATGCGAAGATGGATCAGGTGAAGGCGTCGACGGAGAACGGAGTGCTCACCGTTACTGTTCCCAAGGAGAAGAAGCCTGAGGTCAAGGCCGTCGAGATCTCTGGCTGAGTGTGCAATGGTAACTTCAGATTGGCAATGTGAATTCGTGGCTTCGTGTGTGCAGAGTCTGTCTGATTCTTCTCTTTCTTTTGTGTTTCGAGAGTCGCATCAATTTGGGTTGTTGTGTCTGAGACACTGATGTAATCTAAACAAGCAATACTTTTATAAAAAGCCTAACTCTAATCTTTACAATTCTCGGCTCCGTCTTGTTCGCTTGTCTTTTGTTTGGCTTCACTTCAGGAATTATTAGGAATTTTCCTAGCCAGCAGTATATGTATTATCCACTAGTTCACGAGGAGCAGCCAAGGAAGAGGGTCGACGTGATACTTCCTTTAATTGCTCATCCAAATAAATTATCTGAATCAAGATGCTGTGAATCAGAACAGGTGCCAAGAAGCAGAAGCCACGGAGAGAAGAGAGAGAGATTTTCTAAATATTCATTAAATGCCGTGTCAGACTTGACCACAGAGAGAGGGGGGAGGGGGAGAGGGAGCGCTTTTCAAAATATTCATCAAATGCCGGGTCAAACTTGACCACAGATGTTTGCAATATGCTTCTATTTCTAGCTTTCGCAAATTGACCATTAGGAGTACCCTGCTTGGTTGTCCTTCATTGCCGGGTCTTCGCATCCGCCGTCCCTTTACTTCTCTTCTGGGTAAACTTTCAAAGAGAGTAGAACCAGCCTGGATCAGCAGCAGCCTGTCTTCAAGAGCATAACTTCGCATAGCATCTGAATATCTTCGATTGAAATAAGGATATAGAGGATGGAAAATCAAGGGCGAAATGGTAAGAGATTGGTCCTGGTCCCCGGACCATTCCAGGGTCACCTCACTCCTATGCTTCAGCTGGCGACCGTCCTCAAGTCCAAGGGCTTCTCCATCACAATTGCTCACACACAGTTCAACAGTCCAGATTCTTCTGCTCGATTTCACATTCTTATGCATACCTGACGGCTTGTCTGAAGAAGAGGTTCGAAACCCTGATCTGATAGGCATTGTGCTGAGGCTTAATGTCAACTGTGAGTCCAGCTTTAGGGAGTGCCTAAATCAGGGCACAAACCATATGGAGTCAGATGACAAGATTTGCTGCATCATCTACGATGCACTCGTGTACTTCTCAGAAGCCGTTGCCCGCGATTTGAAGATTCCTAGCATTCCTTTACACACGAGCAATGCTGCTACTACCATAGTCCGCCCGATTCTTCTCCAGTTAAAGGCACAAGGACACATCCCTGTCCCAGGTACATGCTCTTTCTCCTTCCTAATTAATATCATGGTCACGGAGAGATCTTGCACTTTATCCATTTTGTTTGTAAGGATGGATATATTGCCGAAGATCAATTGCAGTTTTAAAATCTGTAGATGAGACCTTCAGCATGACCTTGTAGTCTATGATCCAACGAGTTTCTTCTCTGCCTATGCTTCATTCAAGACTGGTTTCTGTGTCATCATGCAAGTTTGACGGCCAAGCCAGATTTTTATCCTGAGTGTCATCAAACTGCTAAGTATATAGGCTGATGGGTTCTAGCTCACTTGTCGTTGTGCTAACTGACAACTGGCTTGTGTTGTGTTTTATTAGATTCCATGTTGCAGGGTCTGGTGCCCTGCATCAGCCCCTCAGGTTCAAAGACCTACCACTCTCCAATTTTGGAAGTTTGGACTATTTCTTAGAGATGGTAGTCTTGACATATAATATCAGATCGTCTTCGGCCATTATATTCAACACAATCCACTGCCTCAAAGAGCCACCTCTGGCGCAACTCCACCAATGGTACCAAGTTCCGATTTTTCCAATAGGCCCTCTACACAAACTCGCTCCTACATCAGATGTTAGCTTACTGCAAGAGGATACTGGTTGCATAACATGGCTTGACAAGCAAACTCATAATTCAGTCATTTATGTGAGTTTAGGAAGTATAGCACATTTGAAGCAAGACCAATTGTTGGAAATGGCTTGGGGTCTGGCAAATAGCAAGGAGCCTTTCTTGTGGGTTATTAGGCCTGGCTCCATTCGGGTTTAGAATGGTTCGACTCAATGGATGAAGAATTCAAAGAATGTGTTAAGGACAGGGGATGCATTGTGAAATGGGCACCTCAGAAGAAAGTACTGGCTCATGATGCGGTGGGAGGGTTTGGAGCCACTGTGGATGGAACTCCACCTTGGAGAGTATATGTGAAGGTGTTCCAATGATATGTCAACCATGCTTTGGTGACCAAAAGGTGAATGCAAGGTACTTGACTCATGAATGGAAGGTTGGATTAGAGCTGGAGGGGGAGATAGAGAGAGGGACAGTGGAAAGAGCTGTTAGAACATTGATGAAGGAAAAGGAAGGTGAAGAGATGAGGCAGAGGGTCTTGGATTTGAAGCACAAGGTTGAAGTTAGTATAGGTGATGGTGGATATTCTTCCCATTGTCTGAGCGAGCTAATTGAGTTGCTGACATCATTCTAGCAGCACAGAGTTGTTTTACTTAAGGACTGCACAGAATGAAGTTTGTGTACTGCAGAAAGTGCAGATTTGGTCTTCTGGCGTTGAAGAACAGAACAGAACAGCTATGCTTCAGATGGAACGATGAAATCTATGCAAATTTGTTTTGGAGCAATCTTTGTTTTGTTTCTAACCAGCCGAGCTCATCTGAATGGCTCGAATTCACTACTCCTTTTTTGACTTGTTCCAGATTAATGAAGGCTGGTAGTTTATGTTTGTCTTATCATAATTATATCATGTAAAACTTAATTTTACTGGAATATGACACGTTTTTTCAGTATAAGACAATTTTGATATCTAAACGAGATACGCTTATTAAATGCATTGTACAGCATGATACGTGCTACTTTTCAAGCTGTGGACTATTACAACAAATGCGTCAAATATGTTTGGACGTTATCTAAAAGTATATATACTCATACGAGAACAAGGACCGACTGAAGTTTTTACCTCTTCGGACAATTTGTAAAAATATTTTTATATTTTCTGTTTTTTTTTTTTTTTTTATTCTTTTTTCTTTTTTTCTATTCTCTTCTTCTTTTTACTTTTTTTTCCCCCCAAATGTGGCCGATGAGTGTCGCTGGGCCCTTGCTGGCCGTGGACGAGGCAGTCTTCCCCATATTTGAGCGAAGGCTGCTTTGCCCATGACCATCGTCCAAAAGGCCATTGTGGTCTTTGGTGAGGCGACCTTTGACCTCGGCCACGATGGGCTCACCTAGATCTGGGTGAGGGGCGTGCGACCTCGTCGGCAGCCACGAGGCGGCCCTCGTCTTTACGAATTTTCCTCCGCTTCCAAGTAAAGAATGACTGGAGTCGTTCCCAGGATCCAGACTCTCCTTTGGCTCATCAATCATAATAAGCTCCCTACAGAGTATGCTTTTGTTTAACGGGGGCATCACGCAAAATGCGAATTGCAGACGTTTGTGGTTTTCGTAAGGATATGTCCTCCATGTCTTCGCGACTTTCTCCTCCACTCAGGACGTCCGGACAAGTGTCGGTGGAGGGTATTCCTAATTCATGTATGAAGAGCTTCACAGAGCCTATTCGCACACGGATCAAGTTTTATTGTGGTGCAGAAGAAGAAGATCTCTAGCATCGTCGAACTTCCATCTCCCCTGGAACTTTTTGCATATAAATTAAAATTATACAGATGGCTCGGCTTTGGAAAACCTGGATTAGACGGGTGCAGGAGGCATTTTGCGTAGCCTGTCAATTTTCACAAATTATTAGCTCTACCTCGTCTGTCCTTGCCGAGATGTCAGCTCTCACCGAGATGGATTACAACTTGCTGTGGATCGTGGAACTCGGAGATTGATCGTCAAACTTGACCCCATGGCTTTTCTCCAGGTAATGGATAAGAATTCTTTCAATGATCCTTCTCTGATTGGTATTAGGCATCTACTAATGTCCAGCAAATAATGTCAAGAACAAAATAGAGAAAAAAAAAAAAAAAAGGTAAACGTTTTTCCCGACTTTGTGACTTAATTGTACTGAAAATTCTAAGTACCGTATACCCTTATCATTAAATAACTAGGATTTCACTGTTTTAACCTATTTTTAAGGTCATTTGGATAAAAAGTTTGAACGTTTTCGAGCATGTGCATAATAAGCAAAGTCGGCATGCCGTGATCCGACATTGGGAATCCCACGCCATAACTTTCACAAAAGCTGGGGAGAAACAGAGGTTCACTGCGCTCATGTCTAAGGTTTGATCTTTGTACTGCACAAGCAGCCCACACGAAGAAGGGCAGTACGCAGAAATCAAGCATTAGACGCAATGACTCCGTCGTGAGTCGAGAAATTTGTCATCGACCGATCCCATCCCTCTCGAGTCCTGGCACTTTCTCGCGGTTCTCATACGCTTTTGCCCCCTCCTACCGTAGCTTTTTCTTTTTTTTTTCGGGGGGAGGGTACAAGATCGCTGAACGTCATAAGGCAAAACGAATAGTACAATGATCGTGATGGCTTCCGTGGGTACCGCCTTTCATGTACTACGCCTGTTCTTCATCCATTTTCCATCGCCTGAACTTGGGAACATGAAGGCACGATAAATTGTCGGCCAAAGGCTTCACCATTCACTCCCGATGACAAAGAACCACATGGCGTTTCATTGGAGAAACACCACGGAGATCATATTCTCCGGTTGGCCCGGTCCCCGCTCCTGGGCCTTCGTGTTCTGGCTCTCTGTGCTCGTGGAGTGGATCTCGCACGCCAGGCTCGTAAGACCCGGCATCAGCAACGTTGCAGCTCGTCTCATGCGGACAGTAATGTATACTGTTCGTATTGTGGCGGTCTACATGGTGATGCTCGCCGTCATGTCCTTTGACGTCAGTGCTCTAATCGCCGCTGTCGCGGGCCATGCTGGTGGATTCTTGCTCTTCAGTAGTTGGGGCTTTAGGAAAAAGTTGCATTGGGTGGATTATCAGGACCCATCCGATTCTCCTCCCCTGTACTCCTGATGGTTATTAGAATTGAACCCGCGTCCATCAATTACACGGTTCAGCTTAGTAGAGAATGTGCGGGTGTTTGAATGTGCGGTAAATGTCTGACGTTGGTCGTGCCATTTTGTAAACCGCACCAATCAAACGCGCCGTTGCTATGATGAAATCTGCATTGCATGAAAATATCCAATAACCATATCAGATAACCCTCCAGAGGAAGGAAGTTTGTTTATTGCAACTAGTGTCAACTAAATTAGCAGAGCAGCAGCTTTCGAACAAACAGCGATCTTCAGATTTGGCTAAAGGCCCTTTCAGTAGAGACTCTCAACAACAACTAATATTCGATGATTAACACGGTACTGTTCTGGTACCAAGTGTTATGTATAGCTCAATCGAATCCAGATCGGGCAACCCAGATATGTAATACTGCAAAACCCATCAAAGTTATTCATATTCAAGTGCCACTGTGAGACGCTTCATTACAGAGATGACGCATTGATTACAGCGACAAACAACAGCTTCTTACATGACACATTAACGAAAGAAAACAACCCAAAATTGTAGTTTTTCACGAAAATCTGAACATTATTGGACAGAGAACCGCTCATTCCTGCAACCACAAAGAAGTTGAATTCAACCAGAGATCTCAATGGCCCTGGCCTCAGGCTTTTTCTCCTCCACCTTGGGAACAGTGATGGTGAGGACCCCGTTTTCCATCGAGGCCTTCACCTGATCCATCTTCGCATTCTCGGGCAGCCTGAACCTCCTCATGAACTTCCCGCTGCTACGCTCCACCCGGTGCCACTTGTCGTTCTTGTCCTCCTTCTCCACGTTCCTCGCTCCACTAATCTGGAGCACCCGATCGTCTTCAATTTCGACCTTGACTTCCTCCTTCTTGAGTCCGGGAAGATCAGCCTTGAACACGTGGGCTTCCGGGGTCTCCTTCCAGTCGATCCTCGTGTTGACAACAGCGGTGTTCTCCCGGAAAGTTTGAGGGAAATTAGAGGCGGAGAGGGAGGAGGAAGGGAAAGGGAAATCCTTGAAGGGGTCCCAGAGGTCGAGAGAGAAGGGGTCGTAGACGTTGCTGCGAAGGCCGCCGAACCAGCTTGGGATGAGCGACATCGTACCTGCTTCTGCTGCAGCTGTTTAGATGATTCAAAGACGTTTGGTGATTGATCGTCGGACGGCGCTCTCTCTTGCTGATGTTTTCGTTTTCTCGAAGCGTGGAAGACGGAACGGACATGTTTGGTATTTATAGGAGGGAAGAAGAGATAAGCATCGAACGATGGAAGTTTCGGTTAAAGATAGAGAAACATCTGGTCTCGCCTGGATAGATCTCTCTCGAAACTGGGCCATCCCTTGTGAAACTTCTGGTCTTGGAAGTGTGGAGATGTCTCGAGACAGACCCATAAATATCGTTTGACCGGCTTCGTTTGTTCGACCCGGGTCGCAATTTCCCACGGAAGACTATAGGGAAAGTTTATTCCGTGGAAAAGAAGATCAGGGGATAGGAAACAGTCGATTAGAAAAGGGTATTTTCGCTGATTTGGAAATATAAAAATAGAATGAAGTATTCATAGAAAGAATTGTGAAGCTGCATATAATGAGGAATCATGCCAGCATAACGGTCCGTCATTTGCTGAGTAAATTATGGATTGATTTCCACTGCATGTTGGAGATTTTGTGCTTCTCTCTTCTTCATATGCACGGAGAGATTATTATAAAATCCAACTAGCGCGACTTACAAGGTAAAATACTCGATTAATCTAAAAAAATGGGTCAATTTGCATAAATATTTGGGCTACATTTGATTTTTCAAATTTCTAATCAGGATATGATTAAATATGATAAGATATGAAATTCAAAAGATTTTGCTATATCTTATTTACTGTTTGGTGATTATATTAATAAAATCGGATATATTTATATCATATCATATATATTGTTTAGTATAAATTCTTTTATGAATCACAATTTTTTATAAATGAAAATGGTAAAAATCTCTTGTGACACTCTTATTTACTTTATTCTTATTTTATTTTTTATTTTTTATTTTTATTTATTTTCTTCTCTTTTTTTAATTAATTTCTTTTTTAGTTCCTTCTTCCCCTTCCATTATTCTCTTATAAACTTTTATTATATGGAAAATTGTACTAATACACCTAAAATGCTAAAACGCCTAAAATATGTAATAAGTATATATTTATATATTGAATTTATATTATAAGATAGAATTAAATTCATATATATAAATAAAAATAAGATTAAACTAAAAACAGTGTATTTAGGAGTATATATATGTATGTATGTTCATTGTTCTTCAATAGCGCTAGTTGCGACTCAACCCCACCCTCCCTCTTTTAAAATGTGTCTTTATAGTTTGAGGTTATGCTGGAGTTTTCTACCGATGTAACAATCCATAGTTTGGTGAATATACATTGATAACATGCAAAAGAAAGTTATAAAAAAAATTCTTAATTTATTTAATAAATATAATTGTTCACATTTTTGCTTATTTTAACAATAATAGAATGGCCTAAATCATAGAGTACTTAGTTTCAATGCCAGACGCAATACGGTAAAATTGTTAATGAAAAAACATGAAAGTGTAGGTAATAAACCATCCATTGGTCCCAAACATATTGGCTTATTCAAATTTAAAGTTAAAAATGGCTCCGATGGATTATGTTTAGTTTAAGTTTAGATTTTTTGCTCAAAAAAAAAAAGTTTAGATTCAGGTTTCTCTCTATGAATTTATATCGTACTTGAGTAGTAATCTTGTGTCGAGAACTATAATTTTATTCATATTCATTCTACTTCCCATATCACACTGCAATTTGGTTTTTCTTTTTTCCATTTGACATTAATTTTAAAATTGGGAGAGACTAGTGAATTTTTTTTGAAACTTTGAAAAGTTGAAAGTCTGCAAATCAGTATATTACACGTGTGTTTGATATTTAATTGTCTTCTTTCATGAATTCTTAAATATGTAATATTTATAATATTTTATCCATATCTACCGCCTAAAAGATTGCAGTTCAACTACCCCATGGTTTATTTTTCCCTTGTGATAAGGTCATTTGTCTGTACCTTTAAATATAAAATCGAGAAAGTCCTTTTCAACGAAGTTGAGAATGCAATGGCTCGTTACATTAACTGAAGTGAAAGTGACGATGCCATCTTTGCCATTAAATTTTCCCTTGAAAACCGATTAACTTAATTATCCGATCTCGAGGGGAAATGAGTTTTGTTATGTATTGGAAATGGCAGCATGGATTTTCACTCAGCCAAAAGAAAGAAAAGAAGAAAAACAAAAAAACAGTAACTGAGTGGGTTTCCCTTCCATAACTCCTACGAAAGATGTAGACAGAATAGCTTGAGCTGTGTACTGCACGAACAGTCCACATGAAGAGAGGCAGTACAACTAACAGAGATCATGTTTTAAACGCAATGACTCCATCGTGACGTTCAGAAACTTGTCATCGAGCTTAATCCATCCCTTTCGAGTGCTGGGACTTGTGCGGGGTTCTGGTTCGTACAATTTTGCCCCCTTCTGCTGATGCAGTTTCTCTTTTCCTTTTTCTAGGATCACTGAATGTCTAATATGGCAAAACTAATAGTACACTGATCGTGATGGCTTTCGAGGGTATGTACTCATATTCTTGCTTTATGTTTTTTCCTTTTCGCCCTATGATTTTGTGAACAGAAAAGCACCGTAAATTGGCTGTCAAGGCTTTATAATTCGCTCCCGACGATGAACCCCATGGCATTCTCCCTGGGGAAAGAGCACAGAGATCATATTTTCCGGTTGGCCCCAGTCACGACTCCTGCGCCTTCGTGTTCTGGCTCTCAATGCTTGTGTAGTGGATCTTGCAGGCCAAGGTCGCAAGACCCAGCATCAGCAACATCTCAGCCAGCCTCATGTGGAAATGCCGTACCCTTTTCATATCGCAGTGGCATACATGGCGGCGTTCTAATCGCCTTTTCGTTCTTCAATAGTCAGCAATTTAGGAATTAAGTCGTGGTTTCCCACCGTTGAACTGCTGATCTTCGTTGAAATAGAATTTACGACCATCAATTACACACTTCAGGTGTCTGAAAGGATGGTAATTTTCTGACATCAGTCGTGGGATTTCTGTACACGACACCAACCAGATGGACCCTTTCTACTATAAAATATACAATGCACGAATTAGCCAACAACCATATGAAGGAAGTGGAACTTAAGAATGGCGGATCAGATAGCCTCAATGGAGAAAGGAAATTTTGTTGATTGCTAATAGGGTGTCAACTCATCATCTCATCAATCAGCCGAGGACCGCGGCTTTTGAACCAGTAAAATCTCCAAATTTGGCCAAAATCCTCTCAGTTCAGACCCTCAACATCAACCGTGAATAAATGACCAAGAGGGTACTGCTCCATACTATTTGTAAACAGCTCAATCTATTCCTGATCGGGCAAACCACAGATGAGATACTGCAAAACTCGAGAAAGATTATTCATATTCAACTCCCGCCTTATGGCCCAAGAAAACTACAATATAACATCATAAACAGAGAGAGATGACACTTCGATTACACAGTCACACACACCTACAATTTCTTATATGACTCATTACAGAAGGAACTCCAAAATTACACTTTTTTTTTGTCGTAAATATGACATTCATATATTAAACGCACGGGTTACACATAAATGATAGTTTAGCATCAAAACATAAGATATTTAAGAGGGATGACGGTGGCGCATAAACCCAATTGGTTGCCGAGCATTGAGGCGGTGCATTTTGGCGAGAGAATCTGCGGCGAGTTCGCTTCTCTTGAAACAGTAGGAGAGATTGGCAGAAGGGAGCATTCGTAAGAGGGCTCTAACTTCTGGGAGAAGGCCGCTTACAGCCCATGGGTCAGTAGTCCGGCCCAAGATGGCTTCCACCAGTACGAAGTTGTTGCTTTGTACTTCCCAGCTGCTTTCTTCGAACTGAACTGCTTCCACTTTACTCCCCGTTTGCTGGTGCAGAAAGCGTATTCCGTGAAGAAGCGCTAGGGCTTCGGCGTGCAGAGGAGATTCTGCTCGGATTTTAGCTGTGAAGCCATCAATCAGCAAGCCGTTCGAGTCATGCACGAGCCCTGCTACCGAGCTTTTCTCATCTTCCTTCTTCCAAGAGCAGTCCACATTAAGCTTGAGTCTGGACGAGGGCAAGATCTACTAGTGAGTTGGTTTTGGGGGGCCGAGATTTAAAGATGTTGTCATTGCAGAGCTTCCATATCAGCCACATCGTGTGGGCCACCATAGCTGCTGAAGGTAGCTCTGTTTTTGCATCTAAAAATTCAGCAAACCACTTATCAATACGAGTTACTGATCTGGTGGCTGTGTACAAGTTAAGGCGTGGGTCGCTTCATATGTGCCGCGTTTTTTTGCATAGGAAGAATAGGTGTTCTATTGTTTCTGGATGCCGAAGGCAGAGCAGGCACAGGGGATCAAGTAATATTCACCTTTTATAGAGGTTTTCTTTTGTTGGGAGTGCATTTTGGCATATGCTCCACCAAAAGAATTTGATTTTAGGGGGGATTGGAGTGTCCCATAATCGATTCCATAAGGATCGAGGTGGCTGATAGGAGGTAGTGGCTCTGTTTAGGTTAGGGTTATCAGCTTTTGAACATACTCTGTTATAGCCACTTTTTACCGAGTACGTACTTGATTGGTTTCCTGTCCAAATTAGCTTGTCTTGCTGTGACTGGATGCTGATTGGAGTAGATAGAATTTCCTGAGCTACTTGTTCATCAAAGAGCGCTTGAATTTTAGGTTCCTCCCATAACCTGCTTTCACTGTTGATTAGTTCAGCGACTTTCTCTGGATCGTTTCTATTCACTGGGCCTCCTATCACTCCCCTTGGAAGCCATCTATCTCTCCATATGTTAATACTTTTCCGGTCTCCCACTATCCACTTCACCTCTGGTTCGATGGTATCTCGACCAATAAGAATGCTGCACCAACCCCAAGATGGTCTTTGTCCTATTTTTGCCTTCCATAAATCACCGTTTGGATAGTATAATCCTCTTAGAATGTTGCTCCATAGAGCTGAGGGTGACTGTGCTAGTCTCCATGCTTGTTTGGCTAATATTGCCTTGTTAAAATTAATTAGGTCTTTAAAACCAAGACCCCCTTCATCTTTTCTGCGTTTCAAGATTTCCCATTTTTTCCAGTGCATTCCTCTTCTAGACTCATTATGTTTCCACCAAAAAGCTGCTATCCGTTGGTCAATGGCTTTGCATACTGAGATTGGGAGTTTGAAAATGGACATAGCATATTGAGGAAGTGCTTGTACGACAGCTTTGATCAATGTTTCCCTACCAGCTTTAGATAAGAGCTTTTCTTTCCAACCTTCTAGCTTCATATTCACCCTAGCAAGGATCCATGAAAACATATCATTTCTTGTTTGTCCCCAATCAAATGGAATTCCCAGGTATTTTCCTGTTTTGTCCATAATTGGCACACGTAGCTCATAGGCCATATTTATCTTTAAGGTCAATGGACAGCCCTTACTAAAAAACACTCCAGATTTGTTAAGATTAATTGCTTGACCAGTGGCATAGCAATACTGGTTGAGGATATTGGCGAGATTTTGGCATTCGCCAACTGTTCCATCCATAAAAATAATGGTATCATCAGCACATAATAGATGAGACAATGTGGGACAATACCTGTTGAGTTTTATTCCTCTAAGGCTTCCATCTTCTATTGCTTTGTGCATCATCCAGAAAAAGACATTAGCCATCAATATGAAGAGATAGGGCGACAATGGATCTCCTTGTCTTAATCCCCTTGAGGGCTTAAAATACTCAGTTTGATCACCATTAATTTTTATGCTAAAGGACACCGTGGAGACACATGTTATAATCAGCTCAACCCATTTTGCACTAAATCCCATCTTCAACATACATCTTTTTAAGAAATCCCACTAAACCCGATCATAGGCCTTTTTCATATCCAGTTTAAGGACTGCCTAGAATTTCTGCTTTCGTTCTCTAATTCTTAGCTGGTGTAACACCTCTTGAACTATAAAGATGTTATCTTGTATTTGTTTGCCCTTTACAAAAGAGCTTTGTTCATGAGCTATTATCTCTTGAAGCCATGGTTTCAATCTGTTTGCGAGCACTTTGGATATAATTTTGTAGCTGAAATTTCATAGACTGATTGGCCTGAATTGACAAATACTTTCTGGGTTTTAACTTTGGGAATAAGGGTTATGTGGGTCTTGTTGAGTAGAGGGTCGAACTCGCTTGATTCCACAAAGTTTCTAACCATATGCAGCACGTCCATCTTGATATCCTCCCAATAGTGTTGATAAAATTGGCCATTCATCCCATCTGGGCCAGGAGCTTTCTGTGGGCCAAGCTGAAAAACCGCATCTTTAACCTCTTCCATAGATATAGGGGCCAAGAGATTCTCGTTCATTTGCATGTTTATGACAGCTGGGCACATGTCCAGAATAGGTTCAAAGTTTCTTGGACCCTCTGATGCATATAAAGAATAGTAGAAGTCCTTTATGTGATGTTTCAACATGTTTTGGTCTCGGCACCAAGTATCGTCATTGATGCGCAGCATAGAAATTCTATTTCTTTGTCTTCTTTGAAGTGTAGTAGCGTGGAAGTATTTTGAGTTCTTATCTCCCCACCGCATCCGGTTGATACGTGATCTCATGCCCCAATACATCTCCTCCCTGCGCCAAAGCCTCTCGAACTTTCCTTTTAGCTCTCGACATGCCATTTGGCTTGAAAAATCTGAATCCCCATTTGTAAGATCAGTAAGTTGTGTTTTGAGATTTCTAATTTGGACAGCTGCGTTAGAGAACTTAGTTTTGCTCCATTTTGTCAATTCCTTTGTCACCTGCTGTAATTTCTTAGCCAAAGTTGTCTGCTGGTGCCGATCATCTCCCCAACAACATTTGATAATCTCCCCACACTCTTCCTCCTCCATCCAGTAGGCTTCAAACTTGAATTCCTTTCTTCTTCTCTCTCCAACAGGATGTAGGGATAACACTTATGGGCTATGATCTGAACCAACTGCTGGAAGGGCCACCACTTCAGCATTAGGGAAAGAAATTGTCCACTCCATTGTGCATAAGGCTCTATCCAGCCTCTTCTTCACTAAATTTTCACCTACTCTATTGTTGGCCCAAGTAAATGCACAGCCTTTTGTGCCAATATCCATTATGGAGCAATCATTTAGCATTTCCTGGAATGCAGCAATCCGGTGTTGGTCAGCTTCCCTCTTTCCAACCTTCTCCCAGGTATATAGGATTTCATTAAAGTCCCCCATACAAAGCCACGGCAGTTGATTAATAGGGTGCAAGTCCCGAATCTTTTGCCATAAGTGCAGCCGCTCTGTAAAGTTGGTAAATGCATGTATGAATGTAACTCTCATCATATAGCCACTGGAAGGATCCCTGCATTTTACGTCCATATACTCTTTAGAGCTCGAGTTTATTTTAACATCGACCTCATCATTCCACATAAACACCAATCCACCGGCAATACCAATTGGTGGCTCTATAAACATGTGCTGAAAGTTAAGTTTTCTTCTAATTTTATCTATCATCGTCACTTTGTTTTTGGTCTCCATCAAAAAGACCATGTTGGGCCATTCTTGAGCCTTTAAGGCTCTAAGTTCTTGAACCGTCAGGGGATTACCTAGCCCCTGACAGTTCCAACTTATAATCCTCATGGTGTTTTTGGTAGTTTATTAGGGCTAGCCACCAAAGCTCAATCATTCCCCTCTTTTACCAGCTGAACGGGGGTCTCTAACAGTTCCAAGTCATCAAGGAAATAAGAGCTAGTAGATTTTGCTCTTTTCTGTTTTTTAGCTTATTGAGACTTCTGACTTTTCTTTCCATCACCGCCTATAAGCTTTGATTCTGCTTCTTTAGGGCCTTCAAGATACAATCTTTGTGTTACGCTCCCCTCTTTAGCTGCTGCAGGTGTCTCTCCTCCCTCTCTTCCCTCCTTTGAAGAAGGACTATCGACTTTTTTTTTATTCCGAGGGTTTATGTTTGTCTCAGGTACAGTAGTAGCAACCACTTCCATGTTAACTGTCATTAAGGGAATTTCAAGGACTGATTCTTCTTCTTCCTGATTTGGATCTGTTTTGCCAAAAAATGCTGCCCAATGTGGACTATAATCTCGAACTTCTGCTTTGAGCCAAGGACCATACTTACCTGCCTTGTTAGCTGCTCAATTAGTTGTTTCATATGGTATCTCCTCGCAATATGATGCGTAGTGACCGATTCGACCACACAAGTAGCAAAAGTGAGAAAGACGTTCGTATTTGAACTCCACCCATAGATTTTTGTTCCCGATCTTTACTACTGCCCCTGATTTGAGAGGGGCTGAAAGCTCCATCTCCACTTTGACTTTACCGGTTTTGTAATGGCTATTTCCTCTTGCCTCTAGTTGAATTTCTTTAACTACACCCACTTTAGCAGCTACATCAGCAAATACTTCTTCTATGATCCATCCCGGGGGAAGACCAACGATATGTATCCAGAAGTCATATCTAGAATAATCATAGCAGTGTTCGGGGATTTCTGGCTCACATTGCTTTAGTACTAGGAGGTTGCTAGCAAAGGACCACGGTCCTGATTTCAAAACTCTTTCTCTATCTTCCTCTGAATCAAAAACAAAAGAAAAGAGTCCCGATTCTTTCTAGGAGCACACTATTGCCTCTGCTTTCCATGCCTTCTTCATAGTAGTGCTAAATGCTGGAAAGTTAACATTAAGTTTCGAATATAGCTTACCGAAAAGCGTCTAACCGCATTCGGAATTTCCTGTTGCACTTCCACCACATCACTTTCTGATCATAAGTGACCTAAACTTTTGCACAGGGTAGCAAGACGGCGTTGATTCTCCTCTAGGTCCTCCATTCCGACACCAGATTATACTTTCTTGCTCTCGGTTGAGGGTTGTAGCTTTGGGGGATATGCGATTGAAGGGAGCTCCGACGGTTTTAGGTATGGGGTATAGAGTCAATGTGATGGTCGCCTACCTTGGGGATGAGGATGGTTCGTAATCTGGATGGAGGTTGGATTTGCGAGGTGGTCGTCCATAGTGGTTGGGGAAGAAACTCTGCAATCGGTGACAATCTGATGGCTCGGGTATTTAGGGTTTTGTGATGGAAGAAGTGGTATTGGGGAAGAAATGGTTGCAAATGGAATCGATGGTTTGGGGCTTGGTGGTGAAGACTCCCATAAGATCGGGAGATAGGGTTTTTACCAAACAAATGGCTGCCGAAGAGACCAGAACAGTAGGATATGGGGATGAGCTCCCATGGGAACGGGAGAGGAGAACTCTACCAGCGAGAGAGATTGTGAAAACAACCTTTTCAAGCAGCATGCTTTCTTGAAAAAATTCAAAATTACACTTATTCACCGGACGCAAACATTACCGGACACAAGAGCGAAAGAAGCTTAATTCAACCAGAGATCTCAATAGCCTTGACCTCAGGCTTCTTCTCCTCCACTTTCGGAACAAAGGACGGTGAGCACTCCATTCTCCATCGAGGCCTTCACCGATCCAACCTCGCATTCTCGGGCAACCCGAACCTCCTCATGAACTTCCCACCGCTTCTCTCCACCCGGTGCCACGTATCGTCCTTGTCCTCCTTCTCCACGTTCCTCTCGCCGCTTATCCGGAGCACCCGATCGTCTTCGATCTCCACCTCGACTTCCTCTTTCTTGAGCCCAGGGAGATCCGCCTTGAACACATAGTCTTCTGGGGTCTCCTTCCAGTCGATCCTCGTGTTCACAAAAGCAGTGTTTTCCCGGAAAGGTTGAGGTAAATTAGAGGCGACGAGGGAAGAGGAAGGCAAAGGGAAGTCCTTGAAGGGATCCCGAGGTCAAGGGAGAAGGGGTCGAAGACGCGTTCTTTGTGACAGCCGCCGAACCAGCTTGGGATGAGCGACATTGTACCCTCCTAGCGCTGCCGCTAGATGATTCAAGGACGTTTGGCGATTGATTGTTGTAATGATGCCCCGGCTTGCAAATGCTCCCCTTTTCTTGAGTGACGAAGGAAGATTGGAGATGCCTGGTATTTAAAGAAGAGAAGAACCGCCGTGGATCAAAAAATGGAAGTTGCTGTAAATGATTGCGAAGCATCGGTCTTGCCCGAGCTCTCTCAAAATCGGGCCTTGCACTCCCGAAATTTCTGGTCTCGTAAGTCCGGAGATGTCTCGAGACAAGCCCATAACTATTGCTTGATCGGGTTGGACGATGATTAACCTAATTATCGAAGCAAGCGGAGCTAAATTTCCATGTCGGTCTCATTATAGTATTTTAATTATGAAATAAAAAAGAATCAAAAAATTATATGTGTGGTTGATATTTAATTGACTTCGTACATAAAATTCTTTGATATAATATATAAATAAAAAATATATATCAATATCTATTAAAGGTATACAAAAGAATCGAGAACCGCCCAAACTACGAGAACCAAATCGGACCAGATTGAAACTAGTGATTCCCAAGGGTATTAGTATGGTTTTTTGTTCAATTTATTGGAATCACCGAGTATCGATCGGGTTCTCAATTTTAAGTGTGGTATCGCCCACCCGCCTACTCGAATTGAAACAGTAATATAGAAATATATATTTAATTTTTAAGAAAATTTTTTGACAAATTATTTAAGAAAAATGAAAACCATAAAATTCCTAATCTGAAGCTTAGTACCTATTAACTAAGTGCTCATCTCGTCTCACTCTCACCTCTTTTGAGTCGTCTTTCTATCTCTCACTCACGGCCGTGACTCTTAATTTTTAATATAAGTCCAATCTTTTTACTGATCTTGCAATTAAGAATAAGGAAGTTCTTTATTTTTTTGCTTTACTTTGGCTTGTTAGAAAATGTTGCACCGAATGTGTGAAGCTTGTTTGGAACCCACCCAAGAACTAGATTGGACCGATGGTTCGATTTCTATTCTAATTTTTCAAAACTGATTTTTAATGGGCAATTCCTGATTCTAGGGTGAAAATAGAAAAATTACCAAAAAAGTCTCAAACATATTGCAATTATATCGATTCAATCACAAACTTATTATTTTGGTCAATTGAATCCTAAACCTTTTGTAATTGTGTCAATTCAATTTTTTTAATCAAATTTGGTTAACTAGCGCCGATGAACAATTTTTTAATATTTTCTTCTTTTTTTCCTCTCTTTTTTTTCTCTCTTTTTTTTTTTCTTCCTTCTCCTTCGTACGACTTGCCAGATGGGAGGGCCGATCTAACCAGTCGCAAGACTGAGGCAACTAGCTAGTGGCAAACTCGCCTCTCTATTGTCGGGTGAAGGTGAGTTCGCTCAGCCATTAGCGAGGCAAGCCCTTGCTGGATCTAGTGAGGGTGACCTCACCCAATGACTAGGTAAGGTGAGCCTTGCTGGATCTAGTGAGAGTGAGCCTCGCCAATGGATCGACAAGCTTGACCTCATTGTCATCAGGCTAGGGCAAGCTTGCCCAACCACTGGGGAGGGTAAGCCCCGTCGGATCTAGTCAAGGACGAGCTCTCTTTGGTGGATTCTTGCTCTTCACTAGTTGGGGCTTTAGGAAATTGTTGCATGGGATGGATTATCAGGACCCATCCAATTCCCCTCCCCTGAATTCCTGATGGTTATTAGAATCGAACCCGCGTCCATCAGTTACACGGGTTAGCTAAGTAGAGAATGTGCGAGTGTTTGAATGTGCGGTAAATGTCTGACGTTGGTCGTGGGATTTTGTAAACCACACCAATCAAATGCACCGTTGCTACGATGAACTCTGCATCGCATGACGTATCCAACAACCATATGAGATGGCCCTCCAAAGGAAGTTTGTTCATTGCAACTAGTGTCAACTAAATTAGCAGAGCAGCAGCTTTCGAACAAACAGTGATCTTCAGATTTGGCTAAAGGCCCTTTCAGTAGAGACTCAACAACGACTGAAAATCGATGACTAACACGGTACTGCTCCAGTACCATATGTCATATAACTCAATCGAATCCAGATCGGGCAACCCAGAAATGGAATACCGCAAAACGCATCAAAGTTATTTATATTCAAGCGCCACAGTGTGGCTCTCGATTACAGAGATGACACATTGATTACAGCGACACACAACAGCTTCTTGCATGACACATTAACGAAAGAAAACAATCCAAAATTGTAGTTTTTCACGAAAATCTGAACATTATTGGACAGAGAACCGCTCATTCCTGCAACCACAAAGAAGTTGAATTCAACCAGAGATCTCAATGGCCTTGACCTCAGGCTTCTTCTCCTTCACCTTGGGAACAGTGACGGAGAGGACCCCGTTCTCCATCGAGGCCTTCACCTGATCCATCTTCGCATTCTCGGGCAGCCTGAACCTCCTCATGAACTTCCCGCTGCTTCTCTCCACCCGATGCCAGGTGTCGTTCTTGTCCTCCTTCTCCACGTTCCTCTCGCCGCTTATCTGGAGCACCCGATCATCTTCAATTTCGACCTTGACTTCCTCCTTCTTGAGCCCGGGAAGATCAGCCTTGAACACGTGGGCTTCCGAGTGTTCGACGCAAATTGCGTAAAATCCAAGATCTCCATAACTAGAACAAGAACATGCATGATTGAGTAGAAAGAATTGACGCACCTGTTTTGGGATCAATTGTTCTTGAAGCGGAAGCGGAAACACAATGTTCCACGCGCAAGTCATTCTTCTCTATTGCCCTTCGTATCACTGGCTCAATGAGGCGGCCTTCTCACGTGTAGCATTAGGTAAACGCCCCTTAGGTGAGGATATATGTGAGAATTAGGGTTAGAGGAGAGACTTGAGCACTATTTATAGAGTTTCCAGCCCGGGCCCCCTCATTACGGGCCGGGCTCAACTCGCCCACACTAGCCAGCCCCATATTAGACTAATTAAGAAACCTTCTATCTCACCTTAGACCAGCCCCTGTTTTACGGTAGCCGTAAAAACAGTAAATTACAATATCAATTAATGTAGTCCACATTAGGAAAACTCTTACACCGGGGTCTCCTTCCAGTCGATCCTCGTGTTGACAACAGCGGTGTTCTCCAGGAAAGTTTGAGGGAAATTAGAGGCGGTGAGGGAGGAGGAAGGGAAAGGGAAATCCTTGAAGGGGTCCCAGAGGTCGAGAGAGAAGGGGTCGTAGACGTTGCTGCGACGGCCGCCGAACCAGCTTGGGATGAGCGACATCGTACCCGCTTCTGCAGTTGTTAGATGATTTAAAGACGTTTGGTGATTGATCGTCGGACTGGCTCTCTCTCTTGCTGATGTTTTCGTTTTCTCGAAGCATGGAAGACGGAACGGACATGTTGGGTATTTATAAGAGAGACGAAGAGATAAGGATCGAATGATGGAAGTTTCGATTAAAGATAAAGAAGCATCTGGTCTCGCCGAGATAGATCTCTCTCGAAACTGGGCCATCCTCTCGTGAAACTTCTGGTCTTGGAAGTGTGGAGATGTCTCGAGATAGACATAAATATTGTTTGACCGGCTTCGTTTGTTCGACACGGGTCGCAATTTCCCACGGAAGACTATAGGAAAAGTTTATCCCGTGGAAAAGAAGATAGACCCGTCAAATGGGTGGATCGGATCAAGTTTGAATCAGTCAAAAATAAGTTGATCTATATTTGACCCATTTAACCCATTTTAACCAATATTCATGTAGTGTAAATCAAGTGACTAATATCCAACCCATACCCGACCCATACTCAACCAATACCCAACCCAACTCATATTATTAAAACCTATTAATATTCTAAGAAAACCCACCTCTATTATATGCTAATAAGATTAACTTTTTAAACAAAATAAAAAAAAAAAGTAAAAAAACTTATAAATTGAAATATTTATAAAGAATTAGACCATGCACACGCTTCTCTTATTTGAAGTGAACGTACCATTGAATAACTAAAAATCGTAACATGAAAATTTTTTAACTAAACCTAAAAAAGCTCATTTTTATGATTTTTTTTTAAAGTATTGTTAAAACATTTTTATGCAATACAAATTTAATGGAAAATTTTTATAATTATTTTTAGAATATTTTTTCTAAATCGAATTTTTATTTTTTTAAATATAATTCTTAATTATTTTTTATTTTTTAAATATATATATTTTTAAATTTTTAATAATTATTTTTTCTTTTTCTCTTTTCTCTTTTCTCTTTTCTTTTTTTTTCTTCTTCGGCCAGCCCGCTAGCCGATAATCGACCATAGGCGAGATCGAGCTCGCCGGCGTCGAGTGAGACTCAATCTTGCCAATTCGGCGAGGCCGAGGCCCCGCCCGACGTTGGCGAGCTTGAGTCTCACCAAATCTAGTGAGGCTGAGACTCCGCTAGTGTCATGCAAAGTTCGATCTCGCCGATCTAATGAGGTCGAGGCCCACCTGACAATGGCAAGCTTGAGTCTTGCCAACATTGGGAGGACTCGATCTCACCGATCTAGTGAGGCCGAGGCCTCACTCAACGCCGACAAGCTCGAGTCTCGCCAAATCCGATGAGGCTCAAGCCTCACTAGTCGTCAGCAACCTTACGCTCGTGTGCTGGCAAGCTCAAGCCTCGCCTAGCCTGTTGCCAATTAAGGAAGGAAGAAAAAGAAAGAAAAAATAAAATAAAATATGAAAATAATTATAATTTTGATTTTTATATAAAAAAACATTTTTATAAAGTTGAAGAGGGAAGGCCATGGGTTCAAAGTTGGTTTCCTAATAATCCATTCAGACCCTTTTTTTTTTTTTTTGCTTTACTTTCTCAGACCCATTTTTCACTCATATTTAACTTTTACTTGACCCATATATGATCCATTTAACTAAAAATGGGTCATAATATGGCTTTATGACCCATTTTGCCAACTCTAAAAGAAGATCAGGGGATAGGAAACAATAAAAAGGAATTTTCGTTGATTTGGAAATATAAAAATAGAATGAAGTATTCATAGAAAGAATTGTGAAGCTGCATATAATGAGGAATTATGCTAGCATAATGGTCCGTCATTTGCTGAGTAAATTATGGATTGATTTCTACTGCATGTTGGACATTTTGTGCCTCTCTTCTCCATATGCACAGAGAGATTATTATAAAATCCAACTAGCGCAACTTGTAAGGTAAAATACTTGATTAATCTATAAAATGGGTCAACTTGCATAAACATTTAGGTTACGTTTGATTATCCAGATTTCTAATTATGATAAGACTGGATAAAATGGGATATGAAATCAAAGAGATTTTGTCATATCATATCCACTATTTGTCAACTGCAATAATAAAATGAAATATATTCACATCATATTAATACATTTATGAATCACAAATTTTAGAAACGAAAATGGCAAAAATGTCTTGCGATATTCTTGTCTACTATACTTTTATTTTCTTTTTTATTTTATTTTGCTCTCTTTTTTTAATTAATTTCTTTTTTATTTCTTTCTTCCCCTTCCATTATTCTCTAATAAAATTTTATTATATAGAAAATTGTACTAATATACCTAAAATGCTAAAACGCCTAAAATATGTAATAAAGATCTATTTATATATTGAATTTATATTATAAAATAATATTAAATTCGAATACATATAAAAATAAGATTAAATTAAAAAATATTTTTTTCTTATTTTGAATTTCTTATATTATAATTCAAATATTATTTATATTGAAATATAATTTTAATTTGTTAATTTAAGAAAACTATTATTTGAGAAAAACTTTCTTAATATAGATATTAGAAATCATACCCACATTTATCTCATCTCCCTCGGGATAATTTTATCCAATTTATATTCATTTTATATTCAACTTTATCATATCTTAAGCAAGCATCAAACGCAGGATATGATAAATTTTATTCTATCCTGAATTTTTATTTTGACTACCAAATGCAAAGGACATTTGTCTCACCGAGTTTTATTGAATTTTTATCCTCATAGTGTATTTAGAAGTCTATATATGTATGTATGTTCTTCAATAACGCTAGTTGCAACTCAACCCCACCCTCACTCTTTTAAAACGTGTCTTTATAGTTTGAGGTTATGCTAGAGTTATCTACCGATGCAACAATGCACAGTTTGACGAATATACATTGATAACATGCAAAAGAAAGTACTTAGTTTCAATGCCAGACGCAATATGGTAAAATTGTTAATAAAAAACATGAAAGTGTAGGTAATAAAGCATCAATTGGCCCCAAACATATTGGATTGCTCAAATTAAAAGTTAAAAATCGCTCCGACAGATTATGTTTAGTTTAAGTTTAGATTCAGGTTTCTCTTAATGAATTTATATCGTACTTGAGTAGTGATCTCGTGTCGAGAAATTTAATCTTATTCATATTCATTCTACTCCCCGTATCACATTGCAATTTTGGTTTTTCTTTTTTCCATTTGACATCAATTTTTAAATTGGGAGAGATTAGTGAATTTTTTTTGAAACTTTGAAAAAGTTGAAAGTTTGCAAATCAGCATATTAAATGTGTCTTTGATATTTAATTGTCTTCTTACATGAATTCTTAAATTGTAATATTTATAATATTTTATCCATATCTATCACTTAAAAAATTGCAGTTCAACTATCCCATGGTTTATTTTTCCCTTGTGATAAGGTCATTCCTTTCTACCTTTAGATATAAAATTGAGGAAGTCACTATTTTCAACGAAATTGAGAATGTGATAGCTCGTCATGTCACGTTAACTGAGTCAAAGTAATGATGCCATCTTTGCCATTAAATTTTCCCTTTGAAAACCGATTAACTTGATTAACCGATCTTAAGGGGAAATGAGTTTTGTTGTGTATTGGAAATAGCTGCATGGATTTTCACTTAGCCAAAAGACAGAAAAGAAGAAAAACAAAAAAAGAGTAACTAATAAGTGGGTTTCCCTCCCCACAACTCCTACGAAAGATGCAGACAGAATAGCTTGAGCTGTGTACTGCACGAACAGTCCACATGAAGAGAGGCAGTACAACTACACAGAGATCATGTTTTAAACGCAATGACTCCATCGTGACGTTCAGAAACTTGTCATCGAGCCTAATCCATCCCTTTCGAGTGCTGGGACTTGTGCGTGGTTCTGGTTCGTACAATTTTGCCCACTTCTGCTGATGCAGTTTCTCTTTTCCTTTTCTAGGATGGCAAAACTAATAGTACACTGATCGTGATGGCTTTCGAAGGTACCTCCTTTTCTTGCTTGATTTTTTTTCCTTTTCGCCCTATGATTTTGTGAACAGAAAAGCACCCTAAATTGACTGTCAAGGCTTTATAATTCGCTCCCGATGATGAAGAACCCCATGGCATTCTCCCTGGGGAAAGAGCATGGAGATCATATTCTCCGGTTGGCCCCAGGCCCCACTCCTGCGCCTTCGTGTTCTGAAGATGTGTGCTTGTGTGGCGGATCTTGCAGGCCAAGGTCGCAAGACCCAGCATCAGCAACATCACGGCTAGCCTCATGCGGAAATGCCGTACCCTTTTCGTATCGCAGTGGCCTACACAGTTATGCTTCCCGTCATATCCTCAGCGATGGGGTTCTAATCGCCTTTTTGTTCTTCAATAGTCAGCAATTTAGGAGTTAAGTCGCGGGTTTCCCTCCATTGAACTGCTGATAGTCGTTCAAATAGAATTCACGACCGTCAATTACACCCTTCAGGAGTTTGAAACGATGGTAGTTTTCTGACATCGATCGTGGGATTTCTGTAAACGACACCAATCAGATGGACCTTTCTACTATAAAATATACAATGCACGAATTAGCCAACAACCATATGAAGGAAGTGGAACTTAACAATGGCGGATCAGATAGCCTCAATGGAGAAAGGAAATATTGTTGATTGCTAATAGGGTGAAAGCAAGATCTCCAAATTTGGCCAAAACCCTCTCAGTTCAGACCCTCAACATCAACCGTGAATAAATGACCAAGAGGGTACTGCTCCATACTATTTGTAGACAGCTCAATCTATTCCTGATCGGGCAAACCACAGATGAGATACTGCAAAACTCGAGAAAGATTATTCATATTCAACTCCCGCCTTATGGCCCGAGACAACTACAATATAACATCAGAAACAGAGATGACACTTCGATTACACAGTCACACAAACACCTACAATTTCTTATATGAATCAGTACAGAAAGAACTCCAAAATTACACTTATTCACCGGACGCAAACATTACCGGACACAAGACCGATCATTCTTGAAATTACAAGAAGCTTAATTCAACCAGAGATCTCAATAGCCTTGACCTCAGGCTTCTTCTCCTCCACTTTCGGAACAGTGACGGTGAGCACTCCATTCTCCATCGAGGCCTTCACCTGATCCAACCTCGCATTCTCGGGCAACCTGAACCTCCTCATGAACTTCCCGCTGCTTCTCTCCACCCGGTGCCACGTATCGTTCTTGTCCTCCTTCTCCACGTCCCTCTCGCCGCTTATCTGGAGCACCCGATCGTCTTCGATCTCCACCTTGACTTCCTCTTTCTTGAGCCCAGGGAGATCCGCCTTGAACACATGGGCTTCTGGGGTCTCCTTCCAGTCGATCCTCGTGTTCACAAAAGCAGTGTTTTCCCGGAAAGTTTGAGGGAAATTAGAGGCGACGAGGGAAGAGGAAGGCAAAGGGAAGTCCTTGAAGGGATCCCAGAGGTCAAGGGAGAAGGGGTCGAAGACGTTGCTGCGACGGCCGCCGAACCAGCTTGGGATGAGCGACAGTGTACCCTCCTGCTGCTGCTGCTGTTAGATGATTCAAGGACGTTTGGCGATTGATTGTTGTAACGATGCCCCGGCTTGCAAATGCTCCCTTTTCTTGAGTGACGAAGGAAGATTGGAGATGCCTGGTATTTAAAGAAGAGAAGAACCGCTAAGGATCGAAAAATGGAAGTTTCTGTAAAAGATTGCAGAAGCATCTGGTCTCGCCCTGAGCTCTCTCGAAACCGGGCCTTGCACTCCCGAAATTTCTGGTCTGTAAGTCTGGAGATGTCTCGAGACAGGCCCATAACTATTGCTTGACCGGGTTGGACGATGATTAGCCCAATCATCAGAAGCAACTGGAGCTAAATTTCCATGTCAGTCTCATTATAATATTTTAATTATGAAATAAAAAAGAATCAAAAAATTATATGTGTGGTTGATATTTAATTGACTTCGTACATAAAATTCTTTAATATAGTATATAAACAAAAATATATATCAATATCTATTAAAGATATACAAAAGAACCGAGAACCGCCCAAGCGGATACCCTGGGTAAATCGAAATCGAACCGATTTGGGATCGAAACTAGTGATTCCTAAGGGAACTAGTATTGTTTTTTGTTCTAATTTATTAGAATCGGTGGGTATCGATCGGGTTCTCGATTTTAAGTGTGGAATCGCCCACCGCCTACTCGACATATATATGTTTAAGAAAAATATATATTTAATTTTTAAGAAAAATTAATATAGAAATTTTTTTTAAGTATTAAGAAAATTAATATAGAAATATATATTTAATTTTTAAGAAAAATTTCTGACAAATTATTTAAGAAAAATGAAAACCATAAAATCCCTTATCTGAAGCTTAGTACCTATTAACTAAGTGCTCATCTCGTCTCACTTTCACCTCTTTTGAGTCGTTTTTCTATCTCTTACTCATGGCCTTGACTCTCAAACTTACGTCCATCAACTCACCGCCTTGACTCTTAATTTTTAATATAAGTCTAATCTTTTTATTGATCTTGCAATTAAGAATAAGGAAGTTCTTTATTTTTTTTTTTTTGCTTTACTTTGGCTTGTTGGAAAATGGTGCACCGAATTTGTGAAGCTTGTTTGGAACCCACCAAGAACCAGATTGGACTAATGGTCCGATTCTCTATTCTAATTTTTCAAAACTGATTTTTAGTGGGTAACTCCCGATTCTAGGGTGAAAATAGGAAAATTACAAAAAAAGTCTCAAACATATTGCAATTATATTAATTCACTCACAAACTTATTATTTTGGTCAATTAAATCCTAAACCTTTTGTAATTGTGTCAATTCAATTTTTTTTTTTTACCAAATTTGGTTGACTGGCATCAATGAACAATTTTTTAATATTTTTTAATATTTTCTTCTTTCTTACCCTTTCTTTTTTTCTCTTTTTTTTTTTCTTCCTCCCCCTTCTTCCTCCTTTTGACCACTTGCCAAATGGGAGGGCTGATCTGACCAATCGATAGACTAAGGCAACTAGCTAGTGGCGAACTCGCCTCTCTATCGTTGGGTAAGGGTGAGTTCGCCCAGCCATCACCGAGGTAGGTCCTCGCTGGATCTAGTGAGGGTGAGCTTGCCCAATGACTAGGGAAGGTGAGCCTTGCTAGATCTAGAAAGAATGAGCCTCGCCAATGGATCGACAAGCTTGATCTCATTGTTGTCAGGCTAGAGCAAACTTGTCCAACCACTGGGGAGGGTGAGCCTCACCGGATCTGGTCAAGGACGAGCTCAAGAATGGATTTGCTGGTGGATTCTTGCTCTTCACTAGTTGGGGCTTTAGGAAAAAGTTGCATGGGATGGATTATCAGGACCCATCCGATTCCCCTCCCCTGAATTCCTGATGGTTATTAGAATTGAACCCGCGTCCATCAATTACACGGGTTAGCTAAGTAGAGAATGTGCGAGCGTTTGAATGTGCGGTAAATGTCTGACGTTGGTCGTGGGATTTTGTAAACCACACCAATCAAATGCACCGTTGCTACGATGAACTCTGCATTGCATGATGCATCCAACAACCATATGAGATAGCCCTCCAGAGGAGGTTTGGTCATTGCAACTAGTGTCAACTAAATTAGCAACAGTGATCTTCAGATTTGGCTAAAGGCCCTTTCAGTAGAGACTCAACAACGACTGAAAATCGATGATTGAAACGGTACTGCTCCAGTACCATGTGTCATACAGCTCAATCGAATCCAAATCGGGCAACCCAGAGATGGAATACTGCAAAACCCATCAAAGTTATTTATATTCAAGCGCCACACTCTGGCGCTCAATTACAGAGATGACACATTGATTACAGCGACACACAACAGCTTCTTGCATGACACATTAACGAAAGAAAACAATCCAAAATTGTAGTTTTTCACGAAAATCTGAACATTATTGGACAGAGAACCGCTCATTCCTGCAACCACAAAGAAGTTGAGTTCAACCAGAGATCTCAATGGCCTTGACCTCAGGCTTCTTCTCCTCCACCTTGGGAACAGTGACGGTGAGCACCCCGTTCTCCATCGACGCCTTCACCTGATCCATCTTCGCATTCTCGGGCAGCCTGAAACTCCTCATGAACTTGCCGCTGCTTCTCTCCACGCGGTGCCAGGTGTCGTTCTTGTCCTCCTTCTCCACGTTCCTCTCGCCGCTTATCTGGAGCACCCGATCGTCTTCAATTTCGACCTTGACTTCCTCCTTCTTGAGCCCGGGAAGATCAGCCTTGAACACGTGGGCTTCCGGGGTCTCCTTCCAGTCGATCCTCGTGTTGACAACAGCGGCGTTCTCCCGGAAAGTTTGAGGGAAATTAGAGGCGGAGAGGGGGGAGGAAGGGAAAGGGAAATCCTTGAAGGGGTCCCAGAGGTCGAGAGAGAAGGGGTCGTAGACGTTGCTGCGACGGCCGCCGAACCAGCTTGGGATGAGCGACATCGTACCTGCTTCTGCTGCAGCTGTTAGATGATTCAAAGACGTTTGGTGATTGATCGTCGGACTGGCGCTATCTCTTGCTGATGCTTTCGTTTTCTTGAAGCGTGGAAGAAGGAACGGACATGCCCGGTATTTATAGGAGAGAAGAAGAGATAAGGATCGAACTATGGAAGTTTCGGTTAAAGAGAGAGAAACATCTGGTCTCGCCTAGATAGATCTCTCTCGAAACTTCTGGTCTTGGAAGTGTGGAGATGTCTCGAGACAGGCCCATAACTATTGTTTGACCGGCTTCGTTTGTTCGACCCGGGTCGCAATTTCCCACCGAAGACTATAGGGAAAGTTTATCTCGTGGAAAAGAAGATCGGGGGATGGGAAACAGTCGATTAGAAAATGGAATTTTCGCTGATTTGGAAATATAAAAATAGAATAAAGTATTCATACTTCATAGAAAGAATTGTGAAGCTGCATATAATGAGGAATTTGCCAGCATAACGGTCCGTCATTTGCTGAGTAAATTATGGATTGATTTCTACTGCATTTTGCTTCTCTCTTATCCTATGCACGGAGAGATTCTTATAAAATCCAACTAGCGCAACTTATAAGGTAAAATACTCGATTAATCTAAAAAATGGGTCTACGTTTGATTATTTGGATTTTTAATTGGGATAAAATAAGAAATGAAATTCAAGGGATTTTGTTATATCATATACACTATTTGGTTATTACAATAATAAAATTAGATATATTCACATTATATTATATATATTATTTAATATAAATGCCTATGTGAATCATAAATTTTACAAACGAAAATGGTAAAAATCTCTCGCGATACTCTTGTCTATTTTATTTTTATTTTCTCTTTTATTTTATTTGCCCTCTTTTTTTAATTAATTTCTTCTTTAGTTTTTTCTTCCCCTTCCATTATTCTCTAATAAAATTTTATTATATAGAAAATTGTACTAATATACTTAAAATGCTAAAACGCCTAAAATATGTAATAAATATGTATTTATAAATTGAATTCATACTATAAGATAGAATTAAATTCAAATATATAAATAAAATTAAATTAACTTAAAGAACTAAATTTTTATTTTTTGTTATTTTGAATGTCTTATATTAAAAGTCAAATATTATTTATATTGAAATATAATTTTAATTTGTTAATTTAAGAAATCTATTATTTAAGAAAAAAACTTTCTTATTATAAATATTAGAAATCCTACCGCATTTATCTCACCTCTCCTTGAGATAATTTTATTCGATCTATATCCCTTTTTATATCCAATTTTATCTTATTTTAAACAAACATCAAACGTAGAATATGATAAATTTTATATTATCATGAATTTTTTCCTAATCGCCAAACGCAGAGTATATTTATATCATTGAATTTTATTGATTTTTTTTATCCTCACAGTGTATTTAGGAGTCGATATATGTATGTATGTTCTTCAATAACGCTAGCTGCGACTCAACCCCACCCTCGCTCTTTTAAAATGTGTATTTATAGTTTGAGGTTATGCTAGAGTTACCTACCGATGCAACAATCCATAGTTTGATGAATATACATTGATAACATGCAAAAGAAAGTTCTGAATTTTTGTTCTTAATTTATTTAATAAATATGATTGTTCACATTTTTGCTTAATTTAACAATAAATAGAATGGGCCTAAATCATAGAGTACTTAGTTTCAATGCCAAACGCAATACGGTAAAATTGTTAGTAAAAAACATAAAAGTTTAGGCAATAAAGCATCCATTGGTCCCAAACGTATTGGTTTATTCAAATTAAAAGTTAAAAATGGCTCGACGGATTATGTTTAGTTTAAGTTTAGATTCAGATTTCTTTCAATGAATTTATATCATACTTAAGTAGTGATCTTGTGTCGAGAACTGTAATGTTATTCATATTCATTCTACTGCCCATATCACATTGCAATTTGGTTTTTCTTTTTTCCATTTGACATCAATTTTAAAATTGGGAGAGATTAGTGAATTATTTTTTGAAACTTTGAAAAATTTGAAAGTCCACAAATCAGCATATTATATGTGTGTTTGATATTTAATTGTCTTCTTACATGAATTCGTAAATATGTAATATTTATAATATTTTATCCATATCTACTACCTAAAAAATTGCAGTTCAACTATACCATGGTTTATTTTTCCCTTGTGATAAAGTCGTTCGTTTGTACCTTTAAATACAAAATCGAGGAAGTCATTATTTTCAGGGAAATTGAGAATGTGATTGCTCGTCACATTAAATGAAGTGAAAGTGACGATGCCACCTTTGCCATTGAATTTTCCCTGGAAAACCGATTAACTTGATTATCCGATTTTAAGGGGAAATGAGTTTTGTTATGCATTGGAAATGGCAGCATGGATTTCACTCAGCCAAAAGAAAAAAGAAACTAAGTGGGTTTCTCTCGCCATAACTCCTACGAAAGATGCAGACAGAATAGTTTGAGCTATGTAAGGCACGAACAGTCCACATGAAGAGAGGCAGTACAACTACACAGAGATCATGTTTTAAACGCCATGACTCCATCGTGAAGTTCAGAAATTTGTCATCGAGTTTAATCCATCCCCTTCGCGTCCTGGGACTTGTGCGCGGTTCTGGTTCGTACAATTTTGCCCACTTCTGCTGATGCAGTTTCTCTTCTCTTTTCCTTTTTCTAGGATCACTGAATGTATAATATGGCAAAACTAATAGTACACTAATCGTGATGGCTTTCGAGGGTACCTCCTTTTCATGTACTCCTATTCTCGCTTGGTGTTTTTTTCCTTTTCGCCCTATGATTTTGGGAACAGAAAAGCACCGTAAATTGACTGTCAAGGCTTTATCATTCGCTCCCGATGATGAAGAACCCCATGGCATTCTCCCTGGGGAAAGAGCACGGAGATCATATTCTCCGGTTGGCCCCAGGCCCCACTCCTGCGCCTTCGTGTTCTGAAGATGTGTGCTTCTGTGGCGGATCTTGCAGGCCAAGGTCGCAAGACCCAGCATCAGCAACATCACAGCTAGCCTCATGCGGAAATGCCGTACCCTTTTCGTATCGCAGTGGCCTACATGGTTATGCTTCCCGTCATATCCTCAGCGATGGGGTTCTAATCGCCTTTTTGTTCTTCAATAGTCAGCAATTTAGGAGTTAAAGTCGCGGGTTTCCCTCCATCGAACTGCTGATAGTCGTTCAAACAGAATTCACCACCGTCAATTACACCCTTCAGGAGTTTGAAACGATGGTAGTTTTCTGACATCGATCGTGGGATTTCTGTAAACGACACCAATCAGATGGACCTTTCTACTATAAATTATACAATGCACGAATTAGGCAACAACCATATGAAGGAAGTGGAACTTAAGAATGGCGGATCAGATAGCCTCAATGGAGAAAGGAAATTTTGTTGATTGCTAATAGGGTGCCAGCAAGATCTCCAAATTTGGCCGAAACCCTCTCAGTTCAGACCCTCAACATCAACCGTGAATAAATGACCAAGAGGGTAATGCTCCATACTATTTGTAAACAGCTCAATCTATTCCTGAACGGGCAAACCACAGATGAGATACTGCAAAACTCGAGAAAGATTATTCATATTCAACTCCCGCCTTATGGCCCGAGACAACTACAATATAACATCAGAAACAGAGATGACACTTCGATTACACAGTCACACAAACACCTACAATTTCTTATATGACTCAGTACAGAAAGAACTCCAAAATTACACTTATTCACCGGACGCAAACATTACCGGACACAAGAGCGATCATTCTTGAAATTACAAGAAGCTTAATTCAACCAGAGATCTCAATAGCCTTGACCTCAGGCTTCTTCTCCTCCACCTTCGGAACAGTGACGGTGAGCACTCCATTCTCCATCGAGGCCTTCACCTGATCCAACCTCGCATTCTCGGGCAACCTGAACCTCCTCATGAACTTCCCGCTGCTTCTCTCCACCCGGTGCCACGTCTCGTTCTTGTCCTCCTTCTCCACGTCCCTCTCGCCGCTTATCTGGAGCACCCGATCGTCTTCGATCTCCACCTTGACTTCCTCTTTCTTGAGCCCAGGGAGATCCGCCTTGAACACATGGGCTTCTGGGGTCTCCTTCCAGTCGATCCTCGTGTTCACAAAAGCAGTGTTTTCCCGGAAAGCTTGAGGGAAATTAGAGGCGACGAGGGAAGAGGAAGGCAAAGGGAAGTCCTTGAAGGGATCCCAGAGGTCAAGGGAGAAGGGGTCGAAGACGTTGCTGCGACGGCCGCCGAACCAGCTTGGGATGAGCGACATTGTACCCTCCTGCTGCTGCTGCTGTTAGATGATTCAAGGACGTTTGGCGATTGATTGTTGTAATGATGCCCCGGCTTGCAAATGCTTCCTTTTTCTTGAGTGACGAAGGAAGATCGGTGATGCCTGGTATTTAAAGAAGAGAAGAACAGCTAAGGATCGAAAAATGGAAGTTTCTGTAAAGGATTGCAGAAGCATCTGGTCTCGCCCAGAGCTCTCTCGAAACCGGGCCTTGCTCCCCCGAAACTTCTGGTCTGTAAGTCTGGAGATGTCTCGAGACAGGCCCCTAACTATTGCTTGACCGGGTTGGACGATGATTAACCCAATCATCAGAAGCAACTGGAGCTAAATTTCCATGTCAGTCTCATTATAGTATTTTAATTATGAAATAATAAAGAATCAAAAAATTATATGTGTGGTTGATATTTAATTGACTTCGTACATAAAATTCTTTAATATAATATATAAACAAAAAAATATATCAATATCTATTAAAGGTATACAAAAGAATGAGAACAGCCCAAATTACCGAGAACCGAATCGGACCGAATCGAAACCAGTGATTCCCAAGGAAACTAGTATGATTTTTTGTTCTAATTTATTGGAATCGATGGGTATCGATCGAGTTCTTGGTTTTAAGTGTGAAATCGTCCACCCGCCTACTCAATCCGAATCAGTAATATAGAAATATATATTTAATTTTTAAGAAAATTTTTTTGACATTATTTAAGAAAAATGAAAACCATAAAATCCCTAACCTGAAGCTTAATACCTATTAACTAAGTGATCATCTTGTCTCACTCTCACCTCTTTCGAGTCATCTTTCTATCTCTCACTCACGGCCTTCACTCTCAAGCTTACATCCATCAACTCACTGCCTTGACTCTTAATTTTTAATATAAGTCCAATCTTTTTACTGATCATGCAATTAAGAATAAGGAAGTTCTTTATTTTTTTTTGCTTTACTTTGGCTTGTTGGAAAATGTTGCACTGAATTTGTGAAGCTTGTTTGGAACCCACCAAGAACCATATCGGACCGATGGTCCGATTCTCTATTCTAATTTTTCAAAATCGGTTTTTTTTAGTAACTCCTGATTTTAGGGTGAAAATAAGAAAATTACCAAAAAAAATCTCAAATATATTATAATTATATTGATTCAATCACAAACTTATTATTTTGGTCAATTGAATTCTAAACCTTTTGTAATTGTATTAATTCAATTTTTTTGACCAAATTTGGTTGGCTGGTGCCGATGAACAATTTTTTAATATTTTTTAATTAATTTTTTAATCTTTTCTTCTTTCTTACCCTTTCTTTTTTTTTTTTTTTTTTTTCTTCCTCCCCTTCTTCCTCCTTCCGATGACCTACAAGATGGGAGGGCCAATTTGACCGGTGGATAGACTAAGGCTAGCTAGTGGCGAACTCACCTCTCTATCATTGGGTAAGGGTGAGCTCGCCCAGCCATCACCGAGGTGGGCCCTCAATAGATCTAGGGAGGGTGAGCTCGCCCAGTGACTAGGGAAAGGCAAGCCTTCCTGGGTCTAGCAGGAGTGAGCCTCGCCAATGGATCGACAAGCTTGACCTCATTGTTGTCAGGCTAGGGCAAGCTTGCCCAACCATGGGGAGGGTGAGCCTCACCAAATTTGGTCAAGGACGAACTCACTAATGGATCTGCTGGTGGATTCTTGCTCTTCACTAGTTGGGACTTTAGGAAAAAGTTGCATGAGATGGTTTATCAAGATCCATCTGATTCCCCTCCCCTGAATTCCTGATGGTTATTAGAATTGAACCCGCGTCCATCAATTACACGGTTTAGCTTAGAAGAGAATGTGCGAGTGTTTGAATGTGCGGTAAATGTCTGACGTTGGTCGGGATTTTGTAAACCACACCAATCAAAAGCACCGTTGCTACGATGAACTCTGCATTGCATGACGTATCCAACAACCATATGAGACAGCCCTCCAGAGGAAGTTTGTTCATTGCAACTAGTGTCAACTAAATTAGCAGAGCAGCAGCTTTCGAACAAACAGTGATCTTCAGATTTGGCTAAAGGCCCTTTCAGTAGAGACTCAACAATGACTGAAAATCGATGACTAACACGGTACTGCTCCGGTACCATGTGTCATATAGCTCAATCGAATCCAGATCGGGCAACCCAGAGATGGAATACTGCAAAACCCATCAAAGTTATTTATATTCAAGCGCCACACTGTGCCGCTTGATTACAGAGATGACACATTGATTACAGCGACACACAACAGCTTCTTGCATGAAAATCTGAACATCATTGGACAGAGAACCGCTCATTTCTGCAACCACAAAGAAGCTGAATTCAACCAGAGATCTCAATGGCCTTGACCTCAGGCTTCTTCTCCTCCACCTTGGGAACAGTGACGGTGAGCACCCCGTTCTCCATCGACGCCTTCACCTGATCCATCTTCGCATTCTCGGGCAGCCTGAACCTCCTCATGAACTTCCCGCTGCTTCTCTCCACCCGGTGCCAGGTGTCGTTCTTGTCCTCCTTCTCCACGTTCCTCTCACTGCTTATCTGGAGCACCCGATCGTCTTCAATTTCGACCTTGACTTCCTCCTTCTTGAGCCCGGGAAGATCAGCCTTGAACACGTGGGCTTCCGAGGTCTCCTTCCAGTCGATCCTCGTGTTGACAAAAGCGGTGTTCTCCCGGAAAGTTTGAGGGAAATTAGAGGCGGAGAGGGTGGAGGAAGGGAAAGGGAAATCCTTGAAGGGGTCCCAAAGGTCGAGAGAGAAGGAGTCGAAGACGTTGCTGCGACGGCCGCCGAACCAGCTTGGGATGAGCGACATCGTACCTGCTTCTGCTGCGGCTGTTAGATGATTCAAAGACGTTTGGTGATTGATCGTCGGACTGGCGCTCTCTCTTGCTGATGTTTTCGTTTTCTCGAAACGTCGAAAGACCGAACGTACATGCCCGGTATTTATAGGAGAGAAGAAGAGATAAGGATCGAACAATGGAAGTTTCGGTTAAAGATAGAGAAAGATCTGGTCTCGCCTAGATAGATCTCTCTCGAAACTTCTGGTCTTGGAAGTGTGGAGATGTCTCGAGACAGGCCCATAAATATTGTTTGACCGGCTTGGTTTGTTCGACCAGGGTCGCAATCTCCCACAGAAGACTATAGGGAAAGTTTATCCCGTGGAAAAGAAGATCAAGGGATAGGAAACAGTCGATTAGAAAAAGGAACTTCCGCTGATTTGGAAATATAAAAATAGAATGAAGTATTCATAGAAAGAATTGTGAAGGTGCATATAATGAGGAATTATGCCAGCATAACGGTCCGTCATTTGCTGAGTAAATTATGGATTGATTTCTACTGCATGTTGGACATTTTGTACTTCTTTCTTCTCCATATGCACGGAGAGATTATTATAAATCCAACTAGCGCAACTTACAAGTTAAAATACTCGATTAATCTAAAAAATGGGTCAATTTGCATAAACATTTAAGCTACATTTGATTGTCCGGATTTATAATCAGGATAGGACTAATATGACAAGATATGAAATCTAAAAGATTTTGTTATATTTTATCTACCGTTTGATGATTGTAATAATAAAATCGGATATATATCCACCGAAACTTCTAGTCTGTAAGTCTGGAGATGTCTTGAGACAGGCCCGTAACTATTGCTTGACCGGCTTGGACGATGATTAACCCAATATCATAAGCAACTAGAGCTAAATCTCCATTTCAGTCTCATTATAGTATTTTAATTATGAAAATAAAAATAATCAAAATATTATATGTGTGGTTAATATTTAATTAACTTCGCAAATAAATTCTTTAATAATATATATAAAGACATATAATTTTTTATTAATATCTATTAGAGGCATGCAAAAGAATCAGAAATTGCTCGAACTATCTCGTACTAGATCAGATCGGATCGAAATCGACAGTTCTCGAGGTAAACAATATGGTTTTTGGGTCCACTTTATTGGAACTGGTGGGTACCGATTGAGTTCCCAATTTTAAGTATAGAATCAGCCGTCTGTCTACTCAAATCAAATCAATAATATATAAATATATATTTAATCTAATGACAAAAGAAATTTAAGAAAAAGAAAACCATAAAATCCCTAATCTGAAGCTTAACACCCATTAACTAAATGCTCATCTCATCTCACTCTCACCTCATTTGAGTCGTCTCTCTATCTCTCACTCACAACCTTGACTCTTAAGCTTAAGTCCATCAACTTACAGCCTCAACTCTTAGTTTTTAATATGAGTCCAATTTTTTACTAATCTTACCATTAAGAATATGGAAGTTCTTTGTTTTTTGCTTTACTTTGGCTTGTTAGAAAATGTTGTACTAAGTGTGTGAACCTTGTTTGGAACCCACACGAGATTTGAACCAAACCGATGGTCCAATTCCCGATTCTAATTTTTCAAAACCGATCCTTAAAACAGAAAAATTACCAAAAAAGTCATGAATTTATTGTAATTTGTTGATTCGATCATAAATTTAATTTTTTGGCCAATTGAGTTATAAATCTTTTACAATTATGCTAATTTAGTTCATCCAACTAAATTTGGCTAGTCGCACCAATAAACAATTTTTTAATATTTTAAATCTTTTTTTTTTCAAAAATTTTAATTCTCTTTTTCTTTATCTCTTTCTTCTTCTCTCTCTCTCTCTCTCTCTCTCTCTCTCTCTCTCTCTCTCTCCTCCTTCTTCCAACAACCAGCCAAATGGGAAGGCCGGTCTACCTAGTCACTGGATTAAGGCGAATGGCCAGTGGAGCTCGCCCAGCCCTCGTTCGATTCGGTGAGGGTGAGCTCGCCAGCCACTAAAGAGGGTGAGCCTCGCCAATGGATGGTGAGCTTAACCTTGCCATCATCGGGCAAGGGCGAGCTCACCTAGCCACTAGGGAGGGCGAGCCTCACCAGTGGATCAATGAGCTTGACCTCGCCGGATCTAGTCAAGGACAAGCTCGCCCAGCCACTGGCAAGGCTCACCCTCGCCGCTCGCCATTGGCCAATGGCCTCGCCAATGGTTAGGTGTCGTTTAAGTGAGGGTATTGCTGGGCAAGCTCCCTAATTAGTTCCTCATTTAGATCGGCAAAGAAGACCAATTGGCTCAAATTGCACAACCAAGCATCTCACTCAATCTTTGTCTTCCTTGCGTCTTGCCCAACGACAACGAACCCAACCACTGGCAAGAGCGAGCCTCGCTGGTGGCTGGGTGAGCTCGCCTTCACTAGATCCAGTGAGGGCTTGACTCGCTCGTGGCTCCGTGAGCAACGACAAGGTGAGCTCTAATAATGCTAGTACGAATACCTAAAAGAGGGTAAATAAGTGTTCAAAAGAAATTTTGATAAATAAATGAGGAATAAAATAAATTTCGAACAAAGTCTGAATAACAAAGAGTCTAATAAACCGGCCACTAGACTTCTAATGAATGTTCAGAATTAGATAAGAGATGGAATTGATTTTTAAAATACCTATAAGAATGTAATAGACTAAAATAAAAAGAGTTAAAGGAAGAGAATATTGCATACAAAATTTATAGTAGTTCGGCTTAGATTAAGCCTATATCCACTCTCCTATGCTGACGGTCTTCTGGCTGGAATTCACTATAGCATCAATAGAGAAGTACAATTTATGAGTGCAAACACTCGGTGGAAGATCCTGTCTCACTCACTAAGTGACTCTTTTTGTGATTTTCTCTCTTGAATACAATTTATAAGGATCGCTGAAGAAGAACAAGTAGTTGGAATTTCAATTTTCACGTCCACCATTCAAATAGACCGAATGACCTCCTTAAATACTCCTCGATACCTCATTAGCTGTTGACATTTTTCGAAAGAATTTCTTCCGATCAATCCATTGGACAGAATCGATTAAGAAGATCTCATAGCCATTTGAAGATTAATATGGAAAATCCACTAATTCTTATTGTCCATACAATTAGAATATAGGTTTCCATAAATAGATATTTCTCAAAAAGGAACTTATCTTCAAGATTGATTTCATTAATTTGTGATTGATTCCATCAATATATTTATAGAAGGAAAATGAGATCATTTGCCAAAGAGCTAGACGTTATCGAATAAATTCCTAATAAGTTCGTTATGAATCATTCTCGCAAGATCAATAAATCTGAATCTGATTTCATCCTTGTTCTAGACATAGTTTTAGTCTGGATTTTGTCAGAGTGGGAAATACTTCTAGAATGAATATACTTTGGCAAAAGTCTTTGATATAACTTTAGAAGCATTATGTTCTTCAATATAAGAGTAAGAACCAAAAAGTTTTATTAACTTCAAAACTCAGTAGGAGTTTTCTCAACAAGCTCGTCACTGGTTGGCCATCTCAATCTAGCAATCAACCCTCCCTCTGACTGGTTGCTAGAAGGAGGAGGAAGGGGGGGAAGAGAGAGAGAGAGAGAGAGAGAGAGAGATGAGAAGAAGAAAAGATAAAAAGAATTAATTAAAAAATTTGAAAAAAAATATTAAAAAAATATTCTTCAATGTTGACCAGCGTTCATGTTAGTGTCAGCTGACAAAATGTGACCAAATGGACTAAATTGTCACAATTACAAAAAGTTTATGACTCAATTGACAAAAAAAAAAAAGATAAATAATAAGTTTATGTTATGATTTTTTTTTTAACAACAAGTTTATGTTATGATTGAATTGGTAAAATTGTAATAGGTTTATAACTTTTTTCGTAATTTTTCTGGATGGAAACCACACACTCGAACCATGCTCATTCCTAATATCTACAATCTGACAAATGACATTTCAACTACTCAATGGTTTTTCTGCCAAAAAAAAAAAAAAAAGAAGTACCCCATTCCCTTCGATTAAGTCATTCGTTTGTACATTTAAATATAAGACCGAGGAAGTCTTTCTCTCCAGGAAAATTGAGAATGTGACGGTTCAATCACTTTAAGGGAAGTGAAAGTGACAGAGCCATCTTTGCCATTCAACTTTCCCTTGAAATCGATTAACATTATCATCCGGTTTTAAGGGGAAAAGAGTTTTGCTCTATATTGGAAATCGCAGCATGAATTTTCACTCAACAAAAGAAAAAACTAAGTGGGTTTTCTCAAATAGCAAAAGCAAGTAAACATTGAGCCTCCAACTTATATTACGTTATTTTATGAAGGTTAGACATCCACCATTATGATGTTACTTTCACATTTGAGTTTGATAGCTCATCATCTCATTTACCATGGTCAATTGTGTTAAAGCGTGTCAAAAATCTTGTCAATGTTATTTAGGCAACCAGGTGCAACAGATCAACATGAATTTATTATTTTACAATATATTTAAAAGGCTATATAGTATTCTGTTATAAACAAGAATATAACATAGTAGAATGCTGTTTTTTTTTTCTTCTTCTTTTTTTGACATTACAAGTGATTACTACATCTTATCATATTCAAGTTCAAAAGGTCCTAAATTGAAGATTTTAATTTACGACATTTTGCCCATCGAAATTAAAATGGAAAGTATGTTAAAATAATTTTTGTCCAGGACTTGGGATACTTCTTTCTCGGAAGTGCAATATGGAGATGTCAGCTTATTGTGATACGGATTATGCTACTTGTCCTATGACACATAGGTTCATTACTAGATTTTGCATTAAAATAGGAGAATCGTTGCTTTCATGGAAAACAAAAAAGCAATCAACTATATTGTTGTCATCACCTGAAGCTGAATATCGAGCCATGGCCAAGATAGTTTGTCAAATAGTATGGATACGAGGTCTACTCCCACTTGGGATACAAGTCAAAGGTCCAACCTTGCTGTATTGTGACAACGATGTAGCACTTAAACTTATAGCTAATCCCATAGTGCATGAAAGAACAAAGCATATAGAGATAGATTGTCATTTCACTCGTGATAAGATTCGGGAAAGGATAATCAAGACAAGAGGAGTTGGAACTACAAAGCAACTGGCGGATATTTTTACTAAGCCTATATGTCAAAGATAACGTCTATATCTTCTAAGCAAGCTTGGTGTACCGGACATATATAAGCTGTCAGCTTAAGGAGGAGTTTTGGAAGATATGCTTGATGGGATTGTCCAACGATACCATGAATCATTCTAGGATTGCAATTGATTGTGTACCAATTTAGAATTAGATTTGATACTTCAATATTCTTTCCTTCATTATTTGCCCTTTTGCATTATATATCGGGGCGTGTACATTGAGAACATTTGAATATACAGAATACTTCTTCCATATATCTTTCTTGTTTTTTGTCAATATGCACTCACAACATCCTCTGCACAAATATCCTTTTTAGACCCAACATATGCATGCAAGAGCATACAAGTTAGACCCGATGCAGAGCAGGACTGGGCCACCGCTGGCTCCCTAGGTCCAGCGCCGTCAACGGCCATCTTCGATTGAGCTCACACGAGGAGGTTCGACGGCTCAATCTTACTGTCTTGGGTTAAAAAAATTAGTGAACTTTTTTTTGTAGAACTGACCTAGCATTGGTGGATTGCTTTACTCCAATCTCTTATGGACTATCGGATTTGAGGGATCTCATATGGATCATAAAATTTTGATTTCCATATACATTTTAGAATATATGCACACAAAAGTAGTCTCGCCTAATGATTGTGGCTTTCGGCAGCCCCTTTAATACTTCTTTCTTTAGGTATGTTATCAAATTTGTACGAATTAATTTCACAAAAAGAAAAAAAAAGTACTCATGAAGACTTTTGTTAGATAGAAAACACAAGACACAAGCGTCACTTCTTATAAAACTTTCATGAGATAATGTGTCTTATAAGAAAATATCACACAAGCGCCACTTTTAAACAGGTGTTACAGACGTTACACTCACGAATAATGTCACTCCTTCATCCATGATAACTGAATTTGTGTATAGTTTGACAAAAGAATTCTCATCGATTGCATGACATGTCCCAAATAAATTATCACGTTGATGGGAACGAAGTTGCTTAGAAGAGATGGGCCCAACTAATAATATGATGATCTTGCTATATTTTCCTTCATACGCCATGTGGGCATTTCATCTTGAATAGGGATTTACTTGGGAAAAGCAAGAAATACAGAAGATGGAAAACCAGGAAGAGTGATGATGGTGAGTGGGGTGTCTTACGAGGGCCAAGGACGAGCAGCAACAGCAGGAACAGGCCCATGAATCTCATCTCCATTCTGCTTCTCCTTCCTGAATTGACACCGACCGACGTCATTGTGATGACAAAGTTCTGGTTGGAATTTAATTAGCAATGAGACCCGACTGCCGTCTTATAAAGGAGTGAGAAGGTGAGATGGGCGGGTCCAGCAGAAGTTTAGTCAACTTCCCAAAGTGGAGTGACGCACGTCTCTTCTCATGCCAGGGGAAGCTGCGTGCTTTTCTCCGTTTATCCTGTAAACGTTTTCTTGAGGCATATCTGATCCGGAATCCGATCCCCTAGAGGCCGCATGGATCTCCACCATTAAGCGATGGGCCTTGCATGAGTCAAGTGGGTGCATTTGGTTTAGCATTTTGAAAATTTATTAATAAAATGCAAAACAGTTTAACCTAAAAGACTTTAGATAAATGCAAAGGCCATTTGATAAACTATGATTTTAGAAACAACTTTGAAAAAAATGTTGTTTAGTGGAAAACATATTTAAAAAGCCCTTTGGGTAAGTAATATTAGTTTTATTATTTTATATTTGTTTAAAATTGAAAAAATAATATATGCAACTTTTTAAATATAAATTTTGACAATGATGCTCAAATAAATAAATGCTAAAAAAAAAATATATATTTTTAAAAAGACCAAGGCGGCGACAAGTGTTCGATATAAAAAAAAATAATTAAGCTCCATGATTTTTGCTTACATAAGCATTAGGTTTTCTTGGTTTGAGTACATGATGGAAGGGGAAGTGCAATTTGTGTTTTGAGAATTGGTGCCACTAGGGTCGCTATCATTTCCGATGCGCAATCCGCTTTACACGCCATGTGATTGGAATTACAATGAACCTTTCTCTTTATAAGTTGAAGGCTTGTTAATCAAAAGAAGAAAAGGCTGAAAAATTGGTCCATGACCTTTCCCTTACAATTTGTCCATGACCTTTATAAATTGAAGGCTTGTTAGTCAAAAGAAGAAAAGGCTGAAAAATTGGTCCATGACCTTTCCCTTACAATTGGTCCATGACCTTTATAAGTCGAAGGGTTGTTAGTCAAAAGAAGAAAAGGCTGAAAAATTGGTCCATGACCTTTCCCTTACAATGGGTTGGAAACATTTAGAGCCAAATATCACCGAGTAAAAGCGTCATAAAGACCATGACTTCCAATGAACCATTGACCACGTACTAATCCAAAAGTCAACACACATGAAACCCCAAAAGATCTTGACCTCTTGATGGATGTACGCAGGATCCATCATCACATGGTTTAAATCATTTTCTTTTGGCCAATATGCTTGTTTAAATTCTAACTAAATCATAAAATTGTGAAATTCAAAGATTACTATGTTTGCTCAAAAATTGGTGGCATAACTTCTAAAAGACAAATTCCTAGAATTACATCAATGATTTTCCTTACTAGAAAATTCATTATGGCATTAATTTAATATTTAATCACCAATGTGATTTGCCAGGAATCAATGCCACATAGGAATTCTCAGTAAAAAAAAAAAAAAAAAAAGCTATGTAAGTTAAGTGATTTAATTTTAAAAAATATAATACTTGCATGTTTGCTTTCAAATTTTTAACATTATTTGTGTCTTTATATAGTCCAATTTTATCAAGCATGCAATGGTGATAGATAGTCACTGTCGCGCGACTCTCACGGGACCCAGGTGGGGGCCTCCTGAGGCTGTGAGATCAAGTGGTGGTCGCTTGGGTCATGGGCCACCTAGGTCGCTTGAGGTCGTGGACCTCCGGTGGTAAGGGCTGTCGAAGGTCACATAACCTCAAGCGAGCTCGATTGACGGCTGTTGGTGCCAAATCGGCCACCAGTGGCCATAGCTTTTCGTCGGTCCAACAAAGGGTTGGTCTTTTGTAAAATATAATATATATATATATATATATATATATATATATTAGGATTTTTTTAGCATTTATATATTTTTTTGTTGACATATAAATTTTGGCGATCCGTTTAGTCATTTATCAAAAAATTAGAGATTAATTTTAACCCTTAAAAAAACATTATAATTTAATTGCATAGCATATAGATTTAAGTTGCATTTATTTTGTTATTTGCATTTTTTGCATTTTATTGGACCAATGGCGGATATATTCAAATTAGATGAATCAGGCCCATGGAGTGAACAGGTTGGCTCAAGCTCGTGTTTTTTTTAATAATTAAAAATTATCTCGTGAGAATATAATATTTTAAAATTTTTCCGAGATATGAATCTTTTTGGATAGGGTAGATGGGTAAAAGAATATTGCGATTTGGTTTTGAAATATTTGGATTTAGAGAAAAATTTCATCTTAATCTCGAATCCTTATCAGTATGAGATAAATTTTGTTGTGGATTTGAGATTCGAATAACAAACTAAAATCCTAGTCCTTCACCTATAAAAAGGTGGTATGCGGGGGGCTTTTTCTAGGTTTCAATTCGTCGAAAGAAAAAGAAGAAAAGAGGTCTTTCCCTAGGTTAAATTTTTCCTTCATCGTAGGAAGGAAAAGGCTGAAAAGGAAAACGGGGGTTCTTTGGCTTGATTGAAAAAAATTGCCTTCAGTTTCTATAGGGTTTGGGGAGAGAAAAAGTGAAGATTTTACTTTTGCCGAGGGGGCTTTCGTTTCATTGGGAGGAGAAAAGTCAAAAGGTGCAGAAGGAGAAAAGAGAGAGAGTACGAAAGCAGAGGAGAGTGTGCGGCTGCAGAGGAGGGAAGAAAAGGAAAAAGTAAAAAAAGAAGGAAAATTGTTCCTGTTCATCTTCTTCAGCAACACGTCCCTGGCGTTCGAATCCTTCACCACCGCACTTCCGTCCGTGAACACCCTTTGCCACACCAGCCGGTCCCGTGGCGACGCACAGCCCCGCGACCTACCTCGACCGCAACCTCCGGCCCGCTGAAGCTCGTCGCGACCCACCGCTCCGCCCCACCGAGCATCGCCCATTGCCCAGGAGCCGAGGACCCACTGACCCCTTGACGTGCTCACGCGATTCGACGCTACCGCCGAATCCCTGTGCCCTGCTGCCCGGAGTTTCTGCCGACGCCGATCCGCCCAACGCTGGTCCTGCTCGATCCGCGACTCCCGCACCCGGATCCCCAGACGTACCCGATCTCGCCATCGCTCCGCTCCCCCTGCTGCTCGAATCTTTACGAGCAGCAGATCGGTGACTCGACGACTAGGTGCCCCGTTCGTGACGCCCAGTAGCCGCGCTCCACGTCCCCGCGTCGCCTGCAGCCGCCTTTGCCGGATCCCCTTCGCCGGACTGATCAGCCGGCTCCCCTTGGAGATCCACAGCTGTGCGTGGAAAGGACGGAAGAAAAAAAAAAACAGAAAAGAAAAAAAAAATCAGATTAGGTAGTTTTTTTATTATTTTATCGTTATTATTTTTATATAGTTTATAGTTTTTTTTATAGTTTTTGTTTTAGTGTAATTTATTCATTGATACATGATTGAGATTTCAACATGAAAAAGTCCTTAAGCTAGGGATTAACAGTCCGATTTTTTAAATCAAATCCGACTCACAATCCTTATAAAAATCGACAATCTAATCTCAAGTCGAGATTCGATTCACGATTTAATTTAAAATTGGCCAACCCGATCTAAATACGCGAGATATAGTTCATCAATTTTCGGATATCAATCTCATCTTGTTTGATTTGCTTGTTGTCAAGTTTGTTGAGTCAATCGAATTTTTAAAAAAAAAAAATCCAAAAAAATATTTGAGTTAGGATTAGATTTGCTTTAGAATATTCCCTGTTTAAGGTTAACATTAACATTGCAATCTTATTTCGAATTTTAAATAAAAAAATCTCAATAAATATTAGGTTTGTTTTTATTATCTTGCATATTTAGGATTGCAATCTTATTTCGAATTATTAAATAAAAAATCCAAAAAAAGAAAGTGCATTCATTTAGGTTGTTATTTTTTTATTTGAATTGCATGTTAATTATGTATTAGTTTTAATTTCGAAATTAATATAAAAACACAAAAAAAAATCATCGATGTAGAATTAGGGCATCATTGGCATGTCATGACATATTAGGATAAAATTACATATTAAGTTTAGATTGATTTTTGCATTTTAGGTTAGAGCTTGCTAGGTTAAGACAGTATCTTAGTTTAAATTAGGATTTAGTCTGATCTAATCCCTAATATAAGCTAGATAGAATTTTAATCTAGATAGTTATGTTTTGCATTTCATAAAAAAATAAAATTTGTCTTAGGATAAATTAGTTGCAATTTCTAGGACAGATTGCATTTTTAGAATAGAAAAATCATGTGCATGTCATATAGAATTAGGTCCATGAAATACACATCATTTAGTGATTATTGTTAGGTTTATTTCTAATTAGAAATTGTCCATCTTTAAATTAGGTCATTTAATAAATGCCGCGTAACATATAGTTCGCATATTAAATTGTATGCCGCATGTCATTTCAATTAAAATAATTTTGTACGTCATTGCATTACATTGCACGTCATTAGAATTAAGTCATTTGGCTTAATTGAAATTGCATATTTAATTATTACATTTCTTTATAATAGACTGCATACTTATTTATGTCATATAGTTTAGGACATATTGCCATGTCATATCATTTTATGTTAAATTAGTAGCATGCATTGCATAAAGCATGATTCTTATTAACTAAGTGAAAACAAAAAATGTATGTTAATTAGAAATCATATCTAGGACTATTGATGTGAATTCTGAACTAACAACGCAGATACTTTTGTTGCTACGAGATAAGTCCTGCATTTTTCTATTATTTGCTTTCTTGGGTGTTAAATTGGTGGATTGCGCAGCCGTATGATTGCCTCACATGTTAGAGAAATAGCCTAAAATTAACTCAAGTTGCTTGCCAAACATTTTTCAACAAGTTGCTTGCCAAACATTTTTCAAAATAAAAGAGAAAGGTACTGAAAGGGCGTTAGGGAAATCTAGCGTAACCAAGTCCCCGTACTCAAATATTTGGTTCGTAGGAGTAAAGTAAATCTCCCGTTACTTTACTTGGGTTTCTAATTGACCCACCAAAAATTGATTAGTGGCGACTCCTAGGTAAAATCAATTACATGTTAAGAACTTGAACCTAAGTCGCGAATTGGTATGGGCTTGGGAAAACCCGAGTTAAGTATAGGTTTAACAATCCATTAACCAAACCCTAGGTGGTCCAAACCCCGAAAATTAGGCCGCGACAATTTTATTTTTAAATATTTTTTTTAGCATTTAAAAAAATAATAACAAGGGTAAAATTGGAAATTTCAAAAATAGGTGAGGATAGTTTGAGAAAAAAAAATGACTTCCGGCCATTGGCCAAATGTTAAAAGCTCAATGCTAGTCTCTACTAGTATTGGGCTTTCAACATTCCCAATAATGGTTTTCACTTGAAAACTACTTCAAAATGATTGTCAAACGGTCCAACATTTTTCTAAAAGACTTTTGAGGCCGAAAGTCCATTGGGAATGCTGAACCAATTGCACCATTGCTTAGTTCGAGCCATTCCCATATAATAAATTACAAATGATGTGTCATATTTTTTGGAACACCCATTTGTCGAAATTAAAATTTTTTGTAGAACTCTTTATGTCACTCTCCAAATTTAACAAAAATGGGAGATGGCATGGTCGTCCTTTATCCGAATGATGCAATCTCAAATATAACAATAACCTACTATATATATATATATATATATATATATTTATATATAAAATATATGATAAATTTATTTATTTATTTATTTATTTATTTATTTCAAAATATATGGTTAGTTACAATATTGGAATTTCTATAATCCATTATAAAGAATTTGTACATCTCCAACTTATAACAAAACTCAAAAAACTCATCTTGATCATATACATTGTAGAAATATACAACTAACTAAGCTTACACCCAAAAATCCTCTATCAAAATGTCTTGACGATAATGCGAACATTATCGCTCTATTTGTCTCTAACCGAGTAATCTGAAAAACATTGAACACGAATAGCATATGTAACTACAATTCAGTAAGTAATATATCTCTTCTAAGTAGATTGAGTATTCATTATGCACATATGAAGAGCAATGTTAGAAACTCATAATCCAAACCCAAGATATAATATACATATTAAATCAAATATGAGTTGTTTCATTTTAACAAAATTTTATACAATTTAGAAATACTTTTTTAATCCACTGTCACAATTGGAATATTTATAGTCAAGTCCATTGATTCATCTCTATCAAATCACATGCCAATGGTTCATTCCATTGACTAATTTATTACTCAATATCTTACCATGGTCATGATATAACGCTTGGTGATAAGGTGATCAAAATTCTCCCTGGGCAAAGTCTCCATTTATTATCAGCCAAAGGCTTGACCTTAGAAGGATATTCTAAAACCGAGACTTGGAGTTGATAAGCTTTGGAATTATATGGAAATGGTAGATTATGGTGTTATGGAGTTGTGGGGTTTGACGAATATGGGGAAAATTCCAAATAAGCGCTTAAAGTGTCTTCATTTTCTCAAATGAAGGTATGAAGTAGACATTATTTCAAATAGGACTTGAATGGAGACCTTTGTCTCAAAGAATGACCTAACCTCACCAGTAGTTTCAAATAAGGCACGAACTGCCTTCATTTTCTCAGATAGGGGTATGAAATTGATTTTGTTTTAAATAAGAATATGAAGTGACCATATCAATCTCAAAGAAGGACTTGACATTGCCGACTTGTCAAAGGCATTTTCATCTTTTACTTTTTCTTATGTTCTTTCATTTTTCCTGTAAAAGAACTCAAAAAAGCTAAAAACAAAAAAGGAAAAAGAAAAAGAAAAACATAGGCAGGCTCCCCCACCTATGGCTGCCACCCTATTGTCAGTGGGCATTGGCCATGGCTGGCAAGTCACTAGCATCTCAATGAGGGTTGACCAGTGGCGAGGGATGGTTGACAAGGGTTGTGGCCTTAACCTAGATCTAGGAGAATGTTGCAGCCTTCTCCCGATTTTGGTGGGGGCTTGGGGTTGGTGAGGCGTTAGCGACCTCGCTAGCCATGGTCGATGCCCCACTAGCAATAGGGTGGTGGTCACAAGCAAGAGCGCTAGC